>OZ022576.1:33487341-33859841 GCA_963669155.1 Arbacia lixula
GCTTGACGAAAACTACCCTATCTTAACATTGTCTGGTGATGACGTCAGTACCTATGTCTTACAAGTGCTGCAGTCTTGAGACGCTCCCCCGTGGCCTGCATTCAGTGCGGACCATTGCCACTGAATCATCAATGGGCTTAGTCGAAGACAAATCTCTTGGCGAAGCCTCGCCCCCCCCCCCCCCCCCCCCCCTCCCCCCAGATCATTGCCTGGGCCGAACCGTTGCTGACTGATATCTAGACCAGATAGCGAATCTATAGAAGGGGCAAGGACCATTATATGGTTGCTATCAAAAGATGCTTTGGGGGCATGTGGGGAAATGAAAGGGGACACGGCAGAAAGTTCACTGAAGTTTAAGGTAAACATGTTGATCCTCCCAAGTGCGTCATATATCCATTTATCATCATGATTATATATACTTTGTTTAAAATGACTGGAATTGTGCAAGACGGTCCTAATTGCAAACGTATTAAATACTGATGCAATGTCTCATTTTTTCAATAAAAAATTGCGGAATCGCACTCGAGCACATTACACCAACCATGATAACCACATGAAAACATATATCCGATTGATTCCAAACCGATAGCGAATCTTTAGATGAGACAAGGACCATTATATGGTTGCTATCAAAAGATGCTTTGGGGGCATGTGGGGAAATGGAAGGGGACACGGCAGAAAGTTTAAGGTAAACATGTTGATCCTCCCAAGTGCGTCATATATCCATTTATCATCATGATTATATATACTTTGTTTATAATGACTGGAATTGTGCAAGACGGTTCTAATTGCAAACGTATTAAATACTGATGCAATGTCTCATTTTTTAAATAAAAGATTGTGGAATCACACTAGAGCACATTGCACTGACCATGATTACCACGTGAAAACAAATATCCAATGGATTCCAAACAGCAGGCATAACATGAATTTGTTGACCTTCATATCATAAACAATGATATACTTTATGGCGTCATTCTCCTGATACATGTTGTTTGATCCCAAATACACGTACTACTTACTTAGTTTTTTGTGATAAATTTACGAATTAACTGTATTATAAATTAGAAGTATTTGACAGCAAATGTCAGTTCATCGCAATACTCAACCTTTAACACATCCCGATATACAAGCTAGACGATATAGAAGTCAGAATGAGTTAAAAACGCTCATTATTATCTAATGAGCTAAGTTTGAAGTTGCCAGTTGCACTTTTCGTGTTGGATGACATCCCATTGTTGTTGTGTGTGACTGGTAGATCATGATTATCAATCGGGAATGAGGATGCACACAGCCGGAACTCATCATCAGATTATCTAGTCAGAGATGTGTCGGGAAGACTCGTCGCCGTAGCGGTCTGGCTGCAACCGTCGCATCATCCAGCCCTGGTTACCATGGTTACAGCCAAGCTGCTGCATAGATGACGGCACAAACTGCGATAAATACGTGTTCATCATGTTCTATTTAATTACGTATCTTCATAATATCTATCCATTCATCTACTTATTTATCTATCTACCTTTCTATCTATCTATCTATCTATCTATCTATCTATCTATCTATCTATCTATCTATCCAACTAACTGTCTATAGAATGTATCTATCTACGTATATGCATTGGTTTATCAATTATCATTCAGTCAATCTATCTATCCATCTCTCTCTCTCTATCTATCTATCTATCTATCTATCTATCTATCTATCTATCTATCTATCTGCGTATCCATGTGTGTTTTCATCAATGAAGCCAAGTTCATAGCTATACACATATTTATCTATCTAGAAAAATATTTAAAATGATGGGGTTGTACGGCCGATCCGGACACTGTTTTAAACCCATTTTGGGTATATGGTTAGGGACGGTCAACTGTTCGCATTGTGGATCTATAATTAAGATTAGGGTTAAGTCAAGGTAGGGTTGGTTGACGGCTGTACTACATAAACTTATAAACATAATCTCATCTATATGTTATCTGTCAATATTCATTTAGTTATACATGATACCTTTCGCTACAAAAGCGTCTATATGCGTGAACGTGTGAATACAGGTAGGTGTATGGGCGCGCGCGCGTGTGTGTATGTGTGTGTGCGTCTGTGTGTGTGTTTGTGCGTCTGTGTGTGTTCACATGTTGGGATGTATTGAATTCATGCATTTCTGACACCTCGCCCCCCCCCCTTTCCCTCCCTACCATCCTAATCCTACATGTCCAAATTGAACATTAAGATCATGAATGCGTGTAAGACATAGATTCAGAAAAATAGAAGATACGTCCACGTACTTTCATTGAAATCTAATAGTCAAAATGACAATGAAGTATTTCCTGTTTTGGGGTCCCGTTTTAACTGGCTTGACTCCCCAACAATTCAATGCTACCATAAAGTGGGCCACACGAACGTCCAAAGGGAATACACTGAGAGACACATGAGACACACTGAGAGAACCAATGACACATGATACTCCCACAGAAATCATCCTCAATCAAAAGAAACAAAGGATGGAGAGAAAATTGCCGGAAATCACTGACAGACTGACTTTGGGCTGCCCAGAAAGAGAAAGCATCATTGATGATGAAGATTGGACAATTACGAAGGTCGGTCTTCAAATGATCATGAATATAGAGAAAACCTGACAGAGCTCTAAGTAAAATATAAAAGACCTTGTTGCATCAATCAAAGAGACAATTCTGGAGGAGGGGCTGGGGGAGGAGGAACATTCGGTCCCACTATCCTGACTTCCCCGATACTGATGTGTGCAACTTTAAGATATCTGTGCTACATTCTTTCTGGAAGAGGCGCAGTCCTGCCCTCATAAATGCAGCATGTCGTGGCCCTGACGCCCCTCAGTCAGGAAGACTTATTCCGAATCTCCCACCTGACCATCGCTGCCCTAGATACCCTCATACTGCGACGATATGTCAATCATACACCAGTCAATATCAGAAGCCCGTCTTATAAGGAGTTGCGATTTATCTCAATTGTCAATTCAATCCAATCTAATTCCCTATATAAGGTGTCCTATGAATAGCTAGTCAAGTTGCGATCAATCACAGTTTTACTTTTTTTATAAGACAGTGAAAAGACTTCTATAAAAAAAAAAAAAACCTATAAAATTATATGCTACAACATTGCACGTTTCATGATTTTAACCACGCCCCCTCCACCCGCCCCACCCCACCATTTCCCAAACTTACTTTACTAAATAAGTGCCAAGCATTCTTAATTTCTTCTTTTAAATCATTGTGTTTCTTTCTATGTTGACAAGTGGTATACAATGAGAGTGACAAACAAAACATATTATCAAAATCATTCTATTAGAAGTTAATCAAAGATATTACTTTGTTATCTTTGGTTTATGATTTTACCTTTGTACGAAAAGGTTTCTAAATTTATAAGTAAACAAAAACTAAAGACGATTAGGCTTTAATCATATTTCTCCAAGCTGGACTACGATTGAACCATCACCAAAAAATAACTCCTAAAAGAAAACCAAGTTATTAATCGATTATAAACATTCGATCCTCAACTCACGAATAATCATTCAGTAAGTCAAGTCATGTCAAGAATGGTCATTCTTCTTTTTATGAATATTTTCGCTACAATAAACAATATGTATATATATAGCGATCACATTTCTATTGGGGACGCCCATAAAATCAAAACATGCTTAGACACAGCGTATTTTTGATTACATCTCCGAACCCAACAGCACAAACCATCATGCCAAGAGAACAATTTGAGCCCGAAATCCAACCCAGATGGGTACGGTCCGTAGAGATCGCTCCGCACATGATGATGTACCTAAAGGCTCGTGCCTGAGTCACATTGGAGAGCCTCTCCCGTGTAGGTTCGCTTCGCCTGCCTGTCACTCATCTCCAATACCATGTCCTGTCGTGTGTTTCACTCCTCTCTTCATACCCAGCATCACATCCATCATTGAACCCGTGACTTGTTGAACTATCATACATCTTTTCTTCAGGATATGATAAATCAACTACACAACCACATGATCATGTTTTACATTTTCTGGATTTCCTCCTCGGCCGACTGAGTCTTTTTTGTGGTAGATTCGTGTCGTCTTGGACTATCGGTGCTGTCCTGCGGAGGGGGATACCTCTCGCACGCTCCCGGGAGGGGGTTGCGAGAAGTTACTGATCTAGCAACAAATCATTCCGACCTCATTTATTTTGTATTCGCCGGTTATCATAAATCTTCTTACTCAAGCAAAACAGAGAAAAAATACGGCGATGAACAGCTTGCTCACTTTCCAAAATGAATACTGAATCGTCACGTGGTTGTTCTGTCTTAAATGCATTATTTTGATGGCGGACTAGAGAGGAGTTGTCATTATTGTCAGTTGATTTTCATGGATATAAACTAGTGATATTAAATTTTCTATAATAGAGTCGGAAGTGCCTATCACTTCCTTTCAGATAAGACTTTCCTTTCGATGACATTTTGTCAGTCATGCCCCTAATGATACAAAAATAGGTTTACTTTCGATAGGATAATTATTAAATACTATTGTTTCCTGCTTTTCAAACATTGTGATGCGTAACCATGGTAACGAGTCGTCCCACTCTGTTCCTCTTCCCTCATCTTCTTTCTTACCTTCTGTCTTTCTTCTTTTCCTTTGTTATCTCGCTTCTATTTTCTGTTCCTTTACTTCTCTCATTATTATTGTATATCTCTTTCTTTCTCCCCCCCCCCCTCTCTCTCCCTCTCTCTTCCCCTATATCTTTCTCTCTCTTTCATCTGCGCCCGTCTTTCTCTCACGTGCCTAATCGCCCATTTCATCGTTTCTTTCTGCACCTCCTCTTCATCTAGGTTATCTCATCTCCTCATCAATAATCAGGCCCGCATCACCTCGTTGTCATGGATACAGCCTGCCGCCCCCTCCACCTCGCCTTCAAACCAATACATGTGTGTGACCAGCTCGCCCTCTGTTTCCGAATTCCTTTTGCAACAATATCTCATTCAATGTTTCGGTATGTAAATAGCTCAGCGTTTGCTCACGTTTTTTATATATTGATTGCATATTAAAGGTAATACCTTTAAATACAGAAAAGGGGCAAGATTGATGTTTGAAATAGTGATAGTTAGGTGCCAATTATTCAAATGCATAACATTCTCCAATCGTTTGTTTTTTTAGATTTCTAATTGCGGAATAGGCCATTTCATTAGATTAAAATCGAACGTAATAATCGTTAGTTTTGTGTTTAAAGCTGCCTTTAAGACAAACTAATCCCAAACTTATCAATAATATTTTTACGGTCAAGAAACCAGCATCGACGATGTAAAGTACACTGGTAATGTAATGTATAATAAAATATGCATACTATGATATTGTATATAATGTTAAAGGTGGTAATAGCAAAGACTGTGTGTGTAGTGTGATTATGTAAAATTTGTTTGGACAAAAATCATCAAATGCTGTGGAAGATATATTAATTTTCACCATTCTGATTAATACTCTATTCACATTAGTATGAATATAAGGATATATTTGTACTTTCATTTCTTTTACTATAATCACTTTTATTATTCCCCACTTACTTTTGAAACTATCAAATCATATAAAATCGTTATTGTTATAAAATACATCAATAGTAATTGCAATCCCAACAGACTAAAAGAGTGATCTGAAGTGCAACCTTTCAAATGATAAAGGTTATTTTAGCAGACAAAAATAATCTAAATAATAAATAAATGAATAAATAATGATAATAATCTTATCAAGATGTAGGTGCTATGAGTAGCATACATGACACAAGTCTATCACGGTGTCATTTTGGGAAATGTAACTTCTTATAAGGATTGACTCGTATTTTATTTGTCTAGCTCAAGTGGACACTGCTTCTTTCCATTGTTATCACATTAAGACGTTCTTTAGTTCGTCAAGCCATTCCTTGAGAATACATGTGGACTTTGTAACTTCGACAAAGCGGTTAACCACAAAAGGATAAATGTAATATTGGCACTGCTTGCTAACGCATCATCTTACCAGTCTAAGAATAATTGACTATTGTTTCTTCAGACATATATTATTCAAAATCATGTCTATAATATGATGGAAGCGTATTCAAATTGGCAGGTGCTGTGCAGCAAAGTCATAATAATTACCTATTCCTTGAATTCCCCCGCTCCCCTTCCATCTTTACATTACCAAGTCAAATTCTGAGACGGACGAATTGATGGGAACTCATGAAACATTATACGACTGAAGTTTTACTGCCATTACCGAGCGAGGCCTTTGCACCATAAAAATACACGCAACAACAATACCTGCAAAGCACGACAAGTTTATTTGTTATTTACCCATCCAGTAAGCCCAAATAGACATCAAACAAGAGCCAAAGATAATGGCTTTTTCGTGATTCCCCCAAAGTACAAATTAGATCCAACTGACTGCGGAAAAAAAGAAAATCCAGCCACTCCCACACTGCTTTAGTCTTTATTCTATTAAGCTCGCCCAATAAGAGCCCGTGTTCTGACTAGCGAATCACGGCACTGTACAGGGTTCTGTTTCTTGCGGCCAATGGGGGCGGGCAACGCGCTTCGACCAACCCGTCTCTCTTCTCAGGTATGATTATTATGGATATGGAATCGGCGGCGTTTCAACTTTATGACAGGAGTACCAAAGTCCCCAAGATCTTCCATCTTTTCCGGCTATTTTTCACGCTTTTGTGAGCAGAAGTGGAGCTCTGGCGATCATGAATAGTTTGCGTTTGAGTGGATCTGTAGCGTGCGCGTTTGTCTATCTCGAGCCTCTTCTTGGTTCTATACGGCTTAGGTGAGAGAGGGAAAGAAGAGAAGAGGAGGAGGAGGGAAAAGATCGGAAAGGCTTTTGGTTAGTTGTTGACTGAATGACGTTATTGAGAGGAGTTCCACCACCAGACATGGTTGTTCGGATTCTTATCGGATTCTTACGCTTGCTCCTGGCTTTCTTCTTGGTAAACTCCTGCCTGGGGTAAGTCGCCGCGTCTTCTTCTGTCACACTTTCACTCTTTCGATCTCTAAATCCGAACTTTTTCTCCCTTCTTTTGCCTATTACGTCTCTTTTGGATTTGTCACCATACCGACCTGTTACACGTTATTTTTGTGAGTTAATATAATTGTATTTGCTTAGATTATTTACACCTTTAAATGTATATGCCTCTTTTATTTCAAGAACTATTGTACATTGTTCATTCATTTATTTCTGACCGAAGTGTTTCATGATTCCGATTTGCACAGAATAACGGATGGATAAATTGATGCATCCATCCATAAAATAGATGCTCAGTTTTTAATGGGACATTTTTGTGAGAGATAACATTGTTAAAAGTACACGGTTTGAAAGCACATTCAATACATATTTAATATTATTCAAAAGTGCTAAAAAAATGGCATTGTTGAGTTTTGATATCTCAACATAAATGTATAGCGCAGAATGACCCCGGATATTTTGCTATAGCGTAGTTCATGATTCGTGTCATCGTGACTGTGTTAATGACAGAACGTTTCTAAACAAAAACGAAATACCGTCATGTGGAAATTAGATCGAACCTCTCATGTTTGAATAACCGGATGTTGTCGTTAACTTCCTGTTTAGTATTTACTGACGCACCTATAGTTACTGCTCATAGCAATTACAATCATCTCCTAAGAGATTAAAGTTTGCCAAGAATACAACAGACTATGTGTGTACGCTCTTTGGAAAGTGCAAGAAAAAAGGAGGTTGCAGTTCTAACCATCAGTGATTATAGTAGAAGTAGCAGCAGTAGTAGTAGTAGTAGTAGTAGTAGTAGTAGTAGTAGTAGTAGTAGTAGTAGTAGAAGTAGTAGTAGTAGTAGTAGTAGCAGCAGTAGTAGTAGTAGTAGTAGTAGTAGTAGTAGTAGTAGTAGTAGTAGTAGTAGTAGTAGTAGTAGTAGTAGTAGTAGTAGTAGTAGTAGAAGTCATATTAGTAGCAGTATTAGCAGCAGTAGTTGCAACTGTATTTCTGTTTGTAGTTGTATAATATATTCGAAATAACGATGGTGGCAATAGTTCACATTGCAGAAAGTAAATATACCTTTTAAAACAAATTTTTCAAGCAGTAAGTAAATTAACTTTAAAACAAATTTCTGTTAGTTCATTACTATTGATATCTACGTTCTAAGAACTTAATTATCAAATTGGCCAACATACGTTTCACAATGCCAGTGGTTTGATTTCCTCGGAATTACGACCGAGATATATAATCCACCTTGTCCATCACTTCTTATTTTGCTTTGGTTGAGCTGGGCATGCTATCAATCAATTTGTAACTTCTCTTGATAGCTTTCGTCAACACGTTAATAAGATGATCAAACAGGTGCATCAATCGTTGTCTTATGGCGTGGGATCCCACGCGCATTCGCTCTGCATCAAAATCAGGTTAATCAAAGATGCCCTTATCATCAACCTGATGTAATAGACTTGGTCATATGTTGACCATCGCTGACCACTGCTCGTATCTATTGTTGTCAGATGGGCATGACTGATTACTATTATGGTAGTATTTAAAGTCGAAGTGCTCAAGCGTTCGAGACAAACGACAATCCTATATAAGCTAAAACGCCCTGTAAAATTTACTCACATGTAAGTATGATTGTGGGTATGTATGCATGCTTGTATTTGTGTATGTATGTATGTATGTATGTGTGTATGTATGTGAGCCTAGATATGAGGCGAAAAAAAGCAGTGGATAAAAACTTAAATTTAGCTATTTTGACTTTTTTTCACACATAACTCTTAATTTAACTAAAAGTAGATGTGACATTTTAGACATAATATGCAGTACAACTATTTAGAAAAATCCTTTCGATCCTCGATTAAACCATGAGATATTATATCATTCAGCATTAATACAGCTAGACAGCGTACGAATCAAGACAAAGGAATTAAAATTACGTTTTAGTATATATAATTGAAAGTGACAGGTTGGAGGTGAAAGGGAGAGAGAGGGAGAGAGAGGGGGAGAGGGGGAGAGAGAAGGGGGAGGGGGAAGATGAAGAGTGGAGAAGAGGGAGAAAAGGAGAGCAAAGGAGAGAGCGGATAAATAGAGAGAAAGGGGGAGATGAAAGGGGGGAATGGGAGGGCAACAGTCATGGCATTTCATTCTGTTTAACGAAATTATGTCGGAACAAAGATGTGTATGATTTCAAGACAGGCTATGATTTCTGGAGGTCATCAAGATGCAATTCAAACGCCGGAAAAAGTCCCTAAAATAATTTGCACGTACAATGCTCCTAGCGCTCCCCCTTGGACCAAAGTGTCTAGTCACATCCTACACAATCTGGAACCAATAATATTGTCACAATGAAGGCAAATAAGTGACACTCTCCAAAGTAATGCTAGGAGAAGGGTTGAATAAACAACAACCCCCCCCCCCCCCTCCCGCATTGACCACACCCTTCTTCCACGCAAGCGGGGAAACTTTCAAACTACTTCCATGTGCAGCTCTCGAAAAATGATAGACGGACTGTGGATCACGCCTAAAATTATTCTAAGACAAACCACGGATCTCAGCTACTTCTGTGGTCACTCACTGAGGAAGCGACCTGCTCCAGAGCATGTCACGTGACTTTGGATATGCCGGTTAATCAATTTGATTGGCCACACCCTCCGTCAAGATTGACCCATTAAAGTGCTCCGAGTCAGATCTTATCGCTGTCTGCGGCTGAGTACGTTACATGAAACAGGGTTATTGGTCTGAAAGCCTCATTCCCCAACTCTCCACAGTCGAGGAATTATTATACTTGTTTCGAAATGATTCATTCAACCCTACCTCATTCTCAGCTAGCTTGCCCGGTCACACATCGACGGGGCCGCCCAGCCTGTTCCGTGGAATTCATAAAGCTTGACATTTAGAGGGTCTTTCGGAGAACAACACGCCGTTACGTTTGGACCTTAAAAAACCACAGTTTATCTCGGGCTAAACAACATTTTCATTTAACGCGGTCAATAAAAATGGTTATATGGCATGGTTGTCACAACTTTATTTAGCAATATAATCCTGAGGGCATACAGCTATGAAAATAAATGCACTTTTCAAGAACACGGAAACAGTCTACTACACGCTTTAGACTGTAACGCGATTATCACACCGCTGCCTAGTAACTATGGTGATGTTTTATTGAATTTTTAAAGAATAGATAGAGTTGCAAAGTGTGTCACCACCTCATGGGATATTAAGATCGTCTCTTAAATTGAGTTTTTAAAATGTTCTATAATTACACAGGGATTGATGTTTGATTAACCCTTTTTGTACCAATGGTGCAGTATAGCACGTTTAATGCCTAACGAACCTATAGAGCAGTATTCGGTTTGGCTTAAAATGTGTTAAATTCCCTGTGTTATTTTAACCTGAGATCTTTGACTTGTATTCCGCATGCATGGCGTGCGAGTACGAATTTATGCGTGACGCGGCTGTCATTTTGCATCACATAAAATGATGTAAACTAGTTTAACTTCTATTTCAGTTGCTACAACAGAGTCAGTTCTCTCTCTCTCTCTCTCTCTCTCTCTCTCTCTCTCTCTCTCTCTCTCTCTCTCTCTCTCTCACTCACTCGCATACGCACTTACACATATATCATGTAAATACATACATAACAATACATAACACCTGCCCCCCCCCCCTCCACCCTCCATATGTTATCCACGTGTGTGAGCGGTACAGTGAATAGATACCACCACGGCGTAGGGTTATTGTACTGAAGGAGTGATCAGCCAGATTGCTACGAATCCATATAAATAAGTCAGTCTGTGTGCTGGGACATTTAAATCTCCGCATTTTGCATCACACAAAATTAAAAAAAAACCCACACAATTAAACATTGAAAGGAGTAATACGTGAGTGCATCCCCTTCCCAGCTTGCGGAATAAAAAACCACTTTTCAGAATTATTATGATCATTAGAATGAACAGTGATGTGGTTAACAGGCCGGTTTTTTTTTTTAATGATTTATTAAAAATGTCATGCACTAGTATTTTATTTCAACATTGATTTGTAAGATAGCAACATTTTTGTACAGGCATGGGCCACTTCGTGAAATATTTGTCAACTATCAATTTCGCTTCAATTTGTTGATGTTGTGCATTCGTTTTCGATGTTGATGAAAATAAGTGACATCTTGAATGTTGAATGTTATCGGATCTAGGTGAAGCTCTTGTATACAAAGTGTTCGGATCTTTTCACCAAATCTCGGTAGTGGTAACGTAGAAAATGATAAGTTCTATAACATTGTGACGTCATCAGGCATAATCACTAATAAATTATAGGGCAACGATCATTAGTTAATCGTATAAAATTATTAAATTTGAATCATTGAATTATTATTAAATTTTCATTGTGATAAATCAAAAGGAAATATGCAAAGGGGAGTTCAAGACGGATTGATGACGTATAAAGCCTTTCTCCTATAATCATAAATGGATAAGATGATACAAGTAGCTTATATTATACTTATATTTTAACTGGGATTTAATGAGACCATAATAAACAACGTGGTAAATACTGTATATAGCTGAGCCACCAAGTCTCTACCCCACGACTGTATTCGTGTTGCCTGATGGTGGTAAGTATACTATATATAGTATACTATATATATAAAGTATATATATACAATATATTGTATAGTATATTGTAGCTTCAATATTTTCAACGCCTTTGGCTCGCATATGATTGTGTTGGTTATGCGGTTATAAATGACTTTGTGTTAAAACAAAACCCACACAATAACCTTAAAATAAACGTTGACAGTTTATTGGAATAGATGCTTCATCACTGGATATGTTTCGTCTACAAAAATTAACATCATTCTGAAGACACAAGTGAATTAAACAACATTCTGTTAGATGATTTTGAAAGATGCCTTTACAACTCTTTGGTTGCTATCATATCTCTTTTCCCGGTTTGTATACATTTCTATCGTCTTCGCCTCTCTCCCGGCCCGGCTATCTCTCCTCGGCTCTCACTTCGCGCAGGCTTCTATTGCTCTTTCTGAATAGATGTGCTCTGATATTACTGCCTCGTGATGAGAGAGACTTACTTGGTGTCTTGGTGTGTCTTCGCTGCGGCCACGACAGGGTCTTAAAGGGCGCTTTGCGGACGCTTAAAGGACGCTGTCACTCAAAACCTAACGAGACACATGAAATACAAACTCACATGTCTACCACATAAAACAAACTTTATCACATTACTTGAAGGTCAAAAGATTAACAGCAATATTTTCCTTGTCAAAAACAAAACTAAAACAAGCAACACGTTAGAAAAATTATTTGCCACGACTTTTGATTGTTGTGATTTCTATAGAGATCGTGTTGTCATGTCTACCTAATGTAGAGTTTTGCATCAAAACGTCATCGTAAAACATAATCTGTTTGTACACGACTCCATCTTGGCTATCGGTGTTTTGTGGATATTGAAATAATCATTGTAGACAATCCACGGTTTGGCTTGAGTGCTTATATAAATTGTGTTACGCATTTTGAATCATTTCGTAATACTGGTTAACACTAGCAGATGCAACATACGTCAATGGTATGTGTATAATCCAGTTTGTCCTGGATTTTGGTCGCATGCAATATCAGTTACACTGGTATCAAAAGGCACTTTCTGCACTTTCACAGATGTTCATGGTTGAGCTATTCTTTTTAAGCTGAACATCGTCTTTGTTTAAGTTTGCCCTTTCCTCCCCTCTTTCTTGTTCAACCCCTCTCATCATTTCATCACATACACGTATTGTGGCATCATGGAAGATCTCGAAGCTACTCTGATGACATTGCCCTAGGAAACATTCCCACACAGTTAAACAACAGCGATGTTTATGATTCACGTTTTAATCGTATACAAAACAAGCCTTTCTGGAAATCTTGTAATACAAGCCAAATCTGGCGCTTACCACTCATCGTCTGGGCGCTCCTCGCGTGGATCCCCAGGTAGAAAAGCTCGGGACAGGCGATATGTGGCGGGAGGGTCTAGCGATTCCTTCCACCAATGAGGCCCAGCTGCGGGGAGGAGAAGAGAGAACGGAAGACACCAACACTTGATACCCTTGGGTGCCGCCCAGGCAGGGGAGACCTCCTCTGGACTTTCTCTCCTCCGAGATGCGACGAGCTTTGCCAGGGTGTCGAACACGAGATCGTCGTCTGAAAAAAAAACTTGTTTTCCTGGAAGATGGTTTCCGCCGCAGTCTTCTTTGTCACCCCGATTGTCCGACTCATTTCTTGCTAAGATATTCACTTGATGGCGAATGTCTGTTTTAATGTCGTCGTTACGACATGAGCTTATTGAGAAAAGGGTCGGATTGCAATCTTATCATAGCTTCTCTCTCTCTCTCTCTTTCTCTCTCCCCCTCTCTCTCTCTCTTGCTCTCTCTCTCTCTCTCTCTCCCCCTCTCTCTCTTTCTCTCTCTCTCTCTCTCTCTCTCTCTCTCTCTCTCTCTCCTTCTCTCCCTTTCTCTCTTTCCCTTTTTTCTCTCTCTCTTTCTTTCTCTCCCCATCCCTTGTGAAGATAATGTCTAGTAGTTGTGAACTGTGCTTGAGAACCTACACGTTGCAGGTTCAAACCACACCATGGATCGTGTGTCCTTCAGCAAGATGCACTAATCCACATTGCGGCTCTCCACCCAACAGAATATACACGTACCTGGTTAGAGGGTGACTAACCCGGTGATCGAATACTCACCAGGGAGTGGAGATTGTGCACATATTGTTCCTACTCATCCCCTTCTTAATCCTGCTCTTCATTAACTTTAAAACTCTTTTTGTTAAATTTGTTGAATACATCCCGCGAACTACAGGCGGAGGCATCTTCACAATATTACCCTCGTTTATAAACATACAAGTTTCTTCGAGTAAGCCAGCGTGGTAATTGATTCTAACATATTTATAAGTACACAATCTTGGAACAAAAACATACTCCATATTTTGATATTTCAGATAGATATGCTTCCATCTTGATATCATTACACATATCTGATTTCCATTGCTTAAGTGAATATGTGATTAATAATAGAAGTTGGCATTCCGAATCATACCAGATGCTTTATGCTTAACATTAATCCCGCAAAGGAAGACTGACTAGACTCTTTTAGCTAAATACAGGTGTGGTCGAGGATGTTCACAATGGAGTATAATTCCCTCCAGAACTTATTTCGTTATTGTTTTTAATATTCATCATTACCCAGTACTGTCTAAGCCAATATTTACAAATAGTGATACTAGTTTCGTGTCTTTCAAAGCAATATCATCCCCGTCACCATGATAACGCAATACATACTTTTTTAGTATGTAACTTTTACTCGACTCGAATCTCACTAGAGTTTGGAACGTTTGTGGTCACGAGAAGGAAACTTATTAAAGCTATAATGGTTTCCTTTCTGATTTTCATGCTCGGTCAAAAATGTGTGTGCTTTCCTCTCGACCGTTTTGGCAAGAGAATATCGAAAGAGGGTGAAGAGACGTCGATTATGATGATTACAGAATTACCGTGGTTGCCCTGGTTCTTGCCAGCTCATGTCCTCATGGGACAGCGCTTGTGCGTTAGGCTTCTTAGTTTCTTCCTCTTCATAATTCGCCTGTTTCGCTTAATTTTCCGTTTCTTTTTCATCCCCCCTTTTTGACTGTTTGGTTTGACCATTCTCTGGGTCGTTGTTGACGTCTTTTTTTCGTAAGATTTGTTTTTTACTTTTTTCATGATTGTATTGCATGTATATCTTTGGTATCTTGTAGCTTTTCTTTTTCAATTCCTTACGTTCCAATGATCGATCGTGACTGTTTTGTCCATTTTCAATAAAAACTCACACACACACACACACACACACACACACACACACACACACACACACACAATCACGCATGCACACTCTCCATCTCTCCCTCTATTCGTCCCCTCCACCTCTTTCTCTCCACTCTCTCACGTTCTTAATACATGATTTTAGGTCTTTAATGACATTTTCAGCACCATGATGCTTGTTGGCAATCTAGTCGTTCAGATTGGTTTGTAAAAGTAAAAAGAAGCACTAGTGAAAATGGATGGGTTAGAACGTATGCTCCTCGAGTATCTATGGCAAACATGACACAGCTCAATTTAACATAATACAAATGTCACCTTAGAATACCTTTCCCTCTTCTTCTTCTTCTTCTTCTTCTTCTTCTTCTTCTTCTTCTTCTTCTTCTTCTTCTTCTTCTTCTTCTTCTTCTTCTTCTTCTTCTTCTTCTTCTTCGTCTTCTTCTTCTTCCTCCTCTTCTTTTTCGTCTTCTTTTCTATGTCTTTTTCTCATTTTCTCTTCCTTTTCGTCTTCTTTTCTATTTCTTCTTCTCATTTTCTTCCTTATCGTCTTCTTCGCCCTGTTCTTCCTCTCCTTCTTTTTCGTCTTCTTCTCTAATTCTTCTTCTTCTTCTTCTTCTTCTTCTTCGCATTTTTCTTTCTTTTCGTCTTTTTTTTCTTCTTCTTCATTTTCTTCTTTTTCTTGTTATCAGCCGCCTTTGTCAATTCTCTTCATTCTTATAATAAATGTGTTCTCTTCAAATTCACATCCCGCATCATACTATCACATAGTCTGTGCCATGGCTGATAATTCGTCATGGTACAAATATCTCGGCATGTGAGGAGAAAGCTCAAGATGGAGTGAGTGACTAAGTGCCATCGGGTGTCTGGGGGTTAAGGCGCGGCGAGGGATGGCTGTATTATGGAAAACGGTCGTGTTTATTTGTACCGCATTTAGGAGGGGAGGAAGGCTGATGAGCAACACGTTCTTAGCGGGTGTCACCCCGACACCAGTGGGACTGGAGTGATGCGATCCGCGTGAGAGGACCAGCCGACAGATGCCCGCAATACAGGACCACGATGACAGCTCGCCAGGCCCCACGGAGGACCGGGGTAGATGGAGAGAGGGGTGATCAGAGGGAGAGGGAGGAGATAAGAAGGAGGCGGAGGAGGAGGAGGAGGAGGAGGAGGAGGAGGAGGAGGAGGAGGAGGAGGAGGAGGAGGAGGAGGAGGAGAAGGAGGAGGAGGAAGGGGAGGAGGAGGAGGAGGAGGGGGAGAAGGAGGAGGAGGAAGAGGAGGAGGAGGAGGAGGAGGAGGAGGAGGAGGAGGAGGAGGAGGAGGAGAAGGAGGACGAGAAAGAGGAGGAGGAGGAGGGGTAGGAGGAGGAGGAGGAGGAGGAGGAGGAGGAGGAGGAATGGGAAGCGAGGGAAGAAGAGAAGAACCTTTACAAAGTGTAGAGGAGGTTCGATGAGAGGAGTGAAGAGAGAGACAAATAAGGGGAAAGGGGGCGAAGGGATAAGGATGGTGGTAGACATGTGGAGGACAGAGAAAGCATGCAATAAGCGAGACTAAAGGGAGACAGAGAAGGAAGGACATACAGACAGACAGAGACAGTTATACAGACATACAGATCTATGGAGGGGTGGTGCTGAGAAGGGGGGGGGATGTCAAAAACATAAATGTTTAAACCAATATAGGAAATATGAATATTATTTTAAAAAACGAAAAAGTTTCAAGAAATAAATCATGAATTCGTGTTTCTTTCCTTCAAAATATAATCGTATGAAGTTATTGAACACTTTACAGAGTAGCTATTTATCCTGTTGATCTTGTACTATTCCAAAAAGAGGTACTTTTACGACACTGGGACATTGCTTGTAGTATGAAAACGGTCTAACAAACAGTGACCCAATAAGCAAAGAACTGAATAGAAGAAGTTGAAATTGAACTCTGAAGAACTTTAACCTTAAGCTTCGGGAGCTGAAATCCAACTGGCTTCACTTGCTTAATTCCAGTATGTACAATCTACTTAACACTTGCTACCGTTCATACTGTGTACATTTATTTACGACCAAGCAATTGTCTTTTAGGACCCTATAAAGAACTATTTAGGGGTGGTAATGTACACATCGTCAGCCAAAGCATTGTTGTTGACTTCGACGTGGCTATCGTGTGAATCATCAGTGTTGGCGAGCACGATAATGTCATGGAACAAGGTGAGTTAGATACTGTATGTGATAACCAACTTGAAACATTTCCTTTGTTTAAGGTACATGTAGTCTGCAGTTCAGGCAAAATCTGTCTTTATCCTCTCTCTCTCTCTCTCTCTCTCTCTCTCTCTCTCTCTCTCTCTCTCTCTCTCTCTCTGCTGTGGCAGTTGGATAAACACAACGTTCAATGCCTTTGTCTCGTCCTTTTATTTTCCTCAATACTCTGCAGCTGTCAATAACGTATTTGCAAGATCCTTCCCATATTTTGAAGGTAATCCAACGTTGAATTGGTTAACGTGTTTATTGTTCATAGTTAATTAGTACGCAATCACTATCTTGCACAATATACATTAAGTCATGAATATGTTCTGCCTTTTAGCTGTTGTAGCGTATTCATCGCACATGTGGGTATCAAAAAAGTTATTCAAAATCGCGATTCAAACTCAGCACAAAGTTATTCTTTCTTTTAGGTGGCTTAGTATGGGAATGGGATGACGCAGCAAGATGCACCATACTGACATGATCACGATGATGATGATTGGAAGACGGCGGGGTGATCCAATACGTCTCTCTCTCTCTCTCTCTCCCTCTCTGTCGGTGTCTATTATTGAACCCGTCCGAGAAAGAATACCGAACACCACGAGGCCTGAAAGAAGTCTTGACTAGGGTAGCAACGAGAAGTTAACTTCATAATTGATTCATGATTACTCTCGGATTAAGAGTGTTCATTTTGATCTGGCACGAGCTGGCCGTGATTAGCGGTGATTCGGTTGGGACTCGCGGGGATGTTCCCCGGTGTCAGCGTGTCAGGAAGGCTGATGTGAACCAGGCTGGAATCAGTGTCATCAACATAATCGATGCAGAAATGTTTACCCTTAACAATTAGAAAGCTATCAATGAACAAAAACTTGGATTTCACATTATATCCGGAGGATAAAGTATGTCAAAGTTGAAGAATGATAGTAATGGGAAGGGAAGGCGACATCGGTGCTTTCTTAGGACAGTGATTTAATAGGGTAAACCCCCAGAATCCCAAGCGATATTATTGAGGGAGTATTTCGTCAATTCCGTTGCGTTCATGCGTTGAGAATTGGCGTACATAAGATTGATAGCCTCTGCAGTAATCTAAAGAGGCGGCTATTGATGAATAACGTATGAAAAGAGACGTATGTGAGACTGCAAACTCGGTGAATAATTATTACTGACGTATGTGGAGACATTCACAATCACTGCAATTACAAGAGCGCGCCTAGGGAGATCTCAGAGAACGATCGAATGCCGAACCGTCGTAGACAATTTTTAGTCATTGTAAATTTAACATCTGATTAGGCCGTGCACGATGGGTAATATATTCAGATGTTTCACTAAATGTAGTGTACCCCCCCCCCTTTTTTTTACACAAAATCAAATTTTTAGACATTGTATAAACTACAAGTACAACATGACGATCCAGTTTGGGAAATATGAAACTTGACAGTGACGTGCAATTCATATACAGCATCTTAGGTTCAGATTCATTTTAAGATGGAAAGTCATGTTGAAGTTATCCATGTAATAATATATTTCTCTACTTATGTCATCCCTTTGCAAGAAGTTTACAAGAAACATCGCTGATAACAACATTGATCTCATTGAGTATCTTAGACTGTGATGTTCATGGTCTGCAACTACTAGATTTTCCTTTTAGACGACCCGGCCAAAATTCCAGATGAAATGAAATCGTCATTTTACACCCATTCAAAGTCACCTTTGAGATCCTATATTCTGAGGGCTGGTCGCAAACAGGGGCCATATTCATGAAACCTTACTAGCCTAGTTAGTTACTAAAATGCATGTAGATGACTGCACGTTAGCAACCAACTAGGCCTAGTAAGGTTTCATGAATATGGCCCAAGTACTTTGTTCCATTTACCGTGGTATTTACACGACGTTATATGTTGGAACTGAGAAAGGGCACATTGCATTTAAGTGACGACACAACAAACCAGTGCAATAGTTTGACAATAGAAACACGTAACATTGAACATGTCGCGAATGAACACGCATGACGATGGACGTATTCAAATCAAGCAAACTCCCAACACTTAAAGGGATAGTCCGCCCTGAAATTAAGTAGGTTTAAAAAGTCAGGAACAAATGGACATTTTCCCCAAAAGATGTACACAACATATGGGAGAACACCTCATTCGTGACGTCACAAAATTGACATTTCAAAAGATCTTAACTTTCGTATCCTTTGACGGATTTTCGTCAAACCTACAATAACACGTTTCTTTCATATTTCTGCTTTTATTGAAACCAACTTAACTTCATTGGACTATCCCTTTAACAATCTGATTGCCAGACAAATGTAGCTTTATAGGCTGTGTGTTTGTTTGTTTGTGTGTGTATGTGTGTGTGTGTTTGTGTGTATGTGGGGTGTATTAATATGTATTATTTGAATGGAACAGAATAAATACGTGCACTATAAGAACAAAATATGTGGAGAAGTGATGTTGGTCAGACTGACGAATCACCAGGCCAGTAACCCCCCCCCCCCGCCCCCTTCTCTTGACCCCCATCTGCCCATAATCATACTGATATGATGGAGTCTCCAGTCTGCCAGAGAGTTCTGTCCAATCGCACCAACATGAACTCTTTCATTACCATCGGATCTTCCAATGTGTTATAGAGTAATGGTCTCTTCGTGTGATATGCTAAGAGGGTTAACGCGTTTTTTGCAGTCTTCCAGACATGCCAGAAGGCTTGGGTCGTCACTATTTATCATTGGTTATCATAATTCTCTCTGCCCACACTTGGCATCCTCTGATCTCCGGGAGCAGCTTGTCCTGCTCCGACCAGCTGACCAGGGCCCTGTTGCATAAAACTTTCCTTCGATGGTATCTTTACTACCAATGGCAATTACAATGGAAACCCTGCATTTCATTGGCTGTAAATGTTACCGTTGTAGTTACCATCCATAGCAGAGTTACCATTAATGGTAAGTTTTATGCAACGGGGCCCAGGGAGATGTGCGTTCAACATCTCCTTGCTTTCACATTTGAATCCAGGGAAAGCTGTAGTTTCCAATCTGACGCAGATCTCATGCCGCTATAGCGAAGAGTTTAAAGGATGCCCATTGTCCAATATTACCCTCAGTACCTAAACCTCTTCGAGAGTTTCGGTGAGATTCGGGGTGTGAGGGGGGTGCTTTACGCCGATGTGGTCGATGTCCATTCATTCTTCCAAATTCCCATGATTCCCAACACCCCATGAAAAGGGACTTTTCTCAAGTTTTCTATCAAAAAACAAAACGGCGTGAATCGTGATTTCCACATCTGACAACCAAACGTAAGGGAAAGAGGGGGGGGGGAGGGTCAGGGGGGCTTCCAATGTCTTGAAGGCGGAAGAAATGTTTATCTTCACGCGGCCTGGTTCCCGGCTCTTCCCTAGACACCCGTGCTACTGTAACCGAGCGAGGCGCGGGTCAGTGGAGATGAATGCGGCCGTTCTGCCCGTTTTCCTCTCGACCCACGAGCTGAGAGACGGCTTCATCTCGGCACGCTCGTGAGGAAAGTTCGTAGCAAGAGGGTATTTGACGTATGTCTAGAGTGGAATAACGTCATTTATCTATCCTTATAATGTATAAATGTAGTTCGCAGTATTACTAGGTATCAACTAATATGGAATTCCGTCCCATATTCTCTTCACATCGATTTGAAAAAAAGTAGTATTTTATTTCGGCTCTCTATATTTTCTCTCTCTGTACATGTATCTCTCCTCTCTTCTCTCTCCCCCTCCCACCCGTCTCTCCCGCATCTATTCTCCTCTCCTCACCTCTCCTCCCATCTTCTTTGTCCACCCCTTTCTCCTCGTCTTCCCCCCTCCTCCCTTCCTTTCCTTAACTTGTCTCCTCGCTCCTCTCTCCCTTTCCCGCCCTCGCTCTGATATCCTCCATTTCTTCTCCTTTCCAACCCTCCTCAACCCATCTCGGTCCTCCCCCCCCCCCCCCCCCCCAAACACACACACCCTGCACCCCCTCTTCTGTAACTACGCCACTACCTCTTCCCCCTTTTCTCTCGCTTACCATTTCTTGTCTACCTGTCTGTCTGTCTGTCTGTCTGTCTGCCTTTATTTCTTTATTCCTGCACCTTCCACCCTCCCCTCCAACCCACAACTCCTGTCAACGGGTGCATCACCGACACCTACTTCTTGTCTCAATGCTATCCGCAGAAGACACATTTCCACGTGTCTCCTTGCCATTACCAATCCATGCACATGGTCGTGATATGCTATTCCCTCGTCCCCTTCTGTCCTTCTCGCTGGGTGTCGTGTGTTGGATACATCTGCTCAAAATTTCTCCCACGTCAAATTTCATTTCACTTCACGAGAGTGAGATATGTCCTGAGAAGGCGAAAAGTCTTCAGAGAAAGAAAACAATTCTACATGTTCTTGGCATGGGTGTTGAGCTCATCAACACGTGTTTTGGTCCCGAATGGAGTCGATGTGGCAACTCATTTCTGACTTCTGAGATTGATTTCTGCGGCCGTCATTCACAAATATATTATGCGCCAGAGGTGACAGATGATTAAAAAGTGTCAGGACTTCGCCCTCCAGAATAATTGACTGGTTCTTTCTTCCGGGTGTAAAACACGAAATCTTGATAAGAATTTGCGGAGGCGTGGCTTATAAAAATGGACATGTGTCTTTGATAAAGACAGATATTCAAGTTAAACATCATGGATTCATTGACTTTGTTTTTGCCCGTGCTGAACTATATACTTGTCGGTTACTCAAATAGGCAAGTAATGATATTTTATATAATGCGTTGGTTCCTTAGGATACTACGTATCATGAATAGACAACTTGTAGGATATCATTTCAATGGGGCAGTGCACGCACGTGAGTCTCTCAGAACTATATCACGAGCCGCCGAAATGCGTTCAAGTCATAACATCAATCTCTCCCTAACGTATACATAGACAATTATCTCCTTGAAACAGTTGCCTGATTATTTTGTCGATATTAATACCGTCCAGATGTTCGGATCAGCACGGTAGATATTCAACCCTAATAACATTCATGTGCTCGGGAATCGCCGGCGGAAAAAAGGGCCAGCTAATGCATTAATTCTACATTCGTCGACGGACCACATGGATTCCATTGACCCCCATTTCGCTCTTCCTCCCCTGTTTCTGTCCATACCTTACCCATGTTCATGTTCTTTTACCGATTCCTATCTGCATGGTAGACTGTTGCTGTCTCTACCACCCATGGATCTTAATTAGAGGCTCCCAAAGTTGGTTTCCCCCAAACACAACTCAGTCCCCCGTTCTTGCTATTACTGTGCCTCACATGAGAACATTGTACGCTAATTGGCCAACGTCAACATCGATATCCTCTCGCTTCTTGACGGTTCCGATTATACACCGTACGAGCGATCGCAAATCGTTCAGGGTAAGCTTGTATGGTGAGCGTATCATTTTTCAACCTCGTTTTGATACTGGAATGGAAATTGAAACAGATTGGTATTTCAAGGATGGCTAACATGTTTCTCGATTTAAGAGTTTAGAAATCTTGAAAGGGTTAATACGTTGATTAAACATGGAAATATATCCTGTACAGCTCCACTACCTTCGGATATACACTCACATGTTCCATTAACTAATTTGAAGGGATAGTCCACCCTAAAATTAAAAGCAAAAAAACAGACACATGAAAAAAAAAATGGTGGAAGTTTTATGAAAATCCGTCAACGGATAAGAAAATTATGATCTTTTATTTTTTTTATTTTGTGATGTCACGTGCGAGGTGCTCTCCCGTATGCTGTGTTCAAAAAATGTTTCCTATAAAAAACAGAAAACAGTAGCAATGTATGGAATCATACAGAACACAACATATGGGAGAGCATTCAAAAGATCATAACTTTCGTATCTTTTGACGGATTTTCCTCAAACCCTCACTAATATGTTTCTTCCATGTGTCTACTTTCAGTGAAACCAACTTAATTTTAGGGGGAAGTATTCCTTTAATTCATTGCCCCCCCCCCCCTATTTAATCTTAATAAATGAAATCTAAATCCTCAGAGAGCATTGCTCTAGAAGAATGTACATTAAATTTACTTTTAGTGAATTGCGGCACGGATTTTTGTTCTTTCAAAACGTAAAAACGTAGAAGCAAAAACAGAAAGAAAAAACAATATACGTAAACCTTTCTCTGTCACTTATTCTCGTGTAACCCTCAATGTGCTTGACAATCTGTTTCTGTATGTGATGTGAGTGTGTATATTGTGTGTGCTAACATGCATCAGTGGCATAAGAGGTGTTAATGAAACCGTTTCGCAAGAAGACCACGCAGAAAGTGACATGACCATGATGATGCTACCGTATCAGTAACGGTTCCGGAATGGGACATGCAACAAAGAGTGTTTCTGAACACCACACCAAGGGGAATTAAACAAGATTCGTGATTTAACTGAGCGCGTACATGACTTAGATCGCGGTTTGATTCGCTAAGAGAACGCCAAAGACGCAATCGGGGTGTTCTGCCTTTTTATAGCGCATGGGAAAAGGAATTTTATTGAAACTGGAAATTAAGTCTAAACCCTCACGCACATGGCTCTTAATCTTATCAGCTTGCGGTTGAAATATATTTTCGTTTCTTTCTTTGATTTATTCTAGTTTAACGACATCTTGTGAACCCGTTAACAGGTCTGCATTGGGTTGTCGATGTTCCTGTCACGGTACCGAAAGGCCAAGGGTGATTTTGTTGAATCACCCTTAATCATGCTTTATGTTGGGGCTGTGTTAGATTATCAGTGATATCAAGGAACGGTAGTTTCATCTTTCTATTGTCACAATATTGTGGAACGTGTGGTTGTTGTTGGCACGACTTTGTTTAAACAAGATGAGAAACTGATGATTAGCATTTTCTCAAGTTTCGATCACTGTGGTTTTGAAGTTCATGATTAAGAATAGCCCGTAATAGTTTCCGTTGATTGCTCGTAGTAGAAATCGACAGTGCGGCGGTGAATCACGTTGCGTCACGTGACGTTTGCTCATGGACCAATTACGGATCTAGGAAGACTGTGTGCCATGGGGTGTGTGCTCAACCGTGACATGACTCTGTGTGTGTGTGTGTGTGTGTGTGTGTGTGTGTGCGTGTGTGCGTGTGTGTGTATGTGCGTGCGTGTGTGTGTGTGTGTGTGTGTGTGCGTGTGTGTGTGTGTGTGTGTGTGTGTGTGTGTGTGTGTGTGTATTTGTGTGTGTGTGTGTGTATGTGTGTGTGTATCCTTGTAGTGAGCGTATTGCCTGGTTATGCGTTCGTAAATTTACATAACAACAATTCTGAGAGGCAAGGGAATAAATATGGATGTAATGAGCGACATCTGACCCACTCATGTCACTGTATATACACATCATTATTCATTTCGTGTATGTAGTGATTAATGAGCATTACATGTTTATTTTTGCAATCATGAATATTCATAAAATTGGTGATAAGATTATTACATACATTGTAGTACGCTGAACACAAAAAAAAACTTGTTGAAATAAAACGCAAGTTTGTTTGGGCTTTTCAATTTCATCTTCTCACATGATGTGCTGAATGATTACCTGGAACGATAACACAGTGTTTTTAAATGTGTGATTTATACACACGAATTTGCTTCTGGAACGGGAAATGATGTATATTCATGAACGCACATGGTTATCAGACCTATCAGTTTTTTATCAGTATTTTTCTTTTTCTTTTTCTATTTTTCTGTATTTTCTGTAATTTCTGTATTAGCTTCTTAGTGTTCCTGTCATGGTACGATTGTATCGTACTTAAAATAGAATATTTCACGCTTGTCAATAAAAACAGCCATACAATGGTTAAGACCGAGTAAAAAAGGAGTGAGTAATCGCATTGTTTTGATCTTATCATCTCCTTGGAGACGACGGTCGTATTCATCATTTTAGTGAAATGCGTGTAAAGACATCCACACGTGTTTAATGTTGAAGATAGGATTGCTTACTCGTAATTGAAGCATGTTTTTGTTTTTTGTTCAAGGGATCGTTTCGAATGTAGTTAATAGTGATCTTTCTGTCGGAACTACTAATCACAAGTCGTTTAAAATGCAACGTCGACGGAGAAATATCACCTCTGTATGAACATGATGGAGATTACTGGTTATGAAACTTGTGTGAGGGCTTTGACCTCTGACAGCTGTGGTTATCAAAGCTGTAAGCTTCCTTCAGCCCACGCCAACCGCACTTCTCCCCTTGATAACCATCACGATGCACACACCATCAAATCCAACTTCCCCTCTCTTTCATCCGCGTCTACCCACGCCCACTTCCACGCAAATACCTCCCAATCCTTTATTCAACCGTTTAACCCGATCATTACTTTTAGCGTGAAAAATGTGAAGTAAATCAAAGCATTTATCTGCGCTCGATACTGCTAGGGTAAAACAGCGTTTCTCGTCTGTTTCTTCGTTCGTGGGTTAAAGTTTATTTTCCTGGATTGACAAAAATTTCCCCAAAGACTTGACATGTTAATATGCGCTCCTCAATTGTTAAGAGAAGTTTCCTTTTTTCCACTCTCAGTGTCTCCAAACTTGATGAATATTAGGAAAATTTAAAATCCCGAAAGACTTTTAGAAAGTTCACTGACGCCTGGCACAGATGATGTCAACCTAACCCAACTAAAGAAAGTTTAGCGTAGTTAAACAAACAGAAAAGACATTGACTTACAGAGACTGTATACATAATACAGCGAAGGACTATTTTGTGTAGCAGTGTGAGTGTTGCCTTGTTGGTTTTTTATCGATATTGTTTTTTTTATTGCAATTATATGGAATGAGACAACTTAATGGAAATTTCATTTAATGAATTGGGTTGATATTAACGACATTCGTAAAAATACAGATTCGGGAGAACAAAATTAGCTTACGACAAAGTTTATCTTTTAGGGTGAAGTTTGAATTTCACATAATTAGTGGGAGCAGCCAAATAAAAGGACGATGGGATGCTGTCCTCTGAATGACACTTCAATAAAAACCTTGAGTAATGTATGAGACAATGAAGCGAGGGAAAGAAAGGATATTGGAACACAAACGGAAGAGGAAGGGACTGGGATGTGGATTTGTGACTATTTTTATGCGATTGTTTTTTAAAGGACCTGTTTCAAACTGATCAATGGGGAATCCACTCAGAATTGACGGGGGTGATGATTTAGCCAATTCTGCCAGCTCCTCTTGTCAGAAGTTTGCACTAGGCAGTAATCTGTTTATCCTGCGTGCTCCTCCTTATCTTCCAGTCAGGAAGTCATTGATTTACCCAGTGAATTAAGCACTCACTCAGCACAAACTGACCAAACAACCTGTCGCAAGGTCTGATTTACAAGTTTACACCGCACCGTGCGATGTGACCGAGGTCGATATGGCTGAGGCTGTACTCACCATGATTTTTGTAGGTGTATCTTGTTTCACATCTTCCCATGGTTTCCTAACCGCTTCTTCTCCATTCCATGCCCCCACACATTCCAACTTTCTTTCCCTCTTCCTCTCTTTCTATTTATCTATCTGTTTCAATCTTTCTCACTCTCTTTCCCTCCTCCCTTTTAATTTGATTTCTCTCCATTCACTACATTTCAGTCAACTTTCTTATATTACAACTAGTACTACTATCATTTCTACCTCTACTACTACTACTACTACTACTACTACTACTACTACTACTACTACTACTACTACTACTACTACTGCTATTACTACTACTACTACTACTACTACTACTACTACTACTACTACTACTACTACTACTACTACTACTACTACAACTACTACTACAACAACTACTACTACTACTACAAAGTTTGTCTACTCGTCCGTCTCATTATATTTCTACTAATGCAACCTGAGCCTGTTACTTCTTATTCTTCTATTTCTCTACTCATCTTCTCTCGGAGTCTATTTTATTTTCTCTCTGTATTTGAATGTCGTTCCTCTTTACATATTACACTCATACTTATTGTATAAGTGATTTATACTGTAATCTGACCGGCGCCACCATCCACAATCTCCCCCGTATATCATTAACGAATTGAACACCAACACCACGTTCCCCTTAAATCGCCATAAAAGCGATTTATGGATGTTTCAACGCGATACTGCGTCGTCTGCTGGCAAAGCATTAATCGAGGACTCGGCAGTCACAATAAGTTTCGTCATTGTCTTGATAAGGTCAACCGATGTTTCGTTCTGTATTGTTTCGCACACATTATATTTAGTTCTATAGTTACTTCATATTTGTTGGGTATTTTGAGTTTTTTGCGCTCGTTAATAGAAGAACTCCACTCTCTTTCGGAAATATATTGGGAGAATGGCCCCCTTAGTGCGATTAAAATCAGAAATCAAAACCATGTTTATGTTAAAATTATTCACAGAAATATATTAGTTGATTGCTCATACTGAAGCATTATTGAAATTCCATCAAGAAATTACAACGATATTCTTAGTTTAAAACGGTTCCTTCGTAAATGCTTAAAGTATGCATGTTGCATAGCACAATGAGAAACTGTTTATTGAATATCGTAAAATTACTACAACATGTAGTTATTAACCAATCGGAAACATAACTCTGTCGACTTTCATGTTCATTTAAGATGTATTCAACAAATGCAACATGATTGACGTGTAGCTTAAGTTACGATTGCATTGGTTCATAGACGGTATCAAAAGGTAATTCGATCATGAGGTTTCCCATGTTACGTAATCAGTAGTTACAAAAAGGGCTAAGTGTTTATATTGTTTATTATTGTAGGACTATTGGATTCGGGTACAAGTGTCACGTTCTGGCACCATACATCACACCTCGGCACTGTTTGTTGAGCTGAAAGGCACACCATCCCTACAAAAGTGAAAGTACGTGTGACGTCATAAATGACCATTACGTGACGTCACTCAAAGGCGTGTAGAAGATTAGGCAAAGATTCGAAAGTGATTCGAATAACTTTGTTTATATTTCATGACGTCATGCGTATCCGCACACACCATCCCCTTTCGGTGTGATATTGCCTCATTGGGAAAATGTCACAGTAAAAAAAAAACGCAATGCAATTTTCTTCATCATCCTTCATTCGAACCATTATCGTCAGACCTTAAAGTTCACTTTTTTAAATTTATTTTCCAATATGCACATGATTAAAAACATTTCCATTGCATGAACATATACCATCCACATCCCAAATGTTCGATATTGTGATTCCGAATAAACCAATCCATACGGGGAATCGGCGTAAAAGAGCCATGCCGTTCAACACTTTTCAAGCTTTGTCAGATGGAATCTCGTTATCGTTTTCCCGTCTTGTCAAAGTTCTTGAAATTGACAATTCCAATCAAATCTTGGGCTCAGGAGGTCAGATGTCTCCAAGTGCCATGTTACCCACGGGCATTCCTTCAAAGCAAAACACGCGTTGGGAGAAGTTCTTCTCGCTTTCGTTTTTTTATATTACACGGTTGTACACACGGGGCACTCCACGTGTTATTTACAAATTTATTTGTGGTGGTTGTTTTGGAAACACAACATGCTGTACTGATCCCTATATCACACCCTTTACACTCTACTGATTGTAATGTCATTCGCACAACACCTTCATTACTAAAACTTGTAATTGTAGGATTTGATATGTCTCTCTTTCAAAAAGTAAATTTAAAAAAAAAAAAGGATCGGTTTTAGGTCGAATAAAATATCACTCCCTCTCTCTTTTTCTCTTTCTCCACTTTCTGTGATATTTCTAAAGACTATAAAAAAAATGTTCAGTGAAAATTATTGGTACCATTTGCCCCGTGTAAGGACACGTAGGATGAGATATCTGGTATAATATCACGAATAATGTGTGTGTCTATCTAAACTTAAAGGGAATATACTGTATTGGGAAGACAAATAGCTTTCAAAAGGGTGATCGTGAGCAATCTTCTTGCCAGTGGTCTTAAATTCATGTATTGTCCATTTTAGAAACTTGATGAAAGTTATTTGCCCTTAAATGATCCACATGTGGAGTAATTAGTCAAAATTTGTGAAATCCTCAAAATGTTAGGCCCGAACATTTGGAGGATTTGTGATTTAATCACTAATTACTCCAAATATGGATCATTTAAGGGCAAATAACTTTCAGTAAGTTTCTTTAATGGACAATACATGAATTTAAAGACCATTGGCAAGAGGATTGCTCACGATCACCCTTTTGAAGGCCTTTTGACTTCCCAGTACACTATATGCCCTTTAAATACAGAATCTGGTAGAAGAGGTTGGTGTTGGACGGAGGTGGTGGAGGACGGAGGAGGGGGTGCTGGAGGACGGGGGAGGGGAAGGGAGAGGAGGGGATGGAGGAGGGGGAGGAAGGGGTTGACATCAATCGTTCACATTGGACAAAAGGATCACTGAAATAAAGCTATAGTTGTGGGACGCGCCAGTACACACAGGTCTAGGGTTCCCCAGCTCATTCCGGGGGCCATGTTTGGTATCACGTTTCGTCAGGATCCGAAATGACCTCTTCACAATGGGTCAAAGTCGACGCAGTTTTTTGTTGTTGAACTTGTAAGTTTTGAAGTGTGTGTAATTTCCTTCTCAGTGCGATACATACATTACAATTTTCCATTGATTATGTTTCCATACCACGCTTCATCACGTCGCTGTGGATCGTCTTTTGCATTCCAAAGGTATCTTTTTTGAAAATGATGACCAATGCTAAAAACAAGCTATTCACAGGTTTTGAAGTTATCGGCTGTAAACATCGTTTTAGAGGTTAATTGTAAAAGCTTCCAAATTGACACTTAGGCGTAAAGAATTATAAATTATTTCTCCATCATTTCCTAAACCTACTCGTTCAAACTTTGAGTAACAGCTTTTACATCACGCATGGCGTTTAATACCTAAAGACATGTGCATCAATTACATTTTTGTTCTCCGAAGTCATTCCCCCAACAAACACTGACGAATTATATTTGTTTATAATACTTCCAAGCAATGTTTACGGTTGAATATTAAGTGAGTGGATACGTGATGATTGGATAGTTTGTTTTTAAGGTACGCAACTATTATTTTAACACACTGGCTAAATCGAATATTGATGTAAACTTTTCCCCTCAGACTTGAATCGCAAACATTCCCATATTGCTGTAATCTAAGAGGTCAATGTGCTTGTGACACTCCTCTCCCCGTCTTCAATCCACTTGTTTTAGGTGGAAAAATAATAAAACAAAGGCTGGGGGTTCCTAGCCGAGCCGGGCCGGGCTGGGGTACGATGGAGGCGCAGAAGGGACCGAGTGACCGGTCTGCACTGGTCTGAGGACAGCGCCAGTTTGCTAACCGCATTCCTCGCCCGCGCCTTGGGCGGTGGGCTGGCTTGGAGGAGTGCTAAGCCCGCCTCACAGGATGGGGCTAATTCGGCCTCGAAAGGAGGTCGGAACCAAAGAACCTGGTTAGCATTCAGCACGAGGGTAGAGAGAGAGAGAGAGAGAGAGAGAGAGAGAGAGAGAGAGAGAGAGAGAGAGAGAGAGAGAGAGAGAGAGAGAGAGAGATGATGATGGAGCACGCATAGAGACTCCCAGGTCTTGGTGTTTGAATCTCCGTCACCCCCGTGACAGGTTGTCGATACCAATGAATTGCCGGCTGCAAAGACCCAGGTATCGCCCGCGTTTCCGTCGGCGCGCTGAACAGTCTGATTCCGCCAGCTCCCTGCTTCCCATATATGCTAAAATCAATGACCACGCTTTGTGTACACTGTGAATTTTATTCACAAATGACACACACACACACATCCCATAGATTCCCATTATACATGACACTCACAGGATTGATATTTCCATATAACTGAAACCGAGAAAAGTCACGGTGGTTTGTACAGTTTCCGACCATGCCATCTCTGTTTGAACATCTATGTCCATTCCATGCACTGCCACACAAGGGGAACTACTGTACATGTTGATTAGTACCCTTACCCCAATGTTAACACAAGAGCATTCCACATACTATCGAGCCTGGCGTCAGGTGTGAGATCTGCACAAGGCGTACGCATGCGTGACAGGGAGATATCTTGTCAGCTGTTGTTATACATGTAAGATGTAAGATTTTGAAGACATATTGATGAAATCAATTGTATCTGTAAATCTCATTTGCCTTTGAGAAATTAGCTGATCATAAACGTTTTTACGAGAAGCCTACAAAATGGTACGTCGTCCATGCATAATTTGAATCCTACTTCACTGTTGAGATTCATACTTCACAAATTTGACCTTTTTGTGGTTCATGCAAGGTTCATAAAGCAATATTTGTAAAAGCGATACGCTACATTTACATACATTTATAAGTTATCCTTTTCATCTGTGTCACAAACAAGCATCAGTCGGTCTTTTCCAATCAAAACAGCATAGGGCCATGTGCATAGTCCAGAAATTGTGAAACTGAATATCCTTAGAAATAAGCCGCACCATCACGCTGAAAATACTATCAACTTAGTTTTCTTTGAAATTGAGGTGCAGGTGCATATCAAAGTAAGCTCCCAAACGTGATCCTGATAAACGTCAGAAGGAGACAGAAAATCAGTTGTGGCATTTGTACGCAAAGCGGGGGAAATACTTACAATATTGAGATATTGCAGCGCATACTAGGTCTTTCCCAAAATATCTGGAGAGCGACCGACCGAAAGTAGCCGAGAATGAGTAAATTTTGGCAGTAATTGAAAGCAAAACAAAAGTCACTGGGTGTCGAAATTGAAAAAATAAACATGTGAAATGTTACAAATGTGTTTTCTTCTTTTGGGAGTATAGTGAGGGGGAGATACAAATTTGGGAGGGGTCTTTTGATGAAGAAAGGGAATAATGGAGAAATGGATATAGACATTTTTACTAAAGTGATCATACGACTGGGTGTTGGCCAGTATTTTTAATGGAATATACTTATAAATCTCAAATCATAAATCCTTAAAATGTTCGAGCCGAACATTTTGAGAATTTGTGATTTAATCACTAATTACTCTAACTGTGAATCATTTAAGGACAAATAACTTTCAGCAAGTTTCTAAAATGGGCAATACATGAATTTAAGACCATTTGCAACAAGACTGCTCACGATCACCTTTTGAAGGCTTTTTGTCTTCCCAGTACAGTATAATTTTTTTTTTTAAAAAAGGCATGTGGACGATATAAGTGCAATGGACTTTTGTAACAAAATGATCATGCCTTAACAGCTGGATGACTCTATGGCAGAACAGTGGTAATATCTTTTTTACCGCTGAAAATGGCTATTCGCCGCATTCTGTATATGAACATTGTATAGTTCGTTGTACATTATTGATCTACGGAAAATCAAAACAAACAAATAAACAAACAGATTTACAGCTATGAACGTGATTTACCTCGGGTGAAAACAGATTGTCAATGGAACGAAACGATCTATTAGTTGTTATGGAGGTTCGAAAGGCATGTATCCATGAGAACGGTTTTTAATTGTAGTTTACAAGTTTGCGCATAATTTGCTAACATACCATAACTATAAAAACTATTCACTGAACTTCCATGGGTACGATTGGTGCTGCAGAAAATATTCTTGTCACGATACAAACATTTGCTAGAGAAACTTCAGTTTGCTTTGCATCTCTTAAGTATTAGTATTCTCATATTTGTGAGTGGTATTCCGTTGATAAGTTGATTAAGTTGCCATAGGTTTAAGCATTATTCAAACTATAACATACCGCTTGACATCAATGATATTCGTATGTTAGTGACACCGCTGAAAATTATATATATTCTATGTTTAATGTAATCATGATGTTTAATGTCATGTAAGCTTAACGATGTTGTATAAGGACTTTTTCCCCTCAGTCAGATATCTTACTCCTTGTGTGAAAGACATTATCAAAACTGTAACATACCGCTGGACATCGGAGATATTCGTATGTCAGTGACACCGCTAAAGCTTATATTTATTCTATGTTGAATGTAATCATGTTATCACGTAAGCTTAAAGATGTTGTATAAAGAATGTCCTTGTCTCAGTCTCGGGGGGGGGGGGGGGGGTCACTCAACATATCACGTATACGACGCACGCGCGTCCACAAAAATCGTCGAAAATGATCTGTTTTCAGCCCTTCGACGTCGTCGACGTTTTCCTAAAGAAAGGGGGTGTTTTTCAGCTTCACCTGCTTTTTTCGACGTTTAGGGTACTAAATTGCAAATTCTTTACCATTTTACGCGAGGTTTACGCCATTTTGGGTATATTTTTTACCCGGTTTACGCCATTTAGAGCATAATCAATTTATTACCATCTAATTATGATAATGACATAATTATGATAATTGCCAAACTTTCTTCCCTCTTTGGGTTTCGGAGAAGAACCACGAACAAGCTGTTATACCCGAATCGGGTCCGTGAAAGGGGGGGTGGCCAGGGCGGGGAAAGGGGAAAGCGTTGGATAACAATACAAACATATCAGCGGTGGGTCTGCGCCGCGGCGGAGTGACACCATACCTGTTCACACCTCGCCAAAGCGACGCCAGAGCCTCCGGCAGGCTTAGCCCGCTTTATCCCGCTTAGCTTTCACCTCAAATACTCCTCAAGTGAGGCCGGATAGAATTGCACGACAGCTCCACGGGCCCTTTTCTCCTTTGTGCTCGTCGGGATATATCTCCCTTTTCTTTTCCTCCCGCTCTTTCTTTCCTTCACATGGCTTTTGGAATACGGACAGGGGGTAAATGCTATTGAGAGGGGTGGGTGGGTGGGTGAATGGTGTGGCGTGGTGGGTGTTGTGTTGTCGCTACGATCACGACTGTTTGGGGTTTGCTTTCCAGCCATGTCGCAGTCTGGTCATCACACAGCGATTCAACGCGTGTTCGGGAGGGGGGGGGGGCGGGGGGCTCGGCCTGGGGTGGGGCGGGTGATTCAATGCCGTCATGTGCTTCGACTCTGTGACAATGCATCCATGAGCATACACGTTTAAGAAGTTTGAAGAAACAATTCAATACTTCAGATTTTCAGATATGTTGTGTTTTACTACAGATGTTGTGTTAAACACGATAAGTCCGCGTGTACTACCATACTAAATAAATACACGTGCAGCACTATGATCTTATTTAGCACATACGTTTCTTGTACCTTGAACAAAGGTGACTATTCACCACAAGGGATGTTATACTATTGTATCATCACCATCTACAGCTCTTCGTAAGCATTTTAGAGTACAAAATGCGGTTTGATAATTATTTTGTTTACGTGTATGTATTGGTGACTGTCCTCTGTAATGAATACGCGTATCAAGACAACATGTACGCAGAAAAATAAACACGTATCAACAAGACAACTCGAGATTATTATCCCAACCCCAACACGTCCTTGAAACAAAAATAAATGCTGCTCCCATCGTCACAAAGGAAGTGACATAATGGCGATATTGAATTATTCATGTAGTTGCCATGGTAGCGGTTTGTCCATGAAGTCGGCCAAAATGCTCTCGTTAACCGTGACTTTTCAGTCATCAAGGCCGTCAGTTATAATCTGATAGCATCATAGTAGGGCGGGGGAGATATTCCTGGAGATCAGTGACTACTGCTAATGAAGACATGAACGATTTGGAAGGGTTTAAGTCAGATCAAATTGAGTCACTCTGATGAGGTCGAGACAAGTGTCACCGATTAACAACTTTTTAGACTGGCGCTTCGACATGGTAAACCACAGGTTGAAGGGCCGGGTGGGGTTCGCTAGAAAGTGCCCTTCTATGATACATGGAACGAGGTAAATTGGTGTTTTAAGGCCACCGCATGTGACACGATCCGATCAGTCGTGCGACTCTGGCTGAATCGCACGAGCTGGTCATGGGATTTGTACAAGTATGTGACGTCACATGTCGAGTAATATCCCCTTACGATCGGAGAATCGTGGCAAAATCGTGGCGCCTGCGATGGTCTTATCAAATGATTAGTCCTGGCGTTTGTTCTTCTCTCTTGATTCGGAATAAGGTGAGTCTGCAAGCGTAAATGAAGGGTTTGATACGTTTCGGATAAATCTGATTTGACTCCTGAGCTACACCGTACATAGTTTCTGAGCATGAAAATGGGTCATGATTAATGACACATAGATATGTATTGGCATGCCTGAGACTTTAGACTGCCAAGCGTTTTGACATTCCTCTCCCTAAAAGTTAAAGGGTACAAGTTGGATTCCCATATTTACAAACACGACTTCTGAATCTCTGAATGTTGCAGATAAGGTTGATATTTGCGTTACAACATAGATATGGGTGCGTGTGTTAACTTCTCCCTCCTGTTATAATATGTCACGGAGTAAGGTTTGATTGATAAACTTAAAAAATATATAGCAACCTATTGACGCATAGTCCGATAGGGCACGAATATCTTTCACGAAATGAGAACCCTTCCCTGATCTTTATTTTTCAACAATATCGGAATTCTTTTATCTTGAAACAACTGTAGACATCTGCAAACATAGCAAGGTACTGCATCCCGTGGTAGTAATCACGGTAATGAAGACCCGTCGACTACTCCGCAGAAGGAGAACAAGAAATCGCAGAGGCAGAGGAATAAATAATTGATCTAGAGCAAGAAAATGGGAGTTGACATGAATGGGCCGATGTGTCGTAATCTCGGCGTCCCGTGTGAATGAGGTGGACTTGAGTCGTGCCCGCCAAGGTCGCTGGCGGATTTGGTCCTCTCAGCTTTGTGACAGATGGAATTTCTTGTTTTTTGCGCTTCTGCATGACGTTTCAAGTAATCCGTTTTACAATTTACATATTTTGGGGGTAGATAACATTGTTTTACTTCTTTTATGTACAATCCTTCTCTGCCAGACTCCGTTCTACCATATGGGAACGGTGTGCATTGCCAGTGAAAATGCCTTAACGGCGCATAAGGAGTTAAATGAAGAATAAGTTCCTTAAAATTCGTACTGATAATCAAGTATAAAAATGCTTTGAACGTTGTTTAACTTTTTTGTAGTATGATTGTTCAAACTGTACATTTTGTACTTTCACATCCTGAAGAATCCTGTTTGGTAGAAGCGTTCGGAGCTTGATGCGTGCTTTATAAGTCAGAAGGAAGAAAATAATGCGGTCAAGTGGCTTTGACTTTTACTTAGGCCTTGCTTCTTCTGAGGGGTTGATGAATTGGCGGTCTATTTTGAGTGTGGTGGCAGGGGCTGCTTGGTGCTAGCCGTGGGATGACGGAGCTCGCCACCAACAAAGCGTGGGTGAGGACAGCGATTAGGAGGATCCCGGGCACAGAGGAAAGAGTTTGTCCAAACTCAAAGCCTCCTGCACCTGTTACTGTGGAAATGACGTTACGATATTGGTAGCAATTGCCTTTTTCCTCCTGGAGGGAAAGAGACTGGGAGAGAGGAGGGAGATGGAGGAGAGCGTAGGGATGTGGATGGTGTGGGGAAGGAAGGAGCCGGCTACAGCGAGACAGGCAGCCGGCGAGGTACGGCGTAGGCTCGCGATGGCGATCCCGCTGGGAGTACCGCTGCGCCAGAAATTTGGACACGTAGCTACTGTCAATTGGGTTGCAATATTGTGTTATTGTTGTGGAAACAGGCTTGACAGATTGGAACAGGAGTAGACCCAACCCCTGGGTGTCTGACCGGCCAATTTCCAGGGCCAAATTGGGGAGAAAAACTGTAGCGAGTGAGCTATGCGCCGCGGCCACGTTAGGGGAGGCGGACTCGGGAAGATTGATCGAAACAATCAGACTTGTTTTGCTACCGTGCTGCGATGATCCTTGCTCTATTTTCCATCGCACAGGCCGGCGAAACATGGCTGCTTCCTGCGAGGAGAGGGAAAGCGAGACAACGCGAGAAGGAGGGCATTCCAACATGAAAACATACCATTACATTCCCATCGACGTTGGGAGGATGGCAAATCCTTCCGGCAATAACATTGTTTGTTCTGAATGTTTCTCTTTCCACTTTGATCAATCAACATTCAATTCACGTCATTTTCAACATCGCCACAAAGGGGTCACATGCACATCCTTCGATGATACCTTCGCCTTCCTTGGTTGTGATGTACAATGGTAGATAGGGCAAGATGGTCATTTAAAAGTACATGCTAACTCTAATATATCTATCTTTAGATTGTTTCCAAGATGTGTCTAGACTAAGTACATCTACTGTCCAAGCTTTATCACAAATAAAAGAATGGAATGATGAACCAAATTATGATGATATTGATAAGGCTGTTGTGGCCATCAAACTTCTAGAATGCACTTTTTTTTAATTCAATATATAACGACACTGTTAAAAGAAAGGAAGAATATGGAGAAGGTAAAACACTTGTACTATCTCAAAAGAGGAGATTTGTGTAGGATATAAAAGACAATTGAGCAGGTAAGAACAGTAAGATGACTATTGGCAATCATCGTCAACACCCATCGTCATCATCGTTGCTGTCATCAGCCTGAGCAGCGATGAGAAGCTCGGATCCTATACATAGGACCCTATATATGGGACCCTTTATATGGGGCCTTATACATACAGGACCCTTTATATGGCACCCTATACATGGAAGCCTATATATGGGATCATATACGTATACGATTATATACGTGGGACCCTGGACAGGGTACCTTATATAAAAGGACCTAACCCTTTAAACCCTTTGTGTACCAGACAAACTTACTCTTTATGGGATTCATGTGCTTTAATGGTGAAAACGCACAAAGGGTTAAACCGCCTGGATGGAGTGTATAAGGCAGTTACAAAGATGCCGTTATTTGGCCCTTGTTCTTGTGGTAGTTGATCACACATGGAGCCCTGGTTTTATGGGACCAGGAAGTTGAACCCAAGTACCCCTCCCCACCCCTTACCTTACCCCTGTAAGCCGATATCGGAAAGCATTTATAGAACTATACTATAACGACAACTATAACACACGATAAAGACATTGTTATGGGGATGTAGAAAAGTGTGATCGTTTTTATTGAGGGATAGGTCCAACATGTATTTTTGCTCACTTTTCGTCACCACTCAGTCTTCTCTTTCTCTCCCCTCTTTGTAGAGGCGCGCCGTAGGAGGATAAACGTATAATTTTGTTTCTGAATTGGCCGATCAAAAACCGATCGGGATAAAATCAGATTACAGTTATAAAACCAACATTTGTCATTTTGCAAAAACTCAAACGAAACGACACATTCCTCAGAAAATTGCTAGTTTCTAATCATATCATCCAATCAGATGGAATTACCCGAATTTGATAGAAATGAGAAATCCATTTCGAAGGACGAAACCTTTCCACTCTCACGAGAACGAAATAACAGATAAATGTGCTAGCATTTACTTTTGCATATTAGTCAATATATGCGCGTCGAGTTTCCAACGACAGAAAGAAATGAGTTGATATGAAGAATAAATACGAGAGCCGGGCAGGACTATGGGTTTGTTTCTTCAGCTAACGAAGCTTGTTACAATTGATTTGTGGAAAATCATATGTACTTGAGTTTTTGTTCTCAAAATTCGGAGTCATTGGATCCCAGTGGGTTTATTATGTTACTGCGCGGTCCACCCAGAGAGAGCGTGCGCAACGCACAAAGCACTTCCACGGAGTCCGGGTTTAATTTTCTTCATGTGTGGCGGGGCGGACCAAAGGAATGTATACCCCGGAGATATTCAAGAAAATAGCCTGATTGATTTCTCTCTTTCCTTTCTTCCTTCGGCTCTTTCTCTCCCTGTCTGTCTCTAAGTCTCTCTCCCTCTCTTTTCTTTCTTCTATCTCTATATATTTCTCTCTCTCTCGCACACACCCACACACACACACACACACACACACAAACACACACACACACACACACACCATGCCACACTCTCTATCTATTTCATGATCTATCTATATTTCCCTTTCCCTTTCTTTCTCACTCTTTATCTTTCTCTCCCGCATTCCTGCCCCCCCCCTCTCTCTCTCTCTCTCTCTCTCTCTCTCTCTCTCTCTCTCTATTTTGTTGTTCGCTCTGTCTCTCGACATCTCCTCTTCATTAATATCGTGACATCTTCTCTTAGCCTTCATCTTCTCCTCTTGCCCTTCAGCTTTTTCTTTGTTTTTCTTCATTTTGTGTGGCAAGGCTCCATTTCTTCCACCTTTTCACTGTCTCACTACCTGTCTATGACTCCTTGCCTTCCGTTCCTTCTGCCTTCATCTATTCCACTGGGACTATTGTTCCCATTGTTCCCTTCTTTCAACAGGATATTAGACTATCTTGTCTAAGATATCCACTTTCAATTCTCAACATAAGAAATACGAAAGCTAATGTTTCAGCATGATGAAATACGTTAAAATTAATAACATATGACATATTGGCTCTCACGGCCTTTGTTGTCCGTTTGAATGCCAAGGGCGGAAACAAACACCGGAAAATTGATGACTATAATATCTTGTAACGGTATGTACAGAACATTAGCGAAGTTCTCGAAAAGTCGTCACATTTTACAACATATTGTATATTCTGACAACCCTATATTTATTGCTAATATCGTGATGTTTCATGACAAACTTACCGACATGAACTTCTCTATGAAAATATTCTCATCCCTTTTGACTCTTGACTTTTTGGTATTGTCAAGAGCCTTCTGAAAAAAAAAAAACAAGCGCATCGGTCCTCGAGTCTCGATTGTATTGATACTATAACCCCCTGAGCTACAGCAAGGACTAACCTTATTCTCTGTTTGGCGAAAGAACAATAACAATGCAACCGACTTGAGTCATCGTAGTATCGTCAAAATCAACGTCATCCATCCATAATTGATGTCGATGGATTCATTAACAGAGGAACAAATCATAAAGATGTTATATTCTATTTGTTTATATCAACGTTCTTACTAGAGGCAGCTTTGTGCATGGTATATCTTGCCTCTGGAATTTCTACCGGCATTTCTTGGATAATTCAAATCGATTTTGTGTTGGATGCACACCCCTTTTCCTGGCCCCTTAGATTGTAACATAATTATGCATGTGACATGACGTGGTTTGATGCTACACATGTGTAACGGTTTAAAGAGGGAGAGAGGGAGGGAGAAAGTAAGCGAGCGAGCGGGCGAGAGACACAAAACGGATATCACTATCATCACATGACCGCAAAGTGCAAAACGTGTCACGTGATAATTGGCATGGTAATGGGCAACGACAGACGACTTACTTTCGCCGTGACGCAGTGGAAGGAAGATGGGGACGGGTAATGGGAAAGGAAAGCTAAAATTGAGTGACTCGTTCGCATTGGCTTCTAGAGTCAGATAAAATGGGGCATATCGTGATTTGAAGAAATTAAACGGAAGTGTGTTTATGGCTTATGATTGACATGTTGATTGGATTTTTAAGTGCATAGTTGTGATTATGGGAAGAGAGCAGTACTCGCAGCATGGGTTGTAAACAAATGGTCGCAGAAGTGGAAAATAGTAGTAGTAGTGGTGGTGGTGGTGGTAGTAGTAGTAGTAGGAGAAGTCGTAGTAGAAGTAGTCGTAGTAGTAGTAGTAGTAGTAGTAGTAGTAGTAGTAGTAGTAGTAGTAGTAGTAGTAGTAGTAGTAGTAGTAGTAGTAGTAGTAATGGTTGTAGTAGTAGTAGTAGTACTACTACTACTACTACTACTACTACTAGTAGTAGTCGTAGTAGTAGTAGTAGTAGTAGTAGTAGTAGTAGTAGTAGTAGTAGTAGTAGAAGTAGTAGTAGTAGTAGTAGTAGTAGTAGTAGTAGTAGTAGTAGTAGTAGTCGTAGTAGTCGTAGTAGTAGTAGTAGTAATACTAGTAGTAGTAGTAGTAATGGTAGTAGTAGTAGTAGTAGTAGTAGTAGTAGTAGTAGTAGTAGTAGTAGTAGTAGTAGTAGAAGTAGTAGTAGTAGTAGTAGTAGTAGCCTCCGTCGTTGTTATTGCTTATGCTACATCTATTTCATTCGAATAGATTTGAGACTCTAATAAGATTTAAGAGCATTACGACGATATGTACTCATCATCACGTGTGTATTGCACTGGATTTCCATTCATGTGTTCATAGCTCATCCGCCTTCCCGATTGTATGGCTTGATTTATTAGTGTAAAACCATCAAATACCATAATTAGAACTCAATACCTAAGCTTCAACTGAGAACGAGTCGCCTTCCCTTATAGACCAAACATCGCCAGACTATCATTTTATCATTTAATGAAATGTGTGTCGTTTACGCAAGCGCCATGTCATTTTGTACAGCATTGTCATTGTAAACTGACAAAAGTGTCTTGTGAATTTGTTATTGAAAAGGGCAATTTTCGGCCTGAAAATTCAATTAGATGAAGTCTTAGAGCTTGTTCACTTTCAACAATAGATAATTGCTCGAGAAACTAGTAAAAAAAGAGAGGTTGGTACTGTGAAAGCACTGCCTTGTTCGGCTATCATAGTAGCACACAGGGATACTGTCTGCGCGGTGCCAGACTCATTATTTGACGGATTGAACAACCTCATGACAATCAAAATAAAAGAAAGATAAAGAAAAGTACACAACTCTTTTATATTGTTGTTTTCTTTGGCTACAAAATACCTCCCCAACATGTCTTTTCTCTTCGGCTTGCTTGTCAAAGGATTATGCATTGTTCGACGAAGCCAAAGAATGAAAAGAGGGAGCAAAAATAATATTTCTATGGTAATGTTTGTCACTCATGGTCAATTATGGACTTAAATGAAGCGACCATGGTGCAAGCCTTATAGGAGAAAGGACAAGCAAATAATGAGTCAACACAAAGGATAAATTGTCTGCAGTTTGAAGGACCTCAGTCGCCGCTTTTCACAGAAACTTGGATGGGCGGTAGAAATATATAGAGGGGAGAGCAACTTGTTTCATACTTTCAGTTCTTTTCTCGATATACTTCATCTTAGGTTCTTTAAAGCAGCTTTGCGGCATAGCAATCATTAATAACGACTCCACCTATAGCATGTATGTAACATTCTTTCGTACAATTAATTTTATGCCAAGTACGAACAAATTGGCAAATGTTGATTCCTTTGTATCATTGATCATAAAAGGCTTTAAATGATTTATTCGACAATGTTTATTTATTAGAAACCTATCAAGTTTGATAATTTGATAGTTTTTTTATTTCCACAGCTCATACAAAAATACACACACAAGAATTTTCCCAATTTTTTTGTTAACACATTTATGCGTAACGATTATTTTAAATTTCAAAACCAAGAAATTCCCTGGTAATCTTTTGATTGCAATCACAAGCGGTTTACAACCTGAAAATACACATACTTTGTTTTTCTTTCTGTTTTCATTGTATAGCGTCGTGATGATTTTATCATCTAATACGAAACATCAAAACATTGAAACGAGTTTTCGCCACATCACAAGTAACACAGAACTCTATTTGTGCCAATGTGCTTATCATTTTTCTTAAAGTTATTTTCTTTTGTGGTAAAAATGTCTTTTTAGTGTGTAAATGTGTACAAATCTGTAAGTATGTCTTTAAACTAATCGGCAAATTTCTTTGGAGGAGCTGGAAAAGAGAAGAAACACATATTTCTGGCCGCCTACGTGAAACTAAACTGTTATCTTAAATAACAAGGGAAGCTTGGATGGTAACGTGGTATCGAGTGAAAGATGATTGTGACTTGCTGATACAGCTCAGTGACAAATCAAATCAAGCCAAACGCAATGCTCGTGAAAGATTGAGATAATGAAGATGTTTTTAACAACTCGGTGTTGCAACTAACTGGTTTGAACAACACATCGACGAAACATAATTACGTCGATGGTAGCTCATTAGTGGCGAATGTCGAGCACGACAGAGTGATGAAATGATGAAACTCAACCTGTTCATTTACAGCGGAACAACACGCTTCCCTTCATTCCAACCGTCCGTGAAGATATGTTTATTCTCTTTTCTCCGATTCGAGATGATTTCTGAGAGATTGGAGTTGTTATCCATTCACTCAATACTACGATGCAATGTTGCTAGAAGATATTCCACAAATGCAGACATTCTAAAGTGTGATAGCCACAACTAATAACTTTTCCGTAAGTTTGGATTCATTTTGGTGGATATTTATGTACGCAAGTGTAACAACAGCATCACCAAGAATAACTACATCGCGTGTATGTTGTTATTCTTTGCAAGTGACACGATAAAGAAAAACGACCTCAATGCAAAAATAAAAACGATATAAAGAAACCCAAACAAGAAATGCATAGGCCTATTTTTCCACGTCATTTTCATTTTTCTTTAGACGATTGAAACACAGATCTGCAGTACCAAAATGTATATCATGAGAGAAGTACAGTTGTCGCAGACAAGAATTATTCCGTTATGTAGAAAGGACTTTCACTCAAGCAAATACACAAATGAGACGATGATCTTCAATGGCTACCGCAGTTTCGGTTTGCATACAACTGGAGAGCAATATAAGTCGGCACGGCGACAAAAGACGCAAATACACATTAATTAAACAGACAATAGAAGGACATGTGTGAAAAGAATCCCTCCGCAATAATATTGAAGCGCCCAAAACTCCTGCTATTATGACGATTATCTACAATCCGTTTTACTCTTTGCGGCTCCACGAGTTTTGGTCTTTTGAGCAAATACCATGAATGCCTCCTTATCCAGCACGTGTAAAGTCGGCCCTTTGGCAACTCGAAAGTAGATTTTTGCCGACACTCTCTTTTTTTTTACTGGAAATGACGGGGAAGAGAAATAGACAGAGAAAGAGAGGGACAGAAGGTGAGAGGGAGAGACGAGAGAGAGAGAGAGAGAGAGAGAGAGAGAGAGAGAGAGAGAGGGGGGGGGGTAAGCAAAGATAGGCCAGTTGGAAGAAAGAGAAAGTGTTAAGACCGTGAAGAGGAAAGAGGGGAAAGTATGACGAGATGAGCTTTGTTTAGGCATCGGGTCCCCAATTTTAATACAAAGAATGTGCGATCTTCGGCGGGTGGTGATTGAGCTCACGTTAGCAAGCCGCTCGGAATTGAAACTGTGTACAGAGGGTATGGGGGTATGAGTTTCTCGGCTTACTTTGGGCTCGATTATTTTGTATGTCGGGACGGGCACGATCACGTGTGTATTTACTCAACGACAGATTTCTCGGCGCGCCGATCCTTCGGGCCAGGTAGCCTGCTCTCGCTTGCCTTGCTCGCTCGCTCGCTCGCTGGCCTGCTTGCTGGCGTGACGGATTCCAACTCACGAAGCAGACGACCCAAGACATTGATACTTCTGCCTCTCCCGCGCCTTTTAGTTGTTCCGCCGCTCTCTGTGTATCCGCGTCATTATTTCGGTGAACATTAATACATAGGTTCGGCTCCTGTCGGGTTAAGAAAGGTTTAAGGTGGGCTGAGGAGATCTGGGACCATGTGACAAGCGGTCTTCACGGTGTGGACATTGACATATATCTCTCTCTCTTTCCGGGATGCTGTTTCTATGGATATTGGGCTAGCTAGATCTCCGAGTCGGTGTGTGCCATACGTCGTCGATGCCTCTTTATCGAAATTTGGCCGGACCCTCTTTTTTCTACCACCATCGTAAGCCATGCGACCCAACTTGGTGTGGCTATTCCACGTGATTCTACTGGTTGAGTTTTCGCACCAGCCCAGGCACTTGTAAGTAGGCCTACATATGTTTTCGATTACATTTTGAAATAAGCAGCGGTATGTATAAACATGTCTCAGACAAAAAAAACGTATTCCTTATGTTCTCGTCTTTCTACGAGTCAGTGTTGATGGAGTTTTGTGTCTCTCGCTGTATGTATACGTTCACTTTCGAGTGTCCGTCAGTATGTGTGATCGCTTAACCCATTTAAGTGGGAAACGATTTACTCTTACGTTACACCCACATTGGATCATGGGGATGTGGGATACTGCGGGTTAGTTTCTTAGTTGTCGCAGTTCTCATCCAAATTATTATCGATGATTGTTCGTCTTGAGGTTGTTATATAACTGTAAATGAGTTGGGTTAGAAATTTGCTCTCATCCCATCCCCGTCCATCCACCTTCCACCCCCCCCCCCTTCCCCACATTATCTTCTCCACACACACTCGCACTCATGCACACACACACATACACACACACATACGCACACATACACACACACATACGCATACACACACATACACACACACATACACTTACCCCCCCCCCCCTCTCTCTCTCTCTATTTCTCTCTCTCTCTCATCTATCTGTTTGTCTGTTTGTCTGTTTGTCTCTCTCTCTCTCTCTCTCTCATCTATCTGTTTGTCTGTTTGTCTCTCTCTCATTCTCTCTCTCTCTCTCTCTCTCTCTCTCTCTCTCTCTCTCTCTCTCTTCCTCTGTTTCCCCCTGCCGAAATATTTTCACACGTCTGTAAAGTTGTAAACGCAGACCTTTAACATTCGAAAGCAGGACTTCATTCTTGGAACAATGTTATCATTTTCCAATCTCTGGGTGATGATTTATGATATCTGTTTTTTATGTCTTTATGGTGTTTACTCTTCCCATTCTAGCGCCGTATAACGAAGGAAGATTAGTGAATGACTACGTTATTTGACCTGCCTTTGATTTCATTACACACGATGATTTGTTTATCGAGGAACGCTAAATTCAAACTGCAAACAGAGACAGGTCGCCCGCGTCCTCAGACCACAGTTCTATATGTCACAAGGCTTTACAAGAGAGAGCGCATGTCTTGGGAATATCAAGTCTCTCTATAGGAAATATGGGGGTTTTACCGAAAGGAAGAACGATCGCGATCTTAACCCTTGCAACTGATAAAAGTCATGTCGACAATATTAATATCTGATCTGAAACACATTGCACACTGTTATAGCTAAGAGGTCAGAAATATATTATCACAGTGAAACACACGTCAACATCTTCAAGATTCTGATCTTGTACGGTTCAAAGTAAAAAATTGTTTCTTTTCTATAGTAAGTTATAATGGGATTATTAAGCATATTGTGACGTTCCTTAGTGACGTAATGCATCCCGGATTTCTCGTCAACTCACCCTTCAACCATTTACGACCCTTATATAATGCTTTCATTGCTCGTATTAACCATGTTAACCATCATAGTTCCAACATGTGAAAATACCATGGAAATCAAAGAGTTAAGCCGTGGCTGGGGACCTAAAAAGGGGGTGATGTTAAAGAGTGACGCGGAAATCCAAAGACCTCTGCGTCAGATGGTATTTTTACATTGACTCATGTTGCGCTTCTTTCGTTAAGGTACATCCAAATCGTAACGCCACGCGAAGGTTAAGCCAATGTTTCTGTGGTTGGTTTGACTCCCCAAGGAGGAAATTCACAGTTCAAACTCCGCCCTCTGGGCTACCCCTCAACCAACAAGGGATATTAAGTTGCGGTGGGGGGCGGTGGGAGGGAGGGGTGAGGGGTTCGACGTATACCGGGTTGTCGCTTAATTCGGTGTACGGTCAACCCGGCAGATGGGTCATGGGTGACATTGCTCAGAGAGGAAGGAGTTCGCGCCGGCAATTTGGCGGAAATTGTTATATTCACCCCATTAGGATCTCTTTCTCCCGTCTACCCCTCCACTCTCTCTCTCTCTCTCTCTCTCTCTCTCTCTCTCTCTCTCTCTCTCTCTCTCTCTCTTTCTCTCTCTCTCTTTCCTCCTCCTCCTCCTCTTCCTCCTCCTCCTCCTCTCTCTCTCTCTTTCCTCCTCCTCCTCTTCCTCCTCCTCCCACCTCTCTCTCTTCCTCACTCTGCTTCCCCTCTTTTCTATTTCCTATTTTCCCCTCTCTTCGTCAATCCCTTTTTCTCTTACTTCCCTTATTCCCTCAATTTTCCACACAAGATTGCCAAATGCGTATAGTGCGTTTACCTTTCTGGTCCGTTTATCATGTGCATATGGGTATGCCCACATTAGATGTATACAGACAATGATACACACAAACGTAAAAAACGAAAAATGTACATGCTCATACTTACACGCATACGTGTATGCACTACATAGCAATTGTTGTAATATAGATATGTTAATGAGGTTCATATCTGAATAATATCTATTCTCTTTTTAACTTGTTTCCATTATTGAAGAAATACATTTCCAGTATTATCACCATCCTAAGCAAAAAGGAAAAAGTTCGCGCTGGCAATTTGAAGGAAATTGTGATATTTATCCCATTAAAACTTAACGAATGAATGAATGAATGAATGAATGAATGAATGAATGAATGAATGAATGAATGAAAGAATGAATGAATGAATGAATGAATGAATTAGGATCTGTTTCTCCCCGCCCCCTCTCCCGCTCTCTCTCCCCCCTCTCTCTCTCTTTATGTCCCGCTTCTTTCTTTCTCTCCTTCCCTCTCGATATATTCCACCTCCCTCTCCTCTCCTTCAAACTTACCTGCTCCGCCACTACATTTCTTTCACTGGGCGCCCTTACACGCGTGACTGAGTAAACCCAACATTTCATCTTTCAAATGAGCCACAAGACAAGTTGACAGACACCCCTTCCCCCTAACCCTTCTCTATCCAGTCATCCAACCCATATGAGCATGCGATGCAGTTGAGGCTACATTCCCTACCCAATGACAATTGATATGTACTAGAGTTTATTTGGCAAATAAACCCACGTCCAACATCTGTAAACTAATCTTAAACGCTCGTCACCCTTTCGACTAACCTCTTCTCTTTCCTCTTCTGCCCTCAAAGATTATTTTTTATCGAAGTATTTTAAAGTAAACATACGTTTTTGAAGTCAAAGATGCATTTACTAGATGTCATATTGTCACCCTGATCAGGGTCACAAAATAAACCTTTCTGCTGTTTTTTTTACAAAAGGACTTGCAAAACAAATGTTATCCGTGAAAATATTGAGTTTCGCATCACTTTAACCGCCGTATTTTGTAATGAAACCTAAGATAATATCAAATATAGAATGCACGTAGAACAGACGAATGTTGTCAGTTATCGCACAATTTGTTTACGCATAATAGAACACTATTTAAGCAAAATGATAACATAATTTAATTCACAATTACCATACATGTTTCGTCTAACCTAACAAATGGAACTTACTATTTCGAAAAAGAGAAACAAACAGTTCATTGGATTAGTTTCTAAAATCTCGAGCTTGCTGATCGGTCGACTGTGAGAACATCGCTTACAAGATTTAAACTCTTAACAGATGTTCAGCCTTTCACTGCGGTGATCTAAGACAATAAAACATTCAACATTCACTGTTCCCGTTTGTTAGAGTGCCGTGTCTCAAACATGATTTCGGGGAGGACGAGATGGGTTTGAACATCTCGGAAAGTATGACTTCTCCTGGTTTACTGAAGGGATGGTTTCTAGGGTCCAAAGCAGGATGTGATGCCTATGTTTTAGGTCAAGCGGGCCAAATATGGGTCAGAGATGATCCGCTGATCCGTCATAGGGTTCACGACACGAGGTACCCTCTGGCACAACTCGGCCTGCTTGGGCTCGTAATCGAGATAACGATGTATGTATCAACATTGACTCATCCGCATGGGCGATCATTAGGCATGTTATGGCGCACGCAATCGAATCGAAGCTGCTCGCTTCTAGGAACACGAACATGATCAGCATGATTTTCCTACTTCTTCCATATTCCTTTCGAAGGCGCCTCCACATATCCCTTCATTCTATTGTCAATATCTAACCGCATCTCAAGGCCACCGCAGATGACACGATCCGATCAGTCGTACGACTCTGCGACTGGCTTTACCGCAGGACCCGGTCATAGGATTTGCGTAAGTAGGTGACGTCACGTTGCAAGTCGTAGGCCCCTACGTCCGTAGAATCGTAGCCAGATGGTGTCGTCTGCGGTGAACTGTACCATCGAGCTCTGTAGGAGCACGTATCAAGATGCAAAGCGTAGGAGCGGAAGTGAGGGGGTTAAATGGAGCCGGCACACCCCGGACGATTATGTTGATACAACCTCTGTCAGGATCAGTTGATTTTCTGGCTAGAGCTTCATGGTGATCAGAAGAAACCAGCTAAAGCTGTGTCATCTTGGGGATGGGAACATTTATGTCGCCTGCATTCATCGAGCCAGAATATGACATATGAGTTAATAATCGGAATGTGGATGCGTGTATGTACTGGCATCTCCGTGATGTATGCGTGTATATGTGAGAGATCTGACTGATTAATCATGTATGTGTCATTGACATTGTATTTGTACCAACAACAAGCATGGACCAGTAACCTGCTTAAAGTCATTGTGCATGGACTGAGACCTGCTCAGTAGAAAATACAATATATTTTAAACAATTATAGCAAGTACTATGAAGAATAAATGTTCTCGTGTGATAAGATCTTCATAGTTGGCAAGAATGTAACCGTCATCATTTATGTTGAGTTTTGTAATATATGGTATATTTATTCGTTAATCGACTTCACAAACCTGTCTAATGCAACTAAGGGCTGCGAAATACAAATGTAACTTATTTCAATTGGAATTAGTTTAATCGAATGAAGACTGGAAAGGAACAATTCTTAATCAAGTTTTTAAATGAAACATGTTCAATTAAACATGCAATGTCGAGTATTGTATATATCTAGAAGTACGTAGGTGATGGTGGAGGGATTAAACAATTTCTGATTCATAAATGTTCAAATGAATACAATCCTGTCTCATCACTCTCACTACATATTGCGTGACTTTTTGTGTATAGAATCAAAGTTTTGGAGTCGTTTTTTTTAGGCTGTACTCAAGATGGCAACACGTTCTGTTACCATAAGATCGAAAATCGATATGCACAATATCAGGACACTCCCGAACAAAAGGCACAACGTTTACGCCGTATGGCATCCATGCCATCCGTTCTTGCATCATTGTGTATAATATTCTGTTCACATTTTCCTCCGTCTTGAATCGAGTCCGGGACTCGCGCCATTCTCCCACGCTATGTCTCCCAAGGAAAACGTGTGTGTGAGGACGGTCGTAATTGCTAGTGACTGTTGTTGCCAAATTGTGATGACTTCTTTTTCTGCCTCCAATTCGGCTTCGCGGTAATCCCAGCACGCTCCCGGCCATGTCACATCGGCATTCAGGGCGGGCGCGCCAGAGATGGGGAGAGAGATGGCAAGAGAGACAGACGGGAGAAAAGAGGATGGATAGATGGGGGATTGGGAGAATGGGGAGAAGGAAAGGGCGGGAGAAAGAGATAGGAAAGAGAGAGGGGGAAGAGAAACAGAGGGGAAGAGGACGAGAAAGATGGGGGAAGGGAAACTAGAGGGTGGGGGAGAGGGAAAAAGGCTAGAGGAAGAGAGAACGGTAGAGAAAAATGGGCAAAGACAGGGAAAGAGAGGAAGAGAGAGAGACAGAGAGTAGGAGGCAGAGAGGGGGCATATCAGAATGATATGAATGTATATTCATAAGGAGATAGGATTAACTAGAAAGAGAAAGAAAGAAAGAGAGAGTAGAAAGATAGAGAAGAGAGAGAGAGAGAGAGAGAGAGAGAGAGAGAGAGAGAGAGAGAGAGAGAGAGAGAGAAGAGGGGGGGGAGCCTGAGAACTATAGTTGGAGATATATAGAAGGCGGGTTGATGTGAAAGACAAGGAGAGAGAGAGAGAGAGAGAGAGAGAGAGAGAGAGACGGTGAGACAGACAGAGCAAGACTGAGAGAGACCGAAATGTTTAAATGTTTCCACACGGTGGACCACTACTCATAATGACGTCAGAGCATCAATGAGTTGGCTGTGAAAGCCATCATGACGGTGAGAGACGCGACAATATAGCGACATTACTATCATAACTACAGCCATGATGACGGTTAATATGTTTAGCCCAAACACCGTCATTCCAATATACGATTACATCTTACTTCATAAGCTCATAATATGAATCTTCATACCTACCACATATGGATACCATTGACATTGATACAACATTAAATGGCTTTTGTTTGGATGGTTCGTGGATAAGATGCCGTGCAGCAACTTTAAAGGGGTAGTGCACACTGAAATAACTTGGTTTTAATAAAAGTTCAAACATGAAAGAAAGATATCAGTGAAGATTTTCTGAAAATCCGTCAAAAGTTAAGTAAAACATGATCCTTCAAAATTTTGATTTTGTGACATCATGTGCGAGGTGCTATTCCATATTGTTGCGTATCATTATTTTTTTTTTGAAAGTATCGATTTTCTCACAAAAATATGCATGATTTTACCTGGGCATTTGATACATCATTTAACCGGCTTTTACACACATAACTCTACGAAAACAAATCATGCTTTAATCAAAAACAGAAAAAAAGCAATTAATGGAATTATACAGCACACAGCATGATGGAAGAGCACCTCGCACGTGACGACACAAAATCAAAACTTCAAAAGATCCTAACTTTCTTATCCTTTGACGGATTTTCGTCAGACCTTCACTTATATATGTCTTCCATGTTTCTGATTTTATCAAAACCTACTTATCTCAAAGGGTGAACTATCACTTTAACAGCCGCAGTAGTCTGTCCTTCTTCCGTCTCTGTCCTCATGCCCAACTTGTTCCCTTTTCATCCACCGCTTCCCATGTCTCTATGCCCTCCTTGTCTAGATCAAAAACTTTCCTTCATAATTTTGTACACATCAAGGTCTACCATAATGTATAAGCTTCGTTAGTACATCGACATGTCACTACTTCTACGTATTTCGCCTCCCCTCTCGCAATGCCCCAAAATGTGTATTCCCACTATTATTATTTGACTTCTGTTTTAACTACACTCAGCCGCAAATATGGAATAATGTTTTTACATATGTAATTTGGTACTTATGAAAGGGGGTTGGATTTCGAATTCACCTTATTTCATCCACGTTTCCCACAGTTCTAATCTGTATTGTCTCATCCCGTTTATCCTTTTGTCTGTGCTTTTGTATGAAGTCGAGATAGAATCATGTAAGAGGCGTAAAACGTGATGTGAAACATACTGTCGACTACACGGAGGAACGCTATATCCCGCGCGCCAGATTGTGGCGTAACTCGAGACCATAGCGTGTTTAAGTTAAAATGAGCGAGTGAACGTGACTCTAGACTTAGGCAGATGGACGTGTGTCATCTCACTTCACAGGGAGATAGGGGAGTCCTCCATCTTCATCACGGGGGTGAACGACGTTGCTAGGCGTGGTCGGAAAGTGGCAGCTAGACTAGTGGGCGTGTTGATAGAAGATCTCACAACGAAGATAATCGCAGAAAAGATTCAGTGATATTAGTGGTTAGGGTGGTAGTAAGGGTTGTGAAGGTTGTAGCGATGAAGATCATCATAATACTAGTATGCTGATTATTACGATGGTGATGACGATAATGAATTCCAAATGTGTACCAAATCATCGCGTGTGTCTTTGGCAAGTTCGGAAATCGTTAAATGGCATTGTTTTTAAGACAACAACTCCACCCACTCTCAAGTCATGCGTGACGCAGCTGTCATTTTGCCTCAGATAAAATGAATCTTGAAAATATGTAAACTAGTTCAACTTCTATTTCAGTAGCTCCCTCTTTCGTCCCCGCCCCCCCCCCTCTCTCTCTCTCTCTCTCTCTCTCTCTCTCTCTCTCTCTCTCTCTCTCTCTCTCTCTCTCTCACTCTCCCCCCTCTCTCTCCATGTTTTTCCGTCTCTCTTTCTCTCCTAGGTAAAAACTGCAGTAATGACGCACCCCTACGTTTCAAAACATTGTGTGTCAAGCAATTGGGAATTCATTTCTATCTTACTCAAATATGATAAAAAGAACAGGAGCCATTTTACAGCTATAATATAAATACCTAAGATATGACTTGACCGATTTGGCATAGGTGTATGCATATTGTAAAATCAATGCAAATAGAGGAAGTAATCAGTGATGAGGATTTAATCAACTTTACTCGTCCTCAAAGTATTTTGAAATTGTTTAATGATGAGACATATTGTACTTCATGATGATATAATACTAATCGGTGAACTTTGTTCACAATTATTGGGATGTTGATATCTCCTCTTAAATCTGGGAGGTCGTGTAGGATACAATATCGACTCATTTGAAAACCACTGATCGCCCAAAGAGTTTTACAGTAAAAAATGGAAGCTTGCCAACTCCAACTGACCAATCAGCCCGGCTAATCAGATTCTGTGCTGCTCATGTTTAGCGGAAAGGAACTAAAAAGTTACCATTTTCGCTTGTTTGAGTGATTGTTTTTATTTAATGTTATTTATCATTAAATTGGAGAATATAGAGGAAGAAGTGAAAGAAGCAAACTGGTAAACGGAAATGGATAAGGGGCGGTAGAACAAATGGACGAAGGGACCATGAGACAGCTTGACTTACAGTAAATAAGGAGTATCAAAGACTCTGTAGTGTATAAAAACTGATAGAAAGAAATGTATAAGTAGTAGGAGTAGTAGGGGAAGTAATAGTAGAATTATTATTAGAAGAAATAGTATTAGTAGTATCAGCAGCATTAGAAGAAGTAGGCGTAGGAGTAGTTGTAGTAGTGGTAGTAGTAGTAGTTGAAGTAGTAGTAGTAGTAGTAGTAGTAGTAGTAGTAGTAGTAGTAGTAGTAGTAGTAGTAGTAGTAGTAGTAGTAGTAGTAGTAGTAGTAGCGTAGTAGCAGCAGCAGTAGTGGTAGAAGTAGAAGTAGAAGTAGAAGAAATAGAAGTAGAAGTAGTTGTGGCAGAAATATTAGTAGTAGTCACTTGATGTTGTCGTTGTACCCCTTTTAGCCTAAGGGCGATTTTAAGTGTATAGGTTTTTTTCAATGACGTTTTTTTTTCAGTGATGTTTTATATATGTTTTTGTATATGTTTTTTATATATCGCTATATATTAATCAGTCGCAATTTGGTATGTGTGTTGCAGGGCCCTTTCGTCAGTGGTGGCCCTCGGAGCTAACGTGATCTGCAACCGCATCCCCGGGCTGGCTCCCCGGCAGCAGGCCATCTGCCAACGCCTGCCCGACGCGATCGTGGCGATCGGAGAAGGTGAACAGAAGGCCATCCACGAGTGCCGCTACCAGTTCCGCCACAGCAGGTGGAATTGTACGTCTCCCCGCCAGGAAGACGGCATCTTCGGCATCGACAAACCGGCTGGTAAGGCTATACCGACAGAGCGAGAAAAGGAGGTTAGGTTGGTTGTGCGAGGTTTGGGCGAGTTGTAACGGAGATGTCTATTAAACTGATCAGGAGGAAGTCGGTTACGAGAATGAATGAACGATGAGTAGTAAGAGAGTGAGTGAATGAATGAGTGCGTGGGTGGATAAAATATATCGGTTGATTAACAGATTGACTGATTGATTGGCTAACGGGCTGATTTAATTCATAATCAATAACAAAACACGTGAATTGTCAAAGAAGAATGAGAACTCAGTCAGTTGACGTTTGGTAACTGACTGATTGTATCCCTCGATAAACCAGTGAATATGATGACTGACTGAGTCCATGGATACATGGAAGTAGAAGGCATTCAGGGGGACGGGGAATTGGAATGATGAGTAGGATTTAAGAGAGGTTGAATGAGAATGAAAACAGAAAGGTAGTGGAAGATAGAGAAAATAGGGAGGAGAGAGGAAGGAAGTGGGGGGATGTTAAGAATAGGTGCACAGCACATGACATGAATTAATTATGTACAATAAGAATATGTACTTATGCAATGCTGAGGATTATAATGATTTATGCATGCTCATTTGACTAACAACAGGAAACAGAGAGAAAGTTGTGGGGGATGTTAGGATTATGTCTACCCCCATTTTGGTAATCCTGACGTGACCACACGTAGTCCTATGGGGAGTGCTAGTCACTGAGCTCGGAAGACAGAAAGGCCAGCCAGAAAGAGATCTTCTTTCTGTCTGCCTGCCTTCAAAAGTGTATCACACATCCCTCAGGAATTCACTACATTATCACGTACTCTCCGAACCCTGGTCATGTTTATTGTTTATGTTTACACCGGATTACGTGTGCATGCAGAGCATGTGTTCAGTAACTTTTATGCGCCCTTTGACGTTCAAAGAGAAAAAAAACTGAAAAAGCAGAGATGATTGAAATAAAAGCAACCGTCGTATGAATAATACGTGACTGCCTTCAACGTATGCTTATTTATCTTCGTCATCATCTGTGGATTATCTGTTTCCAATTTGTCACGTATCATCGGCATCATCTTCGTCATCGTTATATTTATATCACCATCACCATCATCAGTCTCCTTCTTTTAATTCTTCTCCGCTCGTGCTCCTGCTCCTCTTGCTCTTCCTGCTGGTGCTGCTCTTCTTCTTCTTCTTCTTCTTCTTCTTCTTCTTCTTCTTCTTCTTCTTCTTCTTCTTCTTCTTCTTCTTCTTCTTCTTCTTCTTCTTCTTCTTCTCCTCCTTTTCCTCCTCCTCCTCCTCCTCCTCCTCCTCCTCCTCCTCCTCCCTCTCCTCCTGCTCCTCCAGCCCCCCCTCCTCCCTCTCCTCCTGCTCCTCCTGCTCCTCCTGCTCCTCCTCTTCCTCCTGCTCCTCCTCCTCCTCCTCCTCTTCCTCCTGCTCCTCCTCCTCCTCCTCCTCCTCCTCCTCCTCCTCCTCCTCCTCCTCCTCCTCCTCCTCCTCCTCCACCTCTTTCTCCTCCTGCCCCTCCAGCCCCCTCCTCCCTCTCCTCCTGCTCCTCCTACTCCTCCTCCTCCTCCTCCTCCTCCTCCTCCTCCTCCTCCTCCTCCTCCTCCTCCTCCTCCTTCTCCTCCTCCTCCTCCACCCTCTCATCCTACTCCTCCTCCTCCTCCTCCTCCTCCTCCTTCTCCTCCTTCTCCTCCTTCTCCTCACCCTCCTTCTCAACCTCATTTTTCTATTATTTATTCTTCTCTTCTCCTTTTTCTTCTTTGTCTTTTTCCTCTCATTTACATCTTCATCTCCAATTTTTACCTTTTCATCATCGTCTACTTTACCATCACTTTATTCTTTTATCGTCTTCGCCATCATCAACTTTTCATTTTCTTCTTCGTCATCGACCCCATGATCTTCTCCTTCTTCTTTTTCTTCTTCTTTTTCTTCTTCTTCTTCTTCTTCTTCTTCTTCTTCTTCTTTTTCATCTTCTTCTTCATCTTCTTCTTCTTCTTCTTCTTCTTCATCTTCTTCTTCTTCTTCTTCTTCTTCTTCTTCTTCTTCTTCTTCTTTTCTTCTTCTTCTTCCTCTTCTTCTTCGACTTCTTCTTTCATAGTCACATGATATTCTTCTCTCCATAATCTACCCATTTCATCAGAGAAGAAAAAATGTACTTAATCATTATGACATCTCTGACCATGCTAATGAATGCTAATTTTGTTCTCAACTGGTCGTGTGTTTCCTCGTTCACAGACTCCCGGGCAGGTAACCGGGAGGCCGCCTACCTGAAAGCGATCACGTCAGCGGGCATCACCCACGCCATCACAGAGGCCTGCATGCAGGGCAACATCACCAACTGCAGCTGTGATCGAAGCAAGGAGACCGGGGTCACCGACCAGGGCTGGCGGTGGGGCGGGTGCAGCGCCGACGTCAAGTACGGGCTTCGCTTCTCGAGATTGTTTGTCGATTCTGGCGAGGTCACCGACAACGCGAGGTCGTTAATGAACCTTCATAACAACGAAGTCGGGAGAAAGGTACAGTATAACAACAGTTCAGTTCAGTTCGAAAATAGATGTTGCTTCATTATCACAGTCATATATGATATGAAGCTGTAGAAGGTCAAGTAGTTTTAGCAGTAATAGTAGAAGCAATAATATCAGTAAAGATAGCGCAGTGAAACATGTTTTAGTGACAACCTGTCTATAAAGACCACATCTATTGTTTCCCTTTAACATGTTCGACCATCTGTGTTAAATCAATACACATAAAGACCACCTGCTCATTAAGACCAAATTTCTTGTCTCCCTTAATCTATGGTTCTATAGACGATTGAGTGTAGTAGAAGTAGTAGTAGTATTAGTAGTAGTAGTAGTAGTAGTAGTAGTAGTAGTAGTAGTAGTAGTAGTAGTAGTAGTAGTAGTAGTAGTAGTAGTAGTAGGAGGAGTAATAGTAGTTGTAGTAGTAGCAGTAGTAGTAGTAGTAGTAGTAGTAGTAGTAGTAGTAGTAGTAGTAGTAGTAGTAGTAGTAGTAGTAATAGTAGAAGTAGTAATAGTATAGTAGTAGTATAAATAGGCGGGCTAACAGGAGAGCGACAGGTCCAAAGGACAGAGAGAGAGAGAGAGAGAGAGAGAGAGAGAGAGAGAGAGAGAGAGAGAGAGAGAGAGAGAGAGAGAGAGAGAGAAAGATGGAGAGAGCGAGAAAGAGGAGGGATGTGAAATGGTGATTGATGGTAGTACAAAAACATTGTACGTAACCGTGATCTATATACATAGATGCAGGCAGCTTTCTGTGCCGTGTCCTTAGTATGCTAATGAGTAAAGACGGAGAGACCGGTGATGGGTTGCCCTTGAGGTAACGAAATGATGACGAGGTTCCCACTGAGGTTCCTTTTTCGGAGGTGCCTTCGATTAGTTTTAATCAAAATTTACTACAAAAGTACGAAGAGGACACAACTTCCGAACTTGCTTAGTGACTGACTTCAATAACACTTCTTGGGACATAGGGATCTCGTGAGTGGATGATTTGCAGTTTAGACAAATTTGCGATCATTTAATTCTTTGTAATTAAATGACACTGATATACTTTTGAATCTTCACGGCCATGCGAAATCCGAATAGCCAAGTGCTACCGCTTTCTCTCTACATGTATTTTGTTTTCTTTACTTTCTTTTTCTTCTTCATCTTCATTTTCTTTGTCTTTCTCTTCTCCTTCATCGTAGTTTTAATCTTCCTTTTCTGTCATTCTTTTCCTTTCTTCATTTGAAAATCTGACCGACCGTTCTACATCATTGTTCCACATCTACCCATGAACTATTAGAAATACATGTGCAAGCATTCCGCCCCTTATTATGAAAGGGAAACGGGTCGTCATAAAGTCATTTAGTAGAAGTATATCATATTTCATTTGAAATATTGTTCGATCATTTTCCTGTCTCTCTTCCGATCTTTACCATCTCTGTCGTTTCTTTGTATAGCCATTCCATAATCTAGGTGTGAGATAGACACTGGGGAGACCAGTAATTATAGCCGAGTTGTAGTGGTGACTATATATTAGTATTTTGTTTTGACATTAGGGATATGCTTTTCATTTACGAATGAAGGAAACCTAGTGTTTCCTGTCATTACTTGTTGCAGTTGACGTTGTACAGACCTTCCGCGTGAGGTACGGTCGGCGGAAAAATAAAATAAGGCGTCTGATAAATATCAATTTATTACTAACGAGATACATATTTTATATACTTCTTGTTCATATTTCATTCAGCGTTGCAGTACGAACAAATTGGTTTCAAATGGAGGGGGTGGTATTAAATATCTTTCTATGATACTTTGCCGATAAAGGAAATTAAAAAAAAATACGCAGATTCATTTCTCGGCTAATCTATTGAATATTTGGAGGATTTTAAAGTGAGTGTACAGATATTTAAAATTTTAGACAATGCAAGACACTTCTGTCGATAGTTTTTCTATATCTACATGTATATGGACTAAGCGTAAGTCCCTTGCAGGTGATCCATTTCTCGGGTAGCTTCACTTTATCAGGTTGATTAAGTAATGAGGTGAATAAATTATCTTCTGTCAACCACGCTGGAGTGCCAATTTGTTGATTTCACTGCAGGATGGTCCGTTAATGACAAACACCCCTTCGGCCTTGAACCTAGCGGCTCGAAGCTGTGCAGCTAAATATTAAGGCTTCCGTACACGATACGGTTTGGCCACGATTTTGCCACGATTCTACTGTCGCAGAATCCTACGACTGGACATATGACGTCACCTAATTAGTCGTGGAGTCGTACGACTGATCGGATCGTGAGTCCGATGCGGTGGTGCGGTGGCCCTTAGCCTCCGAATTTTATCCGTTGGTCCGTGGTTGGTCAATTTTGCTTGTCCGCTCGCGACGTATATTTTACGTGGTCATTGCACACAAAGACAATGACAAGGTCGAGATGCGAGTCATGTAAACATCTTGTTAGTTAATGAGATCGATATAGTTTTTATTTTTGTCAAACAGCAATATCGGTTTTTATGAAAATCGTTTACAAAAGACAAAAATATCTTACTCGAACCTATGAAATGTTCGATTTACAATATACACCAGACATGACAGAAATTTGTCATCTTTCATGTTTGTTTCACTGTAAGGAATGACCAAGTTGACAATGCAGGTTGGCTGGGCTAGTGACTACATTATTAGCAGTCCAAATTTTAGAATATGAGACGATTGTCAAAGTGAACTCCAACAATATGACATGATATCACACATAGTCTGGTCTGATTGTCCTCTTTAGTTATAGGATTGCTATGTCAGGCTTCTCACTAACGTCAGTATTGGACAGTTTTTTGTGGACTTTTAAAATATCCCCATTACAGAAAAAGTAAAAATTTAGTATTGTTATTTTTCCCAACACCCCTAAATTGCAAATGTATTGGTTTCTTCTTAAAAAAAATCGGAGCGGCATTGGCGGAAAGATAACAACAATGATCTCAGTGCCTCGCAGAGTTTCAATAAAGAATAACAGATAAGATTATTTAATACATAAATGATGTAAACAACAAGAAATAATTCATACGTAAAATATAAGTTGCACATATTTTGTACCGGACATCATGCGGACAGTGTAATAACTTATCTATGACGTAGTAAGATGTGGTTTAACTTCTTCAAGAGAATTGAGGTGTTTGTTTTGCGATAGTCAATACCAAGATAGCCAATAGCGTTTCTTCCCTGATTGGTTGGAAATTGGGGGAATTGTAGCGTGACGGAATGTTTGCAAAGAAAAAGACATGCCTTGAAGGAACGTGACTCTCATCAAATCCTTGAAAAGAAAAGTACCTCCCATTCTTTGTAACCTCGTAAGTAAATTCCTTCCGACTTCCTACGGAAAATAGCGCCGAGATGAACACGAATGCAGTGTGTTCTCACAATTATCCCCTTGCTTTATTTGTCAATTACTTCAAGCTAAGTCGTTGAATAGCGTAAAGGAACAACAGAGTTCTCGAAAAGCACAACACAGTGATTACCCATTGCCGTGATAAGGCTTCTCCAACGACCGACCTAAATAGGGGGGTATTTTGCCATCCTAAGACGAAGGAAATGAGGTTCTCCGCATAAATGGTGTTTAAATTATATGCGAAGGAATTGAATGATGAAAGCAGCAGAGGAAGAATGATAGGTAGAAGAACAAATAATAAATGAATGAAGAGGAGAGCAAGAAGGAGAAGAAGATTTAAAAGGAGAATAATGGACAATAAGTAAAGGAGAAGGCTTTGATCATTCGGAGAAGAAGGAAGGAAAATATGAAGCAATGGAGAAAAATTACAAAAGGGCAGATAAAGAAGAGGAGACTGTGAAAGGTGAAATAATCGTGGGAATAGGAAGTACATTGTTTACGAATACGACTATCAAACAAAATAGAGCAGTAGTAACGGTGCTGGTGTTTTATAGTCAAGATGATTAGGAGAAGGAAACTTTACAAAAGGAAAACGAGAAAAAAGGGAAATAGCTTGACTGAAATGGAGCAATCTAAAATCCGTAGCGGTATTTACTAACTCTCTTGTTGTTTTCTTCACGGAGATAGTAGTCATATTGACGTGGTATTTTCAATTAAAGGAAGCCATGTAGATGAAGATGGAATATAACAGACCAATTTCCAACGTAATGACGCGTCTGCCTTTTATCATTGGTGGAAATTGGCTGTTTTTCAGCGTTTTTCTCTTTCAAAGAAAAATATTTGTTATGTAAGCGTTAGTCATCAATCAGTTTCGTGCACTCATTTCCATCGTTCTTGTCACTGCTGATCAACAATCGCTATGTATTTATTTTAACATCTGATGCGGGATAGTATAGACAAGCATTTCATTGGAACTTACGTGTCAATCACGAACATTATCCATCCTCTCTCTCTCTCTCTCTCTCTCTCTCTCCTTTTCACACACACACACATACATACACACGCACACACACACACACATACACACCCGACCTAGGCCTACGTATGCTAACGGAACGAATTGGAGAACGATGAGATGGCCTTCTTCACTTTCTTTAACGAAACTAGTAATATCATTACAAATAATCAATGACGTGAGCTGGGCGCATATTACACGAGTTTTGTAAATAGACAGAAATTAATCAAAAAGATAGTCAATCCCAATTTCAGAACATTCTAGGGTTTGAAAATGCTAAATGTTATATTCCAGTTCAGGTTATTTTATATCTTAAAATCTGAGAATATTGGTAATTGGATAAAGTTGCACTTCTTCTTTTGTTTTGTTTTATCCAGAAAGCACGCACCCTTAGGACGTGGTTGCTCAATGTATATGCGATGTATTAGTTCACGTTCAATAGAGACGTATTCGTATGTGACTTCAAATGTTCATAAGCCAGTGACTAACAATATTATGGAACTCGTCATCAAGTTCAATGTCAACATAGTTCTCAAAATTCTATGAGATTTTGCTGAGAGGATTGGTTTTATTGGATGTGCACCCTTGGCCACCCGAAACCCGCCCCTTCCCTTTCCCTTTGCCATGTTCCGTGTTTCCCTCCCCTAGAGAGAGAGAGGGGAGAGAGAGAGAGAGAGAGAGAGAGAGAGAGAGAGAGAGAGAGAGAGAGAGAGAGAGAGAGAGAGGGGGGGAGGGAGAGAGAGAGAGAGAGAGAGAGAGAGAGAGAGAGAGAGAGAGAGAGAGAGAGAGAGAGAGAGAGAGAGCCAGAGCCAGAGCCAGTGAGCATGCCACTCTATGGGATTTGTGCGTATGCATGTACTTGTACAAAAAATCACCAATAGCACATTACGAGTTCAACCAATGCCTCTGCAGATCGTTAAGTTCTTACTACACGATTCGTCACAGAACAATCCAGATAATTTGATCAGTTCTCACGTGAGATCCCGTTATTGTGTCAATAATACTTTAACTTCAGCCCTATCAGTCCCACAGACATCAGTTCCTGTTGAGATGAACGTGTAAAGGGGAATAGTCGTGTATCATTAAAGGCTAATCAAACCCGAATATGTTTGATTTAGTCAAATCAGAAAAATCAGAGAAACGGCTGGCAAAAGTTTGAGAAAATGTTAAGAAAGTTGTAAAAGGTGGAAATCATAACTATTTGCAAAGAATGTTGACCATTAACCTTTTAAGGGAAACTCTATAGGTGTGCATTAACGTTTGCAGTATTTGTGTAGGTCATGTGTACACCAGTTATGATATGTTATACATGTATTATGTTATATTCGTCTTTAATGCTTTTGAGAGTTTTCATTCTACCACTTCGAAAAATAATGGATATCACAATATTGATCGCTCGTTAACCTTTTTCGTCATTCAACTTTGGAGGAGTTGTTTGAATGGAATTAGATCATCGTGAAGAATGATAATAAATCTGAGCTCGAGATATGAAACTGTATGAAGATTCATTGGAAGACAATGTCTGTTCTGTCGTATGATAATGGATCTCGATCTTGTTTCCCCATGCCACAGGTAGTGGACGATCATGTGGGGATGGAATGCAAGTGCCACGGAGTGTCGGGATCGTGCACGACCAAAACGTGCTGGACGATGCTGCCCAAGTTCCGCGCGGTGGGCGACATCCTGAGGGAGAAATACGAGAGAACACTGCAGGTGGAGCCGGTGAAAGCCAAGCGCACCCGGCGACCCACCTTCCTCAGGATCAAAGACACGGAGAACTACCGCAAACCGCGCCCCTCCCATCTCGTCTTCCTGCACCGCTCGCCCAACTACTGCGAGTTCGACGAGCGCAACGGCTCGATGGGCACGGTGGGCCGGAGGTGCAACCGGACGTCGACGTCGACGGACAGCTGCGATCTGCTGTGTTGCGGAAGGGGCTACAACACTCACCAATGCACCAGGACGTGGCAGTGCAACTGTAAGTTCTATTGGTGCTGCTACGTCAGGTGCAATCAGTGTAGCGAGCAGACGGAGGAATACACCTGCAAATGACGTCATGGCAGTCACGCCAGGACAGTGAGCAAAAGACTTTACATTGGACTACTTCCGGTTAAGAGCGGGGACTTCTTGAAAGTGCTTTTAGATTAATGTATTTCATTCAATGCAGTGGACACGTCAGGTGACAGGCATCAAATGATATGGATATTTTTATTGACTTGAAAGTTTTCATGACAGAGCATACGATTAACATTATATTTGTCCTTACATCAACGTACGGCGAGCAGCTTATGACAATAAGCAGATGTATTTTGTTTTACTCACGACATTTAAAAAAAAGGTGAGCTACGTGAAGCTTCTTCCGTTTATTGTACAAATCTTTACCCTTCCTGTGCTAAATCATCAAGACGTGTGGTTTGTATGTTATCATCCTAAGCTCCAACACGAACTGAAACCGATAACTTGCAGCAGCAACCGAACAAAGCTATTGTTATGTAACACCGCCAGAGAGTCAACTTCACGTTGGTTGAGAGGTAGGATATGTGCAAAGAATCTTCGAGTAGCATAACCTTCGCAACAACGCGTATTCTCAACGATATCATTCATGGTAACTTTCTACTCTGTCTGAGGGTGTATTTTTACTTGTCATGATCGTAATGTGAGCTATCATTTTTGTGGGATGTTTCAGTCGCTGTAACCAAACACATAGTTCAGGAGTGTCTTGCGTCGTGCACGTTACCAATCACGCATATCCGATTAAGTGGGTTGTTCTCAAATGTGTGTGTGTGTGTGGGGGGGGGGGGGGGCTAGGTGGGGGAGGAGGTGTGTAAGTGAGTTAATCAGCTTCACCCTTATCGATCACATATTCTTCTTCTTCCTCTTCTTCCATCTTTACGTTTCTTTTTCCTCTAGCAACTACCCGACCCCTTGCGATAATACTTCCCCAACAAGAATGAGTATAATATCCGTTCCGTAAACCATGGTTATCTAAACGACTGGCATCATCATGATTATCCAATCTGTTTACGCAGTCAATTAAGTGGTGTTGTGATTCCCAATCGAACAATCAGGGGGAAATGATTTACCGTTTTGGCACTGTTTCTCTATTTTCTTTTGGAAATGCACATGATATTCTTCATTTGTAATTTTCAACCATTTCGTGATTGGCGTCTTGGTGGGGTGTTTACGCGCCATCCCAGTGCGTGAAAATATTTAAGGGAAAGCTGTCAGTTTACCCCCCCCCCCCCCCCCCCACCTTTATATATCTCATTCTGTCCGGCAGGCGGGTTGTCTGCATGAGTGTCTGTCTCTCTCACTCTCTCTCTACAAACTTATGTCCTTACAGCATGCATGTCTGTCTTGCTCACTCCCCTCCCCCCAACCCACCCCTCCCTTTCTCTTCCTTCCCCCTCTCCCGCCCCCCCCCTTCTCCTTCTCCCTCTCTCTCTCTCTCTCTCTCTCTCTCTCTCTCTCTCTCCCTCTATCTCAAACTATCTCTCGCCCTCTTTCTCTCTCTCTGTCTCTCTGTCTCTCTATCTGTCTCTCCCTCTCTCTCTGTCTCTCTCTCTCTCTGTCTCTCTCTCTCTCTCTCTCTCTCTCTCTCTCTCTCTCTCTCTCTCCCTCTATCTATCTCGAGCACTATACCCGTATCTTTCACTCTTTAGATCCTTAGCCCTTTCTTACTCCTTCTAAAGTGTCCCAAGCATTGTATCAGCTAACATGACTGGTTTTACATCGTCAGTTATTTCAATCCGCAGAGCACACATCTTACCACATATTTGTACAACGTATTTTCTGTTTTAACCAATTTTCTTTTGCCGCTCTTCTTTTCTCCTCCACCCTTCATCGCCTTTCCTCATTTTATCAGCATGTTACACGGTCAAATATATTTTAGAAATATCATGGCTCTTCGAAAATGATGTATTCCATCAATATATCCTATGATACTTACCGGTAATCAATTCCATCCTTACAACGTTCTTAATCTAGTATTTTAGTATTGTTTTGATAGTGTTTAGACAAAAGCAAGACTTGCAGAACATGCAGGACACTCGTCTGTGTTTATGAAATGTAAACTTATCTTCTGCGATTAAGCCGAGTAGCGAATAATGAGGCCAGGATGAGGTCCCACTTTACACGAGCGCACTTCCCGATCGGTAAATAGCTGGAGTTGGTGTTGCATTCTTCCCCGAGAATGTGCAAATAGCTCCCAGTCAAACGCGCGTCATAATCCGAACCGCCATCAAAATTAGGCTCAATCCGCCTACATAATATTTGTGTCGTTCCTCTCTACCACTCGGCTCACCTTTAAAGCGATTACACCCCGTTCCGCAAAGCCGACAGGTCCTCTCCAACCCGACCCTCGGTCCTCCGCGGCCCTTTCTACCCCTATCGTGTTGAAGGAGGGCTGCCAAGTCGAACAAAGCCCATTGTCAACGCAGCAAAGGCGAATATCCTCTTAATGTCAATTTAGGAATGTTCTAATTGAGTCTTCCATTAGAGGGACATTAGTTTGTCGTGACATGCTGACAAGAGGGTGATAATCGTCTCATAGGGAGGGGTGGAAGGGCAGGTTATCAAAAAGTACAAAGTTACCAAAAGTTCCGTGAGACACAAACATACAAATAATAACATCCTCAAAATTGTAAGAATTCGTTCTTATACGTTTAGCACATAAGCCAGGGCTTACCACTTTCTGCGCCATACTAAAAAGATGCTCTACTAGTATGTCTTCATGCTATGGAAGTCTGTGTAACGCTTGTATTAAAAATACATCCTAGTACATGAAGAGTAAGGGTTATCCTACGTTCTTACCTCGTGGGCACTTTGCGGCATACCCTCCCCCCTCCAACCGCCCCCGCCCCCACCACCCCCTCTTCCCAGTCAACGGCGTGCGTAGACATCTTAGAAGGAGGTAGAATGATAAACATTTTGAAGGCAGTGCCCGGGCTATCAATTCCAACTATTTTTATCATGCAGTACAATGTTTCACAGTAGCTGAAAAAAGACTACGCACACGCAAACCACGCAATGTAATTTTGTTTGATCGAAATTGTCCAATAGTCTGATCGATTTGCGTTAATGATTATGAGTGGGAGGAGCAGTCACAAGCACACACTCTAAACATCTCTTACCCTAGACAATCATTGGTCGTGGTTTGTATTAACTCATGGTTTGGGGTGAAGACCATAAATGTGTAATACTGTTTCATTTTGACTGAAGGCATTTCCAGAATATAGCTTATTTGTTTATCTAATCATCAGTTCTCGCAACATTTTGTGTATTGTATCACACATTTGTCAAAATATGGTGTCGTCAGAATGAATGCCAGGCCGTTATGAAGTCATTTATCGTTGGGTCATTATGGACTTTCATCCTTCAACAATATGTTATTGACCACTTTGGAATCAAATGAACAGGGAGATGTTCTTTATGGATTTAATATGTGGCTCAGACAGTCGTACTGATGACATTAAACATCACTTCTTTCAATTTACAATATCCTTTTCCACATTATGTCTTTTATCCTGATTATCAGTCGGTTGCTTTTCGGTTGCATTTTGTTTTATCTTCTTTATGATGAATTGATTGTTTAGTGGTACATGTTTGTCTTATCTGACCTGCTGAGATTAAAAAAAATATAGAGAGAGAACATTTAAGGCTATGGCAAAGATGTTAAATACATATTTGATACGTCAAGTTGTTTAGATTGTTGTTGTGTATTTACTATGCATATCTTTCTTTTCGAAGGATCAGTCTAATATTCACTTAACCACTTTACCACCGTATCTGATGATTGAATTAGGAGCAAGAGAAATTGTCTCCCTCTATTTGTTCATAATACATAGTAGCTGTAAGCATCGCTTTTGTACATCTTCATCATAAATCGTATTTAATTTCTTACGACGTTGACCATGAAGCATGGTCTATGTCGACTAGCCTGCTTCAAAGAATGAGAAATGTTCTAAGTTAATGTTGTATTTTGTAAAATTATGGTGAATGCGGCAATAAGGATTGAAGAAAGAATTCGCGATTGTATGTAAGTTTTTGTATGTAAGTTTTTGTATGTCATAGTATTTATTGAGTTGTTTATCTTGTGGGTAATATTCTCAGCAAATAAAGAAGTCTTCCTTGTTTTCTTAATGAAAATGACAAATCTTTGGTAATTAAATGGTTTAATGTATAGTTCCTTGTAAGGGATACCACTCGCATACATGCATGACAATTAATACACAAGTGTACTTTGGTACGTCCATCCTTCAGATATCAAACCGCGCATGACAGGACTATGTCATACGCTGTGTTAATTTGTTTATTTAAATGGTCACAATAATCATAGATGAGTTTAAACCTTGCTGTGCATTTATCATGTATATCTTTCTTTTCAGAGTAACAATCTGACATTGAGTCGAATACGAATGAATGCCTTCTTTTCATGCCAATAAAGATATTTGTACAGTGGCTTTTCTATGATTATGTACGATAAAATCCTTTTATATTGTATAATAAAATTGATTGCCTATAATATTGTATCTCTGGACGTTGTAACTGATTGCTATTTTGTGGTATGCTGTGACCTGGTGTGTGTGTCATGATTATGTTGTCATAAGTAACATCTTTCAAACAAGATTTTTCAAATAAACCAACCCTGTACACAAGCCCGCATGCAAATTCAAATCACCTTAGTTTAAAGGAACATTATGACATCATCTTTATTCTGTCTGTCCCGGGAGTATTTCTGTAGCACTCCGATATTTACGATCTGTCAAATTGTATTTTGAAAGTAAACTTTGTATGCTTTCTAGTGCATGAAGAAAAACAAATTGGACAACCAATTGGGTGGCTATTTTTAGACGATGGTAATAACTCCGGGTTTGTCAGATATCTCATAACTATTGCCGATGGTAAGCAATGGGTAATGATGTCGCAATGTTTGAAAAAAAAATAGTTCAGTGAACATTTAGTACAAACCGTCACACATACAAATGTAATGTTATTAAGTTTTTACTTTTTTTGTGTGTAGACATTATGCTATGATATTATGCTATGTGCGTATGGGTATTTGTGTGTGTATAATATACGAACACGTGGCTGTATTTTACTTTGTCCTATTGTATGTGTGTGTGTTTGTGTATGTGCGTGCGTGTGTGCGTGCGTGTGTGTGCGTGTGTATGCGCGCGTGTGTGTGTGTGTGTGTGTGTGTTTGTGTGTGTGTGTATGTGTGTGAATGTACGTGTGTGTGTGTGTTTGTGTGTGTATGTGTATATATGTGTATTGGGAGTCACTGTCTGTATTGTGCGTGTGATGTTAATTAAGTCGGTTCCTTCGGAAGCAACATTACTGGACAAAGTGAAGCACACTGACATACGGCAGAAAACGAAGGTCAAAGATACTAAAGTAAAAATTAAAGAGATGAAATGGAGATGGACAGGACGCTTATGTAGAACAAAAGACAACAGATGGAACAAGAAACTCGCAAAATGGCAACCAAGAACAGGAACAGCGAAGAAGTGGCCGACAAAAGAGAAGGTGGAGAGACGAAATATCAACATACACAAACACAGCTATATGGAACAGAATGACAGCAAATAGAAGTGAATGGAAACTGATTTAGGAGGGCTTCATCCAACAATGGTTTAACAATGCCTGATAATGATGATGATGTTGGTGATGATGATGATGATGATGATGATGATGATGAAATGCCTGATGAATGCATTTTTGCACAAATAATATGCACAAACACCATAGATCGTCAATTAAACCGGCACTCAAATGATTAATGAGTTATTAATGTAGGCCTAGTTATAGAGAAATTACAGATCTCTATGTCAATATTTTCTTGGGAAAATATCCCGGACTGTTTGTAATCTGTTTGAGATATGTAGTTAAAACGAAACAGCATGTAATAGTAATATGATATATCATGCGACTGTGGAGAATCATAAAAGGACCAACCTCCCTGTCTTCATGATGAAGTGATTTTTGTGAATGTTTGTCGCAAGAGGGGGTGTGTGCATATCGACAAAAGAGGAACTTGAAGTAACTGCAGTATCACAGTTGACGACGCTTTTTGCTCTCATATTCTGAACTCACTATTAACTATGGGCAAACAGGGATGGGTAAAGTTCAAACTCACATCACCCTGGTGCAAAGAAACATATTGTATTATACCTCTCAGAGCATTAGCATTGTTGAAGAATAAGTGATGACTGAATTTGATTTCCATGTAATAAGTGCAATCATTCAAATTTTCTTAAGTGATATCTCTTATTGATTCCTTCTCTTTAAGACTCTATGCTGCCCTATGGGTATGTTGTGTATTATCGTGGAGCTATTTCTAATGCAGAAATGCCTCAATGACGCATTAATCATCAATTCTGTATGCGATGTCATTTTATTCATTTTTAAAGAGATTGATTGTATCAACTATTTATTTCATTTAATTTCATATAAAAGCATGTATTATTTCATGTAAACATGATTTTATATGGAGATAGGCACATCAACATTTTCCTGGCCCATTTAACTCCATACCAACAAATGTCCACACACCCATGTTTTTAGAATAAATTATACCGGGGCAGGGTTCGCTGGGATGGGGGGGGGGGGGGGATTTCCTTTTTTCTTTTCTTTTTATGGGGGTGACTTTCCAATAAAGCATGGAAAATATGCCTCTATGTCGTTAACCTCATACGGACAGCTTCATTGTCAAATGCAAAGTAAAGTAAAAGTTATTTACAGACCTTTCCCTATTCCATATTATCTACCATCTGTGTACATAAGCATGATGTCGCAACAAAACTTGCAAGAAGCTTCCCTCGTGACTTCATCGTTCTGAGAAAATCGCTTAGATTGTTCAATCATTGTCATTTTGATCAGTGCAAGGGTGTTCTTTGTCTATTTTATTGTCTTGCAGGGAAATACGATATAAATTCATAAAATATGCGGTCTTTCTTTGGGACCCTTTTCGGCCACGCCCACCTTTAATAGTATCTTAGAGACGAAGGCACTGCGAATTATAACATCTCGTTTTGACTGGATTCAGAGCCCAGCAATTCGCTCCTGCTTATGTATAGAACCGACCCGAAATTATTCGAGGTTATTTTAAAATCAGAAACAAAATTAAATATATTTTGAGAAGTATTTGAATAAGCATTATAAAATTATTGATAATTATAAAGGTCTAGAAAATATATGAAGAGATTATTTGAAAAAACATCTATTTCACTCGATTGATTTGTAAAAGAGAGCCGAAACGTTTCAACGAATATGTTGGGGGACGCGTGCAAGCATACGAGCAGTACATACGATGTGCGGTTGCGGCGAGCTTGAATAGAATCAGCTGGGGCTTGCTGCACTTAAGTGTGATCAGTGTTTATCGATTCATCGAACTAGTTCGAGTTTGTACATTATCAACATGGCTAGCAATGGGAGTAGACAGCAAATGCCTCAATCTGAATCAAGCAAACGCTACTCAAACTGGATGAGAGACTTGCCAGAACGACTTCGATGTGATTCTCTGAAAAACATAGCTATTCCAGGTAAGAAACAAGGAATTTATTGCGGCCAAGAACTACGGTACGTAAAGTAGAGAGTAACCCATTTAGCTTGGGCCGGGACGGGAGCCGGGAGGCCGGTCGGCAGGCCTTACTTTTCACCCTGGGCTGGCTTGTAAGTTGTTAAAGCCTGGCACAGTAGGCGATGTTCCTTTACTTGAATTTTGATCTCAAATGGTTCAAGGAATCGGGGCTGGGGGATTATTTTGGTATCATGAAAAGTCAGTCATCTAGAGTCAAAGTTACAGCTAAATCTAAGTTGGATATAGACTCTAAGTCAAACTGTTAAAAAGTGTTTAACTTTACAAAAAAATGATTGCAATGTTGGAGTCATTATATTGTGGAATATGGATCTTATTCTACTTCTCTTAACAGTTAGATATTTCTCCTTTATGTTGTTTTTATCATTCAATTTCTTTTCTATATGAGTAGTATTGTTTAAATGTTCCATTTCTCAATACTTCCGAGTATTCAACAAAAAAATGACAGAATCTTATTAGACAGGAACAACCGTCTCATTTGGGGCATTTTATAATCAAAATAACATTTTTAGACATACCCCCGAATAGGCAGGGGCGCTCAGAGGATGCAATCTCAGTGAATCCAACGTCCTACAGAGACTGATTTTTCGGTCTAGAATTTTATAGTTACAGTATATGCCTTAATTGTTGCAGGATGCTGGCATTCACAAATGCCTGAGTCAGCCTTGCCATCATATCAGTTTTTCCTACAATTTTATATTTTATTTCTATCATTATTAATTCACATTAATTAACGTGTCTTAATATACAGTGAAGCTACCAGTACATTGGATATTTTTATTTCACAGCACTATATTGCAAAACCTTTTATTGAATGATCCTGCTAGAATTTGTGTACTTGTGTTAATTACTGCAATCCAATTAAATGTTCATTATAGATTTATAATAACTTCAATTAACTTAGCCTAGTGAACAAGAGATTAATGCATCTTACTGCAAATAAATGAAATCAGATGATGAGAACATGCTATGAATCTTGCTTTAGATCTTGATTAGATGTATGTACATCAACTGTGTACCTGCACAAATTTTTAGCATTGAAGCAAACTTACAGATGAAGTGAGAGTAATGAAAAATTTTCACTGAAAAGAGACTAAATAACTAACTCCTGTAGTCATGAGCCTGAAATGTACATCAACTGTGTACCCGCACAAATATTCAGCATTGAAGCAAACTTGCACATGAAGGCAAAGTGATGAAAGATCTTCACTGAACAGTGACTGAATTAGTAACTCCTGTGGTCATGAGCCTGATGCCTGATGGGATACAGATCAGACAAACAAATTGGATTACAAAGTCCTGATAAACCATTCAGACACACAATGGATAAGTGTAATTGAGACTTCAGAGGAATGCACAGTACAAAAGGCAGATTGAACCTAATATTGAGCACACTGTCCTATGAGGTGTCCGATGTCCCCATGTGTGGACTGCTCTGTACGTTGTGTTTACCTGAGTGTAATGAGAGGGAGGGTCTGAGTGCTTGTGTTACAGGCCCATTCACATGTACATGTATTTCCTTTCAGGTAAAGTGATATATACTAGACCAGAGTAACCATCTTGCTTGTACATGTACTTGTAAGGTTGGAAATACACTACAGCTCAAAGGAATTGGCATGGGTAAAGGGAGAGTGAAGAAAGGGAAGGAGCTGCAATTTTAAACCGCGGTATACTTTGTCCAGGTCAGCATGAAACATGATGCTGTAGCCTAAAAAGCATCGGGTTTCATGCTGAACTGGACAAAATATACCACGGTTTATAAATGCGGCTCCTTCCCTTTCCCTTTACCCATGCCAATTCCCTTGAACTGTAGTGTACCAGTACATGTGTACTTGGTTGGAAATATATTGAGCACTTGTCACCAGCCTGCATTTTAGATTTGAAACAAAGTTAGAGCGTAGCCGTACCCAGTATACATTTTGTGCATTAAATATGCACAAAAATTGCTACATGGTATAAATAAAAAATTGTTAATTCACAGCATATGTCTTTATTGGATGAACCACATGAGTCATTCGCACTGCTTTGCCCATATTTCATCATGCCAGCAAATGCTTCTATTGTGACTAGTTTGAAGTTCATTGAAATGAACATGAATAGTTCACTGGCTGATTACATTTTCTGTAATAGTTTCTTTTCTTTGTTTCATTTTGTGAAGGTTCCCACGACTCCTTTAGCTACTTCCTGGACTTCACGTCTCCTGTAGCAGCGGGATCTCCCGACACTGTCCGCAACCTGGTGTCCGTTTTCGGTGATACTGCAAAAAAGATCATCCACAACTGGTCAGTGACACAATCCCTGAACTTCAAACAACAACTGGACCTCGGTATCCGGTATTTTGACCTGAGAATCTCCCGCTGTCCTGGGAAAGAGGGGTTCTACTTTGTTCACGGGCTGCATGGGAATGAGGTTTGTGGGGGACTGCGTGAGATCAATGAGTGGTTGGTGGAGCACCCAGGGGAAGTGGCCATCCTAGACTTCAACCACCTGTACTGCATGCAGGGCAGGCATGAGGAGCTGGTGGCCTGCATCACCGAGACCTTCTCCTCCAGACTGTGCCCTGAGATGGACCTAGAGGCCACCAGCCTCAACGTCCTGGGCAGCGAGGGGTGGCAGGTCATCGCCCTTTACCACCACCAGGAGACAGCGGCGGCGCACCCCAACCTCTGGCCCTCCTGCAGCATCCACAGCGTGTGGCCCAACACCACGGAGCCGCCCAAGATGGTCAACATCCTCAACGCCTACCACACCAGGGGCCGACCCCAGGACAAGCTCTATGTGTCGCAGGGCATCCTGACACCCACAGGCACCACCATCCTGCAGCACATAGGCAAGAACCTCAAGGACGTCTTGGCCCTCCCCGCCATCAGGAACACCAAGTTCTTCCTCCGGGATAAGACTTCCGGCCCCAAGGGCATCAATATCGTCATTGTGGACTTTGTCGAGATGGATGGCTTTGTGGATGAGGTGCTGGCACTGAATCCATTGGAGTAGATCAAAGATAGTGCCATACCATTCTTGCCAGAAGATTAAATAAAGTATTCAATAAAATGTCCTTTTTGTGTGTGTGTGTGAATATTATGATCATGTTTTATCTATTTATTCAAAGTCACTTATCGCATCTGTCTAAATATATTTATGGTGGAGCAAGTTACAGGTCCATGTGTTTTTGTTTGTATGGCTGAGCCACAAAATCGCATGAAACAGATAATGTTAAAATATGCTGTTCGTCTGCCAGACTCTCTGTTATAGCAATATCTTGTGTTCCTCTCTCCTAATATATTACACCTTCAAACTATAATGAGAAATATTTCAATGAACTTATGCGCTAACTTAAATTCCAATTGCTTGCTAGGGGTGTTCCTGTGGTGGTATGCTGGTTATATATATTGGTCAAATTCTATTAACTTTCTGTTTTGAGAATGTATTTTTGAAGTGGAGTGGTATATTTCTGGGCAGTGTGCAGTTGATTTATGCAGAACATATTCTTGTGCTTGTTGTGCGTTCTCATAATAGGCCCGTTCACACACAAGGGAAAAAGTGCGATTTAAAAATCGATTTTCTTATCGCGATCAAAATTTCGAAAAAATTTTCAGTGTGGACAGAAAAATCGCACTAATTACCGCGATCCTAATCGCGATCCAACTCGCACTATTAGTGCGATTTTTCAGAATAATCTCGATTATTTTGCCAAGCGTCTCTTTAAATCGCGCGCCCGCGAAACTCTATTGGGACAGCGGGGTCAGTCTTCGGTCATGCAAGTTTCGCGCATGCGCAATTTGGCCACTGATCATTCTTTCCTTGCTGGGAAGTGCGATTTTTCCCTGTGTATGAACGGTCGAAAAAAAAAATCGAAATTTGGATCGCTATTGTAATTTCGATTTCCGGTGTGTGTGAACGGGCCTATTATTTCAAATGTAGTATCATATTTGAATTGTACTAAGTCCCAGTGAATTGGATCAGAGGTAATATGATGTTCAACTTCTTTTGTTTATTTACTACCGGTAATTGTATTTTCAAATGTCAGCTCTATAGGAGCAAACAACAATGAACTGTTGAATAATAACAAAATGTGTTTTTGATATTTGTAGATGATTTGATATGCGTAGATATGCATGTTCAAATGTCAAATCTAATATTTGACCTAAAAAGTTACATAGATATTGAAAGGATCCCTCCTATTTCAGTATAGATGGAAAGATATGCATTTTTACCCACCTTCAATATATATTATGCAATTGTACATGAAGACCCCCCCCCCCCCCTTAATAAAAAAATAATAAAAATAGAAAAAATGTGTTCTGACTGGAGTTCTCTCCTTTTCTGCAGTATAACCAGTTGCAAGAGGAACCAAAAAGGAAATTGAGGAAAAATGTTTCACTTGTGACGTGTATCCCTGAAGTCTTTAACAGGTGACCTTCAAAGCTACATTTGTTGTAGAAATTCTGTAAAATTCAAATGTATTGCAGATGTTTCCATTTCAAAGAATAGGTGCTAAAAATGAGGGTTTGCTATGACTTAAAATGTACTCTCTTTCTGAGGGAAATGAAATTGAATATTGATTGAATTTACATCTGTATTGATGTGTGATTTTCTACTTTTGGTCTTCTTGATCTTAACTGTTTATCAGTAGTCCATTACGTCTTGAATAGCGCATATATAGAACACTAGTTTTGTATTGTGGTTATTTTAATCAATTGGATGTGACAATAACCATTTCTACTCTATGATTGTGACATATTGTTTTGAAGAGGTACTTTCAAACAGAAGTGATGTAGTGATTTAGTCCAGCTGTGATTAACATTCCTTGTGCTTTGTTTTAAAGAGTGATTTATTGGGAGCATATTTTGTGCCTTAAGGCCTCGCTGTGTGCAGTTCCTTCTGTTGGACCTATTTTCCAACTTAGCTTTCAGACATGCTCTTTTTGATTGGGGATTGAGAAATGCTGTGAATTTTTGGGGTCTATTTACTTTCAAAGAAATTCTGTATTTAGGTTGTTCTTTTGATCCTGGTTTGAATGGGTTATTTTTAATTGAAAAGACATGCATAGAGGCACACTTATTTATCCTACCGGCAGTACATGTACTTGAAATACTTCCAATTATTTGATATCTGGTCTGTACTCTGGGAGGCTGCCGTGTCACGCTTACAAATAATTTTTACGAATTTTTTACATTTTATGCGTAAAAACATGTGTGTTGCAAAGCTGCTAAATTTGTAATGATCATCTAATATTACCAACTTAATTGTAGGCTATGCTTAAGGAAGCTTTTAAAGTACCACAATGTCTTCATATAGTTAACTTGTGCAATGATCAAATACATGTATTTGATATTACCCTTTGATTTGATCTTTTCAACGCAACCTTTCAAGTCCATAAATTTACCTCTGTAAAATATCACTTTAATGACTTATATTATTGCTGATTTATGACTTGAGTACATCAAAGTTAAATGGATTATGTGAGCGCATGAATTTTATCGCAGTGTATGTGAATGTGTACAAAATACCAGAACAGCTGTAACTATACGTACATAATTATATTCAGACTAGCCTGTTAACTCTTTATGCGCCATTCATGCAATTTAACACAAGTAATACTTACATGTATCATATTGAGTTGCATTTCTTCTGGCACGTACAGAGTTAATGGCTTAGCAATAAAAATCCCAAATCACAAGATGTGCATGTATGGTACAATATAGCAGTTTTATTCTTTACTTCAATAATTTAGAAGCTTTCTTACAAGACAGAACAATAACGGAACAGTATGGTACAATATAGCAGTTTTATTCTTTAATTCAGTAATTTAGAAGCTTTTTTTACAAGACAGAACAATAAACATGAAAAACAATGCATTACCTACTATATACAAATTTATTTTTGTCAAAATAATGCATGAATAAGTTCCATTGTGATATATATTTTGTATAAGTTAGTTCAATATGCAAACTACTTTTTGTATTTATCACAGTGAATACACTCCAAAAGACGATATCAACCGACGTTAACAAACAGAAGAAATGCAGGGCAAATAAATGTATACACATGTACATGTAACTCCAGAAATTCCCCAAAGAGACACTGAATAACCAGACTTCTACATGTATAAATTATGCAATTAATTCTCTCACACATATATTTTTGATGGCCTTTTTATGGGACATTTATGATAATTCTTTCTCAATTTACCATTAATATTACAGGAGTGGGTGGATTTTATGAGTGTTCAGCTGCTCCTTACACATTTTTTCACAGACAAATGGCAGACTTGATAGCAGTGCTATTACATATCACCTCATAAAAATGAGAGGAAATATGTAACACCATCCACTATCAATATTCCTAACCCATTAAAGCAAGTTATTTCAAGTGGTGTAATTCCAAAGCAAATTGCATTTATATAAGAATTTCTAGTCAACTTGTTGGTAATGGAGATGCTAAATATATGTACTGTATTGCATTTTGTTACACACACACACAGCTCTTTTTGTTTTTGTCAATTATTGGTACATGTATTAATTTTCAAGAAGTTACATGCAACAGACACATACAAATCATGAGCATTATGTATAAAAAGCATTTAATAGAAAATTTTCACCCCAATATGAACATACATAACAAATCTTGTTTATGGCAAGATAACACTTCTGAAACACACAATAATTTACCATAATTTATCAAGGGCTCTCATCAGGACTGCTTTTGCTTTGGGCAAAAAAAAACGAAACCTTGGCATAGAAGAGGCCAACGTGAACATAATATTGTGTGATATTTTTTGTACACAATTTCATGTGGTTTTCATGTGTTTTTTTGTCACCAACATTCGCATATGCTGTTTATACCATTCGCAATCAACTATGGTGAGACCCCTGTTTCTATCTTTCAAAACGTACATGTACTGGATGTGTATGTGTCTACCGGTATGTACACTCATATATACCACACAAACATTGGTACACGTATTTCAATAACATCAGGGCCCTGTTGCATAAAACTTACCATTGATGGTAACTTTGCTAACAATGACAACTTCTATGGAAACCTTCAATTTGATAGGCTATTGAGCGATGTTACCATGGTACATGTAGTTACCATTGATGACAGAGTTACCATTAATGGTAAGTTTTGTGCAATGGGACCCTGTAATACTCGTTAGTTGTTCAGGATAAATCTGAATGAGATTCATATAAAATCAATCACAACATGATAATCACTCAAATCATCAAATCTATTACATACTGTACAATATAAATGATACAGGTTAAATTACTGGACAGCCCTGGGCCCCTCTGCATAAAACTTAGCATTGATAGTAACTATTATCAATGGTAACTCCCATGGTAACATTGCTCAACAGCCAATCAAATTCAAGGTTGCCATAGAAGTTGCCATTCCTGCAACAGGGCCCTGGTGATGCCTTAATCTTCATTGTCATTAAGTTGATTATACTTCAATCACTGGATGAGCGTAGTATAAATAGAACTTTCCAGAAACATGTGCTGCATTCTGTGCTTGGTGCCTACATGATTCCTGGGGATGAGGGCGGTAGACCAATCTCCAGCTCTCTCTGCTTCATCAAAAGACCCTGAATATGACATGAAGGGAAAATACAAAAATTCAATCAATTCAATGCATTATTTACAAAAACAAAACATACATACATCAAATTAAAAGTCCATAGACTTACAGACATTGATTTACAATGATAAAATATGTACATGTGTATAAATATGCATAAACTTAAAATGAGGCATAGTAAGATGTGTATGTAAGTAACATCCAATGTCTGTTTACTAATTGAATACGGGTTACTTCAACTTGACTATGTCATTGAACGGGAGTACATTGTTTATCCATTATGCAGACTAAAACAAACTAAACTAGAGCAATTCGACTGCCACGCAGTCGATAAATATGCCTCCGCCTCTTTGCTAGCTCTATTTAGATTATTTTCAGATAATCTGTTTGTTTGTTTGGTTGGGAATGTTCCAGTGAATTGCTATGTGAAATGAAAATACCATTCATTCTGTTTTTCCATGTTTAGCGAAGTTTGGCAATGTTCATTTGACCTTTGACCTCTTCCTTCTTTGACTTCCAACCTAACCAGTCTGTCTAAATCCATCCTTGTATCCTTGTGATTCTTGTATCATGTTTTCTTGAAAAGCATAATTGGATAGGGATTTATTGTGAAAAGTATCAATTTGGGGGCAATTTTCAGCAAATTTTGGCAAAGTGCATTCACCTTTGACCTCTGAGAAATTTCACCAAAAATGTTATCAGTCTTCCCCCTAGTAGTGATCCATCTTTGCACCATGTTTAGTTGGTAATGTACCATTAGATTTGGATTTATTGTGAAAAATAGCCAATTTTGGCAAAGTACGTTGACCTTTGACCTCTGACCTTTGAGAAATTTCACCAAAAGTGTCACCAGTCTAGCCCCAAGTAGTGACCCATCTTTGCACCATGTTTAGTTGGTAATGTACCATTGGATTTGGATTTATTGTGAAAAATATAAAGTTTGGTGCAGTTTTTAGCCAATTTTGGCAAAGTTCATTGACCTTTGACCTCTGACCTTTCAGGAATTTTACCAAAAATTTCATCAGTCTATCCTCAAGTAGTGATCCATCTGTGTACCATGTTTAATGAGAATTACATCCTTGGACTTGGATTTATTTGAAAAAAGGTCAAATTTTTGCAATTTTTCACAAAGTTCATTGACCTTTGACCTCTAACATTTCAGGAATTTTACTCAAAATGTCACCAGTCTACCTCCAAGAAGTGATCCATCTTTGTACCATGTTTGATGAGAATTGTATCCTTGGATTTGGATCTAATGCGAAAAAGGTCAATTTTGGGCAATTTTTCACAATGTTTATTGACCTTTGACCTTTGACCTCAATCAGATTTGACCCCAACTGTACACACTTCATCGGTTTTATGCAATACACACATGTACCAAGTTTGAAGCAAATCTGGTTCACGGTTCTCAAGATATTGCCTAAACGGATTCGGGACGGACGGACGGACGGACGGACAACCCGAAAACATAATGCCTCCGGCCACTTCGTGGCGGAGGCATAAAAATGTTATGTAATTACCACAGTATATGACAAAGAAGGAAAGAATGCTGCCAAAAACGTTGCCTTATCATCAAGTGAACAAACATGGGTGGGAGTTTTTACATGAACAAGGAAAATATGTTGAACCAATTTGAGTAAAATACAGCACCTGATTTTGTCATTAAAAAAAATTACATGAATTATTTATCCTGCATCATTAGAGATTCAAAAGATTAGACTGATGTCTTCACCATATTATTCAAGTTTTCTGTTGATAAAATTGATATCATACAAAACATAAAATTGTCAAAGGATGAAATATTCATGCACATCATAAATCCCAATTATATCCCTTTGACAAAGCAAAGAAATTGTATGTTAGGATTATCCTTGATTTACAACAATTTCATTCCATACCTGTCTCAGATTTGATAATTGCAGTAAGATTTGCTCCTGTCTGTGTTCCTTGTCCTTCAATCGATCAGGGTTTAGCAGGGGATCCTGGGGGAAAAAATTGAGTTAAATGAAACTGAGGAGACTCTACAGCCTATACATCACTTGAAGAAATTTTTAATGCAGGTCATTTCTTCAGTTGGTGGTTCCAACACCTGGCTATAAAACGATGACAGAACTTCCTCCTTTTTTTTTTATAGAATCATTCCTTAACCTCTAGTATGAGCCATGCTCTCATTTATGAATGAATATTGACATTCCGTGTTTAAATTAAGCTCTAGCTCTGAAACATTCAATGTTTGATGAGGTTAATATGATATAATCATAAAAAAAAAATATTACTAATCCTAATTTATACAGAACGGGTCAATACACATCTTGTAATGGTAGACAGAGCATTTGCAACGAGATGGCTGCTGTTTCTATATAATTGGTTTCAGTCCCAAGCAGATGATTTAAAGGTCATATACTGTACTGGTAAGACAAAAAACTTTCAAAAGGTGATTGTGAGCAATTTTCTTACCAATGGTTTGGCCCAAACATTTTCAGGATTTGTGGTTTAATCACCAATTACTCCACATGTGGATCATTTCAGGACAAATCACTTTCAGCATGTTTCTAAAATATACAATACATAAATTTAAGACCATTGGCAAGAAGATTGCTCATGATCATTTTTTTGAAGGCTTTTTGTCCTACCAGTATGGTATATTCCCTTTTTCAGATCACCACAAAACCATCAAAACAGTGGCAAAACATATAGAGAAGTGTTAGCAAGCTGCATATTCGTAATTTGAAACTGATACGTAGTGTAAAATTCAAATAATGCACTAAACAACGTCTGATTTATAGTCATTACCTCAGGCTCTTAGCAGGTTGTGTTGAAATATCTGCTTTATTGATTAATCTGTTTATCAAATTATAAAACACATTATGAAAAAAATTGTTCTACAGAAGGAATCATTTCCAAAGTTTGGTAATTACTCATAAAATTAGGATTTCACACATGCATAATAACCACATAGATACTGTAACAAAGACTAATAATTTAACGGCTGTAATTTTTACATACACAGAAAGCTTCAACATGCTATATTCTTAGAAATGATCTTGAATCACACTTTCTTCAATTTGCGATCGTGATAGACGATTTCAAATTTTAAGCTTGCAAAAGGGACGGACAATCTTTAAGAACTTTTTCATAAAGATGGCTGCTTACCATTTCTCTGTGAGACTGTCTGGATTGTCTTGAAGTGCTCCCTACATCTCCTCTGGTGGCAGTCGCTGCTGTTTCCGTGGTGACCTGCTGCCTGTGGGGTTGATCCTGACTGAGTTGCATGGGAGGAGAAGGGCTCACAGACACATTGGCAGCATTCAGCTCATCCTCGGTTCTCATGAAAGGGACGAAGTCTCCGTTCTTGAGAGGCGGGGTCTCCGGAAGGCCTCGGTAACTATCCTCGCTGGAAGACGGTCTTGTGACTCTCTGACCGTGGCCTTGGTTGGACCGTGCTCCGTCATGGCGTTTGGACGCTTCCCCTTTCCTAGAGCGTGACCTATCCTGGGGGGGTTTGCTCGCGTCCTCAGCTCGATGCGATAGCTTAGTGTCCATGCCAGATCGCCTGCCCGGCCTCTCACTCTCCACCGCCTTCTCCTCCACCTGTTTCTGCCTGGCCTGGGGTGCCCTCTTGGGGGCGTTCTTCTCCTGGAGCGCCAGCATCTCCTCCTGCCTCTTCCTCAACCGCTCCTCCCTCTTCTGCTTGCTCATGCTCATGTCCTTATCAGAGTTTTTCATCATCCGTTTCTTACTCGCGACCTGACCCCATTTCGGTTTCTCAGCATTGCTGTTCTTTCTGCTTGTTTTACCCCTCTTGTTTTCAATCTCGTCTTCTCTGACGGTTGCAATCTTCACAGTTTTTTCCTTTCTTCTTTCTCCCCCATCATCCCTTCCCTTTCCAGCTCTGTGTTTGCTGCCTGTTGGTTTATACTCTGCTCCAGCACTGGCCAACCTGATAGCTTCTATCAATCTTGGTGAAATGTAGTCACTGCTCAACACACCATGTTCTGTAAAATAAGGAAATATGAATGCATAAATATTAACACAATTTTTTACCATTGTGAACTAAATTTTGGACTTCATGAACACTGGTACTGTTGGGGTGTTGCACTAACCAAAGGGTGTGGCTTAGTTGGCCTTATAAGGAATTTGAAGTTTATTCATAGCCTGTCGTTTACCATAAGTGAAAGTGCACTACATAAAAAAAATATTTACAACATGCATGCCATATAAAAAGTACTTGACTAGCTAAAACCAAATATGCATGAACTAAATTAAAATATTAAAATATTAAAATATCTATCATTCAATTATCCTGTTCCAGTAAAGAATAAGAAAATGATTGTGTCATCCGAATATACAAATATTGTGATATATATTCACAAAAATATACTTTTCTTCTTAATCCGTTCTGATGGTAAGATTTTTGGACTTCTTGGACCTTGATCCTAGACCACGAACATTCTATAGCCATCGTCTTGCTTGTGTCTTTTCATTCTTTCATTAGTCCATCCACAATCAATGTGAAGGTAGGCAAAAACATCGCTGTGAGTGATTGGTGATATTTTTTTCAAGTCCTTCGTCCATGTAACAACCCTTCCATTTATGTTTGCTTGTGTATGAAGCGGTATTAAAATTACAAGGTTTACGAGGGTCGAAATTACAGATTCTGTGTATTATTGCGTGAATTGAATACGCACCAAACTCTTATGTCCCAAGAGCAATCGATCAGATATCGGTATCGCGAGGTGATATAGCTTGATATCGGATATACCGGTATGCGAATCGGCTATTGCGAATTGCGCCCTATAAGGAATTTGAAGTTTATTCATAGCGTGTCATTTATTGTCCATAGAGCAGGTAACGCTAAACACACTACTCAGTATCTGAGGGAAAAAAGGCCAGCTCCCAAATATGCTGGCTAAGTAAAGAATGGGTTAAAGATAATACATAACACACACACACACACACACACACATGCATTTGAAGCTTCGCACCTGTCTGTGTGGAGACCTCATGGATAGGAGAGGTAGCCATATCATGGATGCCTACAGGTATGGGAGGGACATCCCTAGCCCCCTGGCTTGCTACAGCCTCACTGTGCTGGCCTTGGTCCCGTCTCGGAGAGAACTGCACTGATGTGGTGGCAACTGGTGGTGGCTGTTGCTGCTGAGGCTGATGCTGATTGGTTGGAAGTCTTGGAGATTGCTTGTCTGCACAAATATGAAAACGAAACAAATGTTGCATGATCTTATCACTCTAGTGCAATCTGATTTAGAGTTCAGTCAGGCTTCATTTTGAGCACATTGAATATTGCATCATTTTAGAATATAAGATGGATTTTATTACACAAAATAACGTAAACTTACTCACTTCCATAGTCATGACTGTGTTGCATTAAATCTAATCATGAAAAGTAATGTTTTGTGCCAGAGATATCATCTCAGTTCTTTTTCCTTACCTGGGAGGGGGGGGGGGGGGGGGGGGAGAAGGGAAAGACCAGAATCTCTCTTTACCTCCAACCCTCCTAATCCTCCACTCTCTTTACCCCCCCCCCCCCCCTCCTCTCTCTCTCTCTCTCTCTCTTCTCTCTCTCTCTCTCTCTCTCTCTCTCTCTCTCTCTCCCTCTCCCTATCTCCCCTCTCCCTCTCTCCCAAAACTCACCATTATCCCAGCTCTTCCTAAGGTTACTAACATCATGCCCATGCTACTGCAACATGTGAAGTCTCTCTCTCTCTCTCTCTCTCTCTCTCTCTCTCTCTCTCTCTCTCTCTCTCACTCTCTCCCTATCCCCCCTCTTCCTGTCTCTCTCTCCCACAACCCACCATTATCCCAGCTCTTCCTGAGGTTGCTGACATCATGCCCATGCTACTGCAACTTGTGAAGTCTCTCTCTCTCTCTCTCTCTCTCTCTCCCTCTCTCTCTCCCTCTCTCTCCCTCTCTCCCACAACTCACCATTATCCCAGCTCTTCCTAAGGTTGCTGACATCATGCCCATGCTACTGCTACTTGTGAAGTTTCTCTTTCTCTCTCCCCCTATCTCCCCTCTTCCTCTCTCTCTCTCCCACAACCCACCATTATCCCAGCTCTTCCTGAGGTTGCTGAAATCATGCCCATGCTACAGCAACTTGTGAAGTGTCTCTCCCTCTCCCCCCCCCCCCCCCCTTATCTCCCCTCTCTCTCTCTCTCTCCCACAACCCACCATTATCCCAGCTCTTCCTGAGGTTGCTGACATCATGTCCATGCTGTTGCAGCTTGCCGAGTCTCTCTCTCTCTCTTTCTATCCCCCTATCTCGCCTCTCCCTCTCTCTCCCTCTCTCTCTCCCACAACTCACCATTATCCCAGCTCTTCCTGAGGTTGCTGACATCATGTCCATGCTGGCTGAGTCTCTCTCTCTCTCTCTCTCTCTCTCTCTCTCTCTCTCTCTCTCTCTCTCCCTATCTCCTCTCTCCCTCTCTCTCCCTCTCTCTCTCCCACAACCCACCATTATCCCAGCTCTTCCTGAGGTTGCTGACATCATGTCCATGCTGTTGCAGCTTGCTGAGTCTCTCTCTCTGCTTGATCCTCATGGCCTCCTCATAAGCATCCTGCATACCCTGGGCCAGGGCCTTCTGCTTGGCTGCCGCCGCTGCCTCCTTCTTCATCTGCTTCTGCCGCTCGTGCTCAAAGTCTTGGGCCAGGCGGTCGCGCTCCTCGGCAAGACGTCGCTCCTCCTCAGCCTCCTCGGCCCGGCGACGCTCCTGCTCCTCTCGCTTCTTACGCTGCTTCTCCTCCACTTGAGCCTTCACTGCCTCCTGGTCATGGCAACAAAAAAAAGCTTTCAGTTTCACGGATTCCAACTCAAAACTATAACTATTGAGCTCATAAGTTGAATCAAGTATCATCATCCAAAGGTACCGTACTAGGTTCTGTGCATAGAATTGTCACTCAAGCATATGGTAAAACTTTCTGAATTGTAACACTTGTGCAACTCTACTCTTTGGCATACAAATTAAATCAGCTTGCTGTAAATTGCCCTTTGTCATTATTGGGCTTGACATGGCTGATGATATAAAAAAAAATCTTTTCTCTTTCCAATGATGAAAATTTTCACTTAATGGAGCACTTTACACTTATTACATCTGTAAATGGACTTTGTCCCTGAAATCAGTATTAAAAGCTAATATCTGTGTATACCAGCCATGGGCAATATCAGCTATATGACAGGGTATAACAAATTTACAGAGTCTGTGCCAAATCAATGTAAATGGAAATTGATAGAATATACAATGTACTTACAATGTGTTCTAAGTGCTTCTTCTTCTGCAATTCTCTCCTCTCCAGTTCAGCCGGATCAATGAGGGTGTTTGCTGGTCTGATATGCATTCTACACAGGCAAGAAAGGAAAGGAAGTCATTAACAGTCAATACGATCTTTCCAACATGAATAGAAGTCTTTCAATTATTACGCCATTCTGAATACAATATCTGCCTCATTCAAAACACAATAAGCTCATCATCAAATACATGTACTGTAAATAATATTCTCTTTCAAATGTGCCATTATTTGATAGCTGAAACAAATGTTACTGTATAAAATTAAATTCAAAAGCAGAACCTAATGGGTTTTGTTCCCTTTGTTTCTTAAAACTAACTAAATGCCCCTTCAGAGAGCAAAAGAAGTTCATTCAAAGTGGAAAAAGGAAGAAATAATGCAGGAGAAAAGGAATAAATAATAACGCAGAGGAGGAAAACTATTGGCAAACAGACAGAAAAGGAGAATATGTTTGTGTTTCCCGCATGTGTACCTGGGCGAGTCCTCGTCGCTTGGACGAGGCGAGCGTGTTGACCTCAAGGGGGCGCTCTTTGGCTGCTCTATCTGATCATTCCTCTCTGTGGCTGGACCACTCCTTACTCCAATGTCATCTTGTACCTTCAGCAAGATGGGAAAGGATCAGCAGTTCATAAATGTAACTCTCAAAGCACTCCTTTCTAACCTTACGTGTACTGTACATTATAACATTCATCTTCACCACCACATTGCATGAGATTTAAATCATTTTTCAGCCCACGGCCCTGTCCTATAAACAATTGTGATTCAACATAACTTTACTTCCAATGACTCTATACTTTAGAGATAGGGGATTGGACTTGCGATCTACTCAGATCAGTTGAACTCTTTATATTGTGCAGAAATGTATGCTCTTTCATTTGATGAATCATTCGTCTTTTATAACACCTGGTGTTAAAAGTTATAGCCTCAAACAACAAATTTGTAGTGCTTGGTCCCAAAAGGACTAAAGCAGCTTGCTGCAAATTGAAGATAGGCCGATCACCCCACCTGAGCCACCCTGGTGTCTGCCCTAGCATCCATGCGGGAGGCCCTGTGAGGAGGAGGGACGTCCACTGGCTCAGCCCAGTGCTGCATCACAGCAGAGTCTACACGCCGCTGGTTGGCCTTCTCACGATCCTTCTTCTCCTGCGCTTCTCTCTTCTGCTTCTCTGTGGAAATAATGATTGGACACAGAGGGGGAAAAAAATAATATGCGGCGGCTACTTTTCAAGACCTAGGTCTCCAAACAAACACAGTGTGCATGATATCCTGTGGAAAAAAAATATCATAAGGACACTGTGTTGATAGAATGTGTCATCATCGTCACCATCATTACCAATATTCTCATCACTACTTGATTGTCATTAATAATACAATCATTCTATCATTCTTAAAGGTAAAGAGTAAAAGGGGGAAGGAATTTCCACTTTATTCCAATATTGTTAGAAAATGCCCAGAGAATATCTATAAGCTGTATGAGAGCATGTGTGCAATTCCCAGTTAATGAATTTTGACAGATTAAAGCTATGCGGGAAGAGCCCCGTTTATCATAAATGGCTGTTAGCTGCAAGTTTCTTGTGTTTTGAATTGAATACAACTGCATACTGTATAGTTGCGCCACAATCTAGTACTATTTGCTGGTACATTTTCACCTTTTAACAACTGGCTTCCATGTTTACAGGCTGTTATCATATTTTTAGATCATAATCATACCATTCACATAATATTCCTTCATGTTGGTAGGTACAAGTATTACCCCTTTACCTTCAAGGGGATGTATTTATTTAATCAATCTCATTTACATGTAAATCATTATTTCATTGCTGTTTTTGCTACACCTATGATTATATTGCTATAAATACAGTGAACCATACTACATAATAACTAATGTATTACATTTGTATTTCCATGGGATTTGCACAACATAACATTTCAAAATAAAACCTCTCAGAGTCATAGTACTTGTTGGTATCTTGGAGCAAAATACTGTACCTAGATCTCTCAGCCATTCTTCCTTTTCTCTGCGCTTCACATCTACATTGTGACTTTCTGTTCTCTTTCCAGCAGATCCCTGTGAAAAGAGGAAAATGAAATGTATATTCAACCACAAAAAAAGGATTGCAGTTCCAACAGTTGCACAGACAAAATAGATCATACTCATTCAAATTTGTCAAACTATTTTCTTTATCTTTGAAAATGTGTACAAGTGAACTTCAAAATGAGCAATCATTTTTGCGCAGTCACTTGAAAGTTATAAAGCTGAAAAGAAACCTAATAAGATGTGAGCAAAATTATATTTGTCACTTTTATACTTTTCATAAGGTATTCACATACTGTGATGGAAGATCTGCCAGTGTGAACACACACACAAAACAAACTACATCTCAAGACAATTGGCTGATTTCACTGTCATATGACAGCCCCATCTCCAAAATGCCTAGATAATTAGGATGATTGAGTGAGTGTCCACCCCACTTACCCCGATGATGAAGGAGCTCCGCATAGCTGCGGGTACATATTGCTGCTGCCTCTCTATGTATCCCAGGCCAGAGATGGACTGACTCAAACCATCAGATGACCCTTGAGTCTGACCCCTACTGCTCCTTTCCGGACTTGCAGGACTGGCGGTCACCTGAAAACATTGTTAACATATGTATTGCATTAAAGACAGGAATAATATGTTGAAGTATTTAGCTTCATTTATAAGTCTTCACACTACGAATATTTTACTGTAACTGATACACAATGGTAATGTGCTACATATAACACAACTTAGTTATGAAGAAGGAAAAAGATCTTTCCTTAGGCTTCACCTTGATGTACATGTGTATTACAGAATTTATAACCACAGCTTTGAATTACCAGCGAGAATAATAAAGTGCCATAGATCTCATCTTAATTTAAAAGTGCACTTTAACATATTTGCACAAAGCATCACCAAGTAGTTTCTGACAAAAACTAAATCCCAAAATCATAAATCATATTGCTGTGTATGTTTGTGTGAGCATGACATACAGAATGTAGGACTACACTAGTTACCTTATTCTCTCTGGGAGATTGAACGGGTCCGTTTCGGTGGCCTTTGACCATAGGTGCCCCAGCCCCAGGCTGTCCCCATGGGCTCCACTCCTCTGCAGCGCTGCTGTTTTGGCCGCTCCTTCTCCTGTTCTTTCCATCCTTCTCCTGCAATGCCCTCTTTGCAGCAAGCTGTTCATCTGCAGAATATAAAGAAAATGTGACACACTTTTCTCAGCAAAAGAGAAACAATTCATGTAGGAAATCATCAATTAACAATTGAATAAAACAACTGAATTGAAAAAAATCTTTACAAATACTCTGTATTATAATACTGGTGAAACCCCTCTTCATTAAATGGCACTGGTGTCAACATCTTCAGTAAAACAATCGACATACAAAATTGGGCACATCTTCCCATAAAAAAAATTATCTGTATGACGGACAAAGAGGATAAAAAAAATTAATAATAGTAATAATCAGCTGTTACATAGCGCCTTCCTAGTATGACATACATATACTACACAGAGCGCTCAATTATTACCCAGGCTTTAGCCAAGCAGCCTTATTTAGCACTAAGAGCTAGTTGATCTGATTAGATCAGAGGGGTGTTTCACCAAGCTGTTCGTAAGTTACGAATGACTTTACGAACGACTGGTGATCTCTTCTTGTGCTAAATAAGATTCTCAATGGACAAAGTGTGATATCGCATTTAGCACAAGAGGGGATCACCAGTCGTTCGTAAAGTTGTTCGTAACTTACGAACAGCTTGGTGAAACACCCCCAGGAGTAACTCCTGCCAGGTACCCATTTACTACACCTTGGTTGGGTTGAGAGGGACAAACATGAGCAAAACACCTTGTCGAAGGGTGTACCCACCCACAGCACAGGGCTGGAGTCAAACCCAGGATCTCTCTGCAAGCGTCAAAAGCTTTCAACACTATACCACAGTACCCTCATCTAAATGAATTCATACAAAGTCCTCCCTTACCCAGTTCCCGTTTCCACTGCTGTTTCTTCTTCTCTTGCAGAGCCTTATCGTTCTGCTCACTCGTGCCTATGGTGTTGAGGATATCTGCCTGATTACCCCTTGGGGTACCGGTAAGTTCTTGGCTCGTGGAAACGCTCTTCAAAATGTCTGCCTTCCTCTCCTGCTCCTGTGCCCCATCCTTTTTCACTGCTGAATCATTATTGTTCCTGTCTCCATTGTTGTTTTGTTTGGATCCTTGATCGTGTGAGTTGGCCTCATTAACATTCTCTTCATGGTTATCAGCACTAGTGTCTGTAACATTCTCTGCAGCTCTTCCTTGTTCCGCATTGTCCTCATTTTTGCTTGCGTTGAGATTCAATTTCAGCTCACCAGCATCTACTTCAAACAGACACGAACAAGAAAATCATAAACAATTGATACATAGAAACATAAGTATCAGATCAAAATATTATTTCATGTTTTAACAAGTTTAATACACAGAGCACAAATAACAACAAGAGACATAATCTGTAGATAATGAAAAAAGACGCAATTCAACTGCAGTGCATTCAAGCTGAGAAGTATGTTTTATCAAGTACCTTAGGCTACTCTTATCACTGTATTTAGTAACTTACTTTTTAAATCCAAAAGTACCTCATGACTAATGTTATATATGACATTGCTAGAGTCTCGCCAAAAAAACAACCAGAATGATTAACACACAGGTAGAAGAATGACTCACCGATTGAGAAGCTTGGGTTGCCAGCTGATTTCCCTGCAGAATCTATGGTTTTAAGGATGGCATTGAGCTGCTCTTGGGTAAGAGTGACAGTGTCAGCACCCCTTGTGCTCTTCCCACCCACCTTCTTGTTCTTATCAATGAAACTAGTCTTAGCATTGTCTTGCTGATCTTTCCCTTGTCTTTTAGGATTTGTGCTAGTTTGCTGCTTGTTTGTAGCTTTTTGCTGGAGTGGCCTGGGGTTGCGTGGTTGTTCTCGTGGCTTGCTTCCTGTAGTCTTGGACAGTTTGTCACGGTTATCTTCGATGATCACGTTGTCAACGGTTTTCCGCACTGAGAACTGCTGAGTCCTGGATTTATAGCCAAACTACAACAGGATAGAAAAAGAAAAACAGTAAGACGAAATCAGGTTGAAAATCCAACTACATTCAACATGTTAAGTACAATCTTAATTGACAAAAGCTATACATTTTCTTCATTTAATCACAAGAGCCACATGCTCTTCCCAATACAGTGTAAACATCGTAATCTATTGTAATACATGTGAATGTTACAAATATATTTATTCATGCATTTCAAGACCAAGGAGAAATTACATCTTCCAATTTCAGGACAGTAAAGACATACAAGCTTCAAATTCAAATACAAATCACAGATTACCATAAAACTACACATTAAATACACCATAAACTAAAATAAGTACACACAAATGTCATCTTTTCAAACTTTGTTTTATTTTGTTGTGCTTACCTTCTTGGGTTTGGTCTTAGGCTCTGTAATGAGACAAAGAATACAAGAAATATATGAAATGCTAAAATCCATACCAGTACCAGTAGGCAGTAGTCACTATCTAGTGCATGTACATGCAGTTATATTTCATTTTGTTTTGTATTTTGTCCACAACAGTTGTTTCGAGAAATACTGCAAGATAGACTCAATGGTAGATTGCAGTGAAGCATAGTATATGTCCACATAACAATACTTGAATTACAGCATAATTAATACTAAATCTAAAACATTTTAAGAAAAGAGAATATCATCATATCAATCAGTTTGAAACTGCCAATCTAAATATCAATAATATCATTCAAAAATCACTTTGAAGTCAAACTTGAAATGGTCCAAGCGATTAGATTTATAAGTGAATGTTTTGATGAGAAAAGCAATTCAATTTAATCTATGTAACATCTCATGAGTTTACAATACATGTAGTAACAAGAGCAATTATCCAGAGCTGTAGTATATTTGTGAAAGACCTCTCCTATGTAATATCACCTGAAACGTTGAAGAGCACATCACACCTGGTAGTTCTCAATCAATTGGAATAGCTTGTCAGAATCTGACATTGCATGTCAGGATTAATTCCTCTTTTTGCTGGCAGTGGCGTATGATATAGAGGGGCCTTGTGCCAGTGGCATCTTTGAGCCAATTTTGGAAGAAGTGAAGTAAGGTGGATCAGTTCAGGCTGGGAAAAAATTAATGAAAAATTTTGGGGGGCTACTTTTTGAGCACATTGGCCATATGGCAACAATTTTACATCGTGCCTAAGGGATTTTGGGGGGCTCTTTTAACATTTTCCAGGGCTTTTTGAAGCATTTCAGGGGCCAAATCGCCCTGATCCCTTGTATGTTTTCATTGAGTTCAGGCAAAAACAAGGGGAATGATACAACATCTGTGTACTCTGGAGATGAGAAAGTTCATATGGGAGGAATAATTGTTCTACTTGTGAAATAAATGTGAACATTTGCCCTTCATTAGGAAATAATTTCAGAGTTTATGAGGAAGAATTAGGTTTTAGGGGTGCCTTTGTTTCACTGTTCCTATTAACCATACCATTGAAGTAGCCACCTAGCCCTCCAGATTTAGCTTTGGCAGCATTCCTCAGACCCTCCCTGAAAAACGATAAAAAGTAGTGCATTCAAATGTGAAGACAAATTGTAGCATGCGAGGTACACAAACATTACATGCAAGCGGTCAAGTCATTTCGAGTCCGGTACTGTTGATGAGAAACATGCCCTCATGTGATTTAAGGCAGCTTAATCTAACTTAGCTAGCACTAGCACAAGTTAGATAAGAGTCTACGAAAATATGGCCATAGGCCTTTATGGGTCATGGTGCTAACAATATTCGAATTGGTTGTGCAACATACTCTACCAGTATGATGCGGGTGCCTCAAACTGGCCCCCTTGTTTTCTTTTGAATATTTTCATTCCAAGATAACCAAATAAAATTCTAAAATTTCACACACAAATCAGCAAAATAATGCTCTTTAAAAAACTATTTTTGGATTGAAGATTAACGATAAAATCTTGGAGAAATTGCGCTTCGAATATCGTTCGATAAATCGTCGCACATTCACATCACTGAACCTTGAAACCGGCCCGTACCGATAATGTGCAATATCTCTGTCAATCCAACAAGTACAATGCCAAGATTTCACCAGTATTGCGTCTCGATCATGCTCGTTCCAGTGCAGTGAAAAATTGACGGGAAAGTTTTGGCGATCGACGAGAAAATCACAGAAGTATGAACGCAAGTTGAAAAACGGAGATGTTTCGAACAAAAATGTGCAATTGCCAAATAAGTGCACATTTTGTCTAATTTTGCTTCCGAAAATCTTGCATTTTGTTTACTAATGCGTAAATACATAATAAATCGCGCATCCAACCTTCGATAACGTGCACTGAGCAGAAATACGCAGGGGCCGGTTTCAAGGGTAGGGGCCGGTTTGTGGACCACTCACTATAAACCACTCACTCCTTCTTCAATTGAAAAAAAAAAAATAGTTTCATGTGAAAACATTTAAAGATGAAATATTCAAGAAATACAGGGGGTATCACTATCAGCACATCTGCTAGTGCTACAGTTACCCTAACAATTAAGTTAGACCCCTGACCCATCAACAGTTCTTGATTCCTCTCTCAGTCTCAGTCCTGTCAAGTGTCATGGCCATGGGCATGGCCTGCGGGGTTTTCTTTTTTCACCTTTCTTTCCCACAAATCATGCAAATTATTTGTTCAACCTTTGGTTTGGCTTAAAATGGCCAATAAGGAAATGCAACTGAATGTCCTGAGATTCTCTTCATTTATTTTGCACCCATTTCCTGTCAACTGTTCCGACCAATCAAATAATCAGTGAGGTGCAACATTACCGGTTCAATTTTACTGGCCGAGCCACGGCCACAGCAACACGGGCAACGCAAGGGCTGGCGCAGCGACGGTCACGGTGCACTTTGATTTTGTCAACGGTAACTTCGTCGTTTCGTATTTTCACCTTGAAAGTCTACCACGTTTACTTTGCAACAGGCAACATTAATCTACTTACCCACGATTCATGATGCAACTATGACTCAAGCTAGTTCATTTAACAAAGTAGTACATGGTTTAGATCTTGAATTCTCCTTGCAAGCAGATTCGTGATGGTACTCTACGAAATTGGCTTCCCTAGTTTCACCGTTGTTATGAATATCTCCGATCCGATCCGCTGCATTTCGAGCACATCGCATCGGATTGCATATTGGAATGTGTATTGCATGTACGCACGTACATTATCGAACAGGGTTCACTAGTCTACAATTATAGACCTTTTCGCAGCTTTCTTTTAAAACCCCTCAGCGCTTTTCACCGACAGTGAATAATTAAATCTAAATCAAAGAAGGATGTGAGTAATGAATTTGTGTTTGTCGTGGTTATGCTGGACCACTGAAGAAAATGGGCTGATCACTCTGAATTGGCTCAGCAAGATGGAAAATTAAAAATATGATCTGGTGCATGGAATTTGGCCTATTTTAGTTTGCCTATATTGGGCTACAAGTACTGTAGGCCTACTTTATTGATTTATTGTTGGGTCGTCTGAAGAAATAAAGTGTTTTTGTAGACGCTTGTCATGTAGCTTATGGCCGTCATCGGGGGGGGGGGGGGGGGGGGGGGTTACTGTACGAGCTGATCGAGGATCCGGTCGCCTTAACGATCAAGAGGCATCCAATTAAATTCAGTGATATACCACTGCCCGTGTTAAGCCCATTGAATTATTGCCTATATTGTTATGAATATTCATCCACAGTCTTATCTTCTATATTGGTTTTTTTAAATATGCGTGAGATATCAGTTCTCATTTGATCGAGTGTGAACTTAAAAGAGTTAATTAATTAATATCCAACGTTATAGTGACAAATAATGACATAAGTTATCATCTGGTGTAGATTCTTTTTTCCGATTCTAGATATTCAAATCAGGGCTTTATATTGCTTGGTTGTTGAGAGATATAGGCGACCTGTCGGCGGGAAACGAACAATTATACTGTACGACGACCTTTGAAGTCCCATAACTTGTTTATAACCATAGACTAGTCGGTATCTTGAGTTCCTCGTCCTAAACAAAACTCAACCAATTCGAGCGGATGTAGGTTCGAAATATGGGTACCTCTATCCAACTCAATGGTTCAAAATTAAGCCGCCATTATTCGTGGGGTCAATAAATATTACATCAAGCGTGGAAATAGAAAGTACAATCAAGAAATTACAAACAATTAATATAAATCTTTTAAGTATAGAACAATTTCTATAGAACGATTTGGATAAGTCTGGAAATTATATAGTAATTAAAGCCTATAAACAAATTAAGGCCTATACAAGCAAATATAACAATTAATTGTTGTAAGTCTAGGGTTTCATTAAATTAGTATAGTAGCCCTGTATCATGAATACAAATAAATAGTAATCAAATGTGAACATATCAGTGATCATATTGAAAAAAAAAACTATTTATTTTCAAAATAGCAACATAACAAGTAGGCCTAAGCATCAATTAAAAAAAAACACAAATGCGTCCCTGAAACGTTGATGGTATAGGAACCTGCTATTTCTAATGCCTTGTCCGATATATCTCTTAATACTGTATGTTTTATACTCTATGTTTTGTTTTATGCTCTCTGAATATGCGTACCCTAACTAGTGAATGTGAAAACTGAAATTCACTAAATAAGATGGCATCAACCATCGTATCTTCTCCATACATGATTAAGTCTTCAGAGAAGTACAAAGGACGCAGCAAATGCGCAATTTACTACCAATTAAAGAATTAGTGAAATTTGACTTAGTACAAATTTAGCATAATTTGGGAAATTAATTAACCTTGCTTATAGACCTGTTATGATGATCTCACTCAATTTTCCTGTTGCCAGCATTATTTGTCACCTGTTGAAAGAAATGTTTCAGTGATAAAATTATAATTTAAGGATGAGATAGCATCAGTTTATTAACTTTCCTTCCTTAATTCTTTCGAATTCGTTTTTAGATTTATCTGTATACTTTGGCCTTTGACCTGCACGCTAGCATGCAGTTCCCCGCGATCCACATCCGCAGAGCAAAATTTATTGCAGAGTTTAGCAATGGCCGAGATGAAAAAGTACACTTGATTAGATATAGACTGAGCATGCGCGTAATGTTGTTGTGTACCGAGAAAATGTAGTTTCCCGCGAGATGAAAATTGTAATTTTGCCATCAAAAATCAAATTTTCTTGATACTTTGGTGGATTTAAATATCCACAGGGTAACTCCTGAAAGCTTCTACAATCATCTGAAATCATGGGGTTCTTGAAGTTCTTGATGCTGGAGAATTTTAAGTCCTACCAAGGCAAGCAGACCATCGGCCCATTCAAGCCGTTCACGGCCATCATCGGTCCAAATGGAGCAGGTATGTACACTGCAAGCGCGCCGACGCTTATCCGCTTGGGAGTCGAGCGAGGCCCGCGGCCGGGAGGCAGGCAGCGCAGAGCAGAGCTAGGCCTAGACAGGAATAACCGTCTCATTCGGGGGCATTCTTTAATCAAAATGACATTTTTGGACATACCCCCCGAATAGAGACGGTACATCCACACCGAACGCACAGTGGCGGGGTTCTTATGTGTACAAGCAAATACAAAATGTACAAGGTTTCTGCTAAAGTTAGAGGAATTAGTGCAAAGTCTATGGGAAAACGGATTTTAGTACTAGACATAGCGACTTCGTTTCAAAATCTAACATCTTTCAAGCTATGATGCAACAAATTTACTTATATCAAAATTAGATCTATATTATATATTTATAAATTCTAGGACTAAGATTCCACCAAATCTATAGAAAGGTGAAAATTAAAGACTTACTTTCTGCCGATCACACGTTTATCGCAGACATTTTCAATCTGCTCGAGTCTGACATAAATTTGACCAATCAGATTGTTCGACGGGTTGTTGGCTATGAATATTTAAGTCGTCAGTCGGTTCGACGAAAAAAAAACAGCACACGGCAAACGAGCGGGAAAAAAATGTGCGCATGCGTGAAATTACTTATTCATATATGCATTATCATTAGCGTTTTCATATTCAAAATGGCGACTCGCATCGATCGCCATACAGTGTACAGGTGCAATGTTCAGTCTCTAAATAGGGCGTTCAGAGGAGCCAGATGCAATCTCAGCGGATCCAATGTCCTATAGAGACTGATTTTTAGGCCGCGGCCGAGGCCTTGCCCCGGGATCTGCTCCCACGCGCAGCGGTAGCGTCCTGGGGACTCGCCACCAATTTCCTTGAATAACGGGTCCGACTACTGATAAATCGACCCGTGCACATGAATGAATTACCCATTTTAAGTGCATTTATCACATATTAATGTATTGAATATATACCTGCAGTGCACTACAATATTGTTGAGAAATGTTTTCCTCTTTACACATGATCATGATCTTGTTAATAATAAACATACGGTCCGTTGAGGCTGCCTTCTTCACTGTTCCAAATTGTATACGAATGATTGGAACTGGTGCATGTGCATAACTTTTAATCTTCACCATCGCAGCTGCCGTTATGCAATTGTGGACGACTTGAAGTCGAAAAACAATAAAAAAAAAAATACAACATGGATTAAATTTATCTTCAAACCAACTCATAACCTATTCAGGTATGTACACTACACTCTACAGCTCAAAGGAATTGGCATAGGGAAAGGGAAAGAGAAGGAGCCACAGTTTTAAACCACAGTATATTTTGTCCAGTTCAGCATGAAACAATGCTTTAGCCTAAAAAGCATCATGTTTCATGCTGAACTGGACAAAATATACCGTGGTTTAAAACTGCAGCTCCTTCCCTTTCTTCCCTTTCACTTTCCCTATGCCAATTCCTTTGAGCTGCAGTGTATTTTACTTACATGTGTGCAATAGATTTGAGTTTTGAGTTACAGAATTGCTGAAACCAACTAATATGATCACTGCAAATCTCGACTCCCTTGCTCCAGAGCTCCGTTCTACACACCCCGCTCACTGTGTGAGCGGGCTGGTCGCAGTAAGGCCTAGGGCAGGGGCGCGGCGGGTTGCTCGAAATAATATGATGATGATTTTAAACTGGGTTCTAAATGCGTAAATGAGATATGTCTAAACACTTGAACTGCTAATTTGGACCCTGGTGTTCATGATCTCTATGACTATGAGTCTCTCCAAATAAGCAAAAACAATGGCCCCTTCTGTAAACTAGTTCAAAACTTCAGTTCAGTCCAGTTTTATTTTCTTCACTTGTAAAAATATGAGGATGATAATTCTACATAGAAATAAACAGAAAATAGGATAATGACAATCAGTGGTTAAGGTTACCTACTGGTCTATCAATTCCATCATTCCACTTTCAGGCAAATCCAACTTGATGGATGCCATCAGTTTTGTCTTGGGAGAGAAGACGTCAAACCTTCGAGTGAAGCGGTTGTCTGAGCTGATTCATGGAGCTCCCATCGGCAAGCCTGCTTCTAATCGTGCCACCGTTTCAGCCTTGTATGCTGAGGAGGATGGCTCAGAGACACATTTCACTCGCATGTAAGTTCAGTATGATAAGTAGGATTGAAGTTGTGTTTGGATTTCCTTTTGAAAATGATACAAATTACATTGTTTGCAATGGGCACTTCGATATAGCTATGCCAGAACAATTCTACATTAAGAAGTTGAGTTTTGTTTAACCTATTGAGGTATGTCTTGTTACTAATACCATTATAGTAGTGCAGACTTTCTTCCTTGTTTGTACATTTTTTAAAATCTTAAATCTGAATTTTAGCTTTCTTTGTTGCTGTGTTGTTGATATTATGCTAATACATAAATTGTACATATTAGACATGTTCTAGTAAGTAGGGATAAATAGTGTACATGATTACATTTTAGGAACAATAAAGTTTTAGTTAACGCATCTTACGTTTATCTTGTATTACAGCATCATGGGCGCATCTTCAGAGTACAGGATAGACAACAAAGTGGTTAGTGCTCAGCAGTATGCAGAGGCCTTGGAGAAAATTGGCATCCTTGTCAAAGCCAGGAATTTCCTTGTGTTTCAGGTAAGCAGTTCAAAGTCCAATTTTTCCTTTGATATAAATAACTCCTATTGGGAAGGATAACTTCATTTTGTAGCAATATATTTTGCTAAGAGTGCAATGTAATAAGGGTATTCTGAGTGAAAAGTTGAAGATTGGCAAGAATGGATCCAGCTTCCTGTTTTTTTAAGTGGCAATATCTCAAGAAACCCATCAACATTGTAGCGTTATAGATTCATTCTAAGAGAATGTACATTTTACGATAAACCCTGAGAAATAGGATAATTGTTTGTCTTACCCAAGAAAAATTATAACAGGGATGAATATAAACCAAATTTGTTCATGTTCTTGTTGAATCTACAGTGTAACAGTGGAGAATGCGATTATTTTCCAACTTGACTGCAATTTAATGCAGTCGCTCACTGTAAAAATGCATGCAGCTGACTGCATTCACGCTGGGAAGCTGAACACGGGTTCCACTGTAGCCTACATTCTGACATTTTAAGATAATCCAACTTTATAATGCTATCATAAATTCTGCAGTCATTCTTCCTCCGTTCGTTATACATGTTAGTTGGGGCGGGGCAACATAATTTTTACTCACATTTCAAATTCCATATTTCTTTGTGTTTCAGGGTGCAGTGGAGTCCATTGCCATGAAGAACCCCAAGGAGCGTACCGCCCTCTTTGAGGAGATCAGCCGCTCGGGGGAGCTCAGGGATGAGTACGAGCAGCGCAAGGCTAACATGATCAAGGCGGAGGAGGATACTCAGTTTAACTACCACAAGAAGAAAGGCATCGCTGCTGAGCGCAAGGAGGCCAAGCTTGAGAAGGAGGAGGCGGAGAGGTACCAGAAGTTGAAGGAAGAGTTGGTAAGCAGACTCGTCATGTAATATTTGTGCAGTGGTACAACAGTAACTCTCTTTGTTCCATAGGCTAACAGTTGATTATTATTGATATGGGACTATCATTGGTGGGTACTTAGTGGGTTAATGAACAGAAAGCTGTGTAAACCATATTAATATTTCCGAGAAGACAGAATAGAAAGGTAACCTGAAGAGAGATATTTGTCTTGGAAGTGAGAAGGGCGTTGTGTGTTGATTCAAACAATTATGCAGCGACCCCATAAATGAAATGTAAGTTATTTATAGACTAACCCAAAAGCAGCTTATGGTTATTTCTTTAAAGGGAGTGTAGTGAACTCGAAAGACAAAAAGGCCTTCAGAAGGTGATTGTGAGCAATCTTCCTGCCAACGGTCTTTAAGTCATGTATTGTCCATTTTAGAAACTTGCTGAAAGTTGTTTGCCCTCATATGATCCACACTTTGAGTAATAAGTGATTAAATCACAAATCCTCCAAATGTTCGGTCCGAACAATTTGAGGATTTGTGGATAATTTTAGGACAAATAGCTGTCAGCAAGTTTCTAAAACGGACAATACATGACTTTGAGACCATTGGCAAGAAGATTGCTCACGATCACCTTTTGAAGGCCTTTTGAAGTACAGTATACTCCCTTTAAAATTCACATGTACCATAATCTAATGAAAGATCTGTTTGATGTTTATGAATGCTCTTAGAATGGTGTAAATTCTCTTCAATCAGATATATTCAAGGAAGAAACATGCCAAATACAAATCTAGATTTAGCATGTGTAGTAAAATCTGTGTTTAAAAGAGTGCAACTCTGAGAAAAGTTTAACTCTACCATTCTTTTATTTTTGTCAGTTTGACAAGCAGTTAGAGTTCCAGCTGTTCAAGCTGTACCACAATGAGAACGACATCAAGCGGTTGACGGATGAGCTGGGAGGGCGGAACGAGGAGCTGAAGAAGGCCGTGGAGAAGAGGGAAGGAGTGGAGGAACGCATCCGTGGCAAGAAGAAGGAGCTGGGTCAGCTGACGAGGGAGCTGGCTGCCATCGAGAAAGACACAAGAGAAAAGGTTCGTACGGCTCAGATAGATTTACCTGAAAGATCAGATAACTGTAGAGGTATCATTTTAATTTTTTTAACCCATTGATATATTTTTGCCATGATAATACACACCATTTCCTATATGCCTTTACTGAGTCTGGCTGAGAAGGAGTTAATTGCACATTATGTTTCTATTGCAGATTCATAAGGAATTGTTATTTTAATCGTTGGCATTGATTGATGCATATAAACCGTATCGACTGGTAGAAAAGACGCACCCGCAGATAAGACGCACCCCGACTTTGAGCACGCAATTTGAAAAAAAAAAAAATCAGGTCTCACGTATGTATGGGACTATGCTATACAGTCAACAGCAAAATAGATGGCTTTGATAGCCTGACACAATTGACGTACCAGTAATGTGATCTCAATCACATCACCAGCATAATTACCTGTACTAAGAAAGCACCAGGATTAATATTTGTCTGAGACGCCTCAAAGAAACCGCTAGCTAGAAAGCTAAGCCCTAAGGATAACCTCTGTTAGATCGGAGCCGCTATTGTTGCTTTGATTCAGCCTCAAAGTGGCGCTATACACACTCTTGTACCGTTGAGATTTTTTTTATTTTTGGGTCTTCGAGACGAGACTGTGTATAGCGCCACCTTGCGGCTGGATCAAAGCAACAGTAGCGGCTTCGATCTAACAGAGGTTATCCATAATAGAGGTTGCCCATACAGCTTTCTCGCGAGCGGTTTCTTTGAGGCGACTCGGACAAATACTAGTCCTGGTGCTTTCTTAGTACCGGAATTATGCTGATGATATACTGGTACTGTGTCTGGCTATCAAAGCCATAAGTCTGAATCTCAGAGCTGTAACTCACTGACTCATGAGGTAGACAAGTATTATTTCCAACCAGTATTTACATTGGTCTTAAAAAAGGTTCTAGCATGCGTTGTTTCTTCACACGAATAATATCCATACATTTTCTGTTCCACAGGAGGTAGAATTGAACAAGAAGAAACCCCAATTCATCAAGGCTAAAGAAAACACCAGCCATATGAACAAGAAGCTGGAAAATGCAAAGTAAGTAATATTTATCTTACCTTAGTCTTCTAAAATGTAAGTTCAAGTGCCATTTTTTTTTTTTTATCTAGGATTTAATGTTAGAATGGTACACTGTAATACAAAGAAGGATAAGAACTACACTAGTAGATCATTATGATACCTTTAGCTAGTAAAGAGGAAATGAGAACATGCAATGATGTAATTGAAACCATGAAGTGGAAGTCAGTGACTATGATACAAAATGAGAGGCAATGTACAACAATTACACCACTTAAGTTTCCAGTTGATTTGATTTGATTTGATTTGCACATCTCTCCACCAGTCTAGAAGAGAAGCATACATGTCTGTTTATATAATATGCACAAACTTGTTTCTCTTATTTAGGAAGGCACATTTGAACACACAACCACCTGAGATATTACAACACTTAATCTGTACATCCCCTGTTTGTCAGATAGGTTTGAAAATTGAACTGTAACTCTTGTTACTCTACTTTCAATGATGTCAATTATTCTGTGTCCTAGAGAATGACTGCTAGGTTTGGGGATAGCCAAAGTGGTAAAGCAAAATTGTACAGACCTGTATTATTTTTAATAAAGAAATGTTTAGGCATATAACCAGTAGAAAGGATAGTGTGCTCTATCCTGCAAGTGAATGGATTTATTGCTCACACAATTGTGCTGAATCTCATCTCAGGAAATCCCTCAAGTCTGCGAAGAAGGCACATGAGAAGCACATGGCAGACATCCGTGAGCTGGAGGAGGAGCTGGAGGCGGTGGAGCGGAAGAGGCAGGAGTACGAGGAGCGGCTGGAGGAAGAGAGCCAGAGCCAGGGCAAGGACATGACTCTGGAGACGTCACAGGTGAGGGGGTAGGCGGTTTTAGCGGACCATCTTTAATCTTGATCCCGGTCGTGCCATTGAGCTATTTCTGTGCGTCTCATTACCTGTGACAAAATGCAGTATTAACTAGTAAAGATTAAGGGTATGCCCTTGGAATTAACATTGATGATATGCAATTTTGATATTATTGGGTGATGTCAGAACCAGGAGTGGTGCTCGTTGCTTTGTTTTACCAATTGATCGAAATGTCATTACATCAAAACTCAAATTCAAGTAATCTGCAGAGTATTTTACTTATAAGTAGGTGAACGGGGCATGTGAAAAGCTTGTCACACAAATTAGACATTTGCAGTATTATTGTGTCATGGTTAGAACTGGTCATGCATGGTTTTGCGTGTGTGTATCTCTAGTTTGCGTAAGGCTATGACACAACTCCTGTGGTTCCTAGGGTTTAAGTATGGCTGGTGAAGCTGTACTAACCTTTTGATTATTTACACGGGTGTACCCAATTTATCAAGCCACTGAGACTTTTACGGGTAAACCTTTTTCTGCATTGTCTACACTTACATATGAATTCACTCTAAATAATCATGCTGTGCCGATTTTTATTAACCGTCACTATTGCCGATCAGTCACTTTTAATTGATATTTTCCTTTGTTAATTCATATGCTGATGTAATACATGTTTCAATATTGTATATATATTTTTAATTGTACATATGAAATGAATGAAATGAATGAATGAATGAATGAATGAAAATGAAATATATTGTCCATCATATAAGATATTTGATCTTTTCTTCTCACCCCCCCCCCCCCCCCCCCCCAGGTGGAGGAGTACCACCAGCTGAAGAAGGAGGCTGGTATGAGAGCAGCGCAGCTCCTGCAGGAGCTGGAGAAGCTCAACCGAGACCAGAAGTCGGACCAGGACCGGCTGGAGAGTGAGAGGACCCGCAAGTCAGAGATCCAGGCCAAGATCAAGCAGAAGGAGCACGAAAGGTTTGGAAGCTTGATGATGTTTCTAAAAAATTATGTGCCTTCAATAGATGTAATATTCTACTTGATGCCAGAGCTATTCAATAAACTGTTTTGTATTTGGATCTTGTATCATGAACATTTATAGCATTAAAGAATGGAAATCTTGATATAGGTTCTAGGAAAAATATTCTTTTTAGAGCATGTAGTATTTTATATTTTGCACTCTTTTGTCTTGAAGAATAGATGATATGAATATGCACTGTATAACATGCCAATATCAATCGAACAGTGGTAGTTAGACAGACTTTTGTGTTAAGTTTTGTGATCATCTTTGTGGGTAAAGATACATATGGTAGAAAGAAGAAGACATCAACAGAATGAGAAAATGGTAGGAGGTTCATGAAAATCAGTGCATCAATTTTTTATTATGCAATTAGTCAATTTTTGTGAATATTTGTATATATTGACAGGTTAAATGATTACCATAAATCATTCATTACAATTTTTTTCTCCCTCTCTTTCTCTTTCTGTCTCTTGCTCTTCAGAGAAGAGAATCAAAGACGTCTTGAGAAGCTCAATGAATACATCAGGTAAGATGTCTGCAAATGCAGGTTTAGCTAATAAATGAATAATATCACGTAATTTTGCCAGATGCCTAAGTTGATGTCATGTCATTCTAATGAAATACATGTTTTATTATTGGGAGATTAAAATTAGATTTGAATATTGTTGAAGCATTATGAATTGAAACTTAAAATTGTATTTATTTGCCTGATGTGAGCCTGTACACAATGTGGTGGGTCGAACCAACGTATATCTTGTGCATGTCTGAAGTAGCATACAAGTGGATTGAAATGGAATTCAAGATGTGGATGTGCAGTGGATAACTATTACAGTATGTGAATTGCAAAACAAAATGGCTCAAATTTCTTTACTCCTGTATTACTTGAAGGACAAGCGAGGCGAACATCGCTGAGCAGACGCGGCTGCGTGAGAGCCTGGAGGAGGAGGTGCTGGGAGCCTCCAACAAGATGCGTGAGATTGAGACGGAGATGGTGTCCATTGTGGACCAGCTGGGGGAGGCCAAGGTGGACAAACACGAGAGTGCTCGTCACCACAAGAAGGCTGAGCTCATCGACAATCTCAAGAGGCTCTTCAATGGTGTGGTGAGTGCAGTGGGCCCTCCAGAACTTGTTTATTTTTAAATGGAGTCAGAGGGAGTGTTTCCGTTTTGCAGAAAAATCAAATTTGGAATAGCATTGCATTAGGTCCATATTGTGTAACATTGAAAACATTCAACTACATATTGACAAATAATCTATAGTTTGTAGTATTTTCTTAGGTTTGTTCAATATTGTTGTGGTATTTTACAGGGATCTTTATTTAAGGCATGCAAGAGGAATACATCACCTATACATCCGAACACTGAAAAAATATCAAAAAATTGTCTGTGATGATATTCAGCAAGGGTAGCCACATCAACGTGAGTACTGAGAAGTCATAAAATAAGGTTGGGTTGCTCTTTTAAGTTTGTTAAAAAAACAATGATAAAAAAATAATGATAATCCACTGAGATTGCAAACAAAGAGCCTTGTTATATTTTTCAACACAAACACCTCCATCTTTTGTCATATCCCTGCAGTATGGCCGTCTCATCGACCTGTGCGAGCCCAACCAGAAGAAGTACCAGATTGCGGTCACCAAGGTGCTAGGAAAGAACATGGATGCTATCATCGTGGACTCTGAGAAGACTGCCCGCGACTGCATCCAGTACATGAAGGAGCAGCGGTCAGACCCGGAGACATTTCTCCCTCTGGACTTCATTGAGGTCAAGCCAATCAATGAGAAGCTCAGGTAACCTTTCTTGAACATTCTTGTGAATTTGTAGGTTTCATTTGTATTTCGGTATTGTCAGCGGATGAGTAAATATCTCATATTCTTGTATGTTTAGGCTTTCATTTTTGTTTCAGCAACACAAGGAATATTTTTTTAGTCAGCTATTTAGCATTTACTTCCAGCCATATTTATTTCCTGTAGTGTCCTAATGCAAGCCACAAAGGATCTGCGACCACCATGTGAAGCTAAGGGTTTGATCTTAACTCAAAGCAGTATAATATAAAGCCCCCATGTTGTTACCTGAAAACAATTTTTTTCAATTTTTTCCCTCGAACACCATAGGGAGATCCGAGACCCTCGCGGTGTGAAGCTAGTCATCGACGTGATCCGTTACGACCCACCCAACGTCAAGAAAGCCCTGATGTACGCCTGTGGCAACGCTTTGGTCTGTGAGACCGTGGAGGATGCGCGCACAATCGCGTTTGGCCGCCATGAGAGACACAAGGCTGTGGCCCTCGATGGAACCATGTTCCAGAAGTCTGGGATCATCTCGGGTGGTGCTAGGTAAGGGCCTGCCGTATGACGATGTGCAATTGGTCTGCATCAACCGCAAGTCCAACCCTTTATCTCAATTGTACTGAGCAAAATAAGTTGCAATGAATCACAGATCTTTTTAAGACAGGGCCATGGTATTTGAAAAGTTGCTCATGTATGAAAAGTCACAAGTGATATAGGGCGGTGCTCTGTAATAACTAGCAAGCACAGATACGGTTCAAGATCATATATGCAAAAATTGTCTTTGGAATACAACAATGGGTTTGAATGCGTTTGTGTAGGATTACCATTTGGTATAAGTATTCATGCCTGGATGTTTGGAATTGGTTTCATACCATTTTTTGCCAATGACACAGGAATTATGATTTTATATTTATAGCCAGCAATATGTATACATTTATATCATAAGGTTGGAAAGACAATGTCTCTTAAATTAATTTTGTCTGTTCATTATTAAAAACAAACTGTCCTGTATTCGTTTATCAGTGACTTGAAGGCCAAAGCTCGTCGCTGGGATGAGAAGTCTCTCAACAACTTGAAACAGAGGAAGTCCGAGCTAGCAGACAGCCTGAAAGAACTCACCAAGACCAAGCGCAAGGAATCTGAACTCAACAACATCCGCTCCCAAATCAACGGACTGGAGACTCGACTCAAGTACTCCATCAATGACAGGGATAATACGGTAAGAAGACACAAGTATAATTTTAGAATGTAATGTAAGTAGAATATTTGCAAATTTGCTGGATGGCATTGTGTTTCCTGGTTGTCCATCCATCTCGTTTACGCATTCATGTTTACGGATCTCATTTATGCAATAACTCAAGATATAATTGACCGAACTTAGTAAAATGATAATATATGACAGGACAATTAACTGATTAGATTAGTAGGATATAACCTGATATATGTCAACCCTGTTGCATATTTCTATGGGTTCTCTTAATGTGTGTGTCTATGTTTTATCTTACAGCAAAAGAAGATTCTTGCCAACAATGACAAAGCTATCCAGAAGCTGATGCAAGACCTGGAGGGATTTGATGTGAGTAGTGTTATCTATTGAGATAATTCATTTTTGTCTCGCCCACCGGAGGTGAAGGCGAGACTAAGGGATCCAAATGGCGTCCGTCCGTCGTCCGTCCGTCGTTCGTCGTCCGTCCGTCGTCCGTCGTCCGTCCGTCGTCCGTCGTCCGTCACAAATGTTAAAGTTTACCTGCAAGACTCTCTTATGATCCATAACTTGGCAACTGTTACAGCTATGGCAGCCAAACTTGGTTGATAGAAGCACTAGGGGTATCTTCATGTTATGGTGTTGTCAGAGGTCATGTGATGATGTCAAAGGTCATTTGAGGTCATATATTAAAGAGTATGTGCAAGACTCTCTTTTTCTATGTTAAAGTTTACCTGCAAGACTCTCTTTTGACAAATAACTTCACATAGGTTGCTTGGATTACAACCTAACTTGGGTCATAGATGAACTGGGGGTACCTTCATGTTATGGTACCGTTGGAGGTCACAGGATAAGGTCAAAGGTCATTAGAGGTCATACATTAAAGTTTACCCGCAAGACTCTCTTTTGACAAATAACTTCACATGGGTTGCTTGGATTACAACCTAACTTGGGTCATAGATGCACTGGGGGTACCTTCATGTTATGGTACCGTTGGAGGTCACAGGATAAGGTCAAAGGTCATTTGAGGTCATACGTTAAAGTTTACCTGCAAGACTCTCTTTTGACAAATAACTTCACATGGGTTGCTTGGATTACAACCTAACTTGGGTCATAGATGCACTGGGGGTACCTTCATGTTATGGTAGCGTTGGAGGTCACAGGATAAGGTCAAAGGTCATTTGAGGTCATACGTTAAAGTTTACCTGCAAGACTCTCTTTTGACAAATAACTTCACATGGGTTGCTTGGATTACAACCTAACTTGGGTCATAGATGCACTGGGGGTACCTTCATGTTATGGTGCCGTTGGAGGTCACAGGATAAGGTCAAAGGTCATTTGAGGTCATACGTTAAAGTTTACCTGCAAGACTCTCTTTTGACAAATAACTTCACATAGGTTGCTTGGATTACAACCTAACTTGGGTCATAGATGCACTGGGGGTACCTTCATGTTATGGTACCGTTGGAGGTCACAGACAAGTCTTTTGCGTAGCAACGGAGATCGCGATATTTCTGGTTATTTTCGCAAGTGGGCGAGACACAATATTGCTAATGCCTTGTCTTATATATGTGTGTCATGAAAGAAAATTAATTACCACTCGTGTCTGCTTTAGCATTCAAGGGGAGTCAACTATTTGAAATATATATATGATAACTTTTATAAGTTTTATGATGCTGAACATGTATAACCCAAGACACCATTGAATTTTGCCATTTACTCTCATGCATATTGAATCAAAGGTTTGAGTCTGTATATTGTTACAAGTTCTGTATCATTGTCATCTCCTTTGTCGTCACCTTCCTATTCAATTTATTCTCCAACATGCAAAAAAGTCTGCAAGATAATAAAATAAAACAATTTTTATCTCATAGGGAATCATGCACAACATAGATCAATCTCTTTTGAGCTAACCCCTCCCAAAGAATATTATACTCTCCTCCTCTCTACTCTTTATCTATTTTCCTTTTCTTTCTCACTAGCTATCTGAGCAGCTCTTCCAAAAGAATAACCTAACTGAACCCAACTACTACATGGAGTACTGCAAAACTCATCGTATGGTTCAGAGTGTTTATTTCAAACCATGTGGCTTTAGAAGTATCCTCACACGTAATGTTTCATTTTGTCCCCTGACAGCCTCGCATGAGTGCCATTGAAGAGCAGATCACACAGCGAGCAGAGCTGATCAAGGCCAAGACGACGTCGATGAACCGCGTGGAGGACGAGGTGTTTGGGGACTTCTGTGCGGGCATCGGGGTAGCCAACATCCGGCAGTACGAGGAGAAGGAGCTGCGGGCCCAGCAGGAGCGGGCCAAGAAGAGGCTGGAGTTTGAGAACCAGAAGTCGCGTCTCGTCAACCAGCTGGAGTATGAGCAGTCTAGGGACACGGAAGGTAAGCACCAGGGATGGGGACGAAAAATCAGGGGCATTGCAGCAGGTTCAGGCCTTGTTCAGCTCTCATATAAAAGTCAGAGGACTCAAATATTTCACAAAATGCAGTACTTAAAAGCACAAGATTTAATGTTCAGATAATTATGCAGTAAAATGCGGACTTAGGTATAAAAAGTCAGCTGTAAGATACTTACATTAAGCACATCATGTGGTAATGTACATGTTTGATGTAACCATGTGTGATATTGTGCTTGATTTTACACTAGACTTAGCCTTTTAAATGTTTCTAAACAACACTGCCAGTTTTACTGGCCAGGGAAGAAATAACAAATCAATCGCATTGGCTATTCAAATTTGACATCATCACGTAACAAACACACTGAACCTTGTTCGACATTTCAAAGCTTTCACACAGGCACCATTTGGGTGGAGGTCAAACTGTCCTGGGTCTGCAAGAGTACAAATTAAGTTCATGTTAAGATTCTCAATGTTGTGTGTCTTCTTTCAGCCAATGTCACCAAGTGGAAGAAAGATGTCACCAAGGATGAGAAGGACTTGGAGAAACTGAAGAAGGAAGAAAATAGGCAGATGAAGGTAAGTCACAGCACATATTTTGCAACTTATCCATTTAATTTTTTTCCAACATGTAGCTGTGTTATTAAGTTTGTTCATGTAGAATTATAGCTGTGTAATTAATGCTTGGATTATGTCCCAGTAAAACATCTGATTATTGATAAACACGGTAGTCCTCTCAGATAAAAGAACTGCACATGGATGTGATCAGTTGAGTAAATAAAAAAATTACAGGTTATTACAATACCGAACAGAGATCTGAATCAACGATGTTCTTTCCCCATTCCTTGTAGATCATTGATGATGAGACAGAAGCACTGACCAAGCTGAAATTCTCCAAGACGACCAAGAAGTCTCAGATCGATGACAAGAACTCAGAAGTGGAGGAGATCCGTAAGCAGCTCATATCATGCAACAAGGAAATCACAGGTGCGTAGCTTGCGTCTCAAAGAGTAAAGGTAGAATTTAGAAAGTACTTAGCAACATATATGGTATCAAGTCATGCCTAAAGTTGATATTGAAATGTGGGGTCAAACTCCTGCAACCTAGACCAGTTAGTAACCAAAGATGTTGCTTTACGAAATTTTTAAAAAAATAGACCCAGTTAGGTTTCATAAATATGGCCTTGATCTTGGAATACTCTTGTCAAAACATTAACATGACAACATTTTAAACATGTACCGGTATTTTAATTTTATTTTATTACTAGACTGGTAGCTGTAGCACTCTCTACTTGCAGGCTTTACCATATGAGAAATAAAGTGTAATTTCAGAATGCAAACCAATTATATTTTGGTAAATTTCTTTAGTTTGTAGTATATGCCTCTATGATGTTATATAGGTTAGCCTTTTGGGGGTTTAAATCCCTTTGGATATTGTGTGACAATGTTGAAGGGCAGAGTATTACAAAATTATGTGAAGAGAGAAATACCTTAAACACAAGAGGAAAATTTGTCTTTAGTTAAAATTTGTAATGTAATAATGTTGCCATGTATATGGTCTAGATATTCAGACAGTTGATGCCGAGCTTGTTGTCTTCATTTAACAGGTATACAGAAACAGATCACAGCGACAGAGACCAAGCTTGAGCAGAAGAAGGCGGATCGTCATAGCCATCTCAAGGCCTGCAAGATGGAAGACATCAAGCTGCCCATGAAGAGGGGCAACATGGACGACATCTCAGAAGAAGCTGAGGTAAGATGGGAGGGCATTATTAGACTCCTCTTCAGTCAACAAGAACCAGGGGAAATTGACTTGGGGCTCAGGGAGTTTAACCCCTATATTGCCGAAAATGGGCCCCCATCGATAGCAAAAAAGCCTCTGTGAAGAGTTTAATACTCAGCTTTAGTTCAGTATGTTCATTTCATGGTTGTAAGGCTTGAAATATAGCACCACATATCTTGTAATAGATTTGAAAAAATAGATCAAATTCCATAAATGATGATAAAAAAAAAATCTTCCCCTGATCAAAATGTAATCCATCAGCTCCTGTTAGCAGCTAGGTTATGTAGACATTGTTGCCTGTCTCATCAAAATCAGAATTCTATCCACTTGATAAAAGCCTGAGTTTTCTTGCTCCATGGACTGTGCATAGCCCATGGTGACATTCTCAGCTACTGTATATTACAGGAAGCACTTATCCATGTAATATACATATTAAACAAAAGAAGGAATGTGTTAGTACTGCACCATTGAATAAATTATTAATTTAATTGACAGCTCAGTGTTCATTACAATCATGTGAACCACTTTACTTCCTGAAACTAACTCTCATACAGGAATGTCACATAGTAATTTACATAGTAGATATGTGTTGAATAGAGAGAAGAAGTGAAATGAACATGCAGTTTGTAAACAAGCAGGTATGTGCCTGCAGCAGCCAAGGCACATTAAATCTAATGCAGTGATATTGCACTTTCCATTCACTCATGTGAACCAATCTATATATTGGGTTGTGCTATTCAACAACAAGGAGGAATTAACCTCATAGTAACTTCAATTTGATAGAAGAGAGCAACAGATCATGAAAATTAAAAACATATTATACCTATTAGGAAGTTGTGATTTTTGGAAAACCAAGATAACTAGTACTAATTCATGATAATTGTAACTTTCATGGAAAATTCTACGAAGTACTTTACTGACTTCACACTGTTTTGTGTGTACCATGCATAATCAAGCATACCCAGAGCAACACTAGTTCACATCTAAGATAAGAAGCAAAAGTATAGTGCCACGCCCAGGGATACAAACATTTTCAAGTACTAAGAACTTCCTTTGATTTTTTTTTTTCAAAGTTTAATAATTTGTTTCTGTAATTTGTCTGCCTTGATTACATATATTATGTTAATAAACAGGCTGTAATTTCCTTTTGAATAATATGTGTGTGAAATGCCCTAATATTCATGTATACATTTTGTGACATTGATCCATTTGTATAATCCAGTGAGTAAAAAATACAGAAACTTGAACTAAATTTGATGTTTGGTTTGTATGCAGCCGGCGGGCAGCCAGCGAGACGCAGAGGATATGGAAAGCATGACGGGGGCTGACAGCATGAGCAGCCAGGGAGCCAAGTCTATCTATGCACGGGAGGCCAACATCATCATCAACTACCGCCGCCTCAGCCACAGTCTCAGAGAGGTCAGTCTGCATCTCATACTTGGACTTGGACGCTGGGGTGTGGGTTGGAGGGTGTTTCGGGGTCCTTGGTTAATTACAGTAATATTATGTACCTCATCTCATATAGTATTACCCAACACATAAAATAAACACTTCATAAAAGCACGAATACAGCAGTATTAAACTACATGACAAGTTTATTCTAAATTCAACTCTCCTAGGCAAGGTGTTGCTATATATATGATTTGAGCAGAAAAACCTTTCAAAACCTTTTACTTTACAGTCAGATTTCTATTTTTTGTAACTTTCAAGTATTTGTGTTTTGATTTCTTATGACTTTGTGTTTCATGTTTAAGCACCCACCAATTAAAGGAAAACATCACAAGAGGATCTTATTCTTTTCTCCTTTGTTCTAGATGTATGTCACATTACACTTTGTTTATCATTCTACCTGGGAATACAGTGACTATGAAGATGACTAAATGTGACTGTGTCTCTTGTTACAGCTTGAAGGGAGTGAGATCAAGGAGGAGGGAGATAAGCTGTCTTCAGGCATGGCTAGCATGGAGGCCACGCTGCAGAGGATCGCTGCACCCAACATGAAGGCCATGGAGAAGTAAGAACACTACCCAAATCCTTGATGAGAAAATTGCATTTTGCAACTTAACTATCCATGCACCATTTTTGCAACTTTGTGTGTGCACCAGGCAGGGTTCAAAACCCAGGATGTCTCATGTGAGAGATACAAAGCTCTTGCCACTCTCCTAACATGTTGTCTCATCCCGTTATCCTATGTGGTTGACCACGATGTGATTAAAATTGATGGATCTAAGTAAAATAGGTCTAAGTATGTAATGAATAAATGTATTACAAAGTTTCACTCTCTTAATTTTTAAACAACGCCATCTCTTGTGCAATATCATACAAATGTGTGCACAGAACAGTGTTGCATACATTCTGTTTGCCTAATGTGTCTGTTTAAAATATTATGATCCCAAATTTAATATTAAATGCATTGTTTGTTATACCCTTTCTTATTCCTCATTTTTAGAGTTTGATTTGTACATCATATATATATATATATATATTGTCGTTATTGAATGATAATTTGGTGACGTAAATTCAGTATAGTATTTGACAAGGACATCTTCAACTTTTATTGCATGTTTATTAATAAATGGTGTGGCTTTTTACATTGATTTCTAGTTTCTCTCATTAACAAATTTGTTTTAGATATCGTGTAATGTATTCCTACATCATTTTGTAATTATATCTCCAGATCATTGCAGTTTGTGCAGCTTTGAATTTAACCAGATCACTGGCCATTGATATCACACTGACTTTAATTTCCCACTTAGTCACAGAAGAGTTTGTGATACCGTATTTTTATAGTTAGTATACAATGTGGTTGTTTTCAGACTGGACGGTGTGAAGGAGAGGTTCCAGTCGACGACGGAGGATTTTGAGGCTGCCAGGAAGAGGGCCAAGAAGGCCAAGCAGCAGTTTGAGATCATCCGCAAGGAGCGCTACGAGAGGTTCAACACCTGCTTCGAGCATATCTCCAACCGTATCGATGACATCTACAAGGTGAGAGCCAGTTTATCTCTTTCATTACCATTGGCATGAATAATGTCTAGTAAGCAAATGGGGTTTTGAAGACCTGGTAATGTTAGAGTTTACCATTGTCATGAATATGTGTAGTAAGCCATTAAGGCCTGGTAATATTAAACTTTACCATTGGCATGCGCATGTGTAGTAAGCTGATGGGTTTTTTAAGGCAAAGGTTACCATTGACATGATTATGTGTAGTTATGTAATGTTTTTTAAGGCTTGGTAATGTTAGGGTTAACTCTTTTTGCACCATTGATTTAATTCTAATAACCAAAAAACTCCTGATGCCAGAATTAAAGGGTTTTAGGCATAGTGCTGCTTTTCAGGTCACTTTGAAAGTACTTTGCACTAAATAAAAACAAATTTAAATCCACCAAGATTGTTAAAGGTACTGTCAAAAATGTGCATTGCACATAAGTTCGGACTATGCAACACTGAAATCAAGCATGCACATTTATTAAACTAAGTATTATATGATAGGATGTATGCATTTACAAATGTCAAAAACTTTGAGAAAAGAATGGATTGATGCAATCAATGATAAGAGAAGGAAGAGGAGGTCATGAGTAGATGGAACAAAATGTCAGTGAAAATGGTGAAGGGGTGAGAAAGTGAAAAGAAAGAGGAGGAAAGAAGATATGACAAGTGATGATGTGAAGGAAAGCTGAATAAGACAACAGCATGAGTGGGAACAAGCGGCAGAAGGAAAACATAACAGAGCAGTCATTACTCTTGCTGTGGTGCAATCTGTCAAGGCCACACGTCAGTAACAGGAAAACCCAATAATGTAGATTGGGCAGATATCTGTGCAGTCAGTCTGCAGGCTTGTTGTGTGTGGAGGTGATGATGGTGATGAATCAAACATGTTTGCATTGTGCTTGGTTTGACTTCAACATTTCTCCCTATCTGTGTTTATGTAGCACGCATAAGGACTGCATGTCAAGCAACATGCTTAATAATGTTATTTGTTAAGTTTATTTGTTGTATTTAAATTATACTTGTTTGGTTGATATAAGTAAAGTAGTTATTGATACATTTGTTTAATGTCATTTATTGTTAGTGACACTTAAAGTTAAATAATTAAAAATTTATTTTACTGAATGTCAAGTAAGTATGATATGATCATGTTAAAGAAGAAAGTATCTAGAGATCTTGTAATGTCAACCTCTATTCTTCTTAATGTCTTTAAGATGTACCGGTAGGCTGAGCTGTCTGTCTGAGGCATATACTGTTAAATTGTCATTCTCTGGATCTGTAACTCTGTAGGAGTTTAAAGAAAGTTGCCCCCTTCAAAAAAAAAAATTCTGAGCAATCTATCAGTGTAGCAATTGCATGTCAGATGCATACATGTAGGTCTTAGCATAGCTTTGGTAAATACAGTTTAATACCAGTGGTGTGTGGAAAACAGTGTTTATAATCATATTCACTGCCTTTTCATTCATTTATTGTTTTTTCTTTGAGTCTGGATGAAATGAAGTTTGAGAGAAAAATTTGTCTTCTTTTTGAGTATCAATTGTGATCATGGTTGAAAAACAAGCTGTGTATACATGTAATCGGACATGAGTATAGCCTGCGTGGTTGTAAGAGCAGAACTGGCACGCTTTCCTTTACCCTGTCCCGGAAGTCTTCTCCCCCTTAAACCCTATACACACACCGACTCATCCTGTCTTATCTAGTGATATCCAGGAAACATTTAGAGTGGAATGCAGGAAATATGTCGTCTACCCTGTACTCGTCTGAGCCAACTCAGGAAGATCTTATCATTTACCATTGTAATGATGTCAGCTTCCCACAGTAGTCGAGGACGGTGGGTTGTTGCGCTAGTATCTGATCAAGTGTCAAGGTACCCTCATGGCCTACGAAAAAAATTAAAACCTGGGGAGTTTTGCTTATGTATCATGGGCAAGAGTTGATAGAGGGTGGTTGTACATATCGCTAGAAACATAATAGCTACAACAATTTGTGTTAAAGCTTTTATTTGTGAACTAATGTCAGCTTCCCACAGTAGTCAAAGTTGTTGCGCTAGTATCTGATCAAGTGTCACAGTATCTTTATGGCCCTACCAAAAAAAAAATCAAAGCCAGGAATAGAGATGTGGTTTTGTATCATGAGCAAGTCGTGTTAGAGGGTGCTTGTGCATGTCCCAAGAAACTAAATAGCTAGAACAAGTTTGTTTTAAAGCTTTGATTTGTTACTGTACTCATTGCTATTAGGAAACAGATCCTTTTCCCATGTGAAATTTCTTTATTATTTTTATATAATTTAATATAGACTCATGGTTTGTCAATTTTATTCCATGTACGTCATTAAACTCACTCGATTTACATAACTAATAGATCCTGCCTTCTAGCAAGTTGGTCAAGTTCCTTGTAACAAAACTACATGTACATGTATAATAGCATTACTATAATTCACCAGATTTTGTGTAAGGCAAACTTATACATTACTTTGCTGTATGAACCAAAGATTATAAACCATTTTATATCAAAATCAAAGCAGTTTATTGGTACTAGTGCACTAAATGTATGAATGTTCAATAGTATTGCTAACTTATTTGTAACTTGATAATGATCATGCATTTTTTTATATAGTGCTTAATTAATATGAAATAGCATCATCTTTTACGATATTATTACCCTAGTTATTGGTTGCTTGAATGGGAAAGTCTTTGTGATGTCTGTCCAATCCCAAGGGATCATTCAAAATCATAGCAGCCACTAAGGCGCACTCACTCCATTCTTACCGGTAAATACACCTCAGTGGAGAGCAGCCATGTGGACTAGGTAGTTTTGTTTAAAGTTGATATTCATAAAAACCCAAAAATATGAAGATATTCATCTACAGAAAGCTTATAAGCCATACAATGAGCTCAGATGACATTCAAACAATATACCACTTTCCAAAAAGCTAAATTAGGGTGAAAATAATCACTGTATTCTCGGGGACAAATTTGCCCTACTGTCATCCGAAACAGCCTTTAGGTCTGACGTAAGAAAAGGAAGGCGTTATTGTGCATCACACATGCCAATCCGCAGCTTCTTTTCCGCCAGAAGCATCATGCATTGTTAATGAAACTGTGATGGCAGTTGCTAGTGGATTAACAGGTGTGATACACAATGGTCATTGTGAAGCATATCCCTCCTGTGACGTACACACAACGCCACTTTCCCTTAGGCGATTTCGTAGGTCAAGAAGAGAGTCAATTTATTGACATTTGACTTTCATTAAACCCAAAACTGAACACTTTCATGGCATGTTAGCTGCATAAATTGCTTTAATAACTCATTCAATTATAAAATAAACTATATTTATTTGATTTTATTGTATTGATTTTTATTTTTTATTTTATTTTATTTATTTTATTCATTTTTATTTTTATTATGATATTTTATTGATTTTATTTAAAGTATCACCTTTAAGTACACAGGTGCTATGAATGAGCTTGAACCTGGGACCTTGAGGTCTTTAGTCATAGTTTGCATCAACTATACCATGACACCTTGTAAATGTTACCTTGTTAGTAATATTCACTGAAAAAAACAAACTTTCATCCACCTGGTTTCAATCATTTTGATATAACAGTGTTCCTTCGAACCAAAACACCAATGCAGAATGTCTGGCAGGTTGTGGTTTCAATACCCGGCCCAGTGAGCTAACAGCTAAAAATATAGGTATATGTGTATCATACAGTGTGTTTGTTGTACTGCAATGAGGAAACCTGCAAAAAAAGTTAATTCATGGGTAACCTCCAAAATGCTAAATATGTCTCAAGAGCCCTTGTGCAAACTTTTCTTGTAAGTACAGAAGCGTTGTTTTAAAAGTTTGGGTACTTTTCAGTTGAGTAAGCATATGAAAAGCAGTCATGCTACCCAGCCACTAGTGCACAATCAAGGAGATTGTTGATTTCTTTGTGCACCAACATAATTTCTAATTTGTCCCAAAAATACCACCTGCACACTTTTTGAGCAACATGCATTTGTGTGCAAGTCTTTTATACCATGTGCATGACCAATACTGGCGAGGGTCTAGATCTGGCAACGCAGGGAAAGTGCTGTGAAGTCAGTCATCATATTTTTGTTGGGGAGTGCGATAAGGGCACATCATACATTTTTTTGTGCAAGGAAACTTTTGTCTGCACTTCCAAGAAGCAGAAAAGAAGTGTATGGCCTGCGGTCAAGCCCAAAGTAGGACACAGAGCGAGAGAGGTTTTTCCCATGTCCACCCCACACATGCTTACCGTGTGTTCCCCCCATGCAGTTGATTGAACTCCTGCGTGACCTTTGCGAATCTCCCTCAAACCGGCAGGGCCCCACTTCTCCCCTGGTACCCCCGGAGAGAACAGTCTTTAGGAGACAAACACATTTCCATGTCAGATTCCATACACGAGGCCGAGGAGTTTAAGAAGTAACCTTTGGAAGTTGTTTTGACTGCACTTATTTCCTTCAATCATTTGGCCAACTCTGGTCACATTCTTGGAGCAGCAGGACGCGGCCATGTGGTGACAACTTTCAAGCACAAGTGCAGTTTTTCACAGCCTTAGTTAGAAGGAATTCTAGCTCTTTTTGCCTAGAAAAATGTATGATCATGTTGAAAGAGAGTGGTAGTTTTCCTTTAAATGAATATTACAAATGTGGGATTATTTTGGATGCATCATGCACAAATTATATTTTTTTATTTACATGGAATGGTCATGCAATTTAGTATTTCTATGTGTACACTTATATGTTACCAATCAAGTAAAGATGAAAATGTGTTTCTTTCACTGAGTTGTTTGAAAGAGAATGTGCACATACAAATGTGCAAGGTCAGCACTCCTGAGTCAAAGTCTTGTCACAACTAATTTTTGTTATCTTATTCCTCAGCCATCTGAAAAGGGGTGATTTATAACTTAATTTTTCATTTATTTCATTGTTAAAACACAGAATATTTTAATCAATTGTAGTATGTAATAAATAGTGTATTCCATGTTTATGTAGCCGTTAACTGGTTTCGTCCAAATTATTACATATGTACAAAACGTGTGGCAATGCAGTACACACAGTCCGGATGCACCAGCAAGGGAAACAGATAGAGCAATGTATCCTGTTAGCACTGTTCCTTTAAGCCATGAGTCCAGTGTACTTTAATCAGTCAGTGGTAGGCAACAAATTATTTCCTAAATGCAGTAATCTAATCATTTTCCCAGTGTACTGTTAACAACAAGGAGTGTGAACTGACATTTTTTCTTCACAGTTGGACATGCTCAATATTTTGAAAGCCTTTAATGTGTCTGGCTCCAAAGGCAATTAAGGTTGGACAAAAATGCAAGGAATTTTCTGTAGTTTTATTCAAATTTGTTAAGTTCTCTTAAGTGAATTATTCTGTGTGCCTTATAGGGATTTTCTCCTTCTTGTTTAAGGGATTGGTGAGTGAACTTTGTGTTAGACAATTGCGAAAAGAAAACAAGGCTAGCATGACCTTAGAAAATAGGGCACTAGGTTATTGATCTATTTTCATTGTTTGACAACATGGACTATGTACCATAATGAGGTAGCTGGCAAGAGGCAAAATACTCTTAAAATAGAATTGGAACCAACATCTGGAAAAGCTAAGTAGAATGTTCTATAAATGTGAGTTGTGTGCACATGGAAGTTGGTATTTGGGTCTGTTTACAGTAAAGGGATATTTTTTGGCACAACTGAATCATTTTAAATTATGACCACCTTGCACCACCACAATATGACAGAGTGCTGAATTAATTTCCTCCAAAATAACTTCAGGTAAAATCCTGCTTTGAGTGTTCATTTATTATATATTTCTAAACTAAGCTTGTACATATTTGCCATGTCATGTTGGTAACGGGACAGACGAGTGTGTTACAAACTCGTCTGTCCCGTTACCAACATTCTGTGGCAAATTTGTACAGGGAAAATTTTCTGAAGCGTACAAAACCTTGTAAAGTGCAGACCAATACATTTTTTAATGAGATTAATGCAAATGTTACAGTAAATGTAACAGAAATGTACCCATTACTGTAGACAGGCCCATTTGCAAAAGCATCTGCTTTTCTGGTGATTGTGCTCTTGTACAAATCAACTTTTTCTCTTCATTTAAGTTTTGTTTTCCTAACAAATTGAAAACTGTTTGAATTCTTGCAAGAGAGATTAAGAGTCTGAGAATCTCAGTGTTAGAATTTGCGATGATATGGGTTGCTGCCCCTTTGACTGTAAAGTCAGCGACCAGTGCTCAGTTGTTGGAATGTCTCAGCAAACTGGCAGGATCCCCCAAGAATCTGTTTTTCCTCAGGCCTGTCACCGTTAATCAACACTATACTTGTCCACTTGTAACACACATTTCACTACTGATTTTGAGCCAGGATAGTGATGGGGGGATGAGAAAGAATGTCTCTCGCAAATGAGTTTCTTCATTGTCAGAAACAATTTGTATAAGTTTCAGAATATCTATGAGGTACACATTGGCACCTGAGAAATAGTTTGTCATGAAGGTTTGAGGGATGAAATTTTCTGTTGATTGGTCGAAAAGGGATATTTCAGGAAAATGAACTCCTCGTTGTCACAAGCGATTTGTTGAGTTCGAGAATGTGAATGAGGTACAAATTAGCACCTGAGAAGGTAGGGATATATGAGGGAGGCAACTTTTTTGTTGAATGGTCAAGGAAGAACATTTCTGACAAATGTATTCCTTCATTGTCACAAATGGTTTATTGAGTTTCAGTATCTGTATAAGGGACATGCATTGCACTGGCATGAACCTATAATTACTACAACTGTAGGTGATAACAAAGCAAATATTGAAGTGATTGCATTATATTATGAAGTATTATGAAGTATTGCGAGAATATGAATGAATGAAATTTCACAAAATTTGCGCCGTTCAACTTGACGTGTATCAGGTTTATAATGTGAACATTTCAGAGTGATTTAAGTTGTAACTTTGAAGTTATTTTCAATCAAAAGTGCCAAACGTGTTTTGTAGTATGAACTTTGTCCAATGTCCATACTTTAAATTTGAATCAGTGTATTAACTCTCCATCAATTACAGTGTGAAGTGAAGTTGACATGGCTATTACATACAGACATTAATGTCTCAAACTTGCCTACGGTGCTAGCGACGTTTTAATGGGAAAAAGGGTGATGTGTGAAATTGGTGGGCCAAAGGAGGTTAGAAAATGATTGAAATGAGAGAGGAAATGAGTGAGTGTGAAGAGGTTACACATATTGCAGGGCAAGGGGAGAGGTAACTGATGTATTTGCAATTGATGCATTTGGTTTAAAAGTCATTTGAATCGCAGAGTCATTGGAATGGTAAAGGGAATGCTGGGTATGATTATGCTGCACACTATTTTCTGTACTTGTATATGTATATATTTACTGTATTCTGTATTTCATGAATACAATTTGGAATCATGAAATGTGCACTTGATCAATATTCTTTCACTTCCATGCATACCTCTTTTGGCTGCCGGGGTTGAAAGAAAATTCATTTAAAAACTGTGACCCTCAGACCTTCTGACCCTAAACCAGGCTGATAAGCTGCATACAGTGTACCTCTTCCATGGACAGGTGTACTACTCTGTGCTATTGAGAATCAAGATAATAACAATTATTATCCACCGTCTTTCATATCATGTCCGGTTGACTGTTTTTCTGAAGGTCAGACAATGTAAAATGTAATTAGTTTCCATATAGAGTGCACTTTTGAACCTTTGGTATTAGGTTTCACCAAAACTGTTTGTGGCAGGAAATGTCAAACTGTTTCCATTTTATTCTTCTCCCTGCGATTTCAGGCCTTGTCTCGCAACCATAGTGCCCAGGCTTTCCTCGGTCCCGAGAACCCTGAGGAACCCTACCTGGATGGCATCAACTATAACTGCGTTGCCCCGGGCAAGCGCTTCCGGCCCATGGACAACTTGTCCGGTGGGGAGAAGACGGTGGCAGCCCTTGCCCTGCTCTTTGCTATCCACAGGTGAGTGATCTCTCGATCTCGATCTCTCTCTCTCTCTCTCTCTCTCTCTCTCTCTCTCTCTCTTTCTTTCTCTCCTTCCCTCCCTCCCTCTCTCTCTCTCTCTCTCTCTCTCCCCCTCTCTCTCTCTCTCTCTCTCTCTCTCTCCCCCTCTCCCCTCTCTCTATCTCTCTCTTTCTATCTTTGTCTGTTTAACAGAAACTAGCCAGGACATGATCCATTGGTTCTCTGAAATGCTCATTAGAATGAAATTCTGGTGTGACTGAAATATTCCACATATCTTGTCTGAGTAAATGAAGAGTGAAGGTGAAAAGAGAAATATTCTGTTTTTCATTTGTATTTTTCTTAAAACAGTCCCCCAAAGGAAGAAATTGAGCATTGCCTTTATGTATGTATGTAGCCCTGAGGGTTTTCTCAGTTGTGTGGTAATTCCAGCAATAAGATGGATATGTTTGTTTGTTCATTTGACTGACAGGAGGAAAATAAACATTCATTTGCTACTGAGCTGTAACCCCAATATCATGAAACAAAACTACTGAAATCTGTTGTGCATTACACCGTATGAAAAGGAAAAGAAAATCTCACTAAATTGGGACCCTTTTCATATTTATGAGGACCCTATGTTTCCATTAAAAGAGAGATAAATCACCCTGAAACCCCTGTACAGTTTTTTTCACTGCTGACTGATCCTCTCCCACTGCTGTTTTCTCTTGGCAGCTATCAACCAGCTCCGTTCTTTGTGCTGGACGAGATCGACGCAGCCCTGGATAACACCAACATCAGCAAGGTAGCAGAATACATCAAGGAGCAGTCTGAGAACCAGTTCCAGTGCCTTGTCATCTCACTCAAAGAAGAGTTCTACAATCATGCAGACGCCCTCATCGGAATCTATCCTGAGGTAATTGATCCATTTTCATATTAATTAAAAGAATTTAATGTTTTGTGGAGGGACAACATGATACTATTTTTATTTTTACTGTTACTCTTTGTAGTAATATGATTGATTGATAAATCTGTATGAAAAATATGCAGAGAATTTTTTTCGTCAAACAGTTTGATCAATCCATTTTATTACTACAGAGAGAAACATCAAATCCAAAGATATCATATTTTGATATTGTTCCACAGATTATTTCCCCTCATCAGACTGATGTAAAAAATACATACAAAAACATGAAATTGTGTTCATTTACATGTACATATCACTTATGTTTCCATGCCTTCTCTGTAATTTTTTTTTTTTTTTTTTTTTTTTTTTGGGGGGGGGGGGGAATCACCTCTGTAAGGAGTGACAGGAAGTTTAAAAGTCAATGACCTGGTTTGCTATTTTAGCTGTTCGTTGTTATTTTATATTAATGTGGTGTGATATTCTTTTGAAAAAAGATCTCTAAAAAAAAGCTCTCTCATATATTGTAACAGGTACACCATCCAAATATGAATGGACCCCAACCACTTGCACCTCAAAAGAGTTTTTCACAATTAAAGAAGTAAATTGTAAAAGACAGATGTTGAATGTTTGTATGGATTTCTGGGCAGTGTGGTTTTGAACATAACAAGCTTTTCTTGAGGTTTCTGTTTTGCTTTCCATAAACAGGAACATTTATTTTTCCGCCAGCATGTGTCTGCTTTACTCTGCTCTCTAAGTTTGTGGTCGCTGAGTCACTTAATTTGTACTCTGTAGCAGCACGATACTGTCATGATGCATTTACATGATGTTGGTGTGATGTGATAGCGTGAAGATGATTTCGAACAACACATTTTGAATGTCGCTTTATATGGAAGCGCAAGCTTACTACTATGAATTGCAAGGCGATGATGTTTTGAGAATATCTTCTATATGATGACAGACACAACAGGTGAAGAGTAATAAACATAGATATCTCTAAAATAGTTGTGGTATTGAAACCTAGATTATTTCCTATGATGTGTTTTGGTACAATTACTATAATTTTGGAGACAGTTTGTTGAAGTTAAGTACCAGTATGTGTCAAATTATTCCAAATTAGGAAAGTTAAAGATAGATAAAATAGCAATTGATTTCACAACTTTGCAATGAAAAACTATATTTTATGTTGTTGTTCATCTTAAGAGATATCAATACAAAAACCTTAATTGGGCGTGAGCAACATTTGTTAGTTCTATTTACAAGACTTCTAACATATATTCATTTGAAAATGATATTGTTGACTTTAACCATGTCACATCAAATGTTTCCATCTCTGTTCTACAGCAAGGAGAGTGCATCATCAGCAGAGTCTTGACCCTTGACCTCACCGAGTACCCAGACGCCCCTCCGATGAACCCTATGGCTGGTATCCGCTAATCCCAGCCCCATCCATCGTCTTTTTACCGGCTCCTCCATCACCCAGGCTTTATCCCTGCAAGCATCACAGCGATTGAAGTCAGGAGCAGCCATGTTGAATTAGTCCCCCTAAGCTGGAATGATTCCTAATCCCTATATTAAGATTAAAATTGATTGAAAGTTAATGTATCCTACTGAAGACATACCACCAATTAACTTGACTTAAATCGATATGTCTGAAATAAGGTTGTTGAACAGATTTATTTATTGAGGGAAATATTGGTAGATATCTGATTTTTTGGAAAGTTCACCTAAGATCTTTAAGTAATACCATTAATATCATACCACATACTATGAACCCTTATACTTTGCATGATGTTTGGCATCAAACCAAATGTGTAGGTGGTTGGTCGAAGGAGGGGGGGGGGGGGAGCGGAAGATGGTCATACTGGGTTGGTAATCGCCTTTTTTGCCGCACCTTTCATTCTTGCTCCTTCTATTCTGCCAATTTCTTACCTTTCAACCCAACTACTAACATATAAAGGAAAACGTGTAGTGCCTTAACGTACATGGGGCATGTGAGCGTTAATGTATTATTGAGATTATGGCGAGGCATTTAAGACACAGACCCAGGAGTCACCCATCCTTAATTTTGACTCAACACTCTATTTATGTGCTTAATTTTATTGCAACACTAGTATATGTATTGTACAAAATGTGAAAAGTGGGTTTCATTAAATTTTTACCTGTAATTTAGGGTTAGATGTAATTCTTGAATGTAGTGTTCTTTAGTCCTAAATGGTGTATATACTGCATTCCAATATTTGACCAATGTTCCTGTTTGTTTGGTACAATGGCTGCATAGCCTTCTGCGTTAAAACTTGTGTAGACAGATTTGAAAGTGTAAATATATATATAAACAGATGATGTTTCCATGCATGTGATTACACTTATTGGCAGCGCAGACGACACTATTCGATCAGTTGTATGCATCTGCGACTGGCTGAACCCAAGGACCCGGTCTTTAGATTCGTACAAGAAGGTGACGTCACCTTTCCAGTATTAGACCGACACGACGGCAGAGTCTAGGCAAAATCGTGTCGCCCACGGTGTCCGAAAAGTGACAAAGATTGTATAACGTGTATTGTTGTTCTTGGGTGAATCAACAAAATAATTTCATACAAGAAATTTATAATTCTCTCGAAACCAGATTTTGTAATCAAACATTGACCTGATTTAGGAACATAGACTTGGCATTACAATATTACTTGTAGTTTGTAAATACATTTTATACTTCTGCTTCCGTGTTCAATATTTCTTCAGGTTTGTCACCAGTGTTTTCATCTACATTTTCAATCTCACACTGTTACTAACGGTGTGATGTTTCGTGTTCAGCTGTGTCTGTACTGCTGTCCTCAAAATTATGATTGAAATATCTTACATAAAGTTGAGTACTTGTTGCTGCTGTTTTCATAGGAATGTATGGTTCCATTCACGGTGTTTGTTCATATGTTTGTTATTTTTCAAGTAGTTTATGTTTTGCAGCATTTTTGATAAATTTCCTATCATCTGTTTTGGGTCATCATATGTTGTATGTTTCGTGATTATGAACTGGTATCACTGTACATGCATTGGAAGAAGAAGACAACAAAAACTGATATTAAATGAGTTGTTTATTGCCATATTTGTGCTTGTTCTGCCTTTCATATTCTTATTGTGTTCATCTGCATGTGGAACAAGGGTGTATATCTGTTTTTGTGCGTGTGTGTATGTTATATGGCTATTTGCATTTGTGTGTGGATGAGTGGTCTATGTTTGTATGTGTCTTCGTAAGTATGTATGCTTATGTGATTGTTGTGTTGTGTGTAGTTGTGTGTATGTTGATTTGTAGGTGTTAAATATGCATGAGTGTAATTGTGTGGATGCATATGTGTTGTGAAAGTTAATAAACCGAGACGGATCTGAGAATTTTCATGATCAATTAGTAGAGGATAATGTTACTCGCCCTATGATATATTCCAACTATTTCTCTTGGTTTCCTTGCTTTACCTTAAATGATTAAAGGTGATATTCATAGGAAATAAAATCAAAAAAATATTGTTTATTTTATAATTGAATGAGTTATTAAAGCAATTTATGCAGCTAACATGCCATGAAAGTGTTCAGTTTTGTGTTTAATGGAAGTAAAATTTTTCTAAATTGACTCTCTTCCTGGGGGGCATTTCATCAAAGGACTTGTCAGATATTTTATCCGACAAATTTGCTCTCGGCCAATAAGATGCAAGTATTTCAGTAGCTTTTAACAGTTTGTCGGATAAAACGTCCGACAAGTCCTTTGATGAAATGCCCCCCTGACCTACGAAATCGCCTCAGGGAAAGTGGCGTTGTGTGTCCGTCACACCCGGGATACGCTTCACAATGACCATTGTGTATCACACCTGTTAATCCACTAGCAACTGCCATCACAGTTTCATGAACAATGCATGATGCTTCTAGCGGAAAAGAAGTTGCGGATTGGCATGTTTGATGCACAATGACGCCTCCCTTTTCTTATATCAGACCTAAAGGCCATTTCGGATGACAGTAGGGCAAATTTGTCTCCGAGAATACGGTGATTGTTTTCACCTTAATTTCTCTTTTTGGAAAGTGATATATTGTTTGAATATGATCCGAGCTCATTGTATGGCTTATAAGCTTTCTGTAGATGAATATCTTCATAATTTTGGATCTTCTATGAATATCACCTTTAAATGCTAACTATATACATATATGTAACTTAAATTCTTAATAATATGGTCTGTAAAATGAAATACAATAGTTCAATTCACAAATAAATATTTTTTGGCAAGAATGTATACAGAAATGACATGTAGGGCCTATCTACTCGACCAAACATTTGACCAAAAAACTGACCCGATCAAACTAAACACGGAGTTAACATTCTCATATCGGTCTGGCTTGTTCATCAAAAGGCCACTGCAAACAAATAATTTTGCCACGATTCAGCAGTCGCAAAGGGTCTTCAACTTGAAATGTGACGTCACCTTCCAGAACGAAATCCTATGACCGGATCCTGCGATTCAGCCAGTCGCAGAATCGTACGACCAATCAGAATTGGCCTTTATACAATGTCGCAACGCGTAGCAGGTATCGCAATGATAGAGCAGGGGTTATTTACATCGTTCGATGTTTAACGTGGCCCGTCGGTAGGTTGTTGACACCGACTCTCCCGCGTGAGCTCCCCTAGATTCCCGGGCAGGGCAGGCCGCGCCGCAGGAGTAACGAGACGCACACTAGGACCGTAATCGGCTGCTTATTGGGCTGACGCCACTGGCAACCTTGGATCAATCAGCAAATCCGGAACATTCCATGTTGCCTCCTCAAGTTTAATGTACAACAGGGATTAAAGGGGGTCAATATTAAGTATCGATTTTTTTATACTTGCCTTAATAGGCCTACTACAGTATTTCTTGCCATAGTGAGCCTCCTAAAACTGTTTTGATTGTGATATACGAAAGAAACGCAAAGCACGCAAAGCGCGTTTGAATTTGAAGCACGATTATGCCCCCAACATAATTGTGTATAAGTGATTTTTTAAAAAGGAAATAATGATACGACTAAAATTAACAATAATGATAATTGACGAACGAAAGAACCTCATAACTATAGGGCTTATATCCAAGACGATAATGACATTGCAAATACTTTGAGGTTAAAATGCACTGATAGCCCAAGGCTCTTTAAGACAGCAATTCCCACAATGTTACATTCTGTTCACTAAGCTTAAAATAAGTTCTAAATAAAACAAAAAAGTCTAAACAAAAAAAAAGTTTCGAATACATTGTGATATTTGTCTTACGTTCTTCTCTATCGAACAATTGTAATGTTGCCTCTATTTTCTGATCCAAAAAGTTTGTTACCCTGGAAGTAATAAAAACAAACACGGTACGCCCCCGTATGCTGTTGCTATTGTCTTCGAATTACATTAATGTCAGGGCAAATTTACTTTGAAATGTTTTCAGAGAGCGTATTATATCTCCAAATTGTTTCTTGGCATTGGTTTGTGAATTTCCCATCAAAACAGAGACAGACAGGAAGGGTGTCTACTGGCGCATAGTTACGCAGCAGTACCCGAAGGTTGGACCGCCAAAACAAGATATCTCCCAAAATTAGTCCTAATAACTTGTTTACCAATAGCTGGATATAGATCTAAGTCAGATCTCTGGGTGTTTCAGGGTGTTTTCGCCGCTGATGCTCAGCTTTGGTCCCCTCTGGTATTTGTCCCGGAGAGCGCGGGGTGCGTGAGCACGGAGCAATGGACCGAGTTCGTCGTGACTTCGTTCGGAGTCTTTTTTCGTGATGGGGTGAGTTTTTTTTTTTTTTTTTTTTTTTTGGAAAAAGGGTTGATGGATAGACAGCTATACAGAGGATGAGACAGAAGAATCAACCGCCCTGGATTGTGACAGGCAATTTATCGAAAATATGCTTGAATTTTGCAAAGTAAACAAATATTGTGGGGGAAGGGTGGGCGAGAAGGAAAAAACATGTTGGGGTCATGACTTGCAATATACCAGATATCGTGAGTTTGCATCTACTCCACTCTAAACCTGACGGTAGAACAAGTCCATTGCAACGACGATTCTGTAACTTGTAGAACACGATTACATGATACTGTATCTTGATTTTAAGATGAAATGATAAAAGTGGGCCCTAATTCATAACGAAGGAAAATAAAAAGGAAAAAGGAGAATTGTAAATATCTATCCGGATACATTCTTTAATTATCTTCTTCTTTTTTTTTTTTTTTACCTTTTCCTTTTTTAATTTTCCTCCTCCCTTTTTCGTTAAATTTTAATTTTATCTTCTACTAATTATTAATTCTCATCTAATTCAATTCACCCCCCCCCCCCCCACACACACACACGCATAACTACAATAATTCTACCTTCTTCGTTCGTATTATGCCGTTTTTTCACAAACAACACTATGACTGAATAACAAGCTAATGTAAAATTAATTCACCCGACAATTTCATTCACATGTTTTGCCAACACATCATTTCAATCCGTTGATCAAGAGAGGGTATGTTAAGGCCACCACACTCTAGGCGATTTTGTCACGATTCTGCAGTCGTAAGTGCCCAGGATTGGAAATGTTACGTCATCTTCTTGAACAAATCCAATGACCGGATCCTGCGATTCAGCCAGTCGCAGATTCGTTCGCGACTGATCGGGTCGTGTCGGTCTGCGGTGGTCTTAACAACACCGGTGAGCATAACCGCGCGCTTTCGAGCTAGGAGCTCGCCGATCCCGGGCAGACCTCCACGCGTGACGCAAACCGCCTCCGACAGCTCTCAAGTCTTGCCAGGAATCATACCACCGTGATCCCTGTCGGTAAGAATTACGCGCGAGCATATTTTGGACATCTCTGTCAAAATATTTGGAGCAGAGGTCAAACCGCTCATATCTGCTGAAATATCGAATTGCCATTATAACCATAACTTCCAATGAATAGTTTGGTTATGGACGTGTCATCTTTTAGTCCTAATGAAATTATTGTGTCATTAATGATATGCCTGTGTTGGATTGAAGTATACGTGATGAGGCTTTAAAGATAAAACGCATTCCTCAAATCTAACAGCGATGCTACATACTGCGCTGCGGGTGACTTATTAAGAGAATTTACTTTTAAACATAGCTTTTCGAATGCATGTTTATGTTTCATCTGATACCAATCTTTGATATATTTCCAGTTCGTATTCCTTTCACCGACTGTCACCACCAATCAAACAAACATTCCGCAGTTTGACGGCCCAAAAGACAGTTTGGGATGACAAGAATATTCCCACACCCCGCACATGAAGCAAAACCTGAAATATCACTTATATACATCATCGGCATGATTATGCCTTTATCAATTCTTTTAAAATTTATTTTGTATTCACTCTTTCAAATTCTCCTTGACGTAATTAAAATCATGCTCAACTACCATCATACTGCCACTTAAGTCGCCTTCGTGATATAAGTTAAGGCCATGCTTGCTTTTGGAGACAAGTAGATCGCAAAAGTTGCACTTTTTAAACAACAAACACTAATTGATTGTCATGGAAATATCAATCAGTCAGTCGGAAATACCATTCTTTTCTCGTGTGAGCGTTGAATTGATAAACAGGAGAGAAAGAGAGAGAAAGAGAGAGAGAGAGCTGTAACAGAAACGACGGAGAACAGGGGGAGAGGCAGACGGACAGACAAACGTAGATGTATCCGATATTTTGAATGTCTGGTGCGGAACTTAAACTAGATTAGAGGATTAATTTATTAAGTTACCCAGACCGATATCCCGTTATTATTGTACCACGGGCAGGCCAAGAAAAACAGTGGTACGTGCGTGTAATCCTAGGAAGTGAAAGAATGGGGTCAGCCCTGTTATGGTGTTATGGAAGGCTATATCATGACTCTCGAAATAATCTTATTAACTCTTAGCACAAGTAATACACAGAGGCCAAATAGAGCAAATAATCTGGTACACAAAGGATTCATTTCGTTACACCTACGTTTATGATCATTCTACGGCTCCACCATAGCTATCGTAAGTCAGAATATCAACAGTTGCGTTTTTGTAATGGTGTATTGACGTGGCGCAGGCTTAAAATGATGTATAGTGAGAGAGAGAGGGGGGGGGAGGGCAAGCGTCACACGCCAGTTGTATGCTACCACCCCTCCCTGATATGACACCTGAACCACCGCCACCACCACCAACACCCCGCGCGTTCCTGTCTGCGCATGGCAGCGAAGTGTGGGAAATTGTACACTGTCAACTACCTGTAATTTCCTTTGCTGGATTTATTGGTGTTTGAATGACGGTTATTAATCCTTGAGTCAACAGTGAAAGGTCTGCCTAACATCCGCGGGGGAAGCGTGACATCGATTTGTTGTGGTATAGGCCGTCCGAAATTCCCTCATCTGGTGCCATTTCTAAGCAAGCCCAAATCAATACAATGGATGTCAGTGACCAGGATATTCCACCATGCGAGTAGCAAGAAATCGAGTAGGTCTAATTTTCTTTGAGAACAAGTATGATTGCATATTAGCGAAGAAGAAAAAACACAGCTGTTATGTAATGATTGGTATAAGCATGGTATAAGGGCGTGTCCCGGGAACACAACACTCCAAGTTGGGTACCACGCATACGGAACGATCGGCCCCGCCCAAAAGAGGATCCTTACCCCGCGCGGCATCCAGTGTCTCCTTTTCAGGATTTCGAGGGCGTGTCAACTTGGATGGTGTTTCCATTTTATTAGGCCAGTGTGTGTGTGGGGGGGGGGGGGGGGGGGCACTTTGATTTAAACTGCTAATTGATTTAAACTGGCATTACCATTGGCACACAAGTGTGTACAATTTGAATAACCTCTTTAAGGCTTGGTTCTGAGAATTAATGGGGCTTGGGGGCAAGATTAGTTCATAGTTGATTGGGAAACTCGGTTTAATATACCGTCACACTTCTCACGCATCTGAAAACAGGTATAGGCCTACCTATATGGTGTAGAAAATGTGCAGGTAGTCCTAAATCAAATTTATGGTATCAGAAAAAAGGAAGAGGAAAAAGGAAGTCGTTCTTTTACCAGACCTTGATCTGTACAGATTCGACAGGAAATCTCGGAAACGCAAATGTTGTTATTCTAACTGATCGGAAATACCTCGCGCGGAAAGAAGTGATTTATAGCGGAGCGAGGAGAGACTCCAAGAAAAAGCGCGCGCTCTCCGGAGCTCCTTAATCCAACCCAACGCGATATCTCACGATTTGTCTCGGCACAGATCAGTAAGTGGTATTGCCTCGCAGAGAAAGGACGCTGACCGGTTCATTCGCGCGTATTGAAACTTCAACCTGTTGGCATTGTTTGCAACAATAACCGCTTCATAGTTACGGTTCCAAAGTCATTGTCCCGTGTATTGTCAGTGACCAGCCTTGATTGTTACATGTACTTCACTATCTTACTCAACTTCAGATACCAGCATTATACCAGTTCCTACATCCTGTTTAAAACCAGAGTACCGGAGTTATCTCAGCTGGCAGGTGCATTGTAATACGCGAGGACCGTACAATACTCTGCTTTATTGTTTTTCATCGCAGGTAGCATTTTCACCTACGCTCAGCTCGGAACACTGATTAATGATCCAAAGTTTGGCAATAAGAGCAATAAGTTCAGCGACATCGAGGCACTTGCTCTACTTGCTGCCCTACACAACAAGCTAGGCGTTGGAGTATTATATCAGGAGTATTTGTCGGTGAACCCTGGAGGAAATATCAAAGAGGAAAAGTGGTGCACAAACGCAAGAATCATGAGGATTATTATCGTGTTGGTTGTCGTAGCATGTTGGAGTCAGTGTCATGGTAGGTAACTTAATTACATTTTGCTCACTCAGACTTTAGATCCAGATGAAACTGTACGATAGTTACTTGAAGGCACCAGTGAAATTATGTTAATAATTGATGCAGGTGAACAGTGGTATTTTCAGTGGTGCGCCATCTCAGGGTCATTTGAATGACCTCTTTATGGCTTAGTTCTGAAAAATTAATGGGGCTTGGGGGGCAAGATTGGGGGGGTGGATCCAGTTATATTTTCTAGCACATACACCCCCCCCCCCCCCACCCCCAGACATTCAGGGAGCTGGCAGAAATAATTTCCTCTTGTATTTACCTTATTGAGAAGTCTCTTGGGTTTATCTATATATTCTCTAACTCATGAACCAAAAGATCAGCAATTATATCAAGTTTGTAAAAACGTGGAAGAGAAATGTGACATGGAATTCACATACTGTGAGGCATTAAAATCACTTTGTTTTTTAGTTTCAGGCACAGCTTCCTTTTATAGGTGCAAAATGGAACTTAAGATGAGTACGCTACAGGTCAAAGGAATTGGCATAGGGAAAGGGAAGAAAGGGAAGGAACCGCAGTTTTAAACCACGGCATGAAACACGATGCTTTAGCCCAAAAAGCATCATGTTTCATGCTGATCTGGACAAAATATACCACGGTTTACAACTGCGGCTCCTTCCCTTTCCCTTTCCCTATGCCAATTCCTTTGAGCTGGAGTGTAGATTAGATTGTGATGCTCAAAATAGCACTGTCATAAGAGTCTGTCTGTAGAAGTCTATATTTTAGGTGACCCATCCAAAGGTTGTTGTTCTTCCAAAGGTCATGAAATAGTAAGATCAATATAAACCCATGCATAGTAGTTTCATAGTTCCTATATTCTGAGCGGAATCCTTAAAAATTGTTTGTATCTATTCATATTTTCATCACTTGTATGCCAATTGCCTTTAACAACATTTATACTGGAACCCCTGCTGACCTTTTGACTTGTTTACTTTTAAGTGTGTACAAATCTTGACATGATGAATGAACCGTAGCATATGACGTCAATGTTCTGGTACAGAGGCACTATCTTAAATTATGTGTAGTGGAAAGTATTTTTAAAGATAATTAACCAGAAACCGTTTCGTAATTTTTTTGAATATTGATTAATACAATCTGATGTCCAATCAAAAACAGTAGTATTAAATTGTATGATTTGAGAAAAACTGTAAAAATTATGATTTAATTAACCCTTTCAGTTTGGTTGATCTAATTTAGCCTAATCTGATGTGAACAAAATCTGAAGGACTTGATTTGACTACAATACTGGTAATCTATGAAATATTTTGAGAAGAAATGTAAGTGATTGAAACTCTCCCTCCTTATGGTGTTGAAGCAAACTTCTAGTGTTCTCCAAAAACATCAATGTAAGAATGTATGAAACAATCCCTCATCAATCCGAGGTTAACCCTCTGATAACCCCCTCCCTTCCCCTCCCTAGCTGCTCTCCAGGACGTGATGGGGGACTGCTGTGGGCGGGGCCAGTCGTTTGCCCGCATGGGGCGCTCCTGCGACGACCCCGACAACATCCCCGACATCGTGGACATGGAGGACCACCACGCCTGCATGGTGATCATGAAGTCCTGCTGCTCCAGCACCCTGCAGCCCCTGCTGTGCGAGCGGGCCACCAGGCACCGCATGAACGTTGGCAGCTGCCACACAATGGGTAACGACACCTGCCTTACGTTGGAGAAGGTAAGATGGCCATACAGCTAGATGAGAAGGTATCTGCTTCTTCTCATATGATATTATACAGTCCAACCTCTCTACAAAAACCACTCAATCTGTCTGTTAACTATGTCTGGTATCAAAGTCTACACCCTCTACCCACAGTGAAGGGAAAGCAAGTTGGGAGAGGGCGTAGTCTTTGTTACCAGACATAGTTGATAACAGACTGTTACATCCATGCACTCTGCAGCGTCGAACCAACATGTAGGCAAAATGAGGCACCATTAGAGGCAAGTGTTTGTACTTCCTCTCACAAAGAGACTAATCGTATTTCATTGTATATAGTCAAATTTATACAAAGTATACAAAGACCACTCACTTTCAAATTGTCACACCAGCTTGCATGTGTGATACTGCACCTGTCTATAAAGGCCACTCCTCCATAAAGACCACTTTTGACCATTCTTTACCATGGGGTGATCATTCAAGACTGGTTAGACTGTACTTGAAATGCCATTGTATGTCTTCCATGTCTTTTGCAGGGTGTTGCAACAACAGAAGTCAAGACTGTCAACAAGACAGTCACAAAAGGAAGACAATAGGTTGTATAGGAAAGAGGCAGTAGCTGTGAAAGAAAGAAGGAAGATTATGAAAGAGTATGAGACAGACTGATGGAGGGAATAGAAGAGAGATGAAGGGAGAGAAAGAGATATAGATATTAGAGAGATGGAGAGATAGATGTGATGGATAATAAGTAAGACATTAGTAATCTTCATTATCATGATCATAATAACCTGTATCATCCTTATTATCTTGTTTATTTGTTAATTAACATCAGTGCTCTAGTATATTTGTTTGCATTTTCTATTTTGTAATACCTGTATAAAGTAATTGCTTAATCTATGTAATGCCTGACATATTGTGTCTGTAGCGGCAGATTTGTCACATTTTGTTGGTAATGAGTGGAATCACTATTTTCTGTCATCATACTGATATACAGTGTACATGTCTATAGATTGGAAGTGGGGTTCATAATAAATGCACACCCAATACCCCAAAACGAAAGTCCAGTAGCAACTTGTAAACAACTTAACAAAGAGACCACTTGACTTCCAACTAAAACTTCGCACTCTCACTGCCTTGGTATGCTGAGTCATAGATAAGAGAGAAAAGTTCTTTGTGTGATGTGCACCCAGAGGAGTAGCCCTGCCCAAATTATATACACTGGTCAAGCACAAACAAAATTCACTTTCTCTTTAGACGAAGGAGGAGAGAAGTCACAAATTTTGGTGCATTTTTTCAGCTGTAGTAGCTACAGTTGGAAATCAATGCAGGAACGGGTTCAAAACAGTTGGTGAGTTCAATTTATCTTCTTTATACAGTATTATATTGTAGGAATTGCTTTATTGCAGTAGAATATGAAGTATTGGAGTAGAAAGATGTAATCTCATACAAGAGAGAGAGAGAGATAGATGAAGATTGTCATTTACAATGTAAGGTTTATCTTACCTCTGCTATATGAGAGAGGTTTATACAGTTATTCTTCGATATATTCAACATATTGTATCATGTAGTATTTGATCAAGTATATTAAGCAGTACATATTGCGTTTAGAATACAAGAGTAGATGTTAAGGAAAGATTTATTATACTGGAATGCCAGAGTGACATCTCATGGTTGAAACAATTCCCTTAGAGTGTAGTATGTTCAGTTCAAGGAACAGATTGATCACTATAGAGTCAATTGTTTGAGATTAAGTTATTAATCATCTTAATAATCATTGACCATAGAGCATTTTTGCAGGAATAATTGTTGCACATAAAAAAGGGAAATATTTGTGTTAATTCAACTTAAGTTAATTCAAGTTTGTCAATTAATCTAAAGGAAATGTCCATTCAATATTGCAGTTTCAACTCAAATATTAGTTATTCATAGAGCATGACATGTTACTCAATTGTTGTGATATGTTCGCATATTAATTATTGTATTATATTATTTTGGTTTCAGTTAAACCACACACGGTTGTCACACACAAACACGCTTGTCACACGGTGACACACACACGCTTGTGACACACACAACCTGTTCTTCACACACTTGTCCAGTGTAGCACTGGAATAAATATCGCTCATCTGGGTCAACGGAGCGTTGACTTGAATAAAGGACAATATAAATGCATTTTGGACTGATTTGCGTCGTTTGTCATCTGTAACTGAGCGAAGTGAAGTGTGCGTTTAGCATTGCAATTGAACCATCTAATGTAGAAGCTACATTAAAGTTTAACAACTGTTCTTGCAATTTCAACGGAAACTGACTGATTTGCAGTAAAGAATGGCAGAATCAGCAGAATTAATGGAAGCGTCGGCTGCGTTGAAGAAGTCATGCGCTAGCTACAGAGGAAACTTAACCAAGCGATATAACGAACTGGAACGGCTCCTACTTAGTCGGGAGAATCGCGATGAGGTAAAAATCAAGGTGAAGCAGCTTCATGGACTTTTCCTCACGTACGAAGCGAAATTTAAAGAATATATCGCGACGATCAGCGGGAAAACTCTTGAGGACGCTTTGCAGCACTTCACCGCTGCAAAACTGAATAAAAAGGAATTTGATGACAGAATTTCGTCGTGGATGACAGAATCTGCAGAACCAGAAGATCTGACGCTGGCGGCCGTAGACGACGACCGCCAAACGACGACGAGTGAGAGGTCAGCTCACTCGCACAAGAGCTCCACAAGTACAACCGTCAGCTTGCGAGTTAAGGAGGCTCGAGCTCGGCAGAAACTCGCTGCACAGAAGCTGAGACAGCACGCCGAGCGCAAGCGGTTGGAAGACGAGAAGAGAGCTCTGGAGGACCGACTTGTCAAGCTCGACCTCAACAACGAGCTGGAGGCGGCAGAATTGGAGGTCCAGGTATGGGAGGACGAACTTGACGAAGAACCGGTAACAGGTAACCCAAATATTCCTGTTACACCTACTAAGGTAGAAAAAATTGTTGTCCAGGGTGCACACGAGTCTGCATTAGGCGATAGTTATGAACAGGGTGTTGAGTTTGAAGTAGGACCTAGTTATCCCCATGTTGATAGCCATGCACAGGCTGTCCCAAATTTGAATCGTGAAAGATCTGATATTAGTTGTGCACAGGAAGGTGGCAATATGCATAGTGTACAAGGTAACGCCATGAATGGGGCTAACAGTATGTATGCCTCACAAATTTGTGATGCAATGATGATGGCAATCAACATGCCCAAGCCAGAGATGGTCAATTTTGATGGCGACCCAATCAAATATTGGAGTTTCATTCACACCTTTGATGTCAACATTGCAAATAAGGTAGTGGATGATGGCACGAAATTGATGTACTTGACGCAATTTTGCGTAGGGAAAGCGCGGGAAGCCATTGGGTGCTGTTCATTAATGAACCCAGTGGAAGGCTATAGGAAGGCGCGGGAAATACTCGCTCAACAATTTGGTAGACCACACGTCATCACTCACGCCTTGATTAGCAAGGTGCTGAATAGGTCTTCAGTGCGGCCAAATGATGGAAATAGCTTGGCAGAGCTAGGTAGGGAGATGAGGAGGTGTTTGATCACGCTAGAACAGATGGGCCATGTGGCCGACCTCAACGCCAGTGACACCCTCATCAAGGTCCAGCGTCTTTTCCCCATGTACATGCAGTCAAGGTGGGCAGATCAGGCGCATGGTCTGATCATGGCCGGGGTAGAACCCAACTTTGCTCACATGACTGCATTTGTAGAAAGGTCCGCGCAGGTGTCCAACAATATGTTTGGCAAAAACATTGGGACAAATAATAAGGATGTGCCAAAGGGTACAGCTCAGAAGGGGCACCAAAGGTCACATGGGGGTCAGAAGCTGACTACATTGGCCACCCAAAGTCAAGGTAAGTATGACACGCGCCGAGTAGAGAAATGCCCATGCTGTGAAGGACAGCATAAGCTCGGTGCGTGTTCTCGCTTCAAAGAGAAGCCACAAAAGGAAAGGCTGCGAATTGTGCGCAAGGGGAAGCTTTGCGACAATTGCTTCAAACCACGTCACTTCGCGCAAGACTGCCGAAGTGACCCTGCATGTGAGGTCAGCGGGTGTGGGAGAAAGCACCACACCCTTCTTCACTACAATAGAGAGGATCCCCAAACTCGGACAGCTCCCACTGGGGTCGGTAACGCTGCAGAGTCACAACCAAGCTCTGCGGGAACCAACCTTTCAACGGTAACAACGAGAAAGGTATGTCTGCGTGTTGTCCCTGTCAAGGTCAGGGGGAACGGGAAGGAGGTCCAGACATGGGCCATCCTGGACGATGGGAGCGATGTGTCTCTGTGCGACAATAGACTAGCCGAGGCTTTAGGCCTGAAAGGGAGAGAGAAACATTTCTCCCTTACTACGATTAGCCAACAGAGCCATAGGATGAAGGGAAGGGAGGTTAGCCTGTCTGTATCCGGTATTGAGGAGTCAAATACAGATCCTATTTCCTTAGATGATGTCTGGACTGTGGACAGACTCCCAGTGTCCACAGAGAGCTTCCCAAAACAGACAGACATCGATAGTTGGCCTCATCTATCAGGCATTTCTCTCCCCCAAGTTGAGGAGAGTGAAGTCATGCTTCTGATAGGTGGCGATGTACCAGAGGCATTCTGGGTCATCGAGGAACGGCGTGGTGGCCGGAAAGAGCCTTATGCCACCCGGTCAATGCTAGGTTGGACTGTAATGGGGCCCACAAAAGGGGAAAACAAAGGGAGAGGAAAATCTGTTTTTAGAACGGCCTTCCTCGGAGAAGAAGATGACCTTCTCGAAAAACAAGTGGAGCGGTTCTGGCAGATGGATTCAGCCGGCACACTTGCAGATACAGGTGTCGGTGAATCAAGGGAGGACAAGCAGGCAAGAGCCTTAATGGAGAAGTCCATTCAGAAGGTGGACGGCCATTATCAGCTTGACCTGCCATGGAAACATGAAAACCCATATCTGCCAGATAACCGTGTCCTTGCTGAAAAACGGCTCAGCTACTTGAAAAGAAGACTCAATAAAGATGAAAATCTGAAGAAAATGTACGCAGACACGCTGAATGGCTACTTAGAGAAGGGCCATGCACAAGCAGTGCCATCAGCAATGGATCAGGCGGGCACAGATCGCACCGACAGGGTCTGGTATCTACCACACCATCCGGTGGTACACCCGCAAAAGCCCAACAAGGTGCGTGTGGTGTTTGACTGCGCAGCGACACACCATGGGGTATCGCTGAACAGTCAACTCTTGCAGGGTCCCGACTTCACAAACAGTCTGGTCGGAGTCCTCACAAGGTTCCGCCAAGACAAGATTGCGTTGGTTGCGGACATAGAGGCCATGTTCCATCAGGTTAAGGTGTCACCGCAAGACTGCGATGCCCTAAGGTTCCTATGGTGGCCAGATGGTGACCTGCAGGAAGAACCACGTGAGTATCAGATGCTTGTGCATCTGTTTGGTGCTACGTCATCACCCAGTTGTGCCGCATTCGCCCTCAGAAAGACGGCAGAAGATAACCAGAACGATGACAATCAGGAAGCTGTCAAGACGGTTCTGGAGAACTTCTATGTGGACGACTGCCTGAAATCGGTACAGACAAAAGAACAAGCCATCAAGCTGACAGCACAGCTGCGCGATCTTCTACAGAAGGGTGGCTTCAGACTAACGAAATGGATAAGCAACAACCATGAAGTGCTGAAAACCATTCCAGAGTCTGAGAGGGCATCATCTGTTGTTGACCTAGGTCTAGGTGAACTTCCAACTGAGCGGACTCTAGGAGTCCTCTGGAATGTAGAAACGGACCAGTTCGGGTTCAAGGTTGCAGTAAAGAACAAACCCACTACAAGACGAGGTATACTCTCAACAATGAGTTCCCTCTATGATCCTCTAGGTTTTGTAGCGCCATTCGTCTTGACTGCAAAAATCCTCCTACAAGACATCTGCGCTCAGGGTCTGAGCTGGGATGAGAAAGTAGGGGATCAAGAATCATTGCGATGGCATCAATGGTTGACAGAGCTGCCATATCTTTGCAACATGGCTATAGATAGATGTCTGACCCCTCTGTCTGGAAAGGAAGTGGAAAAACATGAAATCCACGTTTTCTGTGACGCATCAATGCGTGGCTACTCTGCCGTGGCATACCTGCGCTCAATTGATGTGGGGGGCGACATCCATTGCAGCATGGTAATGGGCAAGACAAAGCTATGCCCCATGAAGGTGCTGACTGTTCCAAGATTGGAGCTGTCAGCAGCTGTCTTGGCTTGCACATTGAGCCAAACAGTACAATCGGAGCTAAGACTGCCGATCAGCTCCACTGTGTTCTGGACAGACTCGACATCGGTCCTGCAGTACATCAGAAATGAAAGTAGGCGGTTTCATACCTTTGTTGCCAATCGAGTGGCAAAGATACAGAGTGTATCAGATCCAGCACAGTGGAGGCATGTCCCAACGAACCAAAACCCTGCCGATGATGGGTCACGAGGTCTCCATGCAAATGAGATGACTAGTGACTGTAGATGGCTCTGTGGACCAAGCTTTCTGAAAGAGCCAGAGAGCCGCTGGCCACTACCGCCCTCTGTCCTAGAAGTGAGTGACAGAACACTCTCTGATGATCTGCGAGAAGACCCAGAAGTCAAGAGAGGTCACACCCACTTGACCAGCTCCGAAGATCCAATCGACAAATTGATCATGCGATACTCCACATGGGATCGCCTGAAACGGGGAGTCGCTTGGCTGGCACGGTTTAAAGACTACCTGAGGGCCCGTGCGACAAATGACATGAGTGGAGCTAGGAGGTCAGATAATTTGTCCACGCAAGAGACAGAAAAAGCAGGTAGGGACATAATCAAGTATGTACAGAGACATACATTTCCCACGGAGTTTGAAAACTCAAATGACTCAGAGCGCATACCTCGACGCAGAAATCAACTCGAGAAGTTGAACCCAATCATAGTAGATGGGCTATTGCGCGTGGGTGGAAGACTAGGCTCAGCGCCAGTGACAGAAGATGAGAAACACCCGCTCATCCTACCTCACGATCACCACGTCACAACCTTGTTGGTGGTACATCACCACATCAAGGTGGGGCATTCTGGTGCAGGATTCACATGGACGTCCTTGAGGGAGAAATATTGGATCATGAGAGGAGGAGCCACTGTGCGTCGCATTATTGGCAAGTGTTTCGATTGCAAGAAGAGAAATGCGCCCCGTGGCCAACAACTCATGGCAGATCTTCCTCCATCCAGAGTCACGCCAGACAAACCAGCCTTTGCAAATACAGGTGTAGATTTCTTTGGCCCATTTCTTGTGAAACAAGGCAGGACCACAAGAAAACGATACGGCTGTATCTTCACTTGTCTTGCCAGTCGAGCAGTACATTTAGAAGTTGTAGGCTCACTGGATACGGATGGATTCATCAACGCCCTCCGTCGGTTCATGAATCGCAGAGGCCATCCGGAGAAGATACTGAGCGACAACGGTACAAACTTCAAAGGGGCAGAACGTGAGTTAAGAGAAAGCCTTGCATCCTTCAATGTAGGAAGGATCGGAAGAATCCTAAGTCAGAAAGGAGTGCAATGGGAATTCAACCCGCCAGGAGCAAGTCACATGGGTGGGGCCTGGGAAAGAATCATCCGCACAATAAGGAAGATACTGCGGAGCCTCCTTGGGCAGCAACTTGTGACGGATGAAGCTCTGGCGACATACATGACAGAGGTCGAGGCAATACTGAATTCGCGTCCTCTCACACAGCTAAGTTCCGATCCAAGGGATGAGGAACCCCTGACCCCAAACCATCTGCTCCTTCTGAGAAAGGCTTCACCCCTGCCTCCAGGTATATTCTCAAAAGATGATACCTACGGCGCTAGAAGATGGCGGCAAGTGCAGTACTTGGCCGACCAATTTTGGAAACGCTGGGTGAAGGAATACTTGCCCATATTGCAAGAGCGGCAGAAATGGACACGGCCAAGAAAGAACTTCGCCGTTAATGACCTAGTTCTATTAGTGGATGATCGGACACCTCGTGGACAATGGGCACTTGGTAGAATAACTAGCATCTACCCTGACAAGCGAGGATTTGTCCGCCAAGTTGATGTGCGAGTAGGCACCAAGTCCTTCAAGCGGCCAATTTCAAAACTATGCCTTCTTGAATCAAATTAGATATTCTCTAGAATAGCGCGTTCGCTTGAACTCAGACGCTACAAAGCCATGAAAACATAATCAAGTACAGCCAAATTTTGCTTGAGGTATGCATTGCGATCATCATTGCAAACTAGGCTCGTAATTATGAAATTGAATGTAAATGTATAGACTTGTATGTAAGTACATAACAATAGATTTGTACACAAAATAGTTAATGGCTTAAAGCATGTACTGTCGTATTATTATTTCTAAAGTAATGTAGGCTAGTTCATTTGGTATTTAACTAGCATCTAGTTTCGAATATGAGAAACATTTAGATAAAGCGCACATATGATATTATGCATCATTGTTATCAATTCTTAGATAAGAAGTGAATCACAACAAATCACAACAAAATATGGTTGAAGATTATGGATATAATGGTATGAAAATAGGTGATATCGTGATTGTATTAATGCCGCTTTAAAAGAAGTAAGAATGATCCTCCTGAGGTCGGTTCATTGGGGTCGGTTATGTAGCGGCAGATTTGTCACATTTTGTTGGTAATGAGTGGAATCACTATTTTCTGTCATCATACTGATATACAGTGTACATGTCTATAGATTGGAAGTGGGGTTCATAATAAATGCACACCCAATACCCCAAAACGAAAGTCCAGTAGCAACTTGTAAACAACTTAACAAAGAGACCACTTGACTTCCAACTAAAACTTCGCACTCTCACTGCCTTGGTATGCTGAGTCATAGATAAGAGAGAAAAGTTCTTTGTGTGATGTGCACCCAGAGGAGTAGCCCTGCCCAAATTATATACACTGGTCAAGCACAAACAAAATTCACTTTCTCTTTAGACGAAGGAGGAGAGAAGTCACAAATTTTGGTGCATTTTTTCAGCTGTAGTAGCTACAGTTGGAAATCAATGCAGGAACGGGTTCAAAACAGTTGGTGAGTTCAATTTATCTTCTTTATACAGTATTATATTGTAGGAATTGCTTTATTGCAGTAGAATATGAAGTATTGGAGTAGAAAGATGTAATCTCATACAAGAGAGAGAGAGAGATAGATGAAGATTGTCATTTACAATGTAAGGTTTATCTTACCTCTGCTATATGAGAGAGGTTTATACAGTTATTCTTCGATATATTCAACATATTGTATCATGTAGTATTTGATCAAGTATATTAAGCAGTACATATTGCGTTTAGAATACAAGAGTAGATGTTAAGGAAAGATTTATTATACTGGAATGCCAGAGTGACATCTCATGGTTGAAACAATTCCCTTAGAGTGTAGTATGTTCAGTTCAAGGAACAGATTGATCACTATAGAGTCAATTGTTTGAGATTAAGTTATTAATCATCTTAATAATCATTGACCATAGAGCATTTTTGCAGGAATAATTGTTGCACATAAAAAAGGGAAATATTTGTGTTAATTCAACTTAAGTTAATTCAAGTTTGTCAATTAATCTAAAGGAAATGTCCATTCAATATTGCAGTTTCAACTCAAATATTAGTTATTCATAGAGCATGACATGTTACTCAATTGTTGTGATATGTTCGCATATTAATTATTGTATTATATTATTTTGGTTTCAGTTAAACCACACACGGTTGTCACACACAAACACGCTTGTCACACGGTGACACACACACGCTTGTGACACACACAACCTGTTCTTCACACACTTGTCCAGTGTAGCACTGGAATAAATATCGCTCATCTGGGTCAACGGAGCGTTGACTTGAATAAAGGACAATATAAATGCATTTTGGACTGATTTGCGTCGTTTGTCATCTGTAACTGAGCGAAGTGAAGTGTGCGTTTAGCATTGCAATTGAACCATCTAATGTAGAAGCTACAGTGTCATTTGATGTTTATAAGCACTTAGAGAAACTTTTTGTTTATGAAGTGCTATATAAATGTGGAGGTGTTATTATTATTATTATTATATTTAGAAATAATTATTTAAATTTAGATATTAAAGATATCTGTTCAACACCGAGTCCAGTTCTCCTGTTCATGTCATACTGGCAAAAACAAGTGGCAAATATATTTTGAAGCCTGAAGAGACCTCCCAGTTTGGAAGCAGTGGAAAGACACTGATATGGTTACCATGTGGCTAACATTTAAATGGCAAATTAAGTTATGGAGTAGGTGGAACTAGGGATGTAGTAATCACTACAGATTGTAGTGTCATTGACATCTGATTCTCATGCATCTGTCCTAGTTACATTGAACCTGCTCAAAATTTTGAACAACCTGTTCAAAAACCATGTTTGAGTAGGGTATTTTCTATATTTATTGTAGTATGTTAAGAATGAAATTGGGCATATTCTCTGCTTCATTGGAGAGAATGCAGTTTAGTTTCACTGAATGAGGAAAGAGCAAAACAATGCTCACTGTTTTAACTTTCCTACCCATAGCAAGCCTGGTCTGTACATGTAATTAACTTTTTTAAATCAATTAATGACAGTTTGCAGTTTCTTAATACTCACTTTATTAAATTGTTTCTTTAAAAGAAATAATGATACATTCAAGTGATGTTTGTCTGTTGAGATCCCTGTGTACCTTACATGTAATCCCAAGATGGAAATAATAGTACGAAATGAATTTAAAACCAGAATATCATACATGTAGCTCATGTATTTTTCTTGTGAGTATGTTCTCGCGCAATATCATGTACGGTACTGAATGAATGAATTCTTACTGTACATGAAAAAAGCAGACAGACAAACAGCTTTGGTATAGTACCGGGAGTCAGAGATTAAACATTTCTCCTCCCACATTATGGGTTCCTTGACCTTGATTGTTTGCTCTGATACCAGCAGACTGTAAACCCCCAGCGACCTACCATTCCTCCAGGAATTGACCTTTGACCTGTTGACATGTGCCTCCAGTAAATCCCAAGTTTGTAGCAGTCTAAAATATCTGCTTGGCTTTCTCAAAGAACCCTATTCTCAAGAATAATGAGCATGCAGTAAGTTTATGTTTTTCTTCAGTGCCAGGACAGTAAGTGCACCCTTTTATCAGGAAAATCCTGTACAGTTTTATTTTTATACCAGATGTTTCTTCTTCTCAGGATTAAATTCTCCAGAAATTAAGTCCAGATAAACTTAAAAACTTCTATTATATTGTCTTATTCACAAAAAGCCTCTGCGAAATAGTATTATGCAGCTTCTGTAAGCTCCCTCAAAAATGCTTTGTACATCACATTTAAAAGTATACAACCTGCTGTGTTCAATGAAATGATTACCAAATTATAACCTTTTGATTGTCATATATGTTTGTTGTATTGTTAGGAGTGCTGTGACTGCTGTGAACTTGGCATGTCAGCATATCTCTCTGGCATGTCGTGCGATTCCATGGCAACAGGGACCCCCTGTGATGAAGCTTTCAACCAATGTTGTCGGCAAGCTATGCGCAGCCAAGACAGTGAGTATCGAGATATGTTTGTGGTAGATGGCAGTAGAAGTAGGACATTTCTATGGGTTTATGGCTGTCACTCCCCTCCCCCCTAATCCATATCGTTCCTTCGTCCTCTGATCTTGCTTTATGTAATGACCTGATTAACTACTAAATTATATCATGACTGTCTTTGCAATTATATAATCACAAGACAATTGATACTATTTGGCATGTTAACTGTCTTGAGGAATTCTACATGGAAGGCACATATCAATATGTGGTATATTTGTTATCCATCTTGAAGATATTTAGACATCATATTTTTTCGTAGATTATCTGTGTTGAAGATATATATAAGACACACAATGAATGATATTTGGTGTATTATCCATCTTGAAGATAGGTGAGACAGACAAAAATGTAATATCATCTTTCTTTAAGAATCCTGTGCAAACAAAACATTTTCTGACTGCATGCAGTTGCTGAATTCCACATTAAGATAGGCCACACTACATGGGCATTAAATCATCAAATCACCACCTATTCATCAAAAGACACACTGGCTGTCTTGAAGATATCTAAGACACATAGTATTTTGTATAATATCTATTTTGGAGAATCCTGTCCCAACTAACTGCATTGTGGTTGCAGGTGATGAATGCGGTATTAAAACAAGCCACACCCTGTGTACGGAGAGGTGCGTCAACCTGGTGGGGAACTACGTATGCGAGTGCCATGAGGGTAACCGCCTACTGGAGGATAACATCACTTGCGTTTCTGGTAAGTCCAATTTGGAGAGTTTTTCATGTAGTATTGAATAAAGTGTTAAGTTACACTACAGCTCAAAGGAAGTGGCATAGGGAAAGGGAAAGGGAAGAAAGGGAAGGAGCCGCAGTTTTAAACCGCAGTATATTTTGTCCAGTTCAGCATGAAACATGATGCTTTTGGGGCTAAAGCATCGTGTTTCATGCCGTGGTTTAAAACTGGGGTTTCTTCCCTTTCTTCCCTTTCCCTATGCCAATTCCTTTGAGCTGTTGTGTAAGTTAACATGAATACAGGGTATTTGTTAATCAATAATAATATATAATTCTTATCTGCACAAGTGTGTTTGTATAACACCATATAGAACAGATATTTATTACCATATGACAAACTTCTTGTGCTTCTTGTATATCCTCCCTGGTCCGTGCAAGTACTTACAATTTTCAGGAAAAAATAATGTTATGGTATTGCTTATATGAGAAGAAAACTTGATTTACTAGATATGATTTGAATTTGAATTTGGAACTTTATGTGTTGCTCCCAAATTGGGGGGGGGGGGGGGCACACGCCTCTTGCACCCTGAAACCTTTTGAAAAGACAGTAACGATAAGCACATTAATCAATACGAATATGAGATGATGCTAGCTCGTGCACCCTTGCCTGGATTCGCCACTGGCATTGATAGTACAGAATGTTTTGATCACACTTGTGTCATGTTTTGTTGTTATATTAGCTGCAGACACTCGGGGCGCTGTGACGCAGCGACCGCCGCTTCCTAGCGTCCTGTCATGTGACCGGGCGCCCTGCCAGCACCAGTGCCGTCAGGTGGGCAGGTTCTATGAGTGCTTCTGCAACACGGGATACGAGCTGATGGAGGATGGGTACTCCTGCAACGGTGAGGATCAAAAAATAGTTTCTGAAAACATTACATTGAGGAAGATGGTGATGACAAGGGAAAGGTTAAGTCATTGACAAGGATTATAGATAAAAATAGTATGTGACGGGGTATACATTTATAATAACACTGGATACAACCTGATGGATGATAGGTACTCCTGCAACAGTGAGGATCAAAAATAGTTTTTGAGGAAGATAATGATGACAGGGGCAAGTTAATGACACAGATTACTGGCTAGGAAGGGAATAATGCTATTCTTCTTCTTTCTGTTTAGAAAAAGACACAACATTGGGACCTCTTGCATCATTGTATTATCCCTCCTATGGAATTTGGCCTTCATAGCTAATTTAACATCTCATGTAGAATCCAGTATGAATCAAGTTTTCCCAGAAAATTGGCTGGAAAATTAAATCTCCATGTAGGCTGTAAAGGAAACAGGCCAGCCTGTTTACTGAAAGAATGATAACAGCAGAAAGCTCAAGCCAAAACGTGGAGTAAGTTAGGAGATTATTAGGGATGTATAGAGGAACAATTGAAGAGATGTGAAAGCTGTTGGCAGCTTGGCACCGAGTACTTCCTTTGGGGAGGAGCATCATAGAAGGAGAGAAGGGGGGTGAGATATGATAGACTGAAAGGGGCTTGATGTGCAGGGCCACTGAGTATTATCATTGTCATGTCATGTCATTGCAAGCAGGAAGATTAAATGAAAAATGTTATGTATGTTAAAAATAGATTGTTATCCACATGATGATGTGCATGATGTTATTGCTACAAATTCAGCTGACTCTGATTCCACTGTTATTTGAAAAATATTTGTATTTCTTGAGGTGGGAGAGTGGATGTGAATTCAGATTAAAATTGATAAGATGTTGGTCTCGAAGTTGAGCATACAAACAGAAATATGACTCAATCCAGAGATGATGGATCCGAATGATGATGATGACAGAAATTTCAAAGAATTGAAGAAGGAATTTTTGTAAGTAAATGTTTCTGTGGTATTTGGGATTTGTGTATAACTTGTGCCAAAATGTATCAAGGACACATAAAATGATCATGTAGAGGAGTAGTATTATTAAGAGACATACAGTGTTTGTCATTGTAACATCATCCTCTGTCTCTCAGATATTAAAAAGTCTGTGTAAATGAGTAGTATCACTTCGAGATATATAGATGTTGGCATTGTTGTTATGATGATGTCATCCTCCAACAATCTTTCAGATATCGATGAATGTGCCCAGAGCCATGCAGTTGTGTGCAGCTATGCGGAGCGATGCTACAACACCATTGGTTCCTACACTTGCAGAGGGGATGTGGTCTGTCGCCAAGGGCTGCGATATGACACTGTCAACCAGTACTGTGTGGGTACGTTCTCCAAGGAAGCATCAACCGACTTACATTAAAAAAAGCCCTGAGGATTGATGCATGGCTTATACCACGCGTATGTCTTGAATTTAAGCAATAAACCCTTTACGTGCCAGCCCCAAAAATGCTCTCCTGTGCAAAAGTGCATCAATGGCACATTGTTGATTGCTCAAAGAGTTGATCTGATACTCTGACCATTACTATGTATTTTTATTTTCTTGAATTTGTGTTGATTAATCACTTGATGATTCTATTTACAAAGTTGGGACAATAGTGAGTATTTGCTCCCTCCTAAACTGGTACTAATCAAGTCTTACATCTCAGCTTTAAAGAAATGTAAAAAAAGTTTGAAATGATTATCTTTTTGTGTTTAATATGTTATTTTATATGATAGGTATTTAAAGTGAGCCACAATCACTACCGCATTCAACATATGTCCCTTGGTGTCATGTTTCCCAATACCTAAAAGAGCTACCCGTGGTGTTTCATTGCAGATATTGATGAGTGTGCAGAGGGCACTGATAATTGTGATGAGCAGAGTATCTGTGAGAACCGGTATGGCCGCTACGACTGCCGGCCAGCTAGGTGCCCTCAAGGCTACTACTACGACAGGCCCTCTCGCAGATGCTTAGGTATGTATGGTCATTTTTCATTTCATTTCATTTCATTTCTATAATTCCATTTCATTCTTCTTCCTCATTTAAACTCAAACAATACCAATATGTATGTTTGCCGTCTATGTATTGCCTGTTTATTTTGTTATATCTATCCATCTATCTTGATAGCCATGTACCTAAATATAGGACCTATAATCCACACGTGTTAATAGATTCAGACTTCTATCTGTTATATATCTAATATCTAACACAAAATGTAGATTTACAAGAACTCACATTGTCTTATATATCAAGAATAAAAGTATATTGACGGACACACACATCGTTGAATGAGAGTTATTGTGTTGTGTATCTGAACACAAGATGGCGCTACTTCACACTCATTACACTATCAGTTTAGCCAACGGACCACCATCTGTAATCATTCAACGTAAGTGTGTTGGTGACATCTGTGGCTGAATGAGTGAAGAAATAGAAATGTGCTTTACTCTGCAGCCTCTCATTCATTTATTTGTTCGTTCATTCATTCCTTCATCTCATGATTCCTACCTTCTACTCTGCAGATGTTGATGAGTGCAGCAGGGGAACGCACAATTGCCAGGGAGGCTTTCGTTGCGACAACCTAGAGGGCAGCTTCACTTGTACAAGGATTCAACCATGCGGGACTGGTTATACCATCGACGGCATCACCCAGGAATGCGTCGGTGAGACTCCAGAAGTTGTGTTTTTTTATGAAAAGCAGATATGTCAGAGAAGCAGAGAAATGACGGTGCGTGATAAGGAGGCCAGGGGAATCGGAATAATACTGAAAAAGTTTGTTCGTAGCCATGAAAGCTTTTGTTGCAGACTTGATTTGTTCAATAAAGCTATACACAATACAAACTCTTATTTGCCTACATGATATTGTGTTCATGTCATCCTCTTACAATCCCAAAACAAGACAACGCCCCAGTTATGTATCCAGATAACATTATTGTGTACAGTTATGAATTTCATATGCTTGTTCTTTTTTTAAGACAAATTTCTCAACTCATCAAAATAGTGCATTTCATTTCATTTCATCAAGAATTTCATTAATGTGCAGATATTTAAAAACACAGTAGGAGTGATGAATATGCCTGTTAATTATCTTTGACTATTCATGCTTACAGACGTGGACGAGTGCAGCCAGGGGAACCATAATTGCCAGAGTAACGAGCGATGTAACAATGTCCGAGGAAGCTACCGATGTGAGCAGTGTCCCAGAGGGTTCCAAGTAGACTTCAACAACATGTGTCTAGAAGGTATGGCTGACTCAATGACATGTCGTTTTGAGCCATTCGTGTGCCAGATATGGTATGGTATAGAGGGTCTTTCCCCTCACAGTCCTGAGACTGAATTAAGAGGTATGTTACAATTAGAGCTTGGTCGCTGGATACAAGAACTTATCATAACACACTTATGTGGCATATTAAGAGTTCATATTAGAGTCAACCACTATACCATGACACCTCAAATGTTATGTAGATGTCTGGTGAGAATAAGAAAATATCTTTTAGTGGTTTTAGGGCCGTAAGGGAGGAGGATTGATTTTCCATCTCCCAGTAACAACAAATAATGATAGCATTTATTGTCCATTCATTATATGTTATTTTAATCAGCCACAAAGTAACCAGAGGCATATTTTGTCTGTCAACTTCATCCTTCTATAACGTTTGAATTAAAATAAAGTTTTAATGAAGCATGGAGCAAAGAAACCTCTTTATGACAAAAAACAGGACTGGTACACTTCAAGAGGTCACAAGTATGTCAACATGGGATGGGAATGCTTCTGAAAAGACAGCAATAGAAATATTTGCTGATTGTTTCGGAGGCATATGGACATCTTCATCTAGTTTTCATCTCTATCATATCTCACCACATGTTGATTAGGCTGGAAATTTGCGGGCCTATTCCTATACACATGTTTGTTTTTTTCTTTCTCTTCCACAGATATTGATGAGTGCCGCACTGGAGCGTTTCATTGTAATGAAGGGAAACGATGTGAAAACAACCACGGTGGATATCGTTGTGTATCGGTCTGTATGGAGGGATTTGAGTACAGCCGGGCCCGACAAGCATGTTTAGGTAAGGACACACTAGAAGACTTCACCTCTTGATAGTTTTTCTGTGTTAAAATCATCAGTGACCCATGTGAGTGACTGAACACGTACAGTCATACCTATTGGTAGTACAAGCCCAGTTCTTTCTTCAAAATGAACCAATGTGAACAGTGAACAAAGTTTGGCGTCCAAAGACTTTCAATGATAACATATCTAACCCGCTGCTGCCCCCTGCTTCAACTGTGGGTGCAGTGAAGAGGAGTACCGAGGAGGAACAAGATATAATGGTCTGTTAGCTATGCGGTTCGCTGTTCCAACTCGGGCAGGGGAATAGCCAATCAAAACCACCGTTACTTAAATTTACTTAAATGACAAAGAGACAACGGAAATAGAATGCCAAAACACAAGGGTAAATTAAAGTATCACTTGGTTAATGATTTATTAGTAAAATATACGCAAATGCTTTCTCTTCTTTGTGACCGTAATTCACAATTCTCACAATTTTGACTAACTTAACCGTAAATTATGACCAACTTAATTATAACTAACTTAACCGTAAATTGTTATGCTTACACTACAAACAGGGGGAACGTGCACTTGGAGGGGAATTGGTTAGTGGGAGGATGAATATTAGTTTGTGGCCACTTACTACTGCTCGCGAAAGTCTCTCTTCTTACTTGAAATCTTGATCGCGATCGCTCGTGTTACGCTCGGGTAGATCAGGAACGGGGCTTGGGGACATCAGAAACGCGGGGTCGACTGGAACAAATCGGGAACGGGGCTCGGGAACGTCGGGAAAGCAGGAGGACAGGAACAATTCAGGAACACTGGAACAATCTGGTTACAATTCTCGAACTCAGGATGCAATGAAGCTAGAGTCTGACTTGGTAATTAAAGTATGACCAACTTAATTATAACTAACTTAACCGTAAATTGTTATGCTTACACTACAAACAGGGGGAACGTGCACTTGGAGGGGAATTGGTTAGTGGGAGGATGAATATTAGTTTGTGGCCACTTACTACTGCTCGCGAAAGTCTCTCTTCTTACTTGAAATCTTGATCGCGATCGCTCGTGTTACGCTCGGGTAGATCAGGAACGGGGCTTGGGGACATCAGAAACGCGGGGTCGACTGGAACAAATCGGGAACGGGGCTCGGGAACGTCGGGAAAGCAGGAGGACAGGAACAATTCAGGAACACTGGAACAATCTGGTTACAATTCTCGAACTCAGGATGCAATGAAGCTAGAGTCTGACTTGGTAATTAAAGACTCTGTCCGTTTAATGCAGCAATGCTGGAAGACTGTTGAAAGCTCTCAAACTTAGAGTTTGAAGATAATTCTGTTGCTGGAGGAACGTTGCAGTTGCTTAATAATTAGTAATGATGGTATTAAAGTTGGGTGCAGATGGGAGCCGGTGTGCAGGGGAAACCAAGTGTGCAGGGAAGATGGGAACCAAGTGAGGATGGGAGACCAAGTGAGGATGGGAGACCAAGTGAGGAAATAGGGTTGGGGACTGGGGTTTTATACCTAATTACATATTCAAGCAGCATCTATTCTCAAATCATCCTCCATATACTTTGCATTGGCAAGGCACTCATTACCTGCCTGTCCATCACCTAATAGTTAGGAGTGACTACCAGAGGTGACCCATAGATACAGACAATTCATTGGTTACAAGTTATAGGAAGTAGGCGGGACAAGAAATTACAATATGCATACATTAAAGGTTACTAGGATTCTACTACTGGACATGGACTCTGTATTTCCTAAAATTCCTTTGTCCCATTCATCCTGTTTGGTCACTCTCAAGATGAACGAAATCTCTCAGTCCAGATGATTTAAGACAGCATCCGAAACCCACTAAGGTCAAGTAGTAAGAATCCGCCCACACATAATTGCCAGCTAACAATAATGCTTACAAGTTTACCCTCCTCTCTTTTTAGGGTGGAACATTGTGTCTTTGTGTTAATCTGTCAACATAGCACAAGAGTAACACTCCCAGACCTCCTTAATTCATACTCTGGACATCAACAATAGTGCTTAAGCTCCCTTAATCATAATCTCCTCTTTGACATATCAGCTACCTAATTACTTGTGGGAAGCTTTTCTAAGTTTCCACTGGACTAACTATTATATTATCTGTTTTTGCTCAAAACAAGGAAAATCAAAGATGTACTTGTCACTACCAGGTGTCTGGTATATATCAAAGAAGAAACAAAGAAAGAGATAGATAGAAGTCGGAAGTAGTCAAAGGTGAATAACCCAATGGGCAAAGAAGAGGGTCAGAAGTGTGGGGGTGTGAGAGATAGAGAAAGAGAGAGAGAGAGAGAGAGAGAGAGAGAGAGAGAGAGAGAGAGAAAGACAGAGAGGGAGAAAGAGAGCAAACAGAAACTAACTTACTTCCTGCCCATACAGGAATGTCTTTAAGTCTTAACATTTATATGATACATTTATATCGATCTTCTTACATTCCCTATATGTGAATATAGTCGTAATTAAGAATATAGCGGTATATTCATACCCGCTACACCTTCCTCCTCTCCACAAAAATGACGACCTCGTCATTTGCTCACCATGTTAAAAGTGTCTTAATCACTTTGAACATGACTTACAAATAACATTAAAAACACGCTAGTACCAAGTGATACTTGCACAACATTATAAAACAATGAATACAAAGACATCAACTTAACTTTACTTCTATAACTACTTACTTATCATCCTTACTCAAACTCCTGCTCAGCACCATTTGAAGTACTGGAACAAATAATATAACATAATGTATGCCTTCGATCAACCTGCCAACTGGTTTATAGCGAGGACAAAATTCCTTCCACTAAAAACTTATAAGATACATGTACTCACTCTCACGATTAGATGGGTAATGGTCATTAATTACTACTGATTAAATAAATGCTATAACGCAACGTACATAGATACATCAAAACATATAATTCCGTTTCACTCGCTCAATTTTGTGAACAATATTAGCTGTAAACAACTCATGACTGTATGTCACAACATATAAAAGCAACATCTTAAACATTTGTCATACGTCTAGCTTCTTTGCTCGTTATCCTAAGCGATCTCGGCACAAAACAACAGTAATAAAATGACGATCCTGTGCCACTTATTCCGTGTTAACCTACATCCTTTCCATCTCTTCTCTGAATCTAATTTCCTCATTGTTCCTTAAACATCTCTGCTATGCTCAACTTAGACCTAACATATTAAATTACGCAAAAGACTGCATACAGAAAATCTTAAAATGCATTTATATGGGGAACAATACATATCAATATCCTAATCATTCTAGAATATGAGTATTTTGGATTGTGCTTCCATCACACAACATGACAACATTTCTGGAATAACAATTCCAGTAAAATAACGTGTACACTATGCTTAATCAAATTCTGGTTTTTTAAGAACTTTGCTTGTACCCTCTACCATGTCTTATCCTACTTGTCTTCCTTCTTTGACAAGACTGTGCATGTGACCTAACTTGGTCCGTCACTGAACTTGAGCCCATTCTCTTTGTCTTGAGTGATTCAGACAACGAAGAGAAATGCTCTACCAAAGCGGGATTAGATGCCAGCACGGCGTACATCAACAGTATTCCCACACTCACAACAATTTCATTCACTGAAAACATAAGGAACACAATTTTCACCAACATTAGCACTAACATGAAGTACATCGTCCAACATGCAAATTCATTCTGGCCTAATTGTTTCACAATCTGGCTGTGGTATACTAGCCTATCGGGTGGGCGCTGGCGTCTTTCTGATCGTCTCGGGGGACAATCTTCCTCCTGAGAGGCAGCCTCTTGCTCATCGATAGGGGAAGGGGACGGGGCATTTTCGCTGGGAATGGGATCACAATCCCTTTCTTCTTCTTCTACTTCTTCTTCTTCTTCTTCTTCTTCTTCTTCTTCTTCTACACTAATTTCATCACCATCAACATTGTCATTCTGGTCGATGTTGATGTGATCGGCTTCATCATCACTCTCACTCTCTGGGGATTCTGTGCATAATAGGGGACCATCCTTACTATCATTGTCCTAGCACACTATGGGATTTACTTCTCCTTCATCTCCTTCTGATTCTTGACCAGTATGATGAGGTAGTACGCTATTCTCTTTTTATAGCCTGGGGTTTCTTTCTCCTACTTCCTTGGAACCTTTTAACTTCTGAGATATTCCAAGTGGTCTCTTCTCGGAGCCAAATTAAGGAACATGACAATGATCGCACATTAACCTAGCAGGTGGTAGTGGGCATCTTTGTGACTGTCTAACCGACAAGTACTCCTCAAATCAAGGTAGCCTATTACTACTTGACACCATCTGGTTTTCCGACATTATCATCTAAACATCCTTAAAGCCTCCTCTAAAAGTTAAACGCTTCCTTAAAATTATAAATTCCTGTTAACTTCTCGACCTCTTTCTGCCTGTGAGCATCACAAACATACGCTACAGAATCATCAATTTGTATGATCGGCAGGTATGATCCTAATCTCAATTATACAAATAATTATCTTTTGGACATGCAAAAGGTTCGTCATTCTGGCTCTTAATTTTTTTTTCTTTTTTTTTCACAAATCTAAATGACTGGGACTTTTGTCATTTCTAAATAAAATTTCCACCCTAACTCTTTCCACTTTTTGATTATTGCGTTATCAAAATGAGTAAGAACAGAATGGCAACAAAACAAAAATTCGAGCAATCATAACGTATTCTTTCAGACTTTCTTCTACACATGAAAAAATAGTACGCTTGCGTGCTTCCTTCAAGAACGCACGACCTTGGAAGAACATAATCTTCACAAGAAAATAATCTTACACTACTCGTCATGCCAATGTGTCTCCACAGGCTTATTGCATCATGCATGCTGCTCACATTATTTAAGATCTATCTCAACGGACTGATCAACACAACTCTTACTCACTACATATTCCTCAGGCCAGCCACAGTCTCTTATGCCTTTACTGTTCGCCTTGGAATCAGCATTCTCAACATTCAACTTGAACTGCCTGGAAAACCCTTAAATTCTACATCTAATACAAAAAGTCATCCTGAACTTGTTATTACAACCCATTTCCTCATTTCATGTTGCATTTCTCTTCCAATCTCAATTTTTTCCTCTTTATCACCCAGGTAACGCTCTACTCACATACTGGTTCCCATAAATCTCAAGTAATACCCTAACGCTCGTAAAATGAATTTGTTTCAAGGTAAAGGGAAGCCAGAATTACTCCTCTTTTTTTCCTTCTCATTTCTCTATGGTCAGATGGTAATGTCCTTTTTTTGTGAACGACATTTGTTCTGCTTAACATTCCTTTTGCATGTCCAAATCTATTTGTTGTCCAAAAATATATCTAAGTTGTCATCAGCAATATCAAAGTTTCCATTTCCTATCCAAATCCTATATTTCCATCCTATATGCGTATGCTAGCATTTGTGTTTCGCCTTGGGCATCTTGTATCCCAGGTTGACACTGAAAGCTTTCATTTTCTCTGGTGTGCTTGAACATGTGTTTCGTTTCTGTCGAACACACAATTCCTTAACTAACTCAATCTGAGGGAAAGGACATTTACATGTATTTTGCACATTTGCACTTGTAAACAGACTCAAAAGTGTCGCAATCCAGAGGCACAGCATTTTGTCTTCAATTACACGAGCAAGCACATGCGCACACAAAATCTCAATTTCAACACAGCATTCACACACAGGGAATCTGTCAAATCTCAACCCCAGCTGACATCAATCTCACTCTTAAAAGGGTAGAAGTTCAATGACTTACCTTGCTGGATCACTTATACTATTAAAATGTTACACAAATTTTACAATAAAAGTTACTCTAAACACACACGATGATAATTTGAACTTTACTCAATTATCTCCTTATCTTTACTTAAGTTGTGTTTTGGCACTCTTCAATCGTCTATCTTAAATTTTTGTGAATAACTTTTTGGAGTACATTTGGGGTATGAACTTAGGGGAATTGTAAAATAAATATCAAAATATCCTAATATCGTAATATCGTGCTGATAACGCGAAGGTCGTGAGTTCCGTCTAACCCGCTGCTGCCCCCTGCTTCAACTGTGGGTGCAGTGAAGAGGAGTACCGAGGAGGAACAAGATATAATGGTCTGTTAGCTATGCGGTTCGCTGTTCCAACTCGGGCAGGGGAATAGCCAATCAAAACCACCGTTACTTAAATTTACTTAAATGACAAAGAGACAACGGAAATAGAATGCCAAAACACAAGGGTAAATTAAAGTATCACTTGGTTAATGATTTATTAGTAAAATATACGCAAATGCTTTCTCTTCTTTGTGACCGTAATTCACAATTCTCACAATTTTGACTAACTTAACCGTAAATTATGACCAACTTAATTATAACTAACTTAACCGTAAATTGTTATGCTTACACTACAAACAGGGGGAACGTGCACTTGGAGGGGAATTGGTTAGTGGGAGGATGAATATTAGTTTGTGGCCACTTACTACTGCTCGCGAAAGTCTCTCTTCTTACTTGAAATCTTGATCGCGATCGCTCGTGTTACGCTCGGGTAGATCAGGAACGGGGCTTGGGGACATCAGAAACGCGGGGTCGACTGGAACAAATCGGGAACGGGGCTCGGGAACGTCGGGAAAGCAGGAGGACAGGAACAATTCAGGAACACTGGAACAATCTGGTTACAATTCTCGAACTCAGGATGCAATGAAGCTAGAGTCTGACTTGGTAATTAAAGACTCTGTCCGTTTAATGCAGCAATGCTGGAAGACTGTTGAAAGCTCTCAAACTTAGAGTTTGAAGATAATTCTGTTGCTGGAGGAACGTTGCAGTTGCTTAATAATTAGTAATGATGGTATTAAAGTTGGGTGCAGATGGGAGCCGGTGTGCAGGGGAAACCAAGTGTGCAGGGAAGATGGGAACCAAGTGAGGATGGGAGACCAAGTGAGGAAATAGGGTTGGGGACTGGGGTTTTATACCTAATTACATATTCAAGCAGCATCTATTCTCAAATCATCCTCCATATACTTTGCATTGGCAAGGCACTCATTACCTGCCTGTCCATCACCTAATAGTTAGGAGTGACTACCAGAGGTGACCCATAGATACAGACAATTCATTGGTTACAAGTTATAGGAAGTAGGCGGGACAAGAAATTACAATATGCATACATTAAAGGTTACTAGGATTCTACTACTGGACATGGACTCTGTATTTCCTAAAATTCCTTTGTCCCATTCATCCTGTTTGGTCACTCTCAAGATGAACGAAATCTCTCAGTCCAGATGATTTAAGACAGCATCCGAAACCCACTAAGGTCAAGTAGTAAGAATCCGCCCACACATAATTGCCAGCTAACAATAATGCTTACAAGTTTACCCTCCTCTCTTTTTAGGGTGGAACATTGTGTCTTTGTGTTAATCTGTCAACATAGCACAAGAGTAACACTCCCAGACCTCCTTAATTCATACTCTGGACATCAACAATAGTGCTTAAGCTCCCTTAATCATAATCTCCTCTTTGACATATCAGCTACCTAATTACTTGTGGGAAGCTTTTCTAAGTTTCCACTGGACTAACTATTATATTATCTGTTTTTGCTCAAAACAAGGAAAATCAAAGATGTACTTGTCACTACCAGGTGTCTGGTATATATCAAAGAAGAAACAAAGAAAGAGATAGATAGAAGTCGGAAGTAGTCAAAGGTGAATAACCCAATGGGCAAAGAAGAGGGTCAGAAGTGTGGGGGTGTGAGAGATAGAGAAAGAGAGAGAGAGAGAGAGAGAGAGAGAGAGAGAGAGAGAGAGAAAGACAGAGAGGGAGAAAGAGAGCAAACAGAAACTAACTTACTTCCTGCCCATACAGGAATGTCTTTAAGTCTTAACATTTATATGATACATTTATATCGATCTTCTTACATTCCCTATATGTGAATATAGTCGTAATTAAGAATATAGCGGTATATTCATACCCGCTACACATATATTGTAAATACCATAAAATAGTTCCTTAGAATAGAGACAGGAGAGAAAGTCAAGTTTAATGATCATTTGGCTTTGGGCTCAGATTGCTTACAAAATTATATGTGCCCCTGTTCAAACATCCATGAAACCATGCCCGTGGTTCAATGGTCATGCAAGGTTTCAGTGCATCATCTTTATCTTTGTACAGATATTGATGAGTGTACACGGGGCCATGCCACCTGCCAAATCTACGAGGTCTGTCAGAATTTGAATGGCAGCTTCAGCTGTGGGTGCCGGAGAGGCTTCCGGACAAACAGCTATGGAGAGTGCGTCGGTAAGTGTCAGGGTGGCATGATAACCGCCCTCCCTTCTCTATGGTGTATCTTAAAAGGATGCCCACCCTAAAAATAATAATGCCCCATACCTTAAAGGGCATATACTGTACTGGGAAGACAAAAAGGCCTTCAAAAGGTGATTGTGAGCAATCTTCTTGCCAATGGTCTTAAATTCATGTATTGTCTATTTTAGAAGCTTGCTGAAAGTTATTTGCCCTCAAATGATTTGGAGTAATTTGGAGTAATGAGTGACTAAATCACAAATCCTCAAAATGTTCGACCCGAACATTTTGAGGATTTAATCATTAATCATTAATTACTCCATATGTGGATCATTTGAGGGCAAATAACTTTCATCAAGCTTCTAAAATGGACAATATATGAATTTAAGACCATTGGCAAGAAGAGTGCTAACAATTACATTTTGAAGGCTTTTTTGCCTACCCAGTACAGTATATGCCCTTTAAAAGGATGCCCACCCTAAAAATAGTAATTCCCCATTCCTTAACCATGCAATCTAACTTATCATATTCTATTTTTAGTCAAGTTTTATTTACATTTACAGGGAAGTTTTATTCAGAACCCAAGGGCCTGCTGTTCAAGAGTGCCGTGTAGGACTTGGAAAGTGGATTTTTTCTTTTTCAGTCAACTAACCTCATTTATAAAGAAAGATTCCTCCTTTCCCCCATTAAATTCAATGCAATGGTGTACATAATATATACCTCGCAAGGCTGGCCTATATGGTCCAAACAAAAATAAGAAGAAGCTGATTATGTCGAGAGAAGACCTCATCACTAGCTAATTATGTCAAATCATGTATGTTATGTACTCACAAGTAATGAACTCTTACTCACTCATGCATGCAGTGACATACCGTAGTGCCATGTATTGACTTAAGCACCTAGGAGATTGCTTTCATATCTGCTTTAGATAATTACGTTCCATTTTAAATCCTTTTTTTTTCTTTTCCTCTTACTTGTACACATGTGCCATAAACTCATCAGCTAATGTCGGCTTTTCCAAAGAATTGATATGTTGTTATATATGTGTGACCTTGCTGTATCAATGATGGTGTAGAGTATGAAAGTCTGGATGTCTATACTGCCCTACTATGACAAAAGGAAGCAAGTGACAAAACACTCAAATCTGGGTTATTGGTATTATTAGATCGTACCCAGCATTTCCTACATACGGCCAAAATTTTAACAAGAAATATTCATCTGGTTGGGAGATATTCAATCTAACATGATGTGGTGTTGCACTGATGCCAATGCAAGTGACATACACATTTAGCTCATTTACAAGAAAAGTCTCTTTTGTTTGTTGCTTCCTTTTGTCAGAGTAGGGCAGTATAGGTGATCATACCAACATGCACAGACCTGTTGACGTGTACATTGAGGGATCAATCAGTTGTCTGTCCTGTGACGTCAGGACATTTTTTACCTGTTTTTATGTCTGCAGACAATCACTTTATGCCAGTCTTTGTTTGAAGACAATGATTGTATGTTTTTCTCTTCCCTCAGACATTGATGAGTGCCGAGAGGGGACAAGTCAGTGTCTGCCAAACCAGAGGTGTCACAACAACCAGGGCCAGTACCAGTGTCGTAACGTCTGCAGGACAGGCTTCAGATACAACCGGCTTAGAAGTACTTGCGAGGGTGAGGCTTGAACCAGCAAGTACTAACTTTTGCCAGAAATATTGCATCAGTTGATTTATTTCTTTGTGTGTCTAATGTCTTGAATATCTGATAAAAATGCAGGCCAAGGAAATTGATCAATTATGATGGGTTAGGCTTTAGGCTAGGCTTTCAATGGTTTTGTGTGCATTAAGACAATTAACATCTAAATTTATGAAAGTTAAGGGACTTTATTTAAAGGTCAAATCTGATAGTGTGGCAGATCCAATTTAAGATAGACTTGTCAGAGAAGAGGACTCGGTAGAACATTTGTTGGAATTATGTGAGCTACATATAATGACTTGAAGCGGTAATCTTCTTTTCTATTAGCCTGTGGGAAATATGTTTTTCTAGTAAATTTAAGAAAGTTATCTTAAACCCTTCTGAGATTGAAAAGTTTGAAAATAGAACTGATTAACAAACACATAGGATGTTGTAGCATTTGCAAGACTGAGAATGCTCTGTGTCTGTTTGCTCCAGATGTGGATGAGTGTGCAGAGGGGCTGCATGCTTGCCAGGACAACCAACGTTGCATTAATCAGGAGGGGGGCTACGTGTGTCAATGCCCCTCAGGTCACCAGGCAAACAGGGAACGGGGCACCTGTGAAGGTGAGTCGGACTATGTATTTAGCTATGATGATGATGGGGTGGTGGGGAGGGGGGGCTACGTGTGTCAGTGCCCCTCAGGTCACCAGGCAAACAGGGAACGGGGCACCTGTGAGGGTGAGTTGGACTTTAGCTATGATGATCGTGGGAGGGGGGGCTGCGTGTGTCAGTGCCCCTCAGGCAAACAGGGAACGGGGCACATGTGATAGTAAGTCCTACCAGGTAAGGAAAGGATATATCTTGATCAAGGTATGTCAGGTAATGAAATAAAAATGTTCATAAGGGACAGCAGATATTGATGATGAAGATGTTGATGATAGTAATGATGATGATGAGGATGTTTGAGATGAATGTTTGTCATAAATGTCTTTCGAAGATATTTGTGTAGAAAACCAAATAATAATGATAAGAACAATAATGATGACTATGATGGTGATGAAAATACTGATAATGATAACAATAATACCATGAAATCATGACAAGGGCAATCATTTGCTGCTCTTCCTTCTCCTCCCTGGCAGACATTGATGAATGCCGCCTGGGCCTGTGCCGGGGCACCTGTGAGAACATCCCCGGCTCCTACCTGTGCACCTGCCCCACCGGCTACTCCCTCATGGAGAACAAGGTCACCTGCAAAGGTCAGACAGTCACTAATAGAGCACCAAAATATTACGTCATTTGAGCATATTGTCAAGACAACAGGTTCTAATGTAGGCAGGCAGTGGTGATCACAGCAGGGACTCTTATCACTGGAATCGATTCTGTTAGAAACAGTTGTCTTGACAACATGCTCATTTGACAACACCACATTGGAACTCTCCACACCAGGGCCCTGTCTTATAAAACAACCATGATTGATTCCAACGTGAAATGCAAGTGGTATCCATTGTTCCTCTGTACATTACAGAAAGGGGATTGGAATTGCAATTGATTCATATCAATCGCAACACTTTTTAAGATGGGGCCTACTGTGTATTTACACCATAGTCAGACAATCCACTAAATGAAGAACTACTAGGATGCAGATATGGCTTTGTTCATGAAGCTTTGTTGGATGATCAAGTCGTGTGACACCTTGCCTGGAATGAGAAGAGAAGCAGAGAAGCTCATTGTATAGTGTTAACTTTCTCAGAGCTGAAAAGCCCTGTGTTGTATCTGCAATTCTCCCTTTCGCATATAGCTCTCCAAATCTGAATGCCTTTAATTCTTGGCATATATTAACTTCCGGCTTCCGGAGCATTCTATAGCCATCGTCTTGCTTGTGTCTTTTCGTTCTTTCATTAGTACATCCACAACCTATTTTGAGGTAGGCAAAAACATCACTGTGAGTGATTGGTGGTATTTTTCAAGTCCTTCGTCCATGTAACAACCCTTCCATTTTTGTCTCGCCCACCGGAGGTGAAGGCGAGACTAAGGGATCCAAATGGCGTCCGTCCGTCGTCCGTCCGTCGTCCGTCCGTCGTCCGTCGTCCGTCACAAGTGTTAAAGTTTACCTGCAAGACTCTCTTATGATCCATAACTTGGCAACTGTTACAGCAATGGCAGCCACACTTGGTTGATAGAAGCACTAGGGGTATCTTCATGTTATGGTGTTGTCAGAGGTCATGTGATGATGTCAAAGGTCATTTGAGGTCATATATTAAAGAGTATGTGCAAGACTCTCTTTTTCTATGTTAAAGTTTACCTGCAAGACTCTCTTTTGACAAATAACTTCACATAGGTTGCTTGGATTACAACCTAACTTGGGTCATAGATGCACTGGGGGTACCTTCATGTTATGGTACCGTTGGAGGTCACAGGATAAGGTCAAAGGTCATTTGAGGTCATACGTTAAAGTTTACTTGCAAGACTCTCTTATCACACATAACTCATCACATGCTGCTACAATGGCAATCGAACTTGGATGATGGATGCACTGGGGGCACCTGCATGTTGTTGTGCTGTAAGAGGTCACATGATAAGGTCAAAGGTCATTTGAGGTCATACATTAAAGTTTACTTGCAAGACTCTTGGTGAAGGCTTCCTAACTTGTGCACAGAATTGTGTGAGCATGTGTGAGCATTACTGATGTAGATTTAGGCAAACATTACTCATGCACATTTATGCAAATTTATTCAAAGTCACTATTTTGCACCTGATTTTGATGTTGTCTGTTTAAAGTTGCCTTCGCCTCTATTGTGCAACTGATTATCATCCTGTTTTGTCTTTGTCTAATCTAATAGAACTTGGTGGAGGCTTTTTATTCCATCTCAAAGAAGGGGGAAGGTGGGGGAGGGGGAGTAGATAGAGGAAGTAGCATTGCGTGAAATAGCCCTTCTCATTTATGGAATGTTACATTCTATGGCAGATATTTCACAATCAGCCAGGGATACAATTCTTTTGCGTAGCAACGGAGATCGCGATATTTCTGGTTATTTTCGCAAGTGGGCGAGACACAATATTGCTAATGCCTTGTTATATTTCGAGGTTTACGAGGGTTGAAATTACAGATTCTGTGCGTTATTGCGTGAATTCGTACCAAATTCTTACCTGAAGTATACGTTCAAAGAGCAGTCCATCAGATATTGGTATTGCAAGGTGATATCCCTTGATATCAGCTATATGAGATAGGGAGAATTGACTTGAGGTCATTTGTACCAGTATTAATCTTCTCCTATGAACTGGTTCGTGCCCTGCAATAACAAGTTGAAGACCCTACTCATCAAAATAACCATGTTTGGTCAACAGTTGCCTCAAAAAATCTTATGGCTAAATTATCATTTGTTTGAAATCCTTAAAGAGTAATAAAAAATGGAGGGGGATGCAATTTTTACCATTTTCCTGATTGTGGCAGTATTTCTCGGTGAAGAACATACTTCTGTATCTCATTTCAAATGCACTTCAATGTGTTAATTTGTAACTCAACCATATCCAGATATATATGTCGGTGAAAGAGGTATAGTACTGGTGTGCAAATCATGGTTCACCAATTGTTTTCATACTTCTACGCAGATGTTGATGAGTGCGATCTCGGGACAGACTCATGCATCGGAGATGAAGTCTGCTTCAACACACGAGGGGGCTATAAGTGTGAAAGCATTAGGTGTCCACGCTACTATGAGCTGAGACAAAGGTGAGCTTGTAATTAATGAACGCCTCTTGTCACGATATATCATGCCTTTTAAACCATTCAGGGGAAGGGAGGATTGAACCACTGAAGCATGTCAATATTTTGTGCATCATTTTCTAGAGGGGATTCTAAAATATTGAGATCTGTGATTGTAGGCGGGTTATATATGATTTTTACTCAACTGCATGTGATGTGATATCTATGAAAATATATTTATGGATTGTATGTATGCTCTGAAACGATTGTCCTGTTTAAGATAATGCATGTTAGGGGTGGCAAAATAAACAAAAATAATATTATTGTAACCTTGAAAATATTGCATTGCTTTAATGAATATTTGAACTTGGATAAAGTTGATTCACTCCTTTTTTTACTTGCTTTTTATAGTTAAAACCATTATACATGTATTTTTGCAATATTTTAGCAATTGCCTTATATGGCCTGTTTTTTCCCTTTATGTGACTGTTACATGCATCTAATGAACTCTATGTTTGTCAGTGAAGCGTCAATGTTATGTTCACGTAATTGTGTCAGCGTCGATGCGCTTTTCTGCTTCAACGACTCCGCTTTCGATCTTACATAATCATGACCGCCATAACAGCCTACTAAAGTGAGATCAGCCTGAAATGTGTGGTAAGTGTCAACTTTGTGTTGTTTTTAATGCAAATAACCAGTACTTATGCATTTTAACATGAGCTGTGTGCAATGTGTGTTTTATATAACCAATTGTGTTTGTGATAATATATTCCAGTCCATGTGTGGGAAGATATGTACTTCCTTAATTGATTTTAAGATCTGGGCTATATTAGTATAACTTTGTATTTATGACCGTGCACAAGCATCTATTTAAGCAGCACGTATAGACTTGCTCAACTGGAAGAAAGACATACTTAGACTGCAGGAAGATGAATGATATGAATCCTTATTTATTCATTATAACATACACCACAGCAGTAGCACAACATGGTGGCAGCGGTGGGACATACCACAGCTAATTTTGTTAAGCTGCATTGTTCTTCTTTTAAACCAGAAAGCCCCCTTTTTCCATGTGGAATGGTCCAATAATTATACATCCTCTTGAATATTATTAATGTAACTATTATGTTTGTGTGGATTTCAATTAAAAATGCCACATTTCAGACCCATTGCCTTACATTAAGGCTGGGGTAAATAGAAAGATGGAGTCACAATGTATGGGGATGAACCCTGAGATATGATCCACATCGCCATGTTAATGATATTTACAATGCAGTCAATGTTTGCCAATTTCCTCTTTGATTGAGTATACCAGCTGAAAAGTTTATCAGCATTTTTATTTACGTATATTCCCTTTACATATTCTAAAAATGTCATTTAGACCTTTCAGAATGAAATTCCTAATCAAGTTTATTCAATGAAATTCAAAATAGAAATTGTCTTTTTTTTATGTCTTCATGAGATGATAACTGCATTTGGGCAGTTAGTTGTATTATTGCGATATCTCGTGAAGAATGAGGGGTACGGAAGCCACGGTCATGGCCTGCATTGTTTATATCTCCCCCACCCCTACAGGGCCAACCTGTGTCTGCGAGTCCCCTGCGAGCCAGGCAACTCATTCTGCCTGTTCCAGCCGGTCTCCATCAGCCACAAGTTCATCTCCCTGCCTTCCAACTTTCCCCCAAACACCATCATCTACACCCTGGAGGCCAACAAGAAGGACAAGTACGACTACTACTTCCGCCTGCCCAAGGGCAACCGTGGCCGGGAGTTCCGCGTGGTGCACCGGGGCAACAAGGCCAGCATCGAGATGACGCGGTCCCTGGTGGGCCCGCTGGACTACGAGCTCTTCTTCTACATGGAGATCTACCTGGCGGGCACCACCCGGCTGGTGGGCGAGTACATGACCAAGCTGTACGTAAACGTGGCCCCGCATGACTACCCGTACCAGTAAACATGCCGAGGAGCAGTGGAAAAGATAACACGGGCTCAGAATGATTTAGCCCCCTCATTGTCAATTGGAACATAAATCGACATGTTCCCCTACAACTACCCTTTCTATTAAATGTGGCAGTGAAGGCACTGGAGAGCAGTGGATAAACAACACTGGAGCTCAAGGCTGGAAAAGACAACACTGGAACTCCGCTAAATCTTGTCCCACAGAGCTCCCTTAAATAAATGTGAACAATAACATTTCATGAATGAAATGTGTATGATTCATTGCATCAGGGCCCTGTCTTGTAAAAATTAAAATTGGTCACAATTTGATTTGCACTTTATATTAATCATAATTCTGTACATTAGAGATAAAGGATTGGACCTGCGATCATTTCAGATCAATTGCTTGAAAAGGAGCCCTCACAAATACATTTTTAATTTTTTGACTGATGGAGAGGATGCACTGGAGAAAATGTGTGCGACTGACTGGCTCGTCTGGTGGATTTGAACATTCACAGACTGAAGAACATTGAAACAACCAATGGTTTGTCTTATTGGTTTGTTTGTAACATGCTTAAATATTGCTGCTCATGGAATGATTTGTACTGGTTTTAAAACGAGCGATACTGCCTGTTAATGATATTGGGAAGCAAAAGTGTGTGTCATGTACAGAATATATGTTGAAAAAGTTATGCTTGCCAAATGTCATATTAAAATTTGTTTTTATTGCAAAGTCCTTTGCTTACTCATGTACTTTCTGTCAAATTCGCATAAGCTATCAAAAATAGCGGTGAGTTTAAACATTTCATTGACTGTTTTTTTTTTTCATTAAGACCCTATTGTCATTGTGAGAATTTTGTAAGTTGGATTGGATATGAGTGCTTGCTAAATGGCTACAAGTGGTTATTATGCTGTTAATGCGGTGTCGGTGTATGCAGACGCTTATTTCTAGAGAGACAGTAATTGTGGGCAGGTCAGGGCCCTGTTGCATAAACCTTACCATTAATGGTAACTTTGCTACCAATGGCAATTTCTATGGAAACCTTGAATTTGATTGGCTGTCGAGTTGTGTTACCATGGTAGTTACCATTGATTGCAGAGTTACCATTAATCGTAATCTTTATGCAACGGGGCCCTGGTTTGTATCTGAAACTCATTTTAAGGAGTATACAGCACACTGTAGTCTAAAGTTTAATGCAAAGTGAGAAAGAGGATGAACAATACATAAGTATTCAAAAGTTGTATTCATATACAGTTGTATGTTTATTTGCTTTAACATGTGTCTGTCTCACTCCATGTCATTTGTATTTTGTTTTAATGAATGCTTCAAGGTACAGTAACTGTTTACATTATTTGTGAATGGGTAAGTCTGATACTCATGTTTAATCAGATTAATATTAATGTAATTTTGGTAGTTAATGTTATAGTAGTATGAGCAGGTACTCTCTACTATAATTTGCCGTACACTACAGCTCAAAAGAATTGGGAAGGTAAAGAAAGGGAAGGAGCCGCAGTTTTAAACTGTGGTATATTTTGTCTAGTTCAGCATGAAACATGATGCTTTTTAGGCTAAAGCATCATGTTTCATGCTGAACTAGACAAAATATACCACGGTTTAAAACTGTGGCTCCTTCCCTTTCTTCCCTTTCCCTTACCCTATGCCAATTCCTGTGAGTTGGAGTGTAGGCATTAGTATGTTCTTACATGGTGATTGTCATAAACTTTAAAGAAAGTAACAAACAGGGTAGCATGTACATTGCTGCTCCAGTCGCAAAAGGGGTGAAATAATCTCCTAAATACCATACTTTTGTTCTTCATGTGACATATTTTCTATATTATAAATTTTTATGCCACCGCCGGAGGCATTATGTTTTGGGGTTTTCCGTCCGTCCGTCCCGAATCCGTTTAGGCAATATCTTGAGAACCATTAATCAGATTCGCTTCAAACTTGGTACATGTGTGTATTGCATGAAAGCAAGGAAGTGTGTAAAATAGGGGTCAAATCTGATTGAGGTCAAAGGTCAAAGGTAAAATTCCTGAAAGGTCAGAGGTCAAAGGTCAATAAACTTTGTAAAAATTCCCCAAAATTGACCTTTTGCACAATAAATCCAAATCCAAATATAGTGGAACGATGGATCACTACTTGGGGTAGACTGGTGACATTTTTGGTGAAATTGCTGGAAGGTCAGATATAGATATTTTTCACATTGAATCCAAATCTAATGATTCAATTCAAATCAAACATATTACAGAGATGTATCACTTCATGAAAGTAGGCTGGGTAAGTTTGGTTAATGAACTTCTCCCAAAATTGGCTAATTTTAAACAAACTTGATACAAGGATGGATTTAGACAGACTGGTTAGATTGGAAGTCAAAGAATTAGGAGGTCAAAGGTCAATGAACATTGCCAAACTTGGCTAAACATGGAAAAACGGAATATGATATTTTCATTTTACATAGGAATTCAATGGTACATTGCCCACCAAACATTCACATTTTCTGAGAATAAATCTAAATAGAGCTAGCAAAGAGGCGGAGGCATATTTATCGACTGCATGGCAGTCGAATTGCTCTAGTTATTTATAATTTTAGTTTGACAGGCCTACTTAGTACTAAAGAACATAGTACTTTGATGTGTTCTTGCAAAAAACATGTCTGTCATAGAATACTATCAACATCAGTCTTAACAAATCTTATTAATGAGACATTGCAACTTCTAATGCAAGTGTGTGTAAATGAATGAATTCAGCCTGTAGCCACTTATAATTGTAATCTTTCTTTGTATACAATGTTTTAATAAAGTTCAAGCTTTCTTTAATAAAATACCCCTTTCTCCTGTTTTAGTGTTTGTGCATAGATCAACTCAACAAATAAATATACTAATTGCTGTTATTTCTCTCTTTACATTTGATCTCACTGCTGAAATATGGCATAATTGTATAGTACACATGAATTGTTTTCAAACAGAAATGTGTTGTAGACTGATGTAACATAGAAAATATTGAAGAAGAGAGACGATTCCCATGACAGCAAGAAAAGCATTGGGTAGAGATAAAAGAAAGTAAAGGTGTGTGTGAGGGGGTATATTGTTATATAGTGTGTATGTTTGTGTATATCATGCATTTGTGTTTGTGTGTATATGTGCTTGTTTGTTTATTTATGTGTCCGGGTGTTGTTGTTTTTGCAATACTTGGTAGTAAGCACTATTGGTGGTTTGATATAAATAAAATATACAATGAACTAGTTGCAAGCAAATTCATGAATGCAATTATCTCCCCCCTCTCCTGTCTGTATCTCCTCATCTTTGTCCGTCTGTCTGTCTGTCCGTCCATCTCTCTGAGTGCAGTACAGAGATCCAGTGCGTGAAGCAATGCCCTCTGAATGTTCCTGACTGTGAACCCAACAGCAACCTGAATGGCACCATCACTCATACCTTTGTGGCCCTGCCGAGCATCTCCTTCTTACGCCAGCCAATCAGACTGCTCACCATTGCCGTAAGTCACACAGCAACACTTGTTACCATGGGAATGATAAGACTACCGGTATTAACAAATGCTTTATTCAAGATAACCCTTAGCCTTAAATCCATCAAACTGGCATGAATAGTCCACTGTTACTACATACTTGCTATCATACACACTTAATAGACATATTTTTGGCACATTCTAGCAATTTTCGGAGAAGTGAAAATTCCATAAATCTCCACTAACCCACACCTTTGACCCTGCTCTAATAAATTGTCAATTCCAAAGCGATTTAACTAATCCCAGTGAATTAATTATCGCAACATCCCCAATGTAGTGTACCTCTCTTCTAATCCCTCTTCTCCTCTCCCCTCCTTATAGCTTCCCAACTACCGGAATGCGTACGGCTTGGAGACACAGACCTATTTTAATCTGCTGAGCGGGAATGAGGAGAACTACTTCAGCATCGCTCGTTTCCTCCCCCAGGGATTGCCCACTGGTAAGGTCGCTGGTTCCTGATCCCAGGGCTGGTACTCTGAACATGAACTCAAGTTTTACAGGGAGTATATTGTACTGGGAAGGCAAAAAGCCTTCAAAAGGGTGATCTTCTTACCAATGGTCTTCAAGTCATGTATCGTCCATTTTAGAAACTTGCTGAAAGTTATTTGCCCTCAAATGATCCACATTTGGAGTAATTAATGATTACTAGTGAAATCATCAAAATGTTTGGCCCGAACAGTTTGTAGATTTGTGATTTAATCACTAATTACTCCAAATGTGGATCATTTGAGGGCAAATAACTTTCAGCAAGTTTCTAATATGGACAATACATGAATGTAAGATCATTGGTAAGAAGATTGCTCATGATCACGTTTTTGATGGCTTTTTGCCTTCTCAGTACAATATACTCCCTTTAACTCAAGTTTCAACTGAAGTCCCCTTCAATCCATAACTTAACTGCAATTCTCCCAATCGCATATAGCTGGTATCAAGCGATATCACCTTGCGATACTGATATCTGATCGATTGCTCTTGGGACGTATACTTCCATTAAGATTTTGGTATGTATTCAATTCACGCAATAAACGCACAGAATCTGTCATTTCGACCTTTGTAAACCTTGTACATGTAATATTAAAATGGAAGGGTTGTTACATGGAATAAGGACTTCAAAAAAATACCACCAATCACTCATGGCGATGTTTTTGCCTACCTCAACATTGATTGTGGATGGACTAATGAAAGAATGAAAAGACACAAGCAAGACGATGGCTATAGAATGTTCGTGAACCGGAAGTTCATATCCCAAGAATTAAAGGTAAAAAACTTAGAGCGCCACACAGGTTCAGATTCGGAGAGCTATATGCGAGAGGGAGAATTGTAGCCTCTTCTCTTTACCCACATGTAGGGGGAAAGTGTCCCATAATGTGTCATGCAACCACATTAGGATAAATGTTCACACTCTTGTCTGCTGCCATGTCTTAGTGTACAGTATGAGACCCTAAGCAAACATGACTGAAAACAATCTGGAAGCGCTCGTTAGTTTCTTCGAGTTATTCTGCGGATGACGGACAGAGCACACTGCCCGAAACGTCGAGACTGATACTCCCTCTTTCAGATTTTGAAAGAAACCTATAGTTAGTTGCAGAACTGACTATAAGTTTTCTACACTTTTCTCATTTCCTTTTCTTTCTTTCTTTCTTTTCTCTTTATCACTACTTTGTGACTAGTTCACAACTCTCATCAACATCCACCCTTTTCTTCTACCTCCATTCCATCCCATTTATTTTCGGTTTAAAACACCGAAAATTGAAGCTAAAAATAGTCTTGTGTAAAAAATATAAAAATTAACCTCTCCTTTTTTCACTTTTCACTTAAGTTTCCTTTCTTCACCCCATAAGTGGGCCAATCATCCGAAAGAATACAACCACATGGTGTTACCGAAAGTTTTACTAGTTTCTAAATAGTATTTATTAGTACACTCTCACCATGGAAACATTCAAATTAAATTAAATTAAATTAAATTAAAAATCAGATTAAATGGAAACATTTAATCTGGAAGTCGTTGCACAGTGCACTATTTGATGACTTTCCCCCATATGCCATATGGAGAATCAGTAGTCCTTTTTATTGAAGATAGTTTTAGAATTAAGTCTCTTTCAGAATACCAACTCAGGACTATGCACACTGTGTGGTGTCATATTATGACCCATCCGTTGCACAGTGAGGAAAAAGTTAATCATGTGTTTGATTTTATAGTATTTACATTTACATTGTTCCAAAATAAAATGATATAAATGCTGTCTGTCTATGCTGTAAAATTTGATACATCATCTACAATAGAATCAGCAATGATCAAATCAATATGTTCCAAGGTAGGTTAAAATAGGTAATTATATCATACTTTTGAAAGTTAAGTCTGAGTCCTCTAGTCGGATGTAGTTCTATACTAGTAATTCATGACATTAGAAAGATCATGCATGACTACCTATCAGATTAAAAAAAAAAATTCTGCAATCACTTTTGATGTTTACATGTTTACATTGTTCTTGAACAAACAAGGTATGGCCAACATGAAAACAGGATTTTTTTTAGGTGCTAGGCGTGTTTTGATGTAGATTTCCCCCCTTGTTCATCCCTCCCCAAGGCTACTTATCACTACAGAGGCCCATCCAAGGTCCGTACGAGACCGTCCTCAGCCTACAGATCGTCACCGAGGTCAGGAATGCCCTCACGCGCAGGACAGAGATCACCGCCTCGTCGTTCCTCATGATTCACATAGACGTCGGGGAGCAGTCCTACTAGCATCCACACCAACCCTAACCCTTGTTGCTCGTGTTTCACATAAACATTGGGTATCCCACCTGCAGCTATCTCACAAAAGGTCCATATTCACAACAGTGTTTTAACTGAGACTGCGTACTAAAATAAATTATCTGATGCCATCATAAAATCAAAATAGTAGGCGATTTCAATTATTCGCTGAAATTATTTTGAGGACAAACTCAACATACCATAGGGATTCTGGGGACAAAATCAATTATATTGCATCAATAATGTTTCATGCTGTTTTATTTGCCGTCCCATACGGTTTATAATAACATTCAGTTCTTGTATAGTGCATAACATTTAGATACACCAGGTTTAGTTCACTGTTCGAGTTCAATCTCTGTTCAGAATATGGGCCACTGGGTTTGGTATCTACTGCTGAAGCAAAGGACATATTGAAGGACATTTCATAATCTCTAATGCTCACTGTAAACAGTTTAGAAGAGATTTGTATCTTGTACACTTTTGGGCAAGTGATGATGACCATGTCAACATTCGTATAGTTTTGTCTCCTTGGATGATAAAAAAACTAAACCATGAAAATGGTGCTGATAGTATTGACAGAAGAGAAAGATTCCATCAGTTTGTGCTCATAGATACATGTGTTAGTGACACATATCATTCCAATTCATATTCAGTCGCTTAAATCATGTGGAGTATTATCATGAATTGACACTTGGGCCCAGAAAAAAACCCTGTATAGACATAACGCTTACCGGTACATTTTTTTTTTAACCTGTAGCATCTGGCATACATAATGTTGCATAACACTTCATGTAATTTCTCTTTCTCTATACCCGTTTTCTCCCTTTTTATCTCTCTCTATCTCCCTCCCTTTCTCATGTGTGTTATATCGATCATACAATTGCTCTATTGATCATACCCTATGGCAAGTGTGGAGAGGTCTTGCATTTTGCATAAGTCTAACTTTAAATCAAAATTTCATTGCTAAAATATGACCATTGGAAGTTGCATACAACACAGAAAAAAATGGAGGTTTTTTACGTTGTAATATTTGGTATTTATAAACACGCAACTTGTAAGATATTTGTGTTTGGATGACTAAAATGTCATTTTTAAAAAACTTATTACGGACGAAAATCATTTTAAAACTTCATGTGATAATATATTATGTGTACAAGTTTTGATACAGTAGACTAAATTTTGTCTTAATTGAGTACACACATGCGTGCAAGGAAATAAAAAGAATATCAAATTATATTTTGATGAGAATTTTGGAAAATAAATTTTGGCACAATTATACCATCATTGATGGCACAGTTGAAAACAAGATAGTGGAATTGGTAGTAAAATGTACATGATATCTTAATATGGTTACAATGCTGTGGTGAGCCCTCTCAACGTTACACTAAAAAAATGTACCCATATTCCCAGGATGCATCAGCGACTTCTGAAACTTTTTCTCTAAACAACTTAACTATTGCCAGTTTGTTGCCATGTGTGTATTTATTTTACATTATGCCAAAATCTTGCTACAATAAGTCGTAATTGCTCTTGTTTAACTGGGGAACAAACAGTACCATTAACTTCATCAAAAGCACAGAATGTAGAGTGATATGGAGTACCATTTCAAGTTGGATATTATCTTGTGTTCATACTTTTTAAGTACCATGTATACAAAAAGACATAGATGTATGCATTGTAGATTGTATTGCTCTATACTACTTCAGTTTACTACTGGCTCTCACTTCACATTTATTATTATGCACAGAAAATTGTTTCATACTTTATCTATTTTGTACATATATTTTGTTTGTTGTGTGGTATTTTCTAAATCATTATCAAAATCAGAGGACTAATATATGTAAATGAGTATGTATGGAGAGTTTTAAATGTTAACTTTGCCAGAAATTCTTTAGATGCTGTTGGACATTACCGGTACTTGATTGTTTAACTGTTATTATATCCCTTCTATGAATATTCATGAGTATTCTAGGAACGTGATTGGGCAATTGATGCTCGAAGAGCTCCGGATATTTTTCACTATTTTTTCCTGGGGAGGACTGCGCATGCTCTATTTACTATTTTCTTCCTTGGGACTACTGCGCATGCTCTCTACCTGAGCGGGCGTAAATTAGTGCGCGCATGAATGCAGTGCGCGGCGTGTTGCGCATTTACCTGGGATGAACCGATATCGAGACAGAGAAAAAAAAAAGGCCACATACAACCACATGGTGTTACCGAAAGTTTTACTATTTTCTAAATAGTATTTATTAGTATTTTTGTTCTGTTATTGTTTTACAAAAGGGATATAAAACAAATATACCAAGCATTGAGTTCGAAAGTATAGTGAAAATTATCCATCTTCGGAGGGACTGGCATAAGTTACTATTTTTTCCTCGGGGGCTTCGCCCCTCGGAAAAAATAGTTCTATGCCACTCCCTCCTCAAATAGATAATTTCCACTATACAATCTCACAGCTTGGTATATTTGTATAATATGCCAAATTACTGCTCTATGGGCTTTGTGTGTTTTACTTGTGTGAAAACGGATCAACAGCTGAATAGCATATAAAGACTTAATCCAAGTTGTACTTTTTACCGGTACATCAGCACCATGGTTTGGACTTTTTTTTTTTTATCTATATTTACGAGTTTTGTGCTGTTTCAATTTGTTCCAGTTCACTCACTTGAAATTTGAATGAGCAATATTTAACATATGAATCTGATTGATGGTATAATCATAATTGTAAGTCAAACATAATTGTCAGTCCATTTCACCAGTTAATGTATTTTTGTTTTAAGTGGACTCCTTATGTACATTTGGAGATGACATACACTCCATAGCATATAATGAAGCATTAAGTGAATGGTAGGTGTTTTGTGTGTTTTTAATCAAAGCAAGTGACTTTAAATTGTATAAATAACTCAGTATTCTGTTTGACAACATACAATGCATTGTACATTGTGTAGCATTTGTAGCTTTAGCCGTTTGATCATTTCTTTGTGTTTACATCTACAAACTCAATGCATTGCATCTGATTGTTATCCATGTCACATGAAAAGTTATCACTTTGTCAATCACCATTACATGTACATGTACTTCAATTTTGTACATGTATATATCACAGTTCTTACTTACCAACTCAAAATACTTGTAATCATTGAAAGTAAATATATTTTGAAGTATATATATTGAAATTTGTGATTTTTGCAACAGCTTCTGTCATTGAGTGTTTTTCAGCAGTTTAGTTGAATTACTGTTTTTTTCCCCTGTTTAGTATGATGTCATGAAAACAGAAATGTAAGCTTCCAAATACATTTACTATACATTTAATTTTAATACATGGGTGACTTGTGTCACAAAAATGCATACTAAATCTCTCTCACAGAATCAACCACATGTTTCTGAGATCTATCTCATGTTTTTGTCGCCCTCTAAGAATTTTGTCCTGTGTTTTTCAAAGGAACCCAGCCCCTGGTACTGCTGCCTTTTGCCATTTGCTCTCATGGTCTAAAGACAAAAGTATACATAAATATAGATGAACGAAGGTTGTTTTTTTTTTCATTTTCTGAACAGAGAATTGTACACAAGGAGATCAAAGAAAGCAGTCAAAATACATGTATTTCCATAAAATTTCTTTATTCTCATCATAATGTGGGGGACATTCAATTTGAAATGTCCTTTCAAAACAATGTCACATTCACAATTGCATCATCCTATCAGTCCACATGTAAAGATACTGATGACAAAAGTGACTACAAATTGTCACATTACACATTGATAAATTCTCTCTTCACCGATTGATGCACATCAAATCAAATTATTGCAGAGCAAAGTACCTAATCTATTAAGCTCTTTAATTCAGTGTCTGTAGCACGCTAGCTCCTGATGCTTTTTTTTTTTTTTTACGCAAGGGATGTGCGACAGGCAGATTAAGAAAACAAACCCCACTAGTCAAGGAACTCTGAGGTAGTTTGGTGAATGGATTCTTTGCTCGGCTAAAAGCATGAAGATGTATTAATCAGTGACAAGTACCATACACCATTTAAGCTTAATGCACTAACGAGTACATTCATTGATACATTGTTTCCTTTCTTCGATCAGGTCTTCTGTGATTTCATTAATTTGTAAGGAATTTTACTCAAACGTAATTTGATTAACAAATTATGGTTATATGGCATTACAGTTACAGAAGTGAAAACCTAAACTGTATTATTGTTTTTCCTTATATTACATTGTAATGCACAGATTGAATTTTAAACTAGAAAAGGCTAAATATTCCACACACAAAATAAACACTATGACAAAAACCCTGTTTAAAAACATGCAACCAAATATCCCCATCTTGTCAGCATCAAAAAGAAATCAGCATACTTGTAATAAACCTGAATCCATTAAGTTAACCAATTTAACAGAAAGACCCATCATACAACTGTCAGTAATGAGGTAGTATTGTACAGCGCATTGTAGCGACATCACACTTTGAATCAAAGGACTATTTGACTACCTGTCAATATGGCCAGGAAAGAGATCTGGGGTAAAGCCTCTGTTTTTTGTAGCAAAAAAATTGTAGCATCTATGGAGAGCCTCTAGACTTAAATGTTTGGAGATATGTCACTTTCTTATCTTGAAATGCTAATCAGCTTACAAACACATTAAAAGACTATGCATGCGTCACTCACCAAGTTTGAAGTTGGCCAATGCTGCAATTGAAGCAACAAAATAAAGCATATCAAAGGCAAGCCTTCAAAGAGCTTGGCATTATTTGCAAATTATCCGAGTGCAAACAAGTTTATGATTTCACTAGTAAAAGAAAGATGAAAGTGACATCATACCTTACATTGTGAGTTTGTGACATTTTCTTTACTACCGGTAGTATATCTGCATACCTCAAGCAGGCCTTAGACAAGCTTTGGTTAACTGTAAGGGCGGAAGCGATGGAAAGAATACGTAAACCTTGAATACCAGTATACATAACAAAACTAGCGGAAGACTCCCACTAGAGGTTCTGAGAAATAGGAATGTGACATCACACCTTCCACCATACAAACATACACATATTTGGTTGTGTTGCGTCTCACTTTCTCATGGCTGCATGCGGATGGCGCCGTCCACCCGAATGACTTCAGCGTTCATCATGGGGTTCTGAATGATGGACTCCACAATGTGTGCATACTCGTCTGGCGCCCCCAACCTGCTGGGGAAGGGGACAGTGCGGGCAAGGAACTCCCGCACTTTCTCTGGCAGGGACGCAAGCAGGGGTGTGTCAAAGAGTCCTTCATGTACAAAGAGGAGAAATAAGAGGAAACGATAGCCAACATTAAATGTAAACATTTCAAACAGCAACTGCATCTACCTTGATATAACTCATATTACATTCCACAGACTAAGAATGTTGCTATACGATTGGTCAAGAGTTAATCACGTGATAAATCGTAGTTTTGCCCATCTGACCACCTGAGAAGAAAAATTTGTTACACTCCAGGTGATAGTACTTTTTGGTTTCGCTGATCTCTTCACTCCTCACAGTCCTAACGCGTGATCAATATTTAAAGTACGCGCGAAATAAAAGTGTGTTACACTTGGACTATCAATTGACCAACAGTAGCTCCTACTAATGCGTCCTAACGCGTGTTCCCCATGGCAGCAGCTCAGGGTTAGGTAGAGAAGTAAACATTACTTATGTACGTCAAATTGTCATTTTGGTATAGATAGTTGGTTTTGGATGTGGAATATGAAGCAAATAATCAACTTTTGGTTTCAGGCAATGAGACGAACTATCACTTCCTCGGCGATCTGAATGTATGCGCTATCTTTCCTTAGCTGCGCTTCGGAAAGATAGCTACATCCAGATCACCTCGAAGGTGATAGTTCATCCCATCATCTTCACTAACGTTGATTATTTACTACAAACAAGAAGCTCATGTTTAATATGGATTAGAGTATACGTCATATAGCATGGAATACACACAATACTGAGCTGTAATTTTGGCATCTGCAACATGAACAATCAACATCATTATAGGATCATCAGATAGAGTATGGTGTGTTCCCTTGAAGGTTAACCAGGCGTGTTAAATAACCACATCTTTCTGCCTATATTTAATAACTTCTTTCCCTGTTGAACAGGTTCATTACCCTCAAGCAGACCTAACAAAATTTAACAATTGCACTGTTTGCATTAGACCTTACATAATTTATGATTGCATGTCATAACCATCAAGTAAACAAAACAAAGATAACAGTAATTGTACAACACAAATTGATTTTCATATTAGGTTCATGTATGCATTTGTTCCTACAACATGTCATGCTTGAACATGTACCGACATTGCAGCTAATGTTGTGCGAATATTTATATAACTAGTTATATTTAAGAGTTTATCTTCCCACAGATCTATAGACATTGAATACATCTGCCATGTAACTAATGCAATTCTTTCATTCAATGGGCTTTCCATGTACTATGCTGGCTTCTAATCATCAAGCAAACAAAGCATTAAGCAAATAAAGCATCAAGCAAATAAAGCGATTGTGTTATGAGTGAACTTGTGCAGTCATTTTGGCATACTGTATTTATTCAACAACTGTTCATGAGAGTTTATCTCATCACAGATCTGATAACGTTGAATATCTATCATGTAAATAATGCAAGTCTGGTAGGAGATTGACTTCAATCTATCTTACTATTGACATTTTCTTTGAGTTTGTAAACAGCCATTTAAATAAACTTAACCTATCATCCTACATTTTATGGAGTAAACAAAGAATTGATTGAAATCTTGGGGGTTCTCCGAAAAAGTGCAAAGAGCAAATCAAACCTACCTGGTGCCACTGTGCAGACTCGAATCCCCTGAGAAGCCAGATCCCGCGCAATTGGCAGAGTCATGCCTACGATGGCGCCCTTTGAGGCAGAGTACGCTGCCTGACCCATCTGCCCATCGAACGCAGCCACGCTGGCCGTGTTAACGATGACCCCCCTCTCACCGTCCACATTGGGGTCATTGGCCCCCATGGCCCCTGCTGCTAGCCTGATGACATTGAACGACCCCGCAGTGTTCACCATCAGAACCCTCTGGAACTCGTCCAATGGGTGGGGTTTGTCCTTCTTGAAGTTGTACGTCTTCACAGCAATACCGATTCCGGCACAGTTCACGGCAACATCCAGACGGCCGAAGGAGTTGCGAGCGACGTCTATGGCCTTTGTAACATCATCTACTGAAGTGACCTGTTAGCAAACCCATACAGCCAAGGATGAATTTATGTCTCACAGTCTCACCTTCTCACAAGTGTAACATTTTGATGAAAATAAATCATAGATTTCAATGTAAATGGTGTTAACTTGACCAACATGACCAAAACATCAGTAAATGTAATAATTTATTGTTTCATTATTCCTTTAACAATAAAATACAGTTTAATACATTATTCTACAAACAAATTTCATGGCTATTAACTTCATCGTAATCACATGTAATGTCATCTTGTCTCACAAGCTCACTAAATACACATGGATCATTCCAACAAATCAAAATTACACACACTTTGAGGTGATGTCTTAATTTAAACAATTAAAACTAGGTCATATCAAAGTAAAATCTGGGTCTTCAGTAAGATTGAAGAAAGGTTGAAAGGTGGTGTATTCCCTTTGTGGGCCTAGCAAATTGTTAGCTAGTGAATTTAATTTAGAATGCTTGCAAAGCCATTGAAAGATCACAGTAGGCCTACTAGCAGTAAATTGTAGTCCTATATATGCATTTTTTCTGTATGTAGTGATCATGTACTGGTATAGCGAGCAATCGGCTATACCAAGGAAAAAGTGTGGGTCCCGACCCCCTAGTTATAACGGGGTTTCCCTGTACCTAATCTTTAAGGGTTCAATGAAATGGAGTCATATTATGATGTACAGTACATTTTTAGTTAATCAGCTTATCAGTATCAGTTTACAACATGGTCATACTGGTAAGCCCAAAGCACTTTTTATTGTGGTTGTGAATTGACAGTGCACATCCTGAGCCTACCAAAGGAGTTTTCTTATCTACAAAAACAATACAAATGTTGGTTTCCTATCTAATGCTGATCGGGTCACAAAATTGTGATAACATTACATGTATGGGCATTGACAAATGCTATGCTAACCCTACTCCACTTTTTTTCTGACCTAATCATAAATCAAAGAATTCAAGCTGCACAAAGTCATTGGGGAATTGTCAAAATTAAGGAGAATAGCTGTTCAGTGAAGTACAAAAACACCTAACTTACATCTGTAGGTGAGAACTTGCAGTTTTCACCCATACCCTTGGCAACCTCTTCTCCAGGAGAGTTGGGAAGATCAGCAATGATGACTCTGGCTCCGTTCCTGACCAGTCTCTCAGCTGTGGCCCTGCCGAGACCAGACGCACCACCGGTCACTATGCCAACCATGCCCTGCAGTGAAGAGAGCATTTAATGTCCATACACATGCCCAACTCAGGGTCCTCAACCGTGTTGATTGTTTGCGGTACAAACACTGTGTATACTCTAAAATAATGTGCAGTGTGCAACCTTCTTTTGTGTACATATACAGTATCACACAATATGTGCAAGTCTGACCTAATATCGACATGTAGTCTTTGACTAATTAAAGTGAGAAACAATCATTTATAAAATACATGTATCGTGAAGTCTCATGATAAACCAAATGCTAACGTTAGTTTTAGAAGATGATCTAGGGTGCATTTTTAAAAATAATGACAACCCTACACCAAGTGATAAATCATTTAATTAGCACTGAGGTGATTCTCGAAGCGATCACAACTCTAACCTCAGTTTAAAAATGCTGGAACTGCTAGGACCCTGTTGCAACTATAGTTGTGTTATCAGGGCCATTAAAAGTGAATAAATTTGAATTCTGTGCACTACAACAACATTCATGTTGCATTTGTCAAACTTTGCTAAGCATGAAATCAGTTGTGGTGTTGATGTTCAACATTACTTCATTAAAGGCGAAATTCATCAAAAAAATAAAATAAGTATTGAATAAGGACAAGTCCTATTCTTCAAGTATTCCATATATCAAAAAGCTTGTCTATGCATGGCAACATTTTACAAAATTTGTTATTAAATGTTCAAAACTCACTTGTGTTGCTTATTTCTTTTAACTTAAAGATTATCAATTGTTTGATTAAGGTGTTTTACCTGCTGTGACATGCAACACATGTATTCATTAACCCCTTTTTACAATATTTAGCAGTTAGCCATTAATTTCAAGAATGGCATGTTTGCTAGACCACCGTTAACATGGTATTTTTCAACATGAATATGACCAAAATAGATAGCACGTAAGAAAATCGATGAATTGATTAAACCAAAAGAAAATGACGGATTGATTTTACAACAATATTCTCTAAACTGACATGTTGTTATACATCAAGCCACAGAGTGATTAAAATTTTAACCAATACTTTGACCCATGTCAAAATTATCAATGGAAATTTTGTTAAATATGGGTCAAAGTATTGGAATGTGGTCTAGGGCCCTGTTTCTGCATTAGAATGCCAGTGACATCTCACTTAGAACTCACGCTAGTATTAATGATGCTAAACCGCTTTCGAAGAGAATGCTAGGTTGGATATCAGTGACATCTCGTGTATCCATAACGGATCATAATTTTCAGACAAATTGATAGCATTTCTCACAAAACTCAATAATTGATTAAATGTCAGGATGAAATAATCATAATTTTGTTAAACATGGGGCAAAGTATCATTTAAAACGTTGATTAGTCTATAGTTTTATGTAGAACACATCATTTACATGAAGATTGTTGTGCCATCAATCTCTCATTTCTTCTTGCTCAATTCATTGATTTTCTTTCATGCTTCTCATTTTGGTCATATTCGTGTTGAAAGATACTGTGTTAACGATAGTCTAGGAAAACATGCCATTCTTACAATAAATGTCTGAATATTGAGGCAAGGGGTTATCAAATGCAAGTCTGACTTGATATTCACAACTGATGCAAAAATCTCAATCCAACATAGATTTAATCATTCAAAAATAAATAAGTGAGCACTAGTGAGTTTTCAACATTAAACAGTGTTAAATGTTGGTATGCTTAGACTTGCCCTCTGATCTACTCCAGAATGCTCAGATGATACTTATGAATTTCACCTTCAATGAAATGATGTTTAACAAGCAAACCGCTTTGCCCGCCACAGCTGATTTAATGCTTCGCAAAGTCAGACAAAATGCAACAGAAAAGTTCACATTATTAACGCGTAATGCAAATTTATTCACTTTTAACAGCCCTAATTATGCAACTCAGCTTTCCATGAGCATGATAAATCACTATTGTTCTCAAGGATCGTCCGATCACGAACAATAGATTCCACAGGGTCTGAGCAATACCAGCATTTAGAGCTGAGATTAGAGTTGTAATAGCTTCAAGAATCACCTCAGTGCTAACTATCAGATTTAGAGCTGAGGTTAGACTTGTCATCGTTTCTGCTTCTGCTTCTGCTCGATACTGTACAAACACCTCAGTGATGTGGCTATCACGTACAGATTGCGCATATGCAGCAGTTGGATGCAAAGCTTATTATATATTATGCAAAAACTTTTGCATACTGTCGAGAAACACGCCCTGGGTAGAGCTATATCTAATATTTCAACCTCACACAGTATCAATTATTGCACAGTTTCGTGAGAAAGGCTATCAATTTGTCTGAAAATTCTTAACCGCTATCGATACACGAGATGTCAATGACATCTAGTATAGTATAGTAAAGAAAACAACTTTTCAAGAAATGTCCGTTGTCATGATATTTTTAGTTGAGGTACAAAATGAGGCCAGCACGGGCTGGGCTAGGCTAGGTACCTAGGCAGGGCCACGCCAGCCCGGCCAATGGCATCCCGGTCGGCTACGCTAGCCTGCTAGCTGCTGCACCAGCCGGGCCCCTGACACTCACACTCACAGTGACAGTCGACTGTACAGGGAACAACAGTCATGGCTCGTGATCGTGAGCAGGGCCAGCCAGTGCGACAGTGAATAGGTGGAGGTAACATCATTATATTTACCTTCACAGATCTTATTGTCGCCATACTTATTTTAGTATTAACAGCTAACGGCCAGGCTAGTTTCAGCAGGTAGAATACTTTCCAAACTTGGCTTGACTTGATCTTCAACGCCGTCAACCCGGCACGATATACGCAGATAGATGTAGTGCAGTGACGAGTACAGTAGTAAAGTATTGACACACATGTGTGCTATTAGCCGATATTCCAGGCTGTCAGCTGCTTTTCCCTGTACATTGTAATTACATTATGTTATGCTCTGTTGACACTTTCACGATTTTTGGTCCCGCACTGCCCCGCATTGAATGCGTGCCAGTGCGTGAAGAGCGAAAGAAAATTTTCAACATGTTGAAAAAAAATTTTCGCTCTTCATAATTCACGCACTGGCACGCATTCAATGCGGGGCAGTGCGGAACCAAAAATCGTGAAAGTGTCAACAGAGCATTACACAAAAATAAGAGACTTTCCCCACACTTAAGATCCGACTCTCTTTTATGCCGAGATAAGGTAGAGCGGGATATGTTTATTTGTATGTTCTGTTAGTTGACTTTGATATATAAGAGAAAGACAGAGACCAAAACCTAGATCATAGGCATTAAAGTTGATGGACTGTGCCACTGAACTAAAAGTAACTATAATTTAGATCAGTGGACTGTGCAAGTGCATGAACTGTACTGAACATGCTATGAAAAGAAGAACGTTTGTTCATTGTTTCAATAGGCCTGTTGAAACGTTTATTTCGAGTTTTCTTACAACGGCTAAAATTGTCAACATTGTGTACTTTTGACCCCCCCAAAAAAAGACATGGAGAGCACCTCGCACGTGACGTCACATACACAAATGGACAGAGCCATCGAGGAGTTAGGGCAACCCGGTTTCAATAAAGTGCGATTAAAAAAAAATGTTACCCTTTCTAGAATATGGGATTCCGAGAGAATTTCTAGCATGTATGGAAATAGTAAATATTCCTTTGTCACTTGGTTAAAATGTGTTTCGGTGTTGCTGTTATGGTTGAGTGCACAACATCTATTGTTTGAAAAAGTGTCAAAATCCATTTGCGCCAAGCCAGGTGATTAATTGCTGAAACAAAGACAAAAACATTCACATTAGCGTAAAGTTTCTGTGTATGTTTATTAATCAAGAAAAATAAACAAGAGAACCAGTAAATCAATAAATTATCTTCACTGAAAAATTCCTTTTCATTTTCATTTTGACCACAACTTGGACAAAGCTTCCCGCCTTCAATCTTCACATGTTTTACATTTCTCTCAGTGGACTTCTGAGCTCGATGGAGCACTGCTGCCATGGCCTAATGACACTGTGACGGCAGTTGCTACTGGATTGACAGATGTGACACAGAATGAAAATTGGTGTAATTGCACATCCAAGTTTGTTCAAAAGTGAAAATCTCATTAAATATTCCAAATAAATTGATAAGAAAGCTTCACAAAAACCCACACAGTACGTCAATACATTTCTAGACCACCTTTCTTTTTAATTATCAATCCAGAATCCAAAACTAGGCATGTGGACGGAAACTATATGGATGTGTGTTTACGTGAATGGCATATGACATTGCTTGACGACCTTCCTTTTAAATTATCAGTCGAGAATCCTACGAAACTAGGCATTTGGACGGAAATTGTAGAAATGTGTGTGTGTGCATGGGGGGGGGGGGGGGGGATATGGGTAAGATTCAATTGTTGAAGACTTATGTTCTGTCCAAATTCAATTATGTTTCTTCTCTCATTACTGTTCCAAAACTCATTCTGGAAGAAGTAGAACGTATTTCCTTTGATTTCATTTGGAGTGGAAAGGACAGAATAAATAGAAAAATTTTATATCAGAATTATGGGTTTGGGGTGTAAGAATGACAAATTATGAAACATTTATAAAAACTCAAAGGGTTATGTGGCTTAAACGGCTAATATATGGAGATAACTTGTCAGGATGGAAGATTTGTTTTGTTTCTGTAGGTCAATAGGGGGAAGGTTCATATTTTTATGTGATTACGATATGAATGAACTGAATTTGAATAACCTGGCACCTTTCTATAGAGAAATTTGAAAGGTCTGGCAAGAATTGGATAAATGTAGACACTTTGAAGAAAATAAACATAATCCCATTCTTTTCAATAATAGACACATTTGCATAAGAAACAAAATGATATTTTTAATGAGGATCTATGGAAGAAAGGGGTTATTCAAATAGATGATATAACTAATGGAAAAGAAATCAAACCATGTTCTCATTTTTTTACTTTAGGAATTGAAAGCAAAGGATTATTTAACATTCTTGATTTGTTTAAAGCCATTCCTGATGATTGGAAAACAGGAGAACATAAATGCAAGTTGATATTCATAATTTTGGCATAAGATTAAACATAGAAGGACAAATAGGTCAATTGTCTAACTTAAAATCTAGAAAAGTGTACAATTACTTCATTAAAACATTTCAGGAAGAATATAATTTACAAGTGCGAGATGGATATAATCAATATAACTACAATAAGGAAGAGATTAAGGGTACATTTTTAAGACCAAGAAGTGCAGTAATTTGTTGTAAGCATAGAGAATTTCAATTTAAGTTATTACATGGGGCCCTATATACAAAAGATCATCTCTTTAGATTTGGATTTGTAACTGATAAATTGTGTTCCTTTTGTACAAAGGAGGATGAGACGTATTCACACCTTTTTCTGTTTTGTGCACACGTTCAAAGAATTTGGCAAGAAATTACAAATAGATTGAATTTAAAGGAATTAGACATCAATAACTGGAAATTAATTTTCATGAGGATCCAAGGAAATTCTCAAAGAATCAAAATGTGCAATTACATTATCCTTATCATAAAATACATCATATATTTTTCGAGAACAAAAGGAATGCTTCCTTCCATGAACCAAATCTTAAAGATGATTTCGGACTATAAAGATAGGGAAGAGAAGTTAGCGATTAAAAGTTGTAAATTAGAGTTACACTTACAGAAATGGGAAGAATTGAACATTTAGAGGACTTATAGCATTTGTATTTTCTTATTTGCTCTGGGTGGTTACCCTTCTAAATATCCATAACGCTCTCCTGACAGCATCAGTTCCATTTTCGTATTTCTTGAGCGCGTGAGGGAATGGGGGCAGTTACACGGGACTTGGGGGGGGGGGGGGAGGGGGTGGACTTACATGTTTTGTGTGGGGTGGATATGTTCGGGGGGGGAGAGGTGTCAGAAAAGATTTCATTCTTATGGAATTGTTTTATTATCATTTATACATATCTATTAGTATTATAATGATTATTATTTTAGAGGAATATGATTTATAAGTTGCATATATATTCAGGAGGAATATGGCACATGTACTTATTTATATACAAGTGGTAAATCATGCTTTATTGTGTTTATCGAATCAATAGAAATATTACGTTTATGTATTGTTATTGTATGTTATAAAGTGAAATTGTTTATTTTATCATGGGAATTAAATCAAATAAAGAATAGAAAAAAGTGTGTGTGTGTGTGTGTGTGTGTGTGTGTGTGTGTGTGTGTGTGTGTGTGTGTGTGTGTGTGTGTGTGTGTGTGTGTGTTTATGCTCATCTTTTGGGGCCAAAATCAGCGTTTAGATATGCGTTTAGTTCTCTCACGAAAGAAAGCAGGGGGAAAGAACATAAGTTGTCACGTCAGTAATATGATTGGTTTGATGATTTCACATTGACCTGGATGGAGCTGGTATATAGCGTCATCTGTTGTTCTGATTGAAGTAGCACTGACTCCTCGAGTTCGATCCATTAAACCCTGCCTGTGCCGGATTAAATGCTTTTCATGGATTCATGCACACTTTTGGTGACCAAATGCACACCTGGCACACATGGAGTTAAAAGAAGCATGTCATTTTAAAGATGGAGTGTCCCTTTTACAGGTTTAAAGAAAAATTAAAAAAAAAACACCTCAAATAGAAGGAGAAACCATATCAGATCTTCCTTCCAAAATAATAAAACTGAACTTACAGCGAAATTATAGCTATCGCTAGATTTTGAGGCTTGTGAGTTCATACGGAGAATACCACTAAAACAATGATCTTAAGACTTTCCCGTCGTCCCCTTCCTTCTAGGTTTCTTTCTCGATGCCCCCCCCCCCCCCTCTCTCTCTCTCTCTCTCTCTATCTCTCTCTCTTTCTCTCTATCACGCACACAAAACACACACACTTACATACACAATACACAGAGAATGGTGAAACTTTGGTATTTGCCCTTCTTTTTTCCTCCTCTTCTTCTCCTTATTTTTCACACACGCACATACACACACACACACACACACACGTATACTCTATTCTTGCTCTCTCTCTCTCTCTCTCTCTCTCTATCACTCATCTCTCGCTCTCTCTCTCTCTCCCTCTCTCTCTCTCTCTCTCTACCACTCATCTCTCGCTCTCTCTCTCTCTCTCTCTAACCTCTCTCTCTCTCTCTCTCTCTCTCTCTCTCTCTCTCTCTTAATATTTGGTTTATGCCAGCTTAACTGAGAACGCCATAAATTTTGCTGACGCAGAACTTGGGCTTGGTTTCATTTCAGTCAAGAAAAATTAATGACGGACGATTTGAATATAATTATAATCATTGTCATTTTGTCCCTTGGTATCAAACGTTCCAGCGTGCATTTTGCATAGCATGTAGGACTATGATAATGATGACAATCAACAGGCTGGAGCACAATGAGTGGGAGTAGGTGGAACACCGACACGATCAGGACCAGGAGCAGGATCTCAAGCGAGAGAAGTAGCAGGAGAAAGGAGCTCAAGTCAAGACCCGAACAAGCAACAGTGATAGGAGTGATGCGTAAAAGCTATTCCCTCCTCCACCTCTTCCTTAGCCACTCTCTTCTCAATACAGGCGCGATTCTTTTATGTCTTTCATCTTCTTCTTGAGCAAGAGGGTCCTAAGCATTCTGCTGACTCGGATATATCATACACACAAACGACCATTATTTTTTTCTCCACAGAATAATAAACGCATACAAATTATTACTTCTAGAGCGCTTGATGCATCTACCTGACGTATACGCCATCCAAATGTACCTGAAAATCACTGATCGACCGAGATAATTTCCATATACTGAGCTGTTGACGGCACCGCGTTCGATGGGACTTTCATGGAAACGTCGTTTTAGTGTTATATTAACTTATTTTTTATATTCAAGATTGGGGAGCGCGGGTAAACAGCTAGCTTGTGGTTCATGAAATGTCATGAATATCACGCACGTTTGCATTGTGGAACGTGATTTCAATATCGAAATCCTGTCACGTCTAGTGACTGTTATGCAGAATAAAACAGTCAACACAATATCTTTCGCGACGATCTAATAAAATACTAGTAACTAAGTAACGTGCGTGTATAGGCTATGACTGTTTACATTAGCGAGGACGGCAGTGACTACCGTTCGTGAAAGCCTTGTCTTTACTTTGGAAGCAGTGATATCTGAATTTCACAATCCACAATCTCCGCGCCACCTCTTTCTGTCTTTCTCTCTCTCCCTCCCCATCTCTCACCCCTCTCTTCCCCTCTCCCATCCGTTCTGTATCTCTTCCTCTCTCTATCCCTCTCCCCCCCTCTCTCTCTCTCTCTCTCTCTCTCTATCTCCCCCTCTCTCTCTCCATCTTTCCCTATGTCTCTCCCTGTCTCTTATTCTCTCTCTTACCCCCACCCCCTCTCTATTCCCTCTCTATCCATTCGCTGTTCCTCTCACACCTATGTGTGCATGTGCTTACCAAATCTCATCGGTATGAATAGCGCCTAGAAGTACGCAACGAATTTCAACGTGGTTATTGAATCCAGCGGAGGTGTACAGTATGCCGCTTCATTATCGTTTCTGGAGTTCACACATCGACAACATCCATATCATCACCTGTTATTGGAATGAATATTTACTGGCCTTTTAAACGTGTAATTCTATTAGGGGAAGATAATCTAGAGATACTGGAACGTGAAAAGGGTACAAGAGAATGATTCTTGGCTGCAATTGCCTTCCCGAATGATCACTGTGTAAAAACTAAGTATTTCAATAACTCTATTAATATTTTATATTCATACTCCGTGATTATTACCAACGTTATCATATTGCTCTTGAGCAGCGTTCATTGTATTTGGGACGGCGGCATTGGACAATTAAAAAACATGAATATCTCTTCTTTTGAGGATTCCGGCCAAACTTCCGAAAAAGCCCATGTCGTGTGGAAAATCATCTCCGCTCTGTCAGTGTTGATCGCCATCTCCGGTAACGCCCTCGTTCTGGTTGTCATGATCAGAATCAAAGAGATCCGTACAACCACCAATCTCTTCATCCTTAACCAATCCGTGATCGATATGATCAATTCAATCCTCTTCTTCTCCGTGTACGTTGCTCCAAAACCTCGGATACCAAGGCAAGAATGGGCCGCTTACTTGGTGTGTTCTGTTTGGTATTCCGGCTATATCTTCTGGGCAACGGCAGGAGCGTCGATGTACAACCTCCTCTTACTAACCCTAGAGCGGTATTACGCAGTGTTACGGCCTCTTCTCTACCAGACCAAGTTCACTAACCGTCGTGTAGCGGCTATGACATGTGTCCCATGGTTGATAGGCTTTAGCGCAGAGATCTACTGGGCAGTGGAAGTAAACCAGTATTCGAATGGCGTGTGCGTTATTCGTCAACGGAACACCACGATTCAGGCGATCGTGGGATGCCTGGTTTTCATTTTCTTCTACATGTGTCCGCTCATCATAATGCTTTTCGTCTACATCAATATCATGAGAACGCTACGACAACGAGTTGAAGATCTCCAACTTCCCAACTTGGAAAACCACGCACAGGGACCACGGGACTATCGACACAGGGCGCGTAAAAACGCCGTGAAAACCTTCATGATCGTCTGCGTCATATTCATAATTTGCCGGACTCCGAATGAAATCATATACCTGTACTTCAATCTCGGTGGCTACGTGAATTTTACTGGGGACCTGTATTATTTTAGAATTAACTTTTCATTTGCGTATACGTGTGCCAATCCATTCATCTACACATGGAAATACAGGTCTTTTAAAATGGGGCTAAAGCAATTGTTTGGGCTCTAGTTTTAACCTTGTTTAAAGATGGTGGGGAGAGATCGAATTATATAAAACCTGTACTATTCACAAAATAACAGAATTATATTGTTTTATTGCCTGGCAGTTTCACATACTTATTCGGTTGAGATGATATATAATGTCCCTTATGATATTCTGTAGGTTGCTATCACCAAAGCTAAAATATATGAAAAATTATAATCATATACCTGGGAGATTGTAGTTTTCACTTCAGTGTTTTGTTTGTTCTAAATGCAACAAAAATGTCGAGTACGTTGATGTCAATAATCTGCATAATCACGTTGATGACCTTAATTATATGAGTAGGTTTTTGTATTCTTCATTTGAGTAATGGTTCATTATTTATTGTTTTGTATGATCTGTTGAGTAGATACGGAAAGAGCAAGTATGTTGTTCTTGTTAACACGTAGAATCGCATTATGTTGGATAGTCCACCCTGAAATTAAGTTGGTTATAATTACAGCAGAAACACGAAAGAAAAATATTAGTGAAGGTTTGATGAAAATCCGTCAAAGGATAAGAATGTTACGATTGTTATAAAGTTTTAATTTTGTGACGTCACGTGCGACATATTCGCAGTAGATTAGATTTTGTAGATTGTTGTAGATGAAGATTTTCTCAAAAGGAGATGCATCATTTTACTTGTGCATTAGATACATAATTAGAAACATGTACCTCTATAACCAAAATTATTCCTTTATCGAAAACAGAAAATAAGCAATATATGGAAGCATGCAGCACACAACCTTTGGGAAAGAACCTCACACGTCACGTCACAAAATTAGAAATCTAAAAGATCATAACTTTCTTATCTTTCATTGGATTTTCGTCAAACCTTCACTGATGAATTATGTTTCTTTCATGTTTCGGCTTCCATTGAAATCAATTTAACTTCAGGGTGAGTTTTTTGTAATCATTTGGTCAAAATAGAAGAATGTAAAAGAAAAGTGTAAAAAAAATAGAAAAATGAAGGATAATAAATACATTGTGTACCATACCAATGATATATCATTTTTTATATTATTGAAGATAAATCAGTGAATTTGTTGATTTTCAAAGAGGTTTGAGAAAGATTGCGTGAGATAATATAATATGGGTGTACTTGAGAAGTTAGCAATCTGCTCGATCTGAGGCCGTGATCCTGAGGTAGAGATGACTGGCGATGGACTGGTTACTGTGTGGATAGGTTACCTGGTTGGTTGGTTGGATGGTTGGTTGGTTGGTTGGTTGGTTGGTTGGTTGGTTGGTTGGTTGGTTGGTTGGTTTGTTGGTTGGTTGGTTGGTTGGTTGGTTGGTTGGTTGGTTGGTTGGTTGGTTGGTTGGTTGGTTGGTTGGTTGGTTGGTCGAGTGGTGGGTTGCAAGGGGTTATTGGTTAGTTAGAAAGTTGGTCAGTCGGCTGGTTGGTGGTGGGTTGCAATGTTGATGAGTCGGTTGGTCGGTCGGTTAGTTATTTTTCGAGTGGTTGACTGATGGGTTTGCTTGCTTGCTTGTTTGTTGGTTAGTTGATAGGTGCATTTCTTTGTTGATGCGTTCATGAGTTGGTGGATTGGCATGTTCGTGTGTTATTGATGGGTTGGTCATTTGGGTAAGTGGTCGATTGGAAGCAGTTGCGTGGTGGGTTGATTGATTATGAGAATGTAAACATTTTTACCTTAGTTCATTAAAGTGGAGTAGGTTATACACGATCACTAATTCGCTATCCAGACAAATATACCCGACACATGACTTACAACCGAGTGCCAACGGTTTAAAGTTCTTTTTCTTTTATCATTACAGTCGCCCTGGAATTAAGTTGGTTTCAATAAAAGCAGACACGTGAAAGAAACATATTAGTGAAGGTTTGAAAATCCGTCAAAGGATAAGAAAGTTATGATCATTTAAAGTTTTTGATTTTGTGACGTCACGTGCGAGGTGCTCTTCCATTATGTTGAGTACAATATTTTTGTTTTAATGTCCATTTTCTTAAAAGGATATGCATCATTTTACCTGTGCATGTGATACATCATTAGAACACGTTTTTACACACGTACCTTCATTAATAAAAGATATTCCTTCATCAATTAAAAACAGAAAAGAGCGATTTGTGGAATCATTCAACACAAAACATATGGGAGAGCACCTCGCACGTGACGTCACAAAATCAAAAATTTAAATGATCATAACTTTCTTATCCTTTGACGGATTTTCATCAAATCTTCACTGATATGTTTCGTCCATATTTCTGCTTTTATTGAAACCAACTTAACTATTCCCTTAAGTTTCTTTATTGTATGCCGGGAATACGTTCGATAAATCGATGAAACTTCCCTCTAACAATAATAATATTTTGCTATATTGTGTATAATATACAGTGCTTACTTCTCCTAGGTACACAGGCCTATATTTACTAAGTAATTTTCAGTTCCTATGCAAGTTACGTATCGGTTGCAAAATTCGAATATAATTCAGACGATTAGGCTAGTAGTTTTTACTGTGTATAATTGCCTTTTCAGAATTAGTGATGTAAAACCTCCACATGTATCAGTTACTGCTCTTATGCTATGATCATTGTGCCTGTGTTTACAAGAGTTTGTTTTAACTTTTTTTAGTTTTGTGTTAATCAAAAAAAAAATTCCATGATATTCAACTTGTAGGCCTGTAAACCAAACTACAGGTGAAACAATAAACCCAACAATTGATCGGTTGATGGGTTAATTCCTTTAGTGTATATTTCATTGTGAAAATATGAACGAGCATTTTTATCCGTTTGTTTTTTTAAAGCTCTCGCACATCCCGCTGCCACACAAAAATGCACTGGCTGAGCAGGGAGAGATATCTAACTGGACTGGACTTTGAAAGATGCACCGAAACCGACCATATTACTCATCCATATTGAGCTAGCAGCGCAGCTTAGTCATAGTCACATGATCATAATAACAACTCACGTTATATCTCCCTTATATCGTAGAGCTTTACATATGTTCTATATAAAGCTCTATGCTCTATGTGTACTTATATTTTTATACCATGTTTTGGGGCTTTTAATTATCCCTTAATACAACTTCGACCGGTTGCGGCAGTGTAGCAGACCGGCAAGACCCGCGGTTTAATAAGCAAATCTTCGCTCATTATGACGTTGAGGCAGTGTATAATCTCACACAATATAATTGGATTTCACAGTGTCCCTTTGAGGCCACCATTAATTGTCGCTGTCTAGTTGAAATTTCTCTGTACGTACGTCAGTACGTTGCAGTATATCTGTTGACATTTCTGAACACTGAAGCTGCTATGAACTAACTGAGCTGAATGACGACATATTGACATTGACGAAGCAGAAGTGTCTGAAGGAATATTAAATTGGCGTAGACTAGATCTACTTCTTCTTTTTCCGTTGTAAGTACTTTCCATCTATCATGCCTTGGCTTTGTGGTTCTGTAATAGTAATTGGTATTCTCGACTCGGACTGTGGTATATGGAGATTAATTTGGATGAAGTCTTACTGCGACCAGCCTGCGCGGGAGCAGTCCCGGGGCTAGATGAAGTCTGACTATCTAAGTAAAACGGTAGACCGAAAATACAGTCTCTGTATTACTTTGACTGAAAAATCAGTCTCTGTAGGACGTTGGATCCGCTGAGATTGCATCTGGCTCCTCTGAACGCCCTATCTGTCCAAAAATGTAATTTCGATTGCCCCGAATGATACGGTTATTCCTGTCTATTTATTACATGTAGACCTCTACTTAGTCTTAGTCTTAGGCCTGTGGTCGTTCGTTGCGTTGGAACCGCTGAGCTGAGATCTAGGGTCTAGAGTCTAGACGTCTCATTCGGGCATTCTTTAATCGAAATTACATTTTTGGACATGCGCTCATAACTTTGAGGAGCTAGAGGCAATCTCAGCGGATCCCACGTCCTACAGAGACTGATTTTTTAGTCTATTTCAACAAATGCAATTTCGATTAAAGAATGCCTCGAATGAGACGAAAAACTGCGGCTTCGTCCCTTTCTTCCCTTTCCCTTTCCCTTTCCTTTTCCCTTTCCTTTCAGATGCCAATTCCTTTGAGCTGTTGTGTAGGGGCCAGTTTCAAGGATCGACATGTGGTTAAAGGATGTTTTACCGAGCGATATTCAAGCAGAATTTCTCTGGAAAGTTTCTCCCTTATCTTCAATTAAAAAAATAATTCTTTAAAGAACAAAATTTTGTTGATCAGGGAGGGAAATATCAGTATTTTACCTGTTAATCTTGGTACAAACATACAGTATATATTTGACAGAAAACAAGAGGGCCGGTATTAAGCACCCACATCATAGGGCCTACAACATAATACTTTCTGGCTTTTGGAAGGTTCAAACTGCACACTCAATTCCAAATTGGATTCTCTGTGGCTCTGTGATTAACTATGGGTGTGTCAGCTCTGCAATCGCGCCTGACATTTAAATATTGATGTAGGGATTAAATATAGCAGTAATTGACTAGGTTCATGGAGCTTCATAATTTTTGGTATTAGGAAAGTTTTGGATTGGTGCATATTTTTCATAACATCAGAATTTTGATGAAAATTACCATTAAATTGCAAAATAATGTAATATATTTTTATATCTTTTTATATCTTGGATTTTGGAGGTCTAAATTATTTTAGGTTGCTAACTTCAGTCTAGGCCCCCGGGCATATGGATAGGTTGGAGTTAGGGTTAGGGTTAAGGTTCATCCTAGGCTGAAGTTAGCAACCCAAAAGAATGTGGACCCCTAAAGGTCAGGGTTAAGGTTAGGATTAGGGTTAAACCCAACTAACCCAACCTCTCACTGGAGCGAGATCTAACCCCTCCCGCCCACTGATACCAAGAAATACCTGTGGCTGTGGTAGACATGGAAACTAGAAGAGCTGCCGTGGCCTAGAGGTTGTATCCCTATCTTTTGCAAGTCATAGGGGTCACAGTGGGATTGTAGCGTGCAGTTATAATTCTGTGCATTTCTAGGTTTGCTATAATTATAGTAATTAAACCCTTCCTTACACTGCTAGTACTAGAGAAGTTGCTACCCGCTGATGGTTGCACATACATTAACATCCAGTCTCTCCTTTTTGCAGGTTTTTTAGGAAACTGAACATATCATCTGTGATTATCTGCTGACTTGAGAGGGCTTACTAATAAGAGCGATGTGAATGGACTGAGGAGTCTGCCGCACAACAGCAGAGATGAATGCTTACAACAGCGACATACAGGCCCCTCTCTTTGGGGAAACTCAGACCTGGGTAAGGCATGGTAAATGCCATTTTTTAAGTACATATAGATGCATAAATATAGAGTACTGGAGTGTGACATCATTTGAGCATTATTGTTAAGACAGCTGGTTCTAAACAATGCGGGAAGAGCAAGCAAAGGTGACCACAATGGGGACTGTAATTGGGAATGCCAGACAGTAGCCCGATAGACAATATCGTATCGCTAAACCTCTCACTGGAGCGAGTTTGTTTAGAGCCAATTGTCTTGACAACATGCTCATGTGACGACACAACTTTAGTACTCTATGTCCTTAATGAGTTTTCATGGGTGGAATGTACTAATATACCGATCTACAGGGTGAGTCAGAAAAAAATGTGAAACTTTCTTTATACATGCTCATATTAGAAATACAAGAATAAATCATGATTATTGTACCAGTGTCAGATAGAGTATTTCTTCCAGTCTTATTTGATACCACATGTGTGGGGAATCAGTAATGAATTGATTGGATAGGAACCAAATAATGAGTCTGGGTTCATGACCTACACAACAGCTGAAAGGAATTGGCATAGGGAAAGGGAAAGGGAAGAAACGGAAGGAGCTGCAGTTTTAAACCGCGGTATATTTTGTCCAGTTCAGCATGAAACACAATGCTTTACCCTAAAAAACTGGACAAAATATACCATGGTTTAAAACTGCGGCTCCTTCCCTTCCTTTCCCTTTCCCTATGCCAATTCCTTTGAGCTTTAGTGTAAGCAGTGAAGCTTTACTGTGAAAAAAAAAGTCAAAAGCTCATTGTAAACATAAGTCTGTACACTCTCTTCTTTGCTGTTAGTATACATGTACCCTCATGTCATGAAATTGGTACATGTACATATTGCACAATAACACAATGTTTTTTTTCTTTTTCCATGTTCCCTGCCTCTTCTCTTTTACAGGAACGTGTGGTTAACCTGGCACTTGGTGTATTCTCAGTTGTCATTGTGACAGTGAGTACAAATATTGCATGCAGACTGATTGATAAAAGTGTTCTTTAAAGACAGGGGAGCCCTTTTGCAAGTTAAAAAAAATGTAAAAACCATGTAAAATGGAAGGAAATACTGTATAATAACTTTCCTCACAATATTTAAGGAGGAAACTGACTTTGTGCGGAATTATATTGATCTTAAAATTTAGAGTAGGTTTTGGATGGGTCATCCAAATATCTATGGCTCGTGTAGCCTTGAGACTGAGACTGCACATCGCGGCTCTCCAGTTTGAACGGTCTGCACAGAGGACACAGTTGTTCACTTTTCTTGAAAATGTTTGTAGAGCTATGACTGTGAAATTTCATACATGTCATCATTTAGGTATACTGCTGATTCAAGTTGAGTATCATGACTTTTGTGAAAGGACTGACCCTGTCTTAAAAGGAGCATCTGATACACTAAGCACTTGGTGTATTTTCAGTTGTCATTGTGTCGTCGAGTACAAATATTGAAGCAGTCTGATTCAGAGAAGTATCTTTTAGTACAGGAGTTTGTAATTAACTTAGCACTTGGTTTATTCTCAATTGTTATTGTGGTGATAATGTTACATTACTTATCTATGCAAGAAGTGGCCAACTGGGTAAAAGTACTTAACCCGAGGGCATAGATCATTTAGACTGTAAGGAAGGAATGGTTAAAACTGTGTCCCCACTTTCAACCAATCAGATGGCAGAATTGAGCTATTAAATTTGTGTGTACTACACATAAAGAAATAGCTTGATACAAAAATGCATTTATTTATCTTCCCCAGATCACCTTCATTAGCTCATTAGCCTTCCCCAGTTGGCCTCCAGTGCCTGTCAACATCTTCTTTGCAGCTTGTATCATCTTGGTGTGCATTGGGGCTATTGTGCTGGTGAGTAGTAGGAGGGACTACTAAAACATCAGGGTTGTCCAGGGGCCACACTGATAAAACCGTACTAAGTGTAGTTTGTTGCTGAAGAGTGTTCAGCATCATGCATATTTTGTAAACAATGAGGCTAGTAAGCTTTCCTAAATATGGCCCCAGATTTCCAAAAATAAGCTGAGATGAGTTTGTACATTCCTGCCAAGAGTTTTCTTAAACTAAATAAAAAGATGAATGAACTTGACTCTACAGGTGTGTATATCCTGCAGGTTAAAAACCATAAGGGACAGAAAGTCAGAAGATCAACATTTCAAATTTAATCCAAAGGGTTGATTAATTTTCATTATGAGTGATCCATTTTAAGTCAAAAGTTGCATGGTTACCTCAGTCTGTAGAGGAAAAAAAAATGTTCATCCTCTTTTTCTAGGAATTCATTCTATCCCATGTTATGTCTGTTTTCTGGTCTTGAAGTGTCCTCTTGGGTTTTTTTTTTCAGAAAGTGGTCATATGGAGAAGTCTATAAGAATGCACCATCTATATCTTGGTAAAATGCTATCTGCTTGATGAAGATCTGTCAATATGTGAAGGTGGACAGGGGCTGGGAGGATAGACTGATCGCACAAATTGGAACGATGGAAAGTCAGAGTCTCGCTATCATCATGTGTTATTCTCTTCCATTCGTTTGATACAACTTTTTAAACATTTTCGTCATCAGATTTATTGGTATCGCCAAGGAGATGTGGATCCCAAGTTTCGCCTCCTGATCTACTACAATACCTTCTGCATCATCGCCCTGTGTGTTGCTGCGAACCTGTACTGCCATAAGGTGGGAAGATCTGTGTAATGCCAATCTAGACTCCAGTACTAAACCAAGGTCTAATACTCTCTGTTACCGTGCACCAAAGACTACATGTCTACCAACATACTGAGCAACTTTCGATAAGGATAGCCCCGGAGTCAAGTTTTTAGAGTAAAGGCTAAACCATTACCACATGGATGATCTTTGGTGCACTGAATCAGTCGGAGACAGTGATGGTAAGATCTGGGCACCAATACTTCAGACCCTATTTCTGATTTGAACAATACTGATAAATACTGTTGTTGCTGTTATTTCTGGTTACTAGTATTGCATATGCGAACTATTTCTTTTCCGATCTCTCCGTTCTTTTTCATTTCTTTCTATTTTTAGCACAAAACGTGGGTAGATATTTCTTTTTCCTTTTCTTTTGCGTTTCATCTCCAAAAGGCGGCAAGTAGTTTCTCCAGTCTTTCACATTCTTGCGCAAAACTTGGGTAGACATTTGTTCCCTTTTCATGCATTTCTTGTACAGAAGATGGATGGTGTTTTCTCCAGTTTTCATGTCTTTGTATTTCTCAAAGTTTTCAAAGTTCTATACAAAAGGAGGATCACGTACCAATTCCTTTCTCAGCTTTAAGTATATAATTGCTATGGTAACATGAAGGGTTATTATTTTCAGGTAAATAGAGAGAAAGTGTGGTGCAATGTGAGTTCAGAGTGAACTTAATATGGAACATCATGGATTGGTCAGACAAAGATTTTTCTTCTTAGATAGCAAACCATCCCTTCCCTCTTTATTTTTGTTTTGACAAATGCACACTATAATGTGTATTGTGAATAAGCATGTACCATTCACTCTTACAGAGGGTTAATGCAATATGGGTTATTGGTATTTATGTAGCATAAAGAGAAAGGAAGTGTTTTCTAGCCTTCAGAATTATTAGATCATTAAAACTTCTTTATCTCATTCCATAGGTTTAGTTGTATGTTCTTTTTGTTGGAAAACTTTTGCAGTTGTTAATGGGCATTTTGTGCATGATTTAGAAATGTTTGTGGGAATTACTTCTTACATTGTCTGATATTTGTTCTTAGTGTTTTATCAGATACAGCTGCACTGGGTTATGTTTGGTAGAAGCCATTTCAGTTGTTAGGTTTGCTAAATAAGTAACATTTTGATGAAATATGAAGAAAAAACATATATACAGTGTATAAACATATTCTAGATTCTTCAGATTACACACTCTTTAGTCTTAGAATAAACCATGTACATCTTTATTCAGTCTTCAAAACTATGCCCCCCCCCTGAAAATCAGAATTTAAAACAGTAGTTTTGTAGTTCTAAATTGTTTTTTTCTGTCAATGACTTCATAAGTCAAAATAATATTTCCTTAATGTCAAAATGAATTGAGATTGTCTGCTGCAAACCAAAGATTTAGTTTTATTGCTTATTGTTAAAGAATGGTAAATCCTATACATGTATGATAAATTCTACAAAGTATTGTACATTAACTCTTAACTTGCTGGGGGTAAAACCCCCCTGTGCCGGAGGTTTTCTCTATTACAGTTTGGTCGCAAATTTGCGACAGCGGCACATTACCCCTTAGTAGCAAAAATGCGACAGCGGCAAATTAAGAGTTAAAAAGATACACCACAGGAGCAAATCAGCATGTGTCTGCAAATTTGGACAAAATCTGCACATTACGAGTGACATTGAGCCAGTCAATACCTAGGTATTTTGTATTTCGTGCAAATAAAGAAGTAGGTGTTTAACGGTGAAGTTTAAGCTTCCCTGCACTGAAAAAGGACATTTTACAATAAGGTCTATCTATTTTTTGTTTTGAACTGAATTCTTGCCAGCCTTAAGTGTTGAATCCCACTATGAGCTATGCAGGATCATTGTGTTTGATTGGAAATGTAATGTGCCTTGTACATATTGTCTCTCCTCCAAGTACACCATTTCAGTATAAACACTTATCAACCAGCAGTGGTCTTTTTATCATCATAAAAAACCTGCTTTAAAGCCTCTAGACTGAGACAGCAAGTCTGTGCGTACTGGTCACTTCTAGTGCATAAAATACAATAGTGAAGTTTATTGGCCAAGAACAGCGGTTTATGTGAAGGTTTTAGGTGAGGATCATGTTAAATTGATGATATAATGATGACAGACTCACATCACAATTAGCCCACAAAGATTTCAAAAGGAGAGCGAGGGGAATGGAGGTGTAATGATGATATGGACCTGGTTTTGAGCAGAATTACCAGAGCAATAAACAATATTGGCACTTTAAGGGCTAAGTGTGTTAAGGGACTAAATAGATTTATTAGAAATTATGGAAAATAAATATGGATCAAATATTTTGAGCTTTTAAAGGACAAGTGTACAGCATGATTTGTGACATCAAGTACAGTTTGAAGGTCCAGTCTATATTTGTTACAATACTTCCATTGTCATAGTCATACCAATACAGTGTTTGTTTTTCACATCTGTTTTAAGGATGACAGTGTTCTCTCAAATATATGGGTTTTATATAAATTTTGTGCAATATGTTTTCCAAGATGAAAGTTACAAAATTGATGTAGTATTATCTATGTCTGAAATAGATACCTGATACTATGAGTGACCATGTATGTGAAGCACATTGGATTAGTTGATGGAAATTATTATTTATTATTATTTTTTTTGTTATTTTATTATTTGTAAGAGGATTTGGAAGATTGCCATTCAAATAAGTTTCTGTATGCTGCCTAAGTTGTGTGTAATTTTTCTATGACCTCTCATGCATGCAGTTATGACTGGGAGCATCGGTCATTAAGGGCTGTGCTAGATACTAGACCACAGTTTAGGAAATAGAGTGCTTTTGGTAAAAAAAAATTATAAAAGACAATAGCACGCGAATGCAAATCCACCTAATGTTTGATCATTGACATCATTACTGCATGCACAGTATGCATGCAGCTTGTATAAACTCTGCCATTTTGGAGGAATTTTCTCAATTTTTTCAATTTCAATTTCAATTTATTTTCATACTTCTCGATGAATACAATGTGCAAAACAAAATAATATACAATATCCAACTTGGATGTACAACTTAATACAACATAAATATACAATATATGATAAGATGGAAATTGAGAGAGAAATATGATGGGACTGGTACAAAAAAAAAAAATCATTCATGTATATGTCCCCAATCAAGGTCATTGGTCTTCTGTGTGAGATCACATGAAACTGTGTAAATACATTGTCATTTGCCTTTTTCTGAATTTTTGTTGGTATTTGAACAAATATCTCTATCAAGATAATATAGTATACTAGAGGTACATGTACCAGGGGCCATATCAGTGAATACTAGTGAGCCTAGCAAGTTGCGTAAGTGCATTCAGGTGTATTTTTAGCAACCAGCTAGGCCAGAGAGGTTTCATGAATGTGGCCCCTGTAGATGAATAAGTTATTTTCCATGATTATGGTGGTAATAAATGCAATTTTTTATTTTGTAATATACACGTCTCTGAAATGCAGTTTGTCCTTTTAGTGAGAACTGAATATATGGGTGCATACTGATTTGAAGTCATTGCATTTGACAGTGGTGCACGATGACATATTGTATGATTTGTGAAAAGGTAGGAAGATACACAAGGCCTACCATTGTGAATTATTTTCAGAATCAACTAAGGGCAAATGTGCATCATGTCCATGAGTGTGTGTGTGTGTGTGTGTGTAACCAAAATAACCTACATAGGTCAGTTTCTTGTGTAAAGGGGTTTTGATTTGTTACACATGTACAGTATACCGGTAATCATGCGCACCATTTAAGGAAAATCAAAAGGCAACTTCACAAGTGCTTTTCTGTCAAGTACAGTCTTGTACAAGCTTTCCTAATGTCAGACATGTACCTCACACAAATCCTTACAAACCTAGTCACATGAAAGAAATGATGACAAATCGCAAGGACTTTACAGCTAATACATTTTATTTACGCATCTTGAAAATCATTTACAAAGCTTCAACAATACATAATTTGTTTGTCATTTGTCGTTATACTTTCATTCCCTCTTTTTCTCTTCTCTCTCTCTCTCTCTCTCTCTCTCTAGCACTTTCATGTCAATCATTACATGTTAGTACATTTATTAGTCTGTCAAAATTTTTTGGATATCTGAAAAAGTAGGGAAATACATAAAAAAATAAATGTACCAACCATTTTTTTCCGTCTTACATTGATAACACTCAATGTTACTTAGAATGCCCATCATACCGTTGCTGAAGATATCATAGTAAATTAAGCAGCACTCCGTAAAAAAACTCTACATTCACTTGAATGTCAAACAAATGTTTAACATTACTTAGACTGAGCATGTCAGCCTGTCAAAGAACAAAATGTAGTAATTTGCTATAAAACATACTACACTATATCATAAAGGCCACCATAATAAAAAGAAGCAAGGCACTATTGACTGGCATAATTTGCCATAAGTATTTTGGAAGACATTCTGAATGAACAAATCACATAGTAACAAATCTCATACAAGACAGGTGTTTACCTTGCACAGGATACAATCTGGTGTTTGTAAAAAAAAAAAACGATTGCCAACTAATTCTTTAAGGAAGGGGTAGTAGGGGATGGGGTATGAAAGCCATTTCATAGATGATCTCATCTACTTTATATTATTAATAAATTAAAACATTCACCAAAAAAATTCTATATTAATCATTGCTTTGTCCTTACAGCTATGATAAACACTCATCATTGCAGATATAACTTCAAAGATAACTTGCGTCCAATTTCTAAAACACATTTTTGTTAAAATGAACAAATCAAGTAAAGAATCACATTATTTTTTTGCCAAATCTGTCATATACAACATTCGACTTGAAAATCTCTTGATATCTATTCAAGTTCTCTATGGAAGACAGATTGAAATAGTTAACATGTATGCTGTTCAAGTAAATATGTCATGTTATTGCTTTTCTAAAATAATTTAATTTCATCAAGTATATACAAACAATAATATTTAGCTAGCACACTGCAGCATGGCTGTCACAAGCAGCATCCAACCCGGTGGGCAATCATAGGCAAGATGTCGACTATATACCATGACAAGTGACAAGTTATGTGCAATATCTAGGGAAATAATCAGGACATTTCCTTAATTAATACTGTTGTGAACATTCCTCACACCAATTACTGAAAAACAGCTGTAGATGCTTCATTGCTTCATTTGATGCTTCCTATCATGTCTGACAATTTACTGGCAATGTGGAATAATCTGGATGCAATGTAATGTACATTCTTATGAATACTCACATTATTCATCCATATGATCATATTTCTCCTTTTGTACGTCATCTATCTCTCTCTCTCTCTCGCTCTTGCTCTTGTCTCTCTCTCTCTCTCTCGCTCTCTCAAAATCTGTACAATTTGGAATCCCCTTCACTTCCCTGGCATTTTTTTATTATTAAAGGCTTATATGGGAGTACCAATAATTCTCACCATCTCTGATGGATCATAGCAAAAACCACAATATCAATTAATTCATGAATAATCAATGAATTTCCCAACACTCATGAAGTGCTGTTCGAAGAAAGATATAACAAATGTAAGGTCTTCACAGAGATACGGTTCTGCATCGTCAATCACAAACATCATAGAAAATGCAGCCATTTGGAAATCAATCACGGTTACACACGTTGCACACGTAGTACTACGAGTGGCTCAAGGTCCTGTACATTGCACATAGTCTGTTTACAAGTACAATTTTTCAATCAGATGGCAACTCCGGCAGCCTTCCAAAAGGTTACTCACATCTTCATGAGATAAATAAGTCAGGACAAATCATTTGCTGCAACTGCAAATCCAGACATGTTTGAAAACTGTTCACTGGTGTCAGTCTCCGATACAGGCCTTTGAAAGTGGTGATGGCGAGAAAGTACACATAAGTTTGAGAATGTTGGATCGTTCAAAGGGCAATACTCTGCGCCCTGAACCCTGAGGCCATGATATTCTTTATAGGTAGCCCGCGCATACAGAATTCTAAAAGTATCTGCGAGAGCTAGAATTCCATCTAGAAAACTTGCTCCCAGCAAAGGCTTTAACTATTCAAGTAGGAAAAGAAGTCTTCACATGTTTTCTATACAGACGCCATCCGAACGTTTTGTGATGAGAATTCCATTGCTTGAACATATGTTAGCTTTCTGGATCTCGCAGCTGTTGTGGTAGGTCTGGTTGTCGCTTCCGCACACTGGGTTGTATGCAATAGGGCATTCAAACTCTGCGCAGGTTCTTTCTCCATTTACTGTGTTATACAAAGAAAACAAAGGACCAAGAGAAATACTTATTAGTGAATCTAAATCAACCACACAACATTCTCATCTAACAGGTGTACAAATACAACATTCTATCAAACATACTTGACTACATGTATATGACTACATAATATGAATATATGCAACATGTCATTGTTAATTTCTGGCATCCCAAAGTTTTAAGAACTTTTGATGTGCCTTTATACTATAAAACAATCACTTAGCCAAACGTTAGATTAGCTTCGTCCTGGTAATCAAGCAAATCTGATCAAAATGTTATGTTCTACTCATTCATCCAATAAGGTACATGTACTAGGCAGGTCAGGGGGGTGTTTTACCAAGCTGTTCTTAAGCTAAGAATGACTTTATGCACGACTGGTGACCCTTTCTTGTGCTAAATGAGATACCCCTATTTGTTCCTGTTTAACACAGTGGGAGTTAATTTCCTAAACAAATTTAACAAATTATAAACTTTGTATTCAGACAATTGTTAACAATAAGAATTTTCATTTGTTAACATCAGATTTGAACTTTAGCTAATGGAAATCAAAATCATTGAGAATATGATTTAGCACAAGAAAGGATCACCAAGCGTGCATAAAGTCATAAAGTCTTAAGAACAGCTTTGTCTTATGCAAAAGCGACTACTCCATAGTAGATGAGAAATAGTGTAAAGAGAGTAGCTTACTTAGTTGTAGTAGTCCATTGATACATTCCCCTTCATACGCCACAGTCAGATTTTTCGTCCCTCGTATACAGGCTGTGCGGGTCATTTCACATTCCGACTCATATGTGATGCCATTGGAGCCGCACACAGGGCAGATTTCTGTACCACACTGGCCGCACTCTCGTATTCCTGAAGTAACAGATGGTAGAGGAGAAGAGATAAAACGAAAATACATTTGTTACATTACCCATATTTTTGATAGCTCAAAATAAAGATAAATGCCAGTTTCAGGATTTAATTTTCAGAGTTTTCAGATTAAATTAAGATAAAATTAAAAGTTTTATGTATACACAAATCATCTCCATGCTCATATTTATCTCATGATCACAGATGTTGGTATAATGCTGTAAATTTAATCTCAAATTTCACAGGTTGCAAATAAATATAACGTATGAAAGAGTCCAATACTTCTTCACCCTCTGAGATATGGCAGTCTTGTGCTAGATTAAACAGGCTAAATTTATCACAGACACAATGGTTTAATTTCAATGAAAAGATTTAGTGCCATATGACATACATTCAGAGGAGACATTTTTTCACAGATGATTAAACTTCTGAAAGTGAACTATTGTAAACTTACTAGTCATCATCATCCCAAGACTATCAGGAAGGGGTGACCCTGGAAGAGGTACGATGTCTGTACTGAGATCACCACTAAAGTTGTCTTGTTCAGTGATCACTGTAGTCGCCGAACCAGTCACGTGGCTGGGCGCCTCCGACGACACAACATGGACTTCCTGTAAGACCTCCACAGTGGTCGCAGGAGCCGTTCCTGAAGTGCTTGGTGGACGTGGGCGCGATGGTGTAGTTGAAGGGCCGTGGGATGCTACCTCTGCATGTGTCGTCATGAAGGGAGGGTATGGGGGTGGTGGTGGTGGAGTTGAGACAATCCTGGTGTGATCTGTATAGATAGGAGATAAAGAGAAGGTTGGAAGATTAGAACATCAGAATGCACTGGTGTATGCAAATACATGTACAGAAACATAGACATAACATTTACTTCCTCAGGAATCAGCCAGATCCATAATGAAATCTTATCATTAACATAGCCTTCCTTGCTGAGGAACACATGTTCTCCTAATAACGGCTCTATGAACTTTTTCTGAGTAAATTGGAATATGAAATATTGAATGTTGTGTGTCAGGAAATGTATAACTGTTCATTGTAAAATGGAATGGGAGGAGATCTTACCTTTCTTTTCAACAGTGGTTTGCTGCCGGGATGAAACAAGCTGCTCTGGACCAAGAGGTGCCAATGTTGAAAGGAGTGTATCAACTGAGGTGTCTTGCTGAGTCACGAGCCCTTCATTCCCAGACCCATCTTCAGTGATCCTGGAAGTGATAGCAGCCATCTTCAAAGTAGTCGCAGCATGTAGCAATTGATCTACTGTTGACTGCACTGATTGCGTTCTTGTGGCTGCCACACTAGCAATTGTGCTTCTTGGTGAAGTGGTTTGTGGTGCCTCCGATGAAAATACTTCTCCCATCGTTGTCAAAGTGAGATTTTTCAAGTACTTGATTTGCTCCACTATCACATCAACGACAACAGGCCTGGTTACTGTTTGATTCACTTCAGGAACAGACTCAGTAAATGTGACACTGGAGTCTGGATTTGCAGAACTTGGTGTTGGCTTCCTGACCTCACTTTTCCCCGATTGCAATGATGGAGAGAGTATTTTCCATAGAACCGAATTTGTTCTTAGGGATGAAATACTGGCGGTAGTTGTTGCAGGATTGGTTGATGAGGAATCTTCCAATGGGGTAACAGTATCAAGTGGCTGATGTGAAGTTACATCGGCTGAACTGATAGGAGAAGGGTCAGTGACTCTGGTTCTCATAAGTGAAGTAAGCAACTTTGCAGTTGATGACATCGGAGATTTAGTAGACTGTACTGCTATCTCTACCGAAGACGGAATCACTGTCATTGTGGTTGGTCTCATCATTTCGGAAGTTGATGCAGGCAGTGAAGATGTCTCTCGTTCTGTCACGATTGTAGACCAAGTACTACCTGTAGTGCTTCGGATATTGTCATGTACAGTTGATCTGATATCTCCAGCAGTTGTTTTACTCAAAGTTGGTGAAGTGGGTACACTAGATAGTTCACTTGTTGAAGAAACCAGTATGTCTACTGGAGAAGTTGTCTGACCTGATAGCTCTTCATCAGGAGTTGTGAAAAGTTCTTCTACTAATTGTGCTGTACTGTAAGTTTTTGTGTCAATTTTTCCACTTGCTGTAGTAATTTCAGCTATATGGGTTGATAAAATCCCTTCCTGGGTAGTTCCTTGGACTCCAGGTATTGTAGTAGATAAGGCAGCTGCTGAGCTCTGAGTTTCCCTTTCTGTCGAAAGCAAGCTTTGAGGGGAGTGGCTCAAAATGTCTTCTGATATCGTACTTGTCCATGTGCTGTCTGTGAAACTACCTGTACCTTTTGATGGTGCTGTTGTGGTATCAGTTAGAAAACCATCAGTGGTTGACTTGCCACTTCCCTCCTCTGTCATAACTGTTCTGTTTTCAAATTCCAGAGTAGCTTCTGATGAAAGGCCAAGGTTACTTGACATTGGCTCTGTTGTGCTTCCATGAACATCACTAGTGACTTCTTTTGTAGTCTCACTGGGGTTACTAAGGGTATTAGAAACAACCCCGGTAAACATCATTATTTCTGTTGGGTCTGGTTCCAGACTTGTCAATAAAACAGGTTCAGATGTTGTTTTGGCAGAGAATGCAGTTGTTTCATCCCCTGCCTCAGATGTAGGGGTTTCTTGTGATGTTGTCATAGCAGGTGATGTTGTTGTTGCAGGTAATGGAGTGCTTGTTTTAAATGGTGATGTACTCCCTGTAACAGTTGCAGTCTCCTTGGCATGCATTATGTCACTCACAGTTCTTGATAACACCTGGGAGAGAGTGACGGATTGATTAGACGCTGCACCTGTCATTCTGTGCATGTGTGTTGTACCCACTATAACAGTCTGGGATGGTGATGCATCCGTTACAGATACATCACTTACTTCTGAAACTCCAGCAGTAGCCATTTCCGTTTCAAGGATGGCTACTGTTGACAGAATCTTATCAGTTGTTGCAGTGTGAGTGCTGGGTGAGTGAGCAGTGCCCATGGTAGGAGGGCGACCAGTTACCAAAGATGTTGCCAACCCTGGTTGCGAGGTTGTTTCACCTGCTGACTTCAGTCCCTCTGAAAACCTCTGGACACCGTCAGACACAGACACTGTTAAAGTAATGCTGTCAGTAGTGGATGTTGGTTCTACACTTGCCTGAGAAGTCGATTCAACTGCATCAGTTAGAATGATCTCTGTCGTTGACAACAGTATATCCACAGGACCGGCTGTTTGACCTGATATCTCTTCATCAGGTGTCGTACTCTCAGCTGGAGATACTGTTGTGTCAATCAGGAATCCATCAGTGGTGGTGATACCGTTTTCTTCAGTAAGCCCCTCAGTCACTTTATCTGTTTGAAGAGTAGCTCCTGTTGAAGAAATCCCATGAGTTGTTACCCTAGCAGTGCTTCTTCCAGCATTGCTGACAGATGAAGAAGTTGGACCAGGGGTTACATCAACTGCTTGAGATGTGGATAATGATGGTTGAGAAGTTGTTTGTACAATAGTCTCAGGTTTCGGTGTTCTCTCTGATGTGTGTTCAGGCATGGCGGTGGTGGTGATACCGTTTTCTTCAGCAAGCCCCTCAGTCACTTTAACTGTTTCAAGAGTGGCTCCTGTTGAAGAAATGCCATCAGATGTTACACTAGGAGTGCTAGCTCCAGCATCACTAACAGATGAAGAAGTTGCACCAGGGGTTACATCAACTGCTTGAGATGTGGATAATGCTGGTTGAGAAGTTGTTTGTACAATAGCCTCAGGTTTCGGTGTTTCCTCTGCTGTGTGTTCTGGCATAGCTGTGCTTACTGTGCCTTCAGTTGATGTTTCTCCCTCTTTTGTAAGAGGAGCAGTCTCTGTAGTGAGAACCATATGAGCTGGATCTGAAGACTTCATTGTAGTTTCAAGGTAGACAGATGTAGGTGACATTCCGCTGGCTTCAGTTATTTCCTCAACAATATCAGTTGTTGTGCCAATGGCATCTGTCACCAGAAAACCGTCAGACACAGACACTGTTGAAGTCACGCCGTCAGCAGTCGATGTTGGTTCTACACTTGCCTGAGAAGTCGATTCAACCGCATCAGTTGGGATGAACTCTGCCGTTGACAACAGTATATCCACAGGACCGGCTGTTTGACCTGATATCTCTTCATCAGGGGTCGTACTCTCAGCCGGGGATAATGTTGTGTCAATCAGGAGTCCATCAGTGGTGGTGATTCCACTTTCTTCAGTAAGCCCCTTAGTAACTTTAACTGTTTCAGAAGTGGCTCCTGTTGAAGAAATGCCATCAGATGTCACACTAGGAGTGCTAGCTCCAGCATCACTAACAGATGAAGACGTTGTTCCTGTGGTTACATCAACTGCCTGAGATGTGGATAATGCTGGTTGAGAAGTTGTTTGTACAATAGCCTCAGGTTTAGTTGTTCCCTCTGCTGTGTGTTCTGGCATAGCTGTGCTTGCTGTGCCTTCAGTTGATGTTTCTGCCTCTTCTGTAAGAGGAGCAGTCTCTGTAGTGCGAACCATATGAGCTGGATCTGAAGACTTCATTGTAGTTTCAAGGTAGACAGATGTAGGTGACATTCCGCTGGCTTCAGTTATTTCCTCAAAAATATCAGTTGTTGTGCCAATGGCATCTGTCACCAGAAAACCGTCAGACACAGACACTGTTGAAGTCACGCCGTCAGCAGTCGATGTTGGTTCTACACTTGCCTGAGAAGTCGATTCAACCGCATCAGTTGGGATGAACTCTGTCGTTGACAACAGTATATCCACAGGACCGGCTGTTTGACCTGATATCTCTTCATCAGGGGTCGTACTCTCAGCCGGGGATAATGTTGTGTCAATCAGGAGTCCATCAGTGGTGGTGATTCCACTTTCTTCAGTAAGCCCCTTAGTAACTTTAACTGTTTCAAGAGTGGCTCCTGTTGAAGAAATGCCATCAGATGTCACACTAGGAGTGCTAGCTCCAGCATCACTAACAGATGAAGAAGTTGTTCCTGCGGTTACATCAACTGCCTGAGATGTGGATAATGCTGGTTGAGAAGTTGTTTGTACAATAGCCTCAGGTTTCGTTGTTCCCTCTGCTGTGTGTTCTGGCATAGCTGTGCTTGCTGTGCCTTCAGTTGATGTTTCTGCCTCTTCTGTAAGAGGAGCAGTCTCTGTAGTGCGAACCATATGAGCTGGATCTGAAGACTTCATTGTAGTTTCAAGGTAGACAGATGTAGGTGACATTCCGCTGGCTTCAGTTATTTCCTCAACAATATCAGTTGTTGTGCCAATGGCATCTGTCACCAGAAAACCGTCAGACACAGACACTGTTGAAGTCACGCCGTCAGCAGTCGCTGTTGGTTCTACACTTGCCTGAGAAGTCGATTCAACCGCATCAGTTGGGATGATCTCTGTCGTTGACAACAGTATATCCACAGGACCGGCTGTTTGACCTGATATCTCTTCATCAGGGGTCGTACTCTCAGCCGGGGATAATGTTGTGTCAATCAGGAGTCCATCAGTCGTGGTGATTCCACTTTCTTCAGTAAGCCCCTTAGTAACTTTAACTGTTTCAAGAGTGGCTCCTGTTGAAGAAATGCCATCAGATGTCACACTAGGAGTGCTAGCTCCAGCATCACTAACAGATGAAGACGTTGTTCCTGTGGTTACATCAACTGCCTGAGATGTGGATAATGCTGGTTGAGAAGTTGTTTGTACAATAGCCTCAGGTTTCGTTGTTCCCTCTGCTGTGTGTTCTGGCATAGCTGTGCTTGCTGTGCCTTCAGTTGATGTTTCTGCCTCTTCTGTAAGAGGAGCAGTCTCTGTAGTGCGAACCATATGAGCTGGATCTGAAGACTTCATTGTAGTTTCAAGGTAGACAGATGTAGGTGACATTCCGCTGGCTTCAGTTATTTCCTCAACAATATCAGTTGTTGTGCCAATGGCATCTGTCACCAGAAAACCGTCAGACACAGACACTGTTGAAGTCACGCCGTCAGCAGTCGATGTTGGTTCTACACTTGCCTGAGAAGTCGATTCAACCGCATCAGTTGGGATGATCTCTGTCGTTGACAACAGTATATCCACAGGACCGGCTGTTTGACCTGATATCTCTTCATCAGGGGTCGTACTCTCAGCTGGGGATAATGTTGTGTCAATCAGGAGTCCATCAGTGGTGGTGATTCCACTTTCTTCAGTAAGCCCCTTAGTAACTTTAACTGTTTCAAGAGTGGCTCCTGTTGAAGAAATGCCATCAGATGTTACACTAGGAGTGCTAGCTCCAGCATCACTAACAGATGAAGAAGTTGTTCCTGTGGTTACATCAACTGCCTGAGATGTGGATAATGCTGGTTGAGAAGTTGTTTGTACAATAGCCTCAGGTTTCGGTGTTCCCTCTGCTGTGTGTTCTGGCATAGCTGTGCTTGCTGTGCCTTCAGTTGATGTTTCTGCCTCTTCTGTAAGAGGAGCAGTCTCTGTAGTGCGAACCATATGAGCTGGATCTGAAGACTTCATTGTAGTTTCAAGGTAGACAGATGTAGGTGACATTCCGCTGGCTTCAGTTATTTCCTCAACAATATCAGTTGTTGTGCCAATGGCATCTGTCACCAGAAAACCGTCAGACACAGACACTGTTGAAGTCACGCCGTCAGCAGTCGATGTTGGTTCTACACTTGCCTGAGAAGTCGATTCAACCGCATCAGTTGGGATGAACTCTGTCGTTGACAACAGTATATCCACAGGACTGGCTGTTTGACCTGATATCTCTTCATCAGGGGTCGTACTCTCAGCCGGGGATAATGTTGTGTCAATCAGGAGTCCATCAGTGGTGGTGATTCCACTTTCTTCAGTAAGCCCCTTAGTAACTTTAACTGTTTCAAGAGTGGCTCCTGTTGAAGAAATGCCATCAGATGTCACACTAGGAGTGCTAGCTCCAGCATCACTAACAGATGAAGACGTTGTTCCTGTGGTTACATCAACTGCCTGAGATGTGGATAATGCTGGTTGAGAAGTTGTTTGTACAATAGCCTCAGGTTTCGTTGTTCCCTCTGCTGTGTGTTCTGGCATAGCTGTGCTTGCTGTGCCTTCAGTTGATGTTTCTGCCTCTTCTGTAAGAGGAGCAGTCTCTGTAGTGCGAACCATATGAGCTGGATCTGAAGACTTCATTGTAGTTTCAAGGTAGACAGATGTAGGTGACATTCCGCTGGCTTCAGTTGTTTCCTCAACAATATCAGTTGTTGTGCCAATGGCATCTGTCACCAGAAAACCGTCAGACACAGAAACTGTTGAAGTCACGCCGTCAGCAGTCGATGTTGGTTCTACACTTGCCTGAGAAGTCGATTCAACCGCATCAGTTGGGATGATCTCTGTCGTTGACAACAGTATATCCACAGGACCGGCTGTTTGACCTGATATCTCTTCATCAGGGGTCGTACTCTCAGCTGGGGATAATGTTGTGTCAATCAGGAGTCCATCAGTGGTGGTGATTCCACTTTCTTCAGTAAGCCCCTTAGTAACTTTAACTGTTTCAAGAGTGGCTCCTGTTGAAGAAATGCCATCAGATGTTACACTAGGAGTGCTAGCTCCAGCATCACTAACAGATGAAGAAGTTGTTCCTGTGGTTACATCAACTGCCTGAGATGTGGATAATGCTGGTTGAGAAGTTGTTTGTACAATAGCCTCAGGTTTCGGTGTTCCCTCTGCTGTGTGTTCTGGCATAGCTGTGCTTGCTGTGCCTTCAGTTGATGTTTCTGCCTCTTCTGTAAGAGGAGCAGTCTCTGTAGTGCGAACCATATGAGCTGGATCTGAAGACTTCATTGTAGTTTCAAGGTAGACAGATGTAGGTGACATTCCGCTGGCTTCAGTTATTTCCTCAACAATATCAGTTGTTGTGCCAATGGCATCTGTCACCAGAAAACCGTCAGACACAGACACTGTTGAAGTCACGCCGTCAGCAGTCGATGTTGGTTCTACACTTGCCTGAGAAGTCGATTCAACCGCATCAGTTGGGATGAACTCTGTCGTTGACAACAGTATATCCACAGGACCGGCTGTTTGACCTGATATCTCTTCATCAGGGGTCGTACTCTCAGCCGGGGATAATGTTGTGTCAATCAGGAGTCCATCAGTGGTGGTGATTCCACTTTCTTCAGTAAGCCCCTTAGTAACTTTAACTGTTTCAAGAGTGGCTCCTGTTGAAGAAATGCCATCAGATGTCACACTAGGAGTGCTAGCTCCAGCATCACTAACAGATGAAGACGTTGTTCCTGTGGTTACATCAACTGCCTGAGATGTGGATAATGCTGGTTGAGAAGTTGTTTGTACAATAGCCTCAGGTTTCGTTGTTCCCTCTGCTGTGTGTTCTGGCATAGCTGTGCTTGCTGTGCCTTCAGTTGATGTTTCTGCCTCTTCTGTAAGAGGAGCAGTCTCTGTAGTGCGAACCATATGAGCTGGATCTGAAGACTTCATTGTAGTTTCAAGGTAGACAGATGTAGGTGACATTCCGCTGGCTTCAGTTATTTCCTCAATATCAGTTGTTGTGCCAATGGCATCTGTCACCAGAAAACCGTCAGACACAGACACTGTTGAAGTCACGCCGTCAGCAGTCGATGTTGGTTCTACACTTGCCTGAGAAGTCGATTCAACCGCATCAGTTGGGATGATCTCTGTCGTTGACAACAGTATATCCACAGGACCGGCTGTTTGACCTGATATCTCTTCATCAGGGGTCGTACTCTCAGCTGGGGATAATGTTGTGTCAATCAGGAGTCCATCAGTGGTGGTGATTCCACTTTCTTCAGTAAGCCCCTTAGTAACTTTAACTGTTTCAAGAGTGGCTCCTGTTGAAGAAATGCCATCAGATGTTACACTAGGAGTGCTAGCTCCAGCATCACTAACAGATGAAGACGTTGTTCCTGTGGTTACATCAACTGCCTGAGATGTGGATAATGCTGGTTGAGAAGTTGTTTGTACAATAGCCTCAGGTTTAGTTGTTCCCTCTGCTGTGTGTTCTGGCATAGCTGTGCTTGCTGTGCCTTCAGTTGATGTTTCTGCCTCTTCTGTAAGAGGAGCAGTCTCTGTAGTGCGAACCATATGAGCTGGATCTGAAGACTTCATTGTAGTTTCAAGGTAGACAGATGTAGGTGACATTCCGCTGGCTTCAGTTATTTCCTCAACAATATCAGTTGTTGTGCCAATGGCATCTGTCACCAGAAAACCGTCAGACACAGACACTGTTGAAGTCACGCCGTCAGCAGTCGATGTTGGTTCTACACTTGCCTGAGAAGTCGATTCAACCGCATCAGTTGGGATGAACTCTGTCGTTGACAACAGTATATCCACAGGACCGGCTGTTTGACCTGATATCTCTTCATCAGGGGTCGTACTCTCAGCCGGGGATAATGTTGTGTCAATCAGGAGTCCATCAGTGGTGGTGATTCCACTTTCTTCAGTAAGCCCCTTAGTAACTTTAACTGTTTCAAGAGTGGCTCCTGTTGAAGAAATGCCATCAGATGTCACACTAGGAGTGCTAGCTCCAGCATCACTAACAGATGAAGACGTTGTTCCTGTGGTTACATCAACTGCCTGAGATGTGGATAATGCTGGTTGAGAAGTTGTTTGTACAATAGCCTCAGGTTTAGTTGTTCCCTCTGCTGTGTGTTCTGGCATAGCTGTGCTTGCTGTGCCTTCAGTTGATGTTTCTGCCTCTTCTGTAAGAGGAGCAGTCTCTGTAGTGCGAACCATATGAGCTGGATCTGAAGACTTCATTGTAGTTTCAAGGTAGACAGATGTAGGTGACATTCCGCTGGCTTCAGTTATTTCCTCAACAATATCAGTTGTTGTGCCAATGGCATCTGTCACCAGAAAACCGTCAGACACAGACACTGTTGAAGTCACGCCGTCAGCAGTCGATGTTGGTTCTACACTTGCCTGAGAAGTCGATTCAACCGCATCAGTTGGGATGAACTCTGTCGTTGACAACAGTATATCCACAGGACCGGCTGTTTGACCTGATATCTCTTCATCAGGGGTCGTACTCTCAGCCGGGGATAATGTTGTGTCAATCAGGAGTCCATCAGTGGTGGTGATTCCACTTTCTTCAGTAAGCCCCTTAGTAACTTTAACTGTTTCAAGAGTGGCTCCTGTTGAAGAAATGCCATCAGATGTCACACTAGGAGTGCTAGCTCCAGCATCACTAACAGATGAAGACGTTGTTCCTGTGGTTACATCAACTGCCTGAGATGTGGATAATGCTGGTTGAGAAGTTGTTTGTACAATAGCCTCAGGTTTAGTTGTTCCCTCTGCTGTGTGTTCTGGCATAGCTGTGCTTGCTGTGCCTTCAGTTGATGTTTCTGCCTCTTCTGTAAGAGGAGCAGTCTCTGTAGTGCGAACCATATGAGCTGGATCTGAAGACTTCATTGTAGTTTCAAGGTAGACAGATGTAGGTGACATTCCGCTGGCTTCAGTTATTTCCTCAACAATATCAGTTGTTGTGCCAATGGCATCTGTCACCAGAAAGCCGTCAGACACAGACACTGTTGAAGTCACGCCGTCAGCAGTCGATGTTGGTTCTACACTTGCCTGAGAAGTCGATTCAACCGCATCAGTTGGGATGATCTCTGTCGTTGACAACAGTATATCAACAGGACCGGCTGTTTGACCTGATATCTCTTCATCAGGGGTCGTACTCTCAGCTGGGGATAATGTTGTGTCAATCAGGAGTCCATCAGTGGTGGTGATTCCACTTTCTTCAGTAAGCCCCTTAGTAACTTTAACTGTTTCAAGAGTGGCTCCTGTTGAAGAAATGCCATCAGATGTTACACTAGGAGTGCTAGCTCCAGCATCACTAACAGATGAAGAAGTTGTTCCTGTGGTTACATCAACTGCCTGAGATGTGGATAATGCTGGTTGAGAAGTTGTTTGTACAATAGCCTCAGGTTTCGTTGTTCCCTCTGCTGTGTGTTCTGGCATAGCTGTGCTTGCTGTGCCTTCAGTTGATGTTTCTGCCTCTTCTGTAAGAGGAGCAGTCTCTGTAGTGCGAACCATATGAGCTGGATCTGAAGACTTCATTGTAGTTTCAAGGTAGAAAGATGTAGGTGACATTCCGCTGGCTTCAGTTATTTCCTCAACAATATCAGTTGTTGTGCCAATGGCATCTGTCACCAGAAAACCGTCAGACACAGACACTGTTGAAGTCAAGCCGTCAGCAGTCGATGTTGGTTCTACACTTGCCTGAGAAGTCGATTCAACTGCATCAGTTGGGATGAACTCTGTCGTTGACAACAGTATATCCACAGGACCGGCTGTTTGACCTGATATCTCTTCATCAGGGGTCGTACTCTCAGCTGGGGATAATGTTGTGTCAATCAGGAGTCCATCAGTGGTGGTGATTCCACTTTCTTCAGTAAGCCCCTTAGTAACTTTAACTGTTTCAAGAGTGGCTCCTGTTGAAGAAATGCCATCAGATGTTACACTAGGAGTGCTAGCTCCAGCATCACTAACAGATGAAGAAGTTGTTCCTGTGGTTACATCAACTGCCTGAGATGTGGATAATGCTGGTTGAGAAGTTGTTTGTACAATAGCCTCAGGTTTCGGTGTTCCCTCTGCTGTGTGTTCTGGCATAGCTGTGCTTGCTGTGCCTTCAGTTGATGTTTCTGCCTCTTCTGTAAGAGGAGCAGTCTCTGTAGTGCGAACCATATGAGCTGGATCTGAAGACTTCATTGTAGTTTCAAGGTAGACAGATGTAGGTGACATTCCGCTGGCTTCAGTTATTTCCTCAACAATATCAGTTGTTGTGCCAATGGCATCTGTCACCAGAAAACCGTCAGACACAGACACTGTTGAAGTCACGCCGTCAGCAGTCGATGTTGGTTCTACACTTGCCTGAGAAGTCGATTCAACCGCATCAGTTGGGATGATCTCTGTCGTTGACAACAGTATATCCACAGGACCGGCTGTTTGACCTGATATCTCTTCATCAGGGGTCGTACTCTCAGCTGGGGATAATGTTGTGTCAATCAGGAGTCCATCAGTGGTGGTGATTCCACTTTCTTCAGTAAGCCCCTTAGTAGCTTTAACTGTTTCAAGAGTGGCTCCTGTTGAAGAAATGCCATCAGATGTTACACTAGGAGTGCTAGCTCCAGCATCACTAACAGATGAAGACGTTGTTCCTGTGGTTACATCAACTGCCTGAGATGTGGATAATGCTGGTTGAGAAGTTGTTTGTACAATAGCCTCAGGTTTAGTTGTTCCCTCTGCTGTGTGTTCTGGCATAGCTGTGCTTGCTGTGCCTTCAGTTGATGTTTCTGCCTCTTCTGTAAGAGGAGCAGTCTCTGTAGTGCGAACCATATGAGCTGGATCTGAAGACTTCATTGTAGTTTCAAGGTAGACAGATGTAGGTGACATTCCGCTGGCTTCAGTTATTTCCTCAACAATATCAGTTGTTGTGCCAATGGCATCTGTCACCAGAAAACCGTCAGACACAGACACTGTTGAAGTCACGCCGTCAGCAGTCGATGTTGGTTCTACACTTGCCTGAGAAGTCGATTCAACCGCATCAGTTGGGATGAACTCTGTCGTTGACAACAGTATATCCACAGGACCGGCTGTTTGACCTGATATCTCTTCATCAGGGGTCGTACTCTCAGCTGGGGCTAATGTTGTGTCAATCAGGAGTCCATCAGTGGTGGTGATTCCACTTTCTTCAGTAAGCCCCTTAGTAGCTTTAACTGTTTCAAGAGTGGCTCCTGTTAAAGAAATGCCATCAGATGTTACACTAGGAGTGCTAGCTCCAGCATCACTAACAGATAAAGAAGTTGTTCCTGTGGTTACATCAACTGCCTGAGATGTGGATAATGCTGGTTGAGAAGTTGTTTGTACAATAGCCTCAGGTTTAGTTGTTCCCTCTGCTGTGTGTTCTGGCATAGCTGTGCTTGCTGTGCCTTCAGTTGATGTTTCTGCCTCTTCTGTAAGAGGAGCAATCTCTGTAGTGCGAACCATATGAGCTGGATCTGAAGCCTTCATTGTAGTTTCAAGGTAGACAAATGTAGGTGACATTCCGCTGGCTTCAGTTGTCGTTGACAACAGTATATCCACAGGACCGGCTGTTTGACCTGATATCTCTTCATCAGGGGTCGTACTCTCAGCTGGGGATAATGTTGTGTCAATCAGGAGTCCATCAGTGGTGGTGATTCCACTTTCTTCAGTAAGCCCCTTAGTAGCTTTAACTGTTTCAAGAGTGGCTCCTGTTGAAGAAATGCCATCAGATGTTACACTAGGAGTGCTAGCTCCAGCATCACTAACAGATGAAGAAGTTGTTCCTGTGGTTACATCAACTGCCTGAGATGTGGATAATGCTGGTTGAGAAGTTGTTTGTACAATAGCCTCAGGTTTCGGTGTTCCCTCTGCTGTGTGTTCTGGCATAGCTGTGCTTGCTGTGCCTTCAGTTGATGTTTCTGCCTCTTCTGTAAGAGGAGCAGTCTCTGTAGTGCGAACCATATGAGCTGGATCTGAAGACTTCATTGTAGTTTCAAGGTAGAAAGATGTCGGTGACATTCCGCTGGCTTCAGTTATTTCCTCAACAATATCAGTTGTTGTGCCAATGGCATCTGTCACCAGAAAACCGTCAGACACAGACACTGTTGAAGTCACGCCGTCAGCAGTCGATGTTGGTTCTACACTTGCCTGAGAAGTCGATTCAACCGCATCAGTTGGGATGAACTCTGTCATTGACAACAGTATATCCACAGGACCGGCTGTTTGACCTGATATCTCTTCATCAGGGGTCGTACTCTCAGCTGGGGATAATGTTGTGTCAATCAGGAGTCCATCAGTGGTGGTGATTCCACTTTCTTCAGTAAGCCCCTTAGTAACTTTAACTGTTTCAAGAGTGGCTCCTGTTGAAGAAATGCCATCAGATGTTACACTAGGAGTGCTAGCTCCAGCATCACTAACAGATGAAGAAGTTGTTCCTGTGGTTACATCAACTGCCTGAGATGTGGATAATGCTGGTTGAGAAGTTGTTTGTACAATAGCCTCAGGTTTCGGTGTTCCCTCTGCTGTGTGTTCTGGCATAGCTGTGCTTGCTGTGCCTTCAGTTGATGTTTCTGCCTCTTCTGTAAGAGGAGCAGTCTCTGTAGTGCGAACCATATGAGCTGGATCTGAAGACTTCATTGTAGTTTCAAGGTAGAAAGATGTAGGTGACATTCCGCTGGCTTCAGTTATTTCCTCAACAATATCAGTTGTTGTGCCAATGGCATCTGTCACCAGAAAACCGTCAGACACAGACACTGTTGAAGTCACGCCGTCAGCAGGCGATGTTGGTTCTACACTTGCCTGAGAAGTCGATTCAACCGCATCAGTTGGGATGAACTCTGTCGTTGACAACAGTATATCCACAGGACTGGCTGTTTGACCTGATATCTCTTCATCAGGGGTCGTACTCTCAGCTGGGGATAATGTTGTGTCAATCAGGAGTCCATCAGTGGTGGTGATTCCACTTTCTTCAGTAAGCCCCTTAGTAGCTTTAACTGTTTCAAGAGTGGCTCCTGTTGAAGAAATGCCATCAGATGTTACACTAGGAGTGCTAGCTCCAGCATCACTAACAGATGAAGAAGTTGTTCCTGTGGTTACATCAACTGCCTGAGATGTGGATAATGCTGGTTGAGAAGTTGTTTGTACAATAGCCTCAGGTTTCGGTGTTCCCTCTGCTGTGTGTTCTGGCATAGCTGTGCTTGCTGTGCCTTCAGTTGATGTTTCTGCCTCTTCTGTAAGAGGAGCAGTCTCTGTAGTGCGAACCATATGAGCTGGATCTGAAGACTTCATTGTAGTTTCAAGGTAGAAAGATGTCGGTGACATTCTGCTGGCTTCAGTTATTTCCTCAACAATATCAGTTGTTGTGCCAATGGCATCTGTCACCAGAAAACCGTTAGACACAGACACTGTTGAAGTCACGCCGTCAGCAGTCGATGTTGGTTCTACACTTGCCTGAGAAGTCGATTCAACCGCATCAGTTGGGATGATCTCTGTCGTTGACAACAGTATATCCACAGGACCGGCTGTTTGACCCGATACCTCTTCATCAGGGGTTGTACCCTCGCCAGGCGACAATGTTGTGTCAATCAGAAACCCATCAGTGGTGGTTAAACCACTTCCTTCAGTAGGACCCTCTGTTGATAGCGCTGATTCAGGGGTTGTTTCTATTACTGGCTCAGGTGTTGGTGTTCCCTCTACTGTCGTTTCAAATATGGCTGAGCTTACTGTGCCTTGGGTTGATGTTCCTGCCTGTGTCATTTCTGCCTTTTCTGTTAGAGGAGCTGTCTGTGTAGTGCGAACCACATGCGCTGGATCTGTAGACATCTCTGTTGTTTCAAGGTAGACAGATGTAGGTGGCATTCCGCTGGCTTCAGTTATTTCCTCAACAATATCAGTTGTTGTGCCAATGGCATCTGTCACCAGAAAACCGTCAGACACAGACACTGTTGAGGTCACGCCGTCAGCAGTCGCAGTTGGTTCTACACTTGCCTGAGAAGTCGATTCAACCGCATCAGTTGGGATGATCTCTGTCGTTGACAACAGTATATCCACAGGACCGGCTGTTTGACCCGATACCTCTTCATCAGGGGTTGTACCCTCGCCAGGCGACAATGTTGTGTCAATCAGAAACCCATCAGTGGTGGTTAAACCACTTCCTTCAGTAGGACCCTCTGTTGATAGCGCTGATTCAGGGGTTGTTTCTATTACTGGCTCAGGTGTTGGAGTTCCCTCTACTGTCGTTTCAAATATGGCTGAGCTTACTGTGCCTTGGGTTGATGTTCCTGCCTGTGTCATTTCTGCCTTTTTGTGTAGAGGAGCTGTCTGTGTAGTGCGAACCACATGCGCTGGATCTGTAGACATCTCTGTTGTTTCAAGGTAGACAGATGTAGGTGACATTCCGCTGGCTTCAGTTATTTCCTCAACAATATCAGTTGTGCCAATGGCATCTGTCACCAGAAAACCGTCAGACACAGACACTGTTGAGGTCACGCCGTCAGCAGTCGCAGTTGGTTCTACACTTGCCTGAGAAGTCGATTCAACCGCATCAGTTGGGATGATCTCTGTCGTTGACAACAGTATATCCACAGGACCGGCTGTTTGACCTGATATCTCTTCATCAGGGGTCGTACTCTCAGCTGGGGATAATGTTGTGTCAATCAGGAGTCCATCAGTGGTGGTGATTCCACTTTCTTCAGTAAGCCCCTTAGTAGCTTTAACTGTTTCAAGAGTGGCTCCTGTTGAAGAAATGCCATCAGATGTTACACTAGGAGTGCTAGCTCCAGCATCACTAACAGATGAAGACGTTGTTCCTGTGGTTACATCAACTGCCTGAGATGTGGATAATGCTGGTTGAGAAGTTGTTTGTACAATAGCCTCAGGTTTAGTTGTTCCCTCTGCTGTGTGTTCTGGCATAGCTGTGCTTGCTGTGCCTTCAGTTGATGTTTCTGCCTCTTCTGTAAGAGGAGCAGTCTCTGTAGTGCGAACCATATGAGCTGGATCTGAAGACTTCATTGTAGTTTCAAGGTAGACAGATGTAGGTGACATTCCGCTGGCTTCAGTTATTTCCTCAACAATATCAGTTGTTGTGCCAATGGCATCTGTCACCAGAAAACCGTCAGACACAGACACTGTTGAAGTCACGCCGTCAGCAGTCGATGTTGGTTCTACACTTGCCTGAGAAGTCGATTCAACTGCATCAGTTGGGATGAACTCTGTCGTTGACAACAGTATATCCACAGGACCGGCTGTTTGACCTGATATCTCTTCATCAGGGGTCGTACTCTCAGCTGGGGCTAATGTTGTGTCAATCAGGAGTCCATCAGTGGTGGTGATTCCACTTTCTTCAGTAAGCCCCTTAGTAGCTTTAACTGTTTCAAGAGTGGCTCCTGTTAAAGAAATGCCATCAGATGTTACACTAGGAGTGCTAGCTCCAGCATCACTAACAGATAAAGAAGTTGTTCCTGTGGTTACATCAACTGCCTGAGATGTGGATAATGCTGGTTGAGAAGTTGTTTGTACAATAGCCTCAGGTTTAGTTGTTCCCTCTGCTGTGTGTTCTGGCATAGCGTTGCTTGCTGTGCCTTCAGTTGATGTTTCTGCCTCTTCTGTAAGAGGAGCAATCTCTGTAGTGCGAACCATATGAGCTGGATCTGAAGCCTTCATTGTAGTTTCAAGGTAGACAAATGTAGGTGACATTCCGCTGGCTTCAGTTGTCGTTGACAACAGTATATCCACAGGACCGGCTGTTTGACCTGATATCTCTTCATCAGGGGTCGTACTCTCAGCTGGGGATAATGTTGTGTCAATCAGGAGTCCATCAGTGGTGGTGATTCCACTTTCTTCAGTAAGCCCCTTAGTAGCTTTAACTGTTTCAAGAGTGGCTCCTGTTGAAGAAATGCCATCAGATGTTACACTAGGAGTGCTAGCTCCAGCATCACTAACAGATGAAGAAGTTGTTCCTGTGGTTACATCAACTGCCTGAGATGTGGATAATGCTGGTTGAGAAGTTGTTTGTACAATAGCCTCAGGTTTCGGTGTTCCCTCTGCTGTGTGTTCTGGCATAGCTGTGCTTGCTGTGCCTTCAGTTGATGTTTCTGCCTCTTCTGTAAGAGGAGCAGTCTCTGTAGTGCGAACCATATGAGCTGGATCTGAAGACTTCATTGTAGTTTCAAGGTAGAAAGATGTCGGTGACATTCCGCTGGCTTCAGTTATTTCCTCAACAATATCAGTTGTTGTGCCAATGGCATCTGTCACCAGAAAACCGTCAGACACAGACACTGTTGAAGTCACGCCGTCAGCAGTCGATGTTGGTTCTACACTTGCCTGAGAAGTCGATTCAACCGCATCAGTTGGGATGAACTCTGTCATTGACAACAGTATATCCACAGGACCGGCTGTTTGACCTGATATCTCTTCATCAGGGGTCGTACTCTCAGCTGGGGATAATGTTGTGTCAATCAGGAGTCCATCAGTGGTGGTGATTCCACTTTCTTCAGTAAGCCCCTTAGTAACTTTAACTGTTTCAAGAGTGGCTCCTGTTGAAGAAATGCCATCAGATGTTACACTAGGAGTGCTAGCTCCAGCATCACTAACAGATGAAGAAGTTGTTCCTGTGGTTACATCAACTGCCTGAGATGTGGATAATGCTGGTTGAGAAGTTGTTTGTACAATAGCCTCAGGTTTCGGTGTTCCCTCTGCTGTGTGTTCTGGCATAGCTGTGCTTGCTGTGCCTTCAGTTGATGTTTCTGCCTCTTCTGTAAGAGGAGCAGTCTCTGTAGTGCGAACCATATGAGCTGGATCTGAAGACTTCATTGTAGTTTCAAGGTAGAAAGATGTAGGTGACATTCCGCTGGCTTCAGTTATTTCCTCAACAATATCAGTTGTTGTGCCAATGGCATCTGTCACCAGAAAACCGTCAGACACAGACACTGTTGAAGTCACGCCGTCAGCAGTCGATGTTGGTTCTACACTTGCCTGAGAAGTCGATTCAACCGCATCAGTTGGGATGAACTCTGTCGTTGACAACAGTATATCCACAGGACTGGCTGTTTGACCTGATATCTCTTCATCAGGGGTCGTACTCTCAGCTGGGGATAATGTTGTGTCAATCAGGAGTCCATCAGTGGTGGTGATTCCACTTTCTTCAGTAAGCCCCTTAGTAGCTTTAACTGTTTCAAGAGTGGCTCCTGTTGAAGAAATGCCATCAGATGTTACACTAGGAGTGCTAGCTCCAGCATCACTAACAGATGAAGAAGTTGTTCCTGTGGTTACATCAACTGCCTGAGATGTGGATAATGCTGGTTGAGAAGTTGTTTGTACAATAGCCTCAGGTTTCGGTGTTCCCTCTGCTGTGTGTTCTGGCATAGCTGTGCTTGCTGTGCCTTCAGTTGATGTTTCTGCCTCTTCTGTAAGAGGAGCAGTCTCTGTAGTGCGAACCATATGAGCTGGATCTGAAGACTTCATTGTAGTTTCAAGGTAGAAAGATGTCGGTGACATTCCGCTGGCTTCAGTTATTTCCTCAACAATATCAGTTGTTGTGCCAATGGCATCTGTCACCAGAAAACCGTTAGACACAGACACTGTTGAAGTCACGCCGTCAGCAGTCGATGTTGGTTCTACACTTGCCTGAGAAGTCGATTCAACCGCATCAGTTGGGATGATCTCTGTCGTTGACAACAGTATATCCACAGGACCGGCTGTTTGACCCGATACCTCTTCATCAGGGGTTGTACCCTCGCCAGGCGACAATGTTGTGTCAATCAGAAACCCATCAGTGGTGGTTAAACCACTTCCTTCAGTAGGACCCTCTGTTGATAGCGCTGATTCAGGGGTTGTTTCTATTACTGGCTCAGGTGTTGGTGTTCCCTCTACTGTCGTTTCAAATATGGCTGAGCTTACTGTGCCTTGGGTTGATGTTCCTGCCTGTGTCATTTCTGCCTTTTCTGTTAGAGGAGCTGTCTGTGTAGTGCGAACCACATGCGCTGGATCTGTAGACATCTCTGTTGTTTCAAGGTAGACAGATGTAGGTGACATTCCGCTGGCTTCAGTTATTTCCTCAACAATATCAGTTGTTGTGCCAATGGCATCTGTCACCAGAAAACCGTCAGACACAGACACTGTTGAGGTCACGCCGTCAGCAGTCGCAGTTGGTTCTACACTTGCCTGAGAAGTCGATTCAACCGCATCAGTTGGGATGATCTCTGTCGTTGACAACAGTATATCCACAGGACCGGCTGTTTGACCCGATACCTCTTCATCAGGGGTTGTACCCTCGCCAGGCGACACTGTTGTGTCAATCAGAAACCCATCAGTGGTGGTTAAACCACTTCCTTCAGTAGGACCCTCTGTTGATAGCGCTGATTCAGGGGTTGTTTCTATTACTGGCTCAGGTGTTGGAGTTCCCTCTACTGTCGTTTCAAATATGGCTGAGCTTACTGTGCCTTGGGTTGATGTTCCTGCCTGTGTCATTTCTGCCTTTTCTGTTAGAGGAGCTGTCTGTGTAGTGCGAACCACATGCGCTGGATCTGTAGACATCTCTGTTGTTTCAAGGTAGACAGATGTAGGTGACATTCCGCTGGCTTCAGTTATTTCCTCAACAATATCAGTTGTTGTGCCAATGGCATCTGTCACCAGAAAACCGTCAGACACAGACACTGTTGAGGTCACGCCGTCAGCAGTCGCAGTTGGTTCTACACTTGCCTGAGAAGTCGATTCAACCGCATCAGTTGGGATGATCTCTGTCGTTGACAACAGTATATCCACAGGACCGGCTGTTTGACCCGATACCTCTTCATCAGGGGTTGTACCCTCGCCAGGCGACAATGTTGTGTCAATCAGAAACCCATCAGTGGTGGTTAAACCACTTCCTTCAGTAGGACCCTCTGTTGATAGCGCTGATTCAGGGGTTGTTTCTATTACTGGCTCAGGTGTTGGTGTTCCCTCTACTGTCGTTTCAAATATGGCTGAGCTTACTGTGCCTTGGGTTGATGTTCCTGCCTGTGTCATTTCTGCCTTTTCTGTTAGAGGAGCTGTCTGTGTAGTGCGAACCACATGCGCTGGATCTGTAGACATCTCTGTTGTTTCAAGGTAGACAGATGTAGGTGACATTCCGCTGGCTTCAGTTATTTCCTCAACAATATCAGTTGTTGTGCCAATGGCATCTGTCACCAGAAAACCGTCAGACACAGACACTGTTGAGGTCACGCCGTCAGCAGTCGCAGTTGGTTCTACACTTGCCTGAGAAGTCGATTCAACCGCATCAGTTGGGATGATCTCTGTCGTTGACAACAGTATATCCACAGGACCGGCTGTTTGACCCGATACCTCTTCATCAGGGGTTGTACCCTCGCCAGGCGACAATGTTGTGTCAATCAGAAACCCATCAGTGGTGGTTAAACCACTTCCTTCAGTAGGACCCTCTGTTGATAGCGCTGATTCAGGGGTTGTTTCTATTACTGGCTCAGGTGTTGGAGTTCCCTCTACTGTCGTTTCAAATATGGCTGAGCTTACTGTGCCTTGGGTTGATGTTCCTGCCTGTGTCATTTCTGCCTTTTCTGTTAGAGGAGCTGTCTGTGTAGTGCGAACCACATGCGCTGGATCTGTAGACATCTCTGTTGTTTCAAGGTAGACAGATGTAGGTGACATTACGCTGGCTTCAGTTATTTCCTCAACAATATCAGTTGTTGTGCCAATGGCATCTGTCACCAGAAAACCGTCAGACACAGACACTGTTGAGGTCACGCCGTCAGCAGTCGCAGTTGGTTCTACACTTGCCTGAGAAGTCGATTCAACCGCATCAGTTGGGATGATCTCTGTCGTTGACAACAGTATATCCACAGGACCGGCTGTTTGACCCGATACCTCTTCATCAGGGGTTGTACCCTCGCCAGGCGACAATGTTGTGTCAATCAGAAACCCATCAGTGGTGGTTAAACCACTTCCTTCAGTAGGACCCTCTGTTGATAGCGCTGATTCAGGGGTTGTTTCTATTACTGGCTCAGGTGTTGGAGTTCCCTCTACTGTCGTTTCAAATATGGCTGAGCTTACTGTGCCTTGGGTTGATGTTCCTGCCTGTGTCATTTCTGCCTTTTCTGTTAGAGGAGCTGTCTGTGTAGTGCGAACCACATGCGCTGGATCTGTAGACATCTCTGTTGTTTCAAAGTAGACAGATGTAGGTGACATTCCGCTGGCTTCAGTTATTTCCTCAACAATATCAGTTGTTGTGCCAATGGCATCTGTCACCAGAAAACCGTCAGACACAGACACTGTTGAGGTCACGCCGTCAGCAGTCGCAGTTGGTTCTACACTTGCCTGAGAAGTCGATTCAACCGCATCAGTTGGGATGATCTCTGTCGTTGACAACAGTATATCCACAGGACCGGCTGTTTGACCCGATACCTCTTCATCAGGGGTTGTACCCTCGCCAGGCGACAATGTTGTGTCAATCAGAAACCCATCAGTGGTGGTTAAACCACTTCCTTCAGTAGGACCCTCTGTTGATAGCGCTGATTCAGGGGTTGTTTCTATTACTGGCTCAGGTGTTGGAGTTCCCTCTACTGTCGTTTCAAATATGGCTGAGCTTACTGTGCCTTGGGTTGATGTTCCTGCCTGTGTCATTTCTGCCTTTTCTGTTAGAGGAGCTGTCTGTGTAGTGCGAACCACATGCGCTGGATCTGTAGACATCTCTGTTGTTTCAAGGTAGACAGATGTAGGTGACATTCCGCTGGCTTCAGTTATTTCCTCAACAATATCAGTTGTTGTGCCAATGGCATCTGTCACCAGAAAACCGTCAGACACAGACACTGTTGAGGTCACGCCGTCAGCAGTCGCAGTTGGTTCTACACTTGCCTGAGAAGTCGATTCAACCGCATCAGTTGGGATGATCTCTGTCGTTGACAACAGTATATCCACAGGACCGGCTGTTTGACCCGATACCTCTTCATCAGGGGTTGTACCCTCGCCAGGCGACAATGTTGTGTCAATCAGAAACCCATCAGTGGTGGTTAAACCACTTCCTTCAGTAGGACCCTCTGTTGATAGCGCTGATTCAGGGGTTGTTTCTATTACTGGCTCAGGTGTTGGTGTTCCCTCTACTGTCGTTTCAAATATGGCTGAGCTTACTGTGCCTTGGGTTGATGTTCCTGCCTGTGTCATTTCTGCCTTTTCTGTTAGAGGAGCTGTCTGTGTAGTGCGAACCACATGCGCTGGATCTGTAGACATCTCTGTTGTTTCAAGGTAGACAGATGTAGGTGACATTCCGCTGGCTTCAGTTATTTCCTCAACAATATCAGTTGTTGTGCCAATGGCATCTGTCACCAGAAAACCGTCAGACACAGACACTGTTGAGGTCACGCCGTCAGCAGTCGCAGTTGGTTCTACACTTGCCTGAGAAGTCGATTCAACCGCATCAGTTGGGATGATCTCTGTCGTTGACAACAGTATATCCACAGGACCGGCTGTTTGACCCGATACCTCTTCATCAGGGGTTGTACCCTCGCCAGGCGACAATGTTGTGTCAATCAGAAACCCATCAGTGGTGGTTAAACCACTTCCTTCAGTAGGACCCTCTGTTGATAGCGCTGATTCAGGGGTTGTTTCTATTACTGGCTCAGGTGTTGGAGTTCCCTCTACTGTCGTTTCAAATATGGCTGAGCTTACTGTGCCTTGGGTTGATGTTCCTGCCTGTGTCATTTCTGCCTTTTCTGTTAGAGGAGCTGTCTGTGTAGTGCGAACCACATGCGCTGGATCTGTAGACATCTCTGTTGTTTCAAGGTAGACAGATGTAGGTGACATTACGCTGGCTTCAGTTATTTCCTCAACAATATCAGTTGTTGTGCCAATGGCATCTGTCACCAGAAAACCGTCAGACACAGACACTGTTGAGGTCACGCCGTCAGCAGTCGCAGTTGGTTCTACACTTGCCTGAGAAGTCGATTCAACCGCATCAGTTGGGATGATCTCTGTCGTTGACAACAGTATATCCACAGGACCGGCTGTTTGACCCGATACCTCTTCATCAGGGGTTGTACCCTCGCCAGGCGACAATGTTGTGTCAATCAGAAACCCATCAGTGGTGGTTAAACCACTTCCTTCAGTAGGACCCTCTGTTGATAGCGCTGATTCAGGGGTTGTTTCTATTACTGGCTCAGGTGTTGGAGTTCCCTCTACTGTCGTTTCAAATATGGCTGAGCTTACTGTGCCTTGGGTTGATGTTCCTGCCTGTGTCATTTCTGCCTTTTCTGTTAGAGGAGCTGTCTGTGTAGTGCGAACCACATGCGCTGGATCTGTAGACATCTCTGTTGTTTCAAAGTAGACAGATGTAGGTGACATTCCGCTGGCTTCAGTTATTTCCTCAACAATATCAGTTGTTGTGCCAATGGCATCTGTCACCAGAAAACCGTCAGACACAGACACTGTTGAGGTCACGCCGTCAGCAGTCGCAGTTGGTTCTACACTTGCCTGAGAAGTCGATTCAACCGCATCAGTTGGGATGATCTCTGTCGTTGACAACAGTATATCCACAGGACCGGCTGTTTGACCCGATACCTCTTCATCAGGGGTTGTACCCTCGCCAGGCGACAATGTTGTGTCAATCAGAAACCCATCAGTGGTGGTTAAACCACTTCCTTCAGTAGGACCCTCTGTTGATAGCGCTGATTCAGGGGTTGTTTCTATTACTGGCTCAGGTGTTGGAGTTCCCTCTACTGTCGTTTCAAATATGGCTGAGCTTACTGTGCCTTGGGTTGATGTTCCTGCCTGTGTCATTTCTGCCTTTTCTGTTAGAGGAGCTGTCTGTGTAGTGCGAACCACATGCGCTGGATCTGTAGACATCTCTGTTGTTTCAAGGTAGACAGATGTAGGTGACATTCCGCTGGCTTCAGTTATTTCCTCAACAATATCAGTTGTTGTGCCAATGGCATCTGTCACCAGAAAACCGTCAGACACAGACACTGTTGAGGTCACGCCGTCAGCAGTCGCAGTTGGTTCTACACTTGCCTGAGAAGTCGATTCAACCGCATCAGTTGGGATGATCTCTGTCGTTGACAACAGTATATCCACAGGACCGGCTGTTTGACCCGATACCTCTTCATCAGGGGTTGTACCCTCGCCAGGCGACAATGTTGTGTCAATCAGAAACCCATCAGTGGTGGTTAAACCACTTCCTTCAGTAGGACCCTCTGTTGATAGCGCTGATTCAGGGGTTGTTTCTATTACTGGCTCAGGTGTTGGAGTTCCCTCTACTGTCGTTTCAAATATGGCTGAGCTTACTGTGCCTTGGGTTGATGTTCCTGCCTGTGTCATTTCTGCCTTTTCTGTTAGAGGAGCTGTCTGTGTAGTGCGAACCACATGCGCTGGATCTGTAGACATCTCTGTTGTTTCAAGGTAGACAGATGTAGGTGACATTCCGCTGGCTTCAGTTATTTCCTCAACAATATCAGTTGTTGTGCCAATGGCATCTGTCACCAGAAAACCGTCAGACACAGACACTGTTGAGGTCACGCCGTCAGCAGTCGCAGTTGGTTCTACACTTGCCTGAGAAGTCGATTCAACCGCATCAGTTGGGATGATCTCTGTCGTTGACAACAGTATATCCACAGGACCGGCTGTTTGACCCGATACCTCTTCATCAGGGGTTGTACCCTCGCCAGGCGACAATGTTGTGTCAATCAGAAACCCATCAGTGGTGGTTAAACCACTTCCTTCAGTAGGACCCTCTGTTGATAGCGCTGATTCAGGGGTTGTTTCTATTACTGGCTCAGGTGTTGGAGTTCCCTCTACTGTCGTTTCAAATATGGCTGAGCTTACTGTGCCTTGGGTTGATGTTCCTGCCTGTGTCATTTCTGCCTTTTCTGTTAGAGGAGCTGTCTGTGTAGTGCGAACCACATGCGCTGGATCTGTAGACATCTCTGTTGTTTCAAAGTAGACAGATGTAGGTGACATTCCGCTGGCTTCAGTTATTTCCTCAACAATATCAGTTGTTGTGCCAATGGCATCTGTCACCAGAAAACCGTCAGACACAGACACTGTTGAGGTCACGCCGTCAGCAGTCGCAGTTGGTTCTACACTTGCCTGAGAAGTCGATTCAACCGCATCAGTTGGGATGATCTCTGTCGTTGACAACAGTATATCCACAGGACCGGCTGTTTGACCCGATACCTCTTCATCAGGGGTTGTACCCTCGCCAGGCGACAATGTTGTGTCAATCAGAAACCCATCAGTGGTGGTTAAACCACTTCCTTCAGTAGGACCCTCTGTTGATTGCGCTGATTCAGGGGTTGTTTCTATTACTGGCTCAGGTGTTGGTGTTCCCTCTACTGTCGTTTCAAATATGGCTGAGCTTACTGTGCCTTGGGTTGATGTTCCTGCCTGTGTCATTTCTGCCTTTTCTGTTAGAGGAGCTGTCTGTGTAGTGCGAACCACATGCGCTGGATCTGTAGACATCTCTCTTGTTTCAAGGTAGACAGATGTAGGTGACATTCCGCTGGCTTCAGTTATTTCCTCAACAATATCAGTTGTTGTGCCAATGGCATCTGTCACCAGAAAACCGTCAGACACAGACACTGTTGAGGTCACGCCGTCAGCAGTCGCAGTTGGTTCTACACTTGCCTGAGAAGTCGATTCAACCGCATCAGTTGGGATGATCTCTGTCGTTGACAACAGTATATCCACAGGACCGGCTGTTTGACCCGATACCTCTTCATCAGGGGTTGTACCCTCGCCAGGCGACAATGTTGTGTCAATCAGAAACCCATCAGTGGTGGTTAAACCACTTCCTTCAGTAGGACCCTCTGTTGATAGCGCTGATTCAGGGGTTGTTTCTATTACTGGCTCAGGTGTTGGAGTTCCCTCTACTGTCGTTTCAAATATGGCTGAGCTTACTGTGCCTTGGGTTGATGTTCCTGCCTGTGTCATTTCTGCCTTTTCTGTTAGAGGAGCTGTCTGTGTAGTGCGAACCACATGCGCTGGATCTGTAGACATCTCTGTTGTTTCAAGGTAGACAGATGTAGGTGACATTCCGCTGGCTTCAGTTATTTCCTCAACAATATCAGTTGTTGTGCCAATGGCATCTGTCACCAGAAAACCGTCAGACACAGACACTGTTGAGGTCACGCCGTCAGCAGTCGCAGTTGGTTCTACACTTGCCTGAGAAGTCGATTCAACCGCATCAGTTGGGATGATCTCTGTCGTTGACAACAGTATATCCACAGGACCGGCTGTTTGACCCGATACCTCTTCATCAGGGGTTGTACCCTCGCCAGGCGACAATGTTGTGTCAATCAGAAACCCATCAGTGGTGGTTAAACCACTTCCTTCAGTAGGACCCTCTGTTGATAGCGCTGATTCAGGGGTTGTTTCTATTACTGGCTCAGGTGTTGGAGTTCCCTCTACTGTCGTTTCAAATATGGCTGAGCTTACTGTGCCTTGGGTTGATGTTCCTGCCTGTGTCATTTCTGCCTTTTCTGTTAGAGGAGCTGTCTGTGTAGTGCGAACCACATGCGCTGGATCTGTAGACATCTCTGTTGTTTCAAGGTAGACAGATGTAGGTGACATTCCGCTGGCTTCAGTTATTTCCTCAACAATATCAGTTGTTGTGCCAATGGCATCTGTCACCAGAAAACCGTCAGACACAGACACTGTTGAGGTCACGCCGTCAGCAGTCGCAGTTGGTTCTACACTTGCCTGAGAAGTCGATTCAACCGCATCAGTTGGGATGATCTCTGTCGTTGACAACAGTATATCCACAGGACCGGCTGTTTGACCCGATACCTCTTCATCAGGGGTTGTACCCTCGCCAGGCGACAATGTTGTGTCAATCAGAAACCCATCAGTGGTGGTTAAACCACTTCCTTCAGTAGGACCCTCTGTTGATAGCGCTGATTCAGGGGTTGTTTCTATTACTGGCTCAGGTGTTGGAGTTCCCTCTACTGTCGTTTCAAATATGGCTGAGCTTACTGTGCCTTGGGTTGATGTTCCTGCCTGTGTCATTTCTGCCTTTTCTGTTAGAGGAGCTGTCTGTGTAGTGCGAACCACATGCGCTGGATCTGTAGACATCTCTGTTGTTTCAAAGTAGGCAGATGTAGGTGACATTCCGCTGGCTTCAGTTATTTCCTCAACAATATCAGTTGTTGTGCCAATGGCATCTGTCACCAGAAAACCGTCAGACACAGACACTGTTGAGGTCACGCCGTCAGCAGTCGCAGTTGGTTCTACACTTGCCTGAGAAGTCGATTCAACCGCATCAGTTGGGATGATCTCTGTCGTTGACAACAGTATATCCACAGGACCGGCTGTTTGACCCGATACCTCTTCATCAGGGGTTGTACCCTCGCCAGGCGACAATGTTGTGTCAATCAGAAACCCATCAGTGGTGGTTAAACCACTTCCTTCAGTAGGACCCTCTGTTGATAGCGCTGATTCAGGGGTTGTTTCTATTACTGGCTCAGGTGTTGGAGTTCCCTCTACTGTCGTTTCAAATATGGCTGAGCTTACTGTGCCTTGGGTTGATGTTCCTGCCTGTGTCATTTCTGCCTTTTCTGTTAGAGGAGCTGTCTGTGTAGTGCGAACCACATGCGCTGGATCTGTAGACATCTCTGTTGTTTCAAGGTAGACAGATGTAGGTGACATTCCGCTGGCTTCAGTTATTTCCTCAACAATATCAGTTGTTGTGCCAATGGCATCTGTCACCAGAAAACCGTCAGACACAGACACTGTTGAGGTCACGCCGTCAGCAGTCGCAGTTGGTTCTACACTTGCCTGAGAAGTCGATTCAACCGCATCAGTTGGGATGATCTCTGTCGTTGACAACAGTATATCCACAGGACCGGCTGTTTGACCCGATACCTCTTCATCAGGGGTTGTACCCTCGCCAGGCGACAATGTTGTGTCAATCAGAAACCCATCAGTGGTGGTTAAACCACTTCGTTCAGTAGGACCCTCTGTTGATAGCGCTGATTCAGGGGTTGTTTCTATTACTGGCTCAGGTGTTGGTGTTCCCTCTACTGTCGTTTCAAATATGGCTGAGCTTACTGTGCCTTGGGTTGATGTTCCTGCCTGTGTCATTTCTGCCTTTTCTGTTAGAGGAGCTGTCTGTGTAGTGCGAACCACATGCGCTGGATCTGTAGACATCTCTGTTGTTTCTAGGTAGACAGATGTAGGTGACATTCCGCTGGCTTCAGTTATTTCCTCAACAATATCAGTTGTTGTGCCAATGGCATCTGTCACCAGAAAACCGTCAGACACAGACACTGTTGAGGTCACGCCGTCAGCAGTCGCAGTTGGTTCTACACTTGCCTGAGAAGTCGATTCAACCGCATCAGTTGGGATGATCTCTGTCGTTGACAACAGTATATCCACAGGACCGGCTGTTTGACCCGATACCTCTTCATCAGGGGTTGTACCCTCGCCAGGCGACAATGTTGTGTCAATCAGAAACCCATCAGTGGTGGTTAAACCACTTCCTTCAGTAGGACCCTCTGTTGATAGCGCTGATTCAGGGGTTGTTTCTATTACTGGCTCAGGTGTTGGAGTTCCCTCTACTGTCGTTTCAAATATGGCTGAGCTTACTGTGCCTTGGGTTGATGTTCCTGCCTGTGTCATTTCTGCCTTTTCTGTTAGAGGAGCTGTCTGTGTAGTGCGAACCACATGCGCTGGATCTGTAGACATCTCTGTTGTTTCAAGGTAGACAGATGTAGGTGACATTCCGCTGGCTTCAGTTATTTCCTCAACAATATCAGTTGTTGTGCCAATGGCATCTGTCACCAGAAAACCGTCAGACACAGACACTGTTGAGGTCACGCCGTCAGCAGTCGCAGTTGGTTCTACACTTGCCTGAGAAGTCGATTCAACCGCATCAGTTGGGATGATCTCTGTCGTTGACAACAGTATATCCACAGGACCGGCTGTTTGACCCGATACCTCTTCATCAGGGGTTGTACCCTCGCCAGGCGACAATGTTGTGTCAATCAGAAACCCATCAGTGGTGGTTAAACCACTTCCTTCAGTAGGACCCTCTGTTGATAGCGCTGATTCAGGGGTTGTTTCTATTACTGGCTCAGGTGTTGGAGTTCCCTCTACTGTCGTTTCAAATATGGCTGAGCTTACTGTGCCTTGGGTTGATGTTCCTGCCTGTGTCATTTCTGCCTTTTCTGTTAGAGGAGCTGTCTGTGTAGTGCGAACCACATGCGCTGGATCTGTAGACATCTCTGTTGTTTCAAGGTAGACAGATGTAGGTGACATTCCGCTGGCTTCAGTTATTTCCTCAACAATATCAGTTGTTGTGCCAATGGCATCTGTCACCAGAAAACCGTCAGACACAGACACTGTTGAGGTCACGCCGTCAGCAGTCGCAGTTGGTTCTACACTTGCCTGAGAAGTCGATTCAACCGCCTCAGTTGGGATGATCTCTGTCGTTGACAACAGTATATCCACAGGACCGGCTGTTTGACCCGATACCTCTTCATCAGGGGTTGTACCCTCGCCAGGCGACAATGTTGTGTCAATCAGAAACCCATCAGTGGTGGTTAAACCACTTCCTTCAGTAGGACCCTCTGTTGATAGCGCTGATTCAGGGGTTGTTTCTATTACTGGCTCAGGTGTTGGAGTTCCCTCTACTGTCGTTTCAAATATGGCTGAGCTTACTGTGCCTTGGGTTGATGTTCCTGCCTGTGTCATTTCTGCCTTTTCTGTTAGAGGAGCTGTCTGTGTAGTGCGAACCACATGCGCTGGATCTGTAGACATCTCTGTTGTTTCAAGGTAGACAGATGTAGGTGACATTCCGCTGGCTTCAGTTATTTCCTCAACAATATCAGTTGTTGTGCCAATGGCATCTGTCACCAGAAAACCGTCAGACACAGACACTGTTGAGGTCACGCCGTCAGCAGTCGCAGTTGGTTCTACACTTGCCTGAGAAGTCGATTCAACCGCATCAGTTGGGATGATCTCTGTCGTTGACAACAGTATATCCACAGGACCGGCTGTTTGACCCGATACCTCTTCATCAGGGGTTGTACCCTCGCCAGGCGACAATGTTGTGTCAATCAGAAACCCATCAGTGGTGGTTAAACCACTTCCTTCAGTAGGACCCTCTGTTGATAGCGCTGATTCAGGGGTTGTTTCTATTACTGGCTCAGGTGTTGGAGTTCCCTCTACTGTCGTTTCAAATATGGCTGAGCTTACTGTGCCTTGGGTTGATGTTCCTGCCTGTGTCATTTCTGCCTTTTCTGTTAGAGGAGCTGTCTGTGTAGTGCGAACCACATGCGCTGGATCTGTAGACATCTCTGTTGTTTCAAGGTAGACAGATGTAGGTGACATTCCGCTGGCTTCAGTTATTTCCTCAACAATATCAGTTGTTGTGCCAATGGCATCTGTCACCAGAAAACCGTCAGACACAGACACTGTTGAGGTCACGCCGTCAGCAGTCGCAGTTGGTTCTACACTTGCCTGAGAAGTCGATTCAACCGCATCAGTTGGGATGATCTCTGTCGTTGACAACAGTATATCCACAGGACCGGCTGTTTGACCCGATACCTCTTCATCAGGGGTTGTACCCTCGCCAGGCGACAATGTTGTGTCAATCAGAAACCCATCAGTGGTGGTTAAACCACTTCCTTCAGTAGGACCCTCTGTTGATAGCGCTGATTCAGGGGTTGTTTCTATTACTGGCTCAGGTGTTGGAGTTCCCTCTACTGTCGTTTCAAATATGGCTGAGCTTACTGTGCCTTGGGTTGATGTTCCTGCCTGTGTCATTTCTGCCTTTTCTGTTAGAGGAGCTGTCTGTGTAGTGCGAACCACATGCGCTGGATCTGTAGACATCTCTGTTGTTTCAAGGTAGACAGATGTAGGTGACATTCCGCTGGCTTCAGTTATTTCCTCAACAATATCAGTTGTTGTGCCAATGGCATCTGTCACCAGAAAACCGTCAGACACAGACACTGTTGAGGTCACGCCGTCAGCAGTCGCAGTTGGTTCTACACTTGCCTGAGAAGTCGATTCAACCGCATCAGTTGGGATGATCTCTGTCGTTGACAACAGTATATCCACAGGACCGGCTGTTTGACCCGATACCTCTTCATCAGGGGTTGTACCCTCGCCAGGCGACAATGTTGTGTCAATCAGAAACCCATCAGTGGTGGTTAAACCACTTCCTTCAGTAGGACCCTCTGTTGATAGCGCTGATTCAGGGGTTGTTTCTATTACTGGCTCAGGTGTTGGAGTTCCCTCTACTGTCGTTTCAAATATGGCTGAGCTTACTGTGCCTTGGGTTGATGTTCCTGCCTGTGTCATTTCTGCCTTTTCTGTTAGAGGAGCTGTCTGTGTAGTGCGAACCACATGCGCTGGATCTGTAGACATCTCTGTTGTTTCAAGGTAGACAGATGTAGGTGACATTCCGCTGGCTTCAGTTATTTCCTCAACAATATCAGTTGTTGTGCCAATGGCATCTGTCACCAGAAAACCGTCAGACACAGACACTGTTGAGGTCACGCCGTCAGCAGTCGCAGTTGGTTCTACACTTGCCTGAGAAGTCGATTCAACCGCATCAGTTGGGATGATCTCTGTCGTTGACAACAGTATATCCACAGGACCGGCTGTTTGACCCGATACCTCTTCATCAGGGGTTGTACCCTCGCCAGGCGACAATGTTGTGTCAATCAGAAACCCATCAGTGGTGGTTAAACCACTTCCTTCAGTAGGACCCTCTGTTGATAGCGCTGATTCAGGGGTTGTTTCTATTACTGGCTCAGGTGTTGGAGTTCCCTCTACTGTCGTTTCAAATATGGCTGAGCTTACTGTGCCTTGGGTTGATGTTCCTGCCTGTGTCATTTCTGCCTTTTCTGTTAGAGGAGCTGTCTGTGTAGTGCGAACCACATGCGCTGGATCTGTAGACATCTCTGTTGTTTCAAGGTAGACAGATGTAGGTGACATTCCGCTGGCTTCAGTTATTTCCTCAACAATATCAGTTGTTGTGCCAATGGCATCTGTCACCAGAAAACCGTCAGACACAGACACTGTTGAGGTCACGCCGTCAGCAGTCGCAGTTGGTTCTACACTTGCCTGAGAAGTCGATTCAACCGCATCAGTTGGGATGATCTCTGTCGTTGACAACAGTATATCCACAGGACCGGCTGTTTGACCCGATACCTCTTCATCAGGGGTTGTACCCTCGCCAGGCGACAATGTTGTGTCAATCAGAAACCCATCAGTGGTGGTTAAACCACTTCCTTCAGTAGGACCCTCTGTTGATAGCGCTGATTCAGGGGTTGTTTCTATTACTGGCTCAGGTGTTGGAGTTCCCTCTACTGTCGTTTCAAATATGGCTGAGCTTACTGTGCCTTGGGTTGATGTTCCTGCCTGTGTCATTTCTGCCTTTTCTGTTAGAGGTGCTGTCTGTGTAGTGCGAACCACATGCGCTGGATCTGTAGACATCTCTGTTGTTTCAAGGTAGACAGATGTAGGTGACATTCCGCTGGCTTCAGTTATTTCCTCAACAATATCAGTTGTTGTGCCAATGCCATCTGTCACCAGAAAACCGTCAGACACAGACACTGTTGAGGTCACGCCGTCAGCAGTCGCAGTTGGTTCTACACTTGCCTGAGAAGTCGATTCAACCGCATCAGTTGGGATGATCTCTGTCGTTGACAACAGTATATCCACAGGACCGGCTGTTTGACCCGATACCTCTTCATCAGGGGTTGTACCCTCGCCAGGCGACAATGTTGTGTCAATCAGAAACCCATCAGTGGTGGTTAAACCACTTCCTTCAGTAGGACCCTCTGTTGATAGCGCTGATTCAGGGGTTGTTTCTATTACTGGCTCAGGTGTTGGAGTTCCCTCTACTGTCGTTTCAAATATGGCTGAGCTTACTGTGCCTTGGGTTGATGTTCCTGCCTGTGTCATTTCTGCCTTTTCTGTTAGAGGAGCTGTCTGTGTAGTGCGAACCACATGCGCTGGATCTGTAGACATCTCTGTTGTTTCAAGGTAGACAGATGTAGGTGACATTCCGCTGGCTTCAGTTATTTCCTCAACAATATCAGTTGTTGTGCCAATGGCATCTGTCACCAGAAAACCGTCAGACACAGACACTGTTGAGGTCACGCCGTCAGCAGTCGCAGTTGGTTCTACACTTGCCTGAGAAGTCGATTCAACCGCCTCAGTTGGGATGATCTCTGTCGTTGACAACAGTATATCCACAGGACCGGCTGTTTGACCCGATACCTCTTCATCAGGGGTTGTACCCTCGCCAGGCGACAATGTTGTGTCAATCAGAAACCCATCAGTGGTGGTTAAACCACTTCCTTCAGTAGGACCCTCTGTTGATAGCGCTGATTCAGGGGTTGTTTCTATTACTGGCTCAGGTGTTGGAGTTCCCTCTACTGTCGTTTCAAATATGGCTGAGCTTACTGTGCCTTGGGTTGATGTTCCTGCCTGTGTCATTTCTGCCTTTTCTGTTAGAGGAGCTGTCTGTGTAGTGCGAACCACATGCGCTGGATCTGTAGACATCTCTGTTGTTTCAAGGTAGACAGATGTAGGTGACATTCCGCTGGCTTCAGTTATTTCCTCAACAATATCAGTTGTTGTGCCAATGGCATCTGTCACCAGAAAACCGTCAGACACAGACACTGTTGAGGTCACGCCGTCAGCAGTCGCAGTTGGTTCTACACTTGCCTGAGAAGTCGATTCAACCGCATCAGTTGGGATGATCTCTGTCGTTGACAACAGTATATCCACAGGACCGGCTGTTTGACCCGATACCTCTTCATCAGGGGTTGTACCCTCGCCAGGCGACAATGTTGTGTCAATCAGAAACCCATCAGTGGTGGTTAAACCACTTCCTTCAGTAGGACCCTCTGTTGATAGCGCTGATTCAGGGGTTGTTTCTATTACTGGCTCAGGTGTTGGAGTTCCCTCTACTGTCGTTTCAAATATGGCTGAGCTTACTGTGCCTTGGGTTGATGTTCCTGCCTGTGTCATTTCTGCCTTTTCTGTTAGAGGAGCTGTCTGTGTAGTGCGAACCACATGCGCTGGATCTGTAGACATCTCTGTTGTTTCAAGGTAGACAGATGTAGGTGACATTCCGCTGGCTTCAGTTATTTCCTCAACAATATCAGTTGTTGTGCCAATGGCATCTGTCACCAGAAAACCGTCAGACACAGACACTGTTGAGGTCACGCCGTCAGCAGTCGCAGTTGGTTCTACACTTGCCTGAGAAGTCGATTCAACCGCATCAGTTGGGATGATCTCTGTCGTTGACAACAGTATATCCACAGGACCGGCTGTTTGACCCGATACCTCTTCATCAGGGGTTGTACCCTCGCCAGGCGACAATGTTGTGTCAATCAGAAACCCATCAGTGGTGGTTAAACCACTTCCTTCAGTAGGACCCTCTGTTGATAGCGCTGATTCAGGGGTTGTTTCTATTACTGGCTCAGGTGTTGGAGTTCCCTCTGCTGTCGTTTCAAATATGGCTGAGCTTACTGTGCCTTGGGTTGATGTTCCTGCCTGTGTCATTTCTGCCTTTTCTGTTAGAGGAGCTGTCTGTGTAGTGCGAACCACATGCGCTGGATCTGTAGACATCTCTGTTATTTCAAGGTAGACAGATGTAGGTGACATTCCGCTGGCTTCAGTTATTTCCTCAACAATATCAGTTGTTGTGCCAATGGCATCTGTCACCAGAAAACCGTCAGACACAGACACTGTTGAGGTCACGCCGTCAGCAGTCGCAGTTGGTTCTACACTTGCCTGAGAAGTCGATTCAACCGCATCAGTTGGGATGATCTCTGTCGTTGACAACAGTATATCCACAGGACCGGCTGTTTGACCCGATACCTCTTCATCAGGGGTTGTACCCTCGCCAGGCGACAATGTTGTGTCAATCAGAAACCCATCAGTGGTGGTTAAACCACTTCCTTCAGTAGGACCCTCTGTTGATAGCGCTGATTCAGGGGTTGTTTCTATTACTGGCTCAGGTGTTGGAGTTCCCTCTACTGTCGTTTCAAATATGGCTGAGCTTACTGTGCCTTGGGTTGATGTTCCTGCCTGTGTCATTTCTGCCTTTTCTGTTAGAGGAGCTGTCTGTGTAGTGCGAACCACATGCGCTGGATCTGTAGACATCTCTGTTGTTTCAAGGTAGACAGATGTAGGTGACATTCCGCTGGCTTCAGTTATTTCCTCAACAATATCAGTTGTTGTGCCAATGGCATCTGTCACCAGAAAACCGTCAGACACAGACACTGTTGAGGTCACGCCGTCAGCAGTCGCAGTTGGTTCTACACTTGCCTGAGAAGTCGATTCAACCGCATCAGTTGGGATGATCTCTGTCGTTGACAACAGTATATCCACAGGACCGGCTGTTTGACCCGATACCTCTTCATCAGGGGTTGTACCCTCGCCAGGCGACAATGTTGTGTCAATCAGAAACCCATCAGTGGTGGTTAAACCACTTCCTTCAGTAGGACCCTCTGTTGATAGCGCTGATTCAGGGGTTGTTTCTATTACTGGCTCAGGTGTTGGAGTTCCCTCTACTGTCGTTTCAAATATGGCTGAGCTTACTGTGCCTTGGGTTGATGTTCCTGCCTGTGTCATTTCTGCCTTTTCTGTTAGAGGAGCTGTCTGTGTAGTGCGAACCACATGCGCTGGATCTGTAGACATCTCTGTTGTTTCAAGGTAGACAGATGTAGGTGACATTCCGCTGGCTTCAGTTATTTCCTCAACAATATCAGTTGTTGTGCCAATGGCATCTGTCACCAGAAAACCGTCAGACACAGACACTGTTGAGGTCACGCCGTCAGCAGTCGCAGTTGGTTCTACACTTGCCTGAGAAGTCGATTCAACCGCATCAGTTGGGATGATCTCTGTCGTTGACAACAGTATATCCACAGGACCGGCTGTTTGACCCGATACCTCTTCATCAGGGGTTGTACCCTCGCCAGGCGACAATGTTGTGTCAATCAGAAACCCATCAGTGGTGGTTAAACCACTTCCTTCAGTAGGACCCTCTGTTGATAGCGCTGATTCAGGGGTTGTTTCTATTACTGGCTCAGGTGTTGGTGTTCCCTCTACTGTCGTTTCAAATATGGCTGAGCTTACTGTGCCTTGGGTTGATGTTCCTGCCTGTGTCATTTCTGCCTTTTCTGTTAGAGGAGCTGTCTGTGTAGTGCGAACCACATGCGCTGGATCTGTAGACATCTCTGTTGTTTCAAGGTAGACAGATGTAGGTGACATTCCGCTGGCTTCAGTTATTTCCTCAACAATATCAGTTGTTGTGCCAATGGCATCTGTCACCAGAAAACCGTCAGACACAGACACTGTTGAGGTCACGCCGTCAGCAGTCGCAGTTGGTTCTACACTTGCCTGAGAAGTCGATTCAACCGCATCAGTTGGGATGATCTCTGTCGTTGACAACAGTATATCCACAGGACCGGCTGTTTGACCCGATACCTCTTCATCAGGGGTTGTACCCTCGCCAGGCGACAATGTTGTGTCAATCAGAAACCCATCAGTGGTGGTTAAACCACTTCCTTCAGTAGGACCCTCTGTTGATAGCGCTGATTCAGGGGTTGTTTCTATTACTGGCTCAGGTGTTGGAGTTCCCTCTACTGTCGTTTCAAATATGGCTGAGCTTACTGTGCCTTGGGTTGATGTTCCTGCCTGTGTCATTTCTGCCTTTTCTGTTAGAGGAGCTGTCTGTGTAGTGCGAACCACATGCGCTGGATCTGTAGACATCTCTGTTGTTTCAAGGTAGACAGATGTAGGTGACATTCCGCTGGCTTCAGTTATTTCCTCAACAATATCAGTTGTTGTGCCAATGGCATCTGTCACCAGAAAACCGTCAGACACAGACACTGTTGAGGTCACGCCGTCAGCAGTCGCAGTTGGTTCTACACTTGCCTGAGAAGTCGATTCAACCGCATCAGTTGGGATGATCTCTGTCGTTGACAACAGTATATCCACAGGACCGGCTGTTTGACCCGATACCTCTTCATCAGGGGTTGTACCCTCGCCAGGCGACAATGTTGTGTCAATCAGAAACCCATCAGTGGTGGTTAAACCACTTCCTTCAGTAGGACCCTCTGTTGATAGCGCTGATTCAGGGGTTGTTTCTATTACTGGCTCAGGTGTTGGAGTTCCCTCTACTGTCGTTTCAAATATGGCTGAGCTTACTGTGCCTTGGGTTGATGTTCCTGCCTGTGTCATTTCTGCCTTTTCTGTTAGAGGAGCTGTCTGTGTAGTGCGAACCACATGCGCTGGATCTGTAGACATCTCTGTTGTTTCAAGGTAGACAGATGTAGGTGACATTCCGCTGGCTTCAGTTATTTCCTCAACAATATCAGTTGTTGTGCCAATGGCATCTGTCACCAGAAAACCGTCAGACACAGACACTGTTGAGGTCACGCCGTCAGCAGTCGCAGTTGGTTCTACACTTGCCTGAGAAGTCGATTCAACCGCATCAGTTGGGATGATCTCTGTCGTTGACAACAGTATATCCACAGGACCGGCTGTTTGACCCGATACCTCTTCATCAGGGGTTGTACCCTCGCCAGGCGACAATGTTGTGTCAATCAGAAACCCATCAGTGGTGGTTAAACCACTTCCTTCAGTAGGACCCTCTGTTGATAGCGCTGATTCAGGGGTTGTTTCTATTACTGGCTCAGGTGTTGGAGTTCCCTCTACTGTCGTTTCAAATATGGCTGAGCTTACTGTGCCTTGGGTTGATGTTCCTGCCTGTGTCATTTCTGCCTTTTCTGTTAGAGGAGCTGTCTGTGTAGTGCGAACCACATGCGCTGGATCTGTAGACATCTCTGTTGTTTCAAGGTAGACAGATGTAGGTGACATTCCGCTGGCTTCAGTTATTTCCTCAACAATATCAGTTGTTGTGCCAATGGCATCTGTCACCAGAAAACCGTCAGACACAGACACTGTTGAGGTCACGCCGTCAGCAGTCGCAGTTGGTTCTACACTTGCCTGAGAAGTCGATTCAACCGCATCAGTTGGGATGATCTCTGTCGTTGACAACAGTATATCCACAGGACCGGCTGTTTGACCCGATACCTCTTCATCAGGGGTTGTACCCTCGCCAGGCGACAATGTTGTGTCAATCAGAAACCCATCAGTGGTGGTTAAACCACTTCCTTCAGTAGGACCCTCTGTTGATAGCGCTGATTCAGGGGTTGTTTCTATTACTGGCTCAGGTGTTGGAGTTCCCTCTACTGTCGTTTCAAATATGGCTGAGCTTACTGTGCCTTGGGTTGATGTTCCTGCCTGTGTCATTTCTGCCTTTTCTGTTAGAGGAGCTGTCTGTGTAGTGCGAACCACATGCGCTGGATCTGTAGACATCTCTGTTGTTTCAAGGTAGACAGATGTAGGTGACATTCCGCTGGCTTCAGTTATTTCCTCAACAATATCAGTTGTTGTGCCAATGGCATCTGTCACCAGAAAACCGTCAGACACAGACACTGTTGAGGTCACGCCGTCAGCAGTCGCAGTTGGTTCTACACTTGCCTGAGAAGTCGATTCAACCGCATCAGTTGGGATGATCTCTGTCGTTGACAACAGTATATCCACAGGACCGGCTGTTTGACCCGATACCTCTTCATCAGGGGTTGTACCCTCGCCAGGCGACAATGTTGTGTCAATCAGAAACCCATCAGTGGTGGTTAAACCACTTCCTTCAGTAGGACCCTCTGTTGATAGCGCTGATTCAGGGGTTGTTTCTATTACTGGCTCAGGTGTTGGAGTTCCCTCTACTGTCGTTTCAAATATGGCTGAGCTTACTGTGCCTTGGGTTGATGTTCCTGCCTGTGTCATTTCTGCCTTTTCTGTTAGAGGAGCTGTCTGTGTAGTGCGAACCACATGCGCTGGATCTGTAGACATCTCTGTTGTTTCAAGGTAGACAGATGTAGGTGACATTCCGCTGGCTTCAGTTATTTCCTCAACAATATCAGTTGTTGTGCCAATGGCATCTGTCACCAGAAAACCGTCAGACACAGACACTGTTGAGGTCACGCCGTCAGCAGTCGCAGTTGGTTCTACACTTGCCTGAGAAGTCGATTCAACCGCATCAGTTGGGATGATCTCTGTCGTTGACAACAGTATATCCACAGGACCGGCTGTTTGACCCGATACCTCTTCATCAGGGGTTGTACCCTCGCCAGGCGACAATGTTGTGTCAATCAGAAACCCATCAGTGGTGGTTAAACCACTTCCTTCAGTAGGACCCTCTGTTGATAGCGCTGATTCAGGGGTTGTTTCTATTACTGGCTCAGGTGTTGGAGTTCCCTCTACTGTCGTTTCAAATATGGCTGAGCTTACTGTGCCTTGGGTTGATGTTCCTGCCTGTGTCATTTCTGCCTTTTCTGTTAGAGGAGCTGTCTGTGTAGTGCGAACCACATGCGCTGGATCTGTAGACATCTCTGTTGTTTCAAGGTAGACAGATGTAGGTGACATTCCGCTGGCTTCAGTTATTTCCTCAACAATATCAGTTGTTGTGCCAATGGCATCTGTCACCAGAAAACCGTCAGACACAGACACTGTTGAGGTCACGCCGTCAGCAGTCGCAGTTGGTTCTACACTTGCCTGAGAAGTCGATTCAACCGCATCAGTTGGGATGATCTCTGTCGTTGACAACAGTATATCCACAGGACCGGCTGTTTGACCCGATACCTCTTCATCAGGGGTTGTACCCTCGCCAGGCGACAATGTTGTGTCAATCAGAAACCCATCAGTGGTGGTTAAACCACTTCCTTCAGTAGGACCCTCTGTTGATAGCGCTGATTCAGGGGTTGTTTCTATTACTGGCTCAGGTGTTGGAGTTCCCTCTACTGTCGTTTCAAATATGGCTGAGCTTACTGTGCCTTGGGTTGATGTTCCTGCCTGTGTCATTTCTGCCTTTTCTGTTAGAGGAGCTGTCTGTGTAGTGCGAACCACATGCGCTGGATCTGTAGACATCTCTGTTGTTTCAAGGTAGACAGATGTAGGTGACATTCCGCTGGCTTCAGTTATTTCCTCAACAATATCAGTTGTTGTGCCAATGGCATCTGTCACCAGAAAACCGTCAGACACAGACACTGTTGAGGTCACGCCGTCAGCAGTCGCAGTTGGTTCTACACTTGCCTGAGAAGTCGATTCAACCGCATCAGTTGGGATGATCTCTGTCGTTGACAACAGTATATCCACAGGACCGGCTGTTTGACCCGATACCTCTTCATCAGGGGTTGTACCCTCGCCAGGCGACAATGTTGTGTCAATCAGAAACCCATCAGTGGTGGTTAAACCACTTCCTTCAGTAGGACCCTCTGTTGATAGCGCTGATTCAGGGGTTGTTTCTATTACTGGCTCAGGTGTTGGAGTTCCCTCTACTGTCGTTTCAAATATGGCTGAGCTTACTGTGCCTTGGGTTGATGTTCCTGCCTGTGTCATTTCTGCCTTTTCTGTTAGAGGAGCTGTCTGTGTAGTGCGAACCACATGCGCTGGATCTGTAGACATCTCTGTTGTTTCAAGGTAGACAGATGTAGGTGACATTCCGCTGGCTTCAGTTATTTCCTCAACAATATCAGTTGTTGTGCCAATGGCATCTGTCACCAGAAAACCGTCAGACACAGACACTGTTGAGGTCACGCCGTCAGCAGTCGCAGTTGGTTCTACACTTGCCTGAGAAGTCGATTCAACCGCATCAGTTGGGATGATCTCTGTCGTTGACAACAGTATATCCACAGGACCGGCTGTTTGACCCGATACCTCTTCATCAGGGGTTGTACCCTCGCCAGGCGACAATGTTGTGTCAATCAGAAACCCATCAGTGGTGGTTAAACCACTTCCTTCAGTAGGACCCTCTGTTGATAGCGCTGATTCAGGGGTTGTTTCTATTACTGGCTCAGGTGTTGGAGTTCCCTCTACTGTCGTTTCAAATATGGCTGAGCTTACTGTGCCTTGGGTTGATGTTCCTGCCTGTGTCATTTCTGCCTTTTCTGTTAGAGGAGCTGTCTGTGTAGTGCGAACCACATGCGCTGGATCTGTAGACATCTCTGTTGTTTCAAGGTAGACAGATGTAGGTGACATTCCGCTGGCTTCAGTTATTTCCTCAACAATATCAGTTGTTGTGCCAATGGCATCTGTCACCAGAAAACCGTCAGACACAGACACTGTTGAGGTCACGCCGTCAGCAGTCGCAGTTGGTTCTACACTTGCCTGAGAAGTCGATTCAACCGCATCAGTTGGGATGATCTCTGTCGTTGACAACAGTATATCCACAGGACCGGCTGTTTGACCCGATACCTCTTCATCAGGGGTTGTACCCTCGCCAGGCGACAATGTTGTGTCAATCAGAAACCCATCAGTGGTGGTTAAACCACTTCCTTCAGTAGGACCCTCTGTTGATAGCGCTGATTCAGGGGTTGTTTCTATTACTGGCTCAGGTGTTGGAGTTCCCTCTACTGTCGTTTCAAATATGGCTGAGCTTACTGTGCCTTGGGTTGATGTTCCTGCCTGTGTCATTTCTGCCTTTTCTGTTAGAGGAGCTGTCTGTGTAGTGCGAACCACATGCGCTGGATCTGTAGACATCTCTGTTGTTTCAAGGTAGACAGATGTAGGTGACATTCCGCTGGCTTCAGTTATTTCCTCAACAATATCAGTTGTTGTGCCAATGGCATCTGTCACCAGAAAACCGTCAGACACAGACACTGTTGAGGTCACGCCGTCAGCAGTCGCAGTTGGTTCTACACTTGCCTGAGAAGTCGATTCAACCGCATCAGTTGGGATGATCTCTGTCGTTGACAACAGTATATCCACAGGACCGGCTGTTTGACCCGATACCTCTTCATCAGGGGTTGTACCCTCGCCAGGCGACAATGTTGTGTCAATCAGAAACCCATCAGTGGTGGTTAAACCACTTCCTTCAGTAGGACCCTCTGTTGATAGCGCTGATTCAGGGGTTGTTTCTATTACTGGCTCAGGTGTTGGAGTTCCCTCTACTGTCGTTTCAAATATGGCTGAGCTTACTGTGCCTTGGGTTGATGTTCCTGCCTGTGTCATTTCTGCCTTTTCTGTTAGAGGAGCTGTCTGTGTAGTGCGAACCACATGCGCTGGATCTGTAGACATCTCTGTTGTTTCAAGGTAGACAGATGTAGGTGACATTCCGCTGGCTTCAGTTATTTCCTCAACAATATCAGTTGTTGTGCCAATGGCATCTGTCACCAGAAAACCGTCAGACACAGACACTGTTGAGGTCACGCCGTCAGCAGTCGCAGTTGGTTCTACACTTGCCTGAGAAGTCGATTCAACCGCATCAGTTGGGATGATCTCTGTCGTTGACAACAGTATATCCACAGGACCGGCTGTTTGACCCGATACCTCTTCATCAGGGGTTGTACCCTCGCCAGGCGACAATGTTGTGTCAATCAGAAACCCATCAGTGGTGGTTAAACCACTTCCTTCAGTAGGACCCTCTGTTGATAGCGCTGATTCAGGGGTTGTTTCTATTACTGGCTCAGGTGTTGGAGTTCCCTCTACTGTCGTTTCAAATATGGCTGAGCTTACTGTGCCTTGGGTTGATGTTCCTGCCTGTGTCATTTCTGCCTTTTCTGTTAGAGGAGCTGTCTGTGTAGTGCGAACCACATGCGCTGGATCTGTAGACATCTCTGTTGTTTCAAGGTAGACAGATGTAGGTGACATTCCGCTGGCTTCAGTTATTTCCTCAACAATATCAGTTGTTGTGCCAATGGCATCTGTCACCAGAAAACCGTCAGACACAGACACTGTTGAGGTCACGCCGTCAGCAGTCGCAGTTGGTTCTACACTTGCCTGAGAAGTCGATTCAACCGCATCAGTTGGGATGATCTCTGTCGTTGACAACAGTATATCCACAGGACCGGCTGTTTGACCCGATACCTCTTCATCAGGGGTTGTACCCTCGCCAGGCGACAATGTTGTGTCAATCAGAAACCCATCAGTGGTGGTTAAACCACTTCCTTCAGTAGGACCCTCTGTTGATAGCGCTGATTCAGGGGTTGTTTCTATTACTGGCTCAGGTGTTGGAGTTCCCTCTACTGTCGTTTCAAATATGGCTGAGCTTACTGTGCCTTGGGTTGATGTTCCTGCCTGTGTCATTTCTGCCTTTTCTGTTAGAGGAGCTGTCTGTGTAGTGCGAACCACATGCGCTGGATCTGTAGACATCTCTGTTGTTTCAAGGTAGACAGATGTAGGTGACATTCCGCTGGCTTCAGTTATTTCCTCAACAATATCAGTTGTTGTGCCAATGGCATCTGTCACCAGAAAACCGTCAGACACAGACACTGTTGAGGTCACGCCGTCAGCAGTCGCAGTTGGTTCTACACTTGCCTGAGAAGTCGATTCAACCGCATCAGTTGGGATGATCTCTGTCGTTGACAACAGTATATCCACAGGACCGGCTGTTTGACCCGATACCTCTTCATCAGGGGTTGTACCCTCGCCAGGCGACAATGTTGTGTCAATCAGAAACCCATCAGTGGTGGTTAAACCACTTCCTTCAGTAGGACCCTCTGTTGATAGCGCTGATTCAGGGGTTGTTTCTATTACTGGCTCAGGTGTTGGAGTTCCCTCTACTGTCGTTTCAAATATGGCTGAGCTTACTGTGCCTTGGGTTGATGTTCCTGCCCGTGTCGTTTCTGCCTCTTCTGTTAGAGCAGCTGTCTGTGTGGTGCGAACCACAGATACTGTTGTGTCAATCAGGGATCCATCAGTGGTGGTAATACTGCTTTCAGGAAGCCCCTCAGTCACTTTAACTGTTTCAAGAGTAGCTTGTGTTGACGAACTCCTATCAGTTGTTACACTGGCAGTGCTATATCCAGGAAGAGATCCCATTGTAGGAGAGAAACTCATGCTTACATTAAGTTCCTGAGGTGTTGATAATCCTGGTTGAGGGGTTGTTTTTATCACTGGCTCAGGCATTATTGTTGTTTTGGGTACAGATGTGCTAAATAGGCCCTTCGACGTGGTTTTTGGCATTTGAGATGGTTCAGAAGTCTTTGCTGTTGTTTCAAGGGATACAGATGAAGGTAACATTGCACTGGCTTCTGTTATTTCCTCAGTTGTTTCTGTAGTCACTACAACAGATTTAGTTGAAGCAAGCGTAGGTGATACCGTGGTTCTTAATGTACGCATTTTTGACACATCTACAGTTATTTGCGTTGTGAGTTTGTCTTGTGGTAAAGTAGTTGCAGAGGTTAAATTCTGCTTGATAGGCTTTGGGGTACGTCTTGTAGGGCTCACTTGTGAGAAATCTGGAGACATCCCAGTTACACCTTTAGTGGAGAGAAACGTCACTTCAGCAGGAGTTGTCACTTTCGTAGGTGTCTCTGCAGTAGAAGAAAGTGCTTCAGTGGAAAGATTTGCTCTTTCACTAGGAGGCAATGTTACTTCAGTAGTTTCAAGTGAGGTTTCAGAAGCGTCATAAGTAGTTGTAACTTCAGTAGTTGCAGCTACAGTTGCAGCTTCAGTTGTAGCTTCAGTTGTAGCATCAGTAGGAGTTGTAGCTCCAGTTGTAGCTTCAGTAGGAGCTATAGCTTCAGTTGTAGCTTCAGTAGGAGTTGTAGTTCCAGGCGTAGCTTCAGTAGGAGATGTAGCTTCAGTTGTAGCTTCAGTAGTTGCAGCATCAGTAGGAGTTGTTGCTTCTGTAGAAGTTGTAGCTTCAGTAGGAGTGGTAGATGCTTCAGTAGGACTTGCAGGTACTTCAGTAGGAGTTGTAGGTGTTACAGGAGCTTCACTAGGAGTTGTAGCTTCAGTTATACGAGTTGTGGATGCTTCAGTAGTAGTTGAAGCTTCAGTAGGAGTTGTAGGAGCTCCAGTAAGAGTTGTAGGAGCTTCAGTAGGAGTTGTAGCCTCAGTTTGGGTTATAGGAGCATCAGTTGGAGTAGGGGTTGTAGGAGCTTCAGTGGGAGTTGTAGCTTCAGTAGGTGTTGTAGGAGCTTCAGTAGTAGATGTAGGTGCTTCAGTAGGAGTTGTAGCTTCAGTAGGAGTTGTAGCTTCAGTAGGATTTGTAAGAGCATCAGTTTGAGTTGAAGCTTCAGTAGGAGTTGTAGGAGCTCCAGTAGGAGTTGTAGCTTCAGTTGGGGTTATAGCTTCAGTAGGAGTTGTAGGAGCTTCAGTTGGAGTTGTAGGAGCTTCAGAAGGAGTTGTAGCTTCAGTAGGAGTTGTACCTTCAGAAGGAGATGCAGCTTCAGTAGGAGAAGAAGGAGCTTCAGTAGGAGTTGTAGGAGCTTCAGTAGGAGTTGTAGGAGCTTCAGTGGGAGTTGTAGGAGCTTCAGAAGGGGTTGTAGGAGCTTCAGTAGGAGTTGCAGGAGCTTCAGAAAGGGTTGTAGCTTCAGTGAGAGTTGTAGCTTTAGTAGGAGTTGTAGCTTCAGTAGGAGTTGTAGGAGCTCCAGTAGGAGTTGTAGCTTCAGTTGGGGTTGTAGGAGCTTCAGTTGGAGTTGAAGCTTCAGTAAGGGTTGTAGGGGCTTCAGTGGGAGTTGTAGCTTGAGTAGGAGTTGTAGCTTCAGTAGGAGTTGTAGCTTCAGAAGGGGTTGTACGAGCATCAGTTGGAGTTAAAGCTTCAGTAGGAATTGTAGGAGCTCCAGTGGGAGCTGTACGTGCTTCAGTAGGAGTTGTAGCTTCAGTAGGAGTTATAGCTTCAGTAGTAGATGTAGGAGCTTCAGAAGGAGTTGTAGCTTCAGTAGGAGTTGTAGCTTCAGTAGGAGATGTAGGAGCTTCAGAAGGAGTTGTAGCTTCAGTAGGAGTTGTAGCTTCAGTAGGAGATGTAGCTTCTGTAGGAGAAGAAGGAGCTTCAGTAGGAGTTGTAGGAGCTTCAGTAGGAGTTGTAGGAGCTTCAGTAGGAGTTGTAGGAGCTTCAGAAGGGGTTGTAGCTTCAGTGAGAGTTGTAGCTTTAGTAGGAGTTGTAGCTTCAGTAGGAGTTGTAGCTTCAGTAGGAGTTGTAGGAGGTTCAGTGGGAGTTGTAGGAGCTCCAGTAGGAGTTGTAGGAGCTTCAGTAGGAGTTGTAGGGGCTTCAGAAGGGGTTGTAGCTTCAGTAGGAGTTGTAGCTTTAGTGGGAGTTGTAGCTTCAGTAGGAGATGTAGGAGCTTCAGTAGGAGATGTAGGAGCTTCAGTAGGAGTTGTAGGAGCTTCAGTTGGAGTTGTAGGAGCTTCAGTTGGAGTTGTAGGAGCTTCAGTAGGAGTTGTAGGAGCTTCAGTTGGAGTTGTAGGAGCTTCAGTTGGAGTTGTAGGAGCTTCAGTAGGAGTTGTAGTTTCAGTAGGAGTTGTAGGTGCTTCAGTAGGAGTTGTAGGAGCTTCAGTAGGAGTTGCAGGAGCTTCAGAAGGGGTTGTAGCTTCAGTGAGAGTTGTAGCTTTAGTAGGAGTTGTAGCTTCAGTAGGAGTTGTAGCTTCAGTAGGAGTTGTAGGAGGTTCAGTGGGAGTTGTAGGAGCTCCAGTAGGAGTTGTAGGAGCTTCAGTAGGAGTTGTAGGGGCTTCAGAAGGGGTTGTAGCTTCAGTAGGAGTTGTAGCTTTAGTGGGAGTTGTAGCTTCAGTAGGAGATGTAGGAGCTTCAGTAGGAGATGTAGGAGCTTCAGTGGGAGTTGTAGGAGCTTCAGTAGGAGATGTAGGAGCTTCAGTTGGAGTTATAGGAGCTTCAGTAGGAGTTGTAGGAGCTTCAGTTGGAGTTGTAGGAGCTTCAGTTGGAGTTGTAGGAGCTTCAGTAGGAGTTGTAGGAGCTTCAGTAGGAGATGTAGGAGCTTCAGTAGGAGATGTAGGAGCTTCAGTTGGAGTTATAGGAGCTTCAGTAGGAGTTGTAGGAGCTTCAGTTGGAGTTGTAGCTTCAGTAGGAGTTGTAGGTGCTTCAGTAGGAGTTGTAGGAGCTTCAGTTGGAGTTGTAGCTTCAGTAGGAGTTGTAGGTGCTTCAGTAGGAGTTGTAGGAGCTTCAGTAGGAGTTGTAGGAGCTTCAGTAGGAGTTGTAGGAGCTTCAGTAGGAGATGTAGGAGCTTCAGTAGGAGATGTAGGAGCTTCAGTTGGAGTTATAGGAGCTTCAGTAGGAGTTGTAGGAGCTTCAGTTGGAGTTGTAGGGGCTGCAGTTGGAGTTGTAGCTTCAGTAGGAGATGTAGGAGCTTCAGTAGGAGTTGTAGGAGCTTCAGTTGGAGTTGTAGCTTCAGTAGGAGTTGTAGGTGCTTCAGTAGGAGTTGTAGGAGCTTCAGTAGGAGTTGTAGGAGCTTCAGTAGGAGTTGTAGGAGCTTCAGTAGGAGATGTAGGAGCTTCAGTAGGAGATGTAGGAGCTTCAGTTGGAGTTATAGGAGCTTCAGTAGGAGTTGTAGGAGCTTCAGTTGGAGTTGTAGCTTCAGTAGGAGTTGTAGGTGCTTCAGTAGGAGTTGTAGGAGCTTCACTTGGAGTTGTAGGGGCTGCAGTTGGAGTTGTAGCTTCAGTAGGAGTTGTAGGTGCTTCAGTAGGAGTTGTAGGAGCTTCAGTAGGAGTTGTAGTTTCAGTAGGAGTTGTAGGTGCTTCAGTAGGAGTTGTAGGAGCTTCAGTTGGAGTTGTAGGGGCTTCAGAAAGGGTTGTAGCTTCAGTAGGAGTTGTAGCTTCAGTCGGAGTTATAGCTTCAGTAGGAGTTGTAGCTTCAGACTGAGTTGTAGCTTCAGTTGGAGTTGTAGGGGCTTCAGTTGGAGTTGTAGCTTCAGTAGGAGTTGTAGGTGCTTCAGTAGGAGTTGTAGGAGCTTCAGTTGGAGTTGTAGCTTCAGTAGGAGTTGTAGGTGCTTCAGTAGGAGTTGTAGGAGCTTCAGTTGGAGTCGTAGGGGCTTCAGTTGGAGTTGTAGCTTCAGTAGGAGTTGTAGGTGCTTCAGTAGGAGTTGTAGGAGCTTCAGTAGGAATTGTAGTTTCAGTAGGAGTTGTAGGTGCTTCAGTAGGAGTTGAAGCTTCAGTACGAGTTGTAGGAGCTTCAGTAGGAGATGTAGCTTCAGTAGGAGTTGTCGGAGTTTCAGTAGGAGTTGTAGCTTCTGTAGAAGTTGTAGGAGCTTCAGTAGGAGTTGAAGCTTCAGTAGGAGTTGTTGGAGCTTTAGTCAGAGTTGTAGCTTCAGTAGGAGTTGTAGCTTCAGTTGTAGGATTTGTAGGAGTTGTAGGAGCTTTAGTAGGAGTTATATGAGTTGTAGCTTCTGTAGGAGTTGTAGCTGTAGTAGGAGTTGTAGCTTCAGTTGCAGGAGTTGAAGGAGTTGTAGGAGTTGTAGGAGCTTCAGTAGAAGTTGTAGCTTCAGTTGTAGGAGCTTCAGTAGGAGTTATGTGAGTTGTAGCTTCTGTAGGAGTTGTAGCTTCAGTAAGAGTGGTAGCTTCAGTTGTAGGAGTTGTAAGAGTTTCAGTAATAGTTGTAGCCTCAAAAGTTGTAGGTACAGTAGGAGTTATAGCTACAGTTGGATTTGTTGCTTGAGTTGTCACTTCTAGCATAGAGGTTAAAGTCTTTGTGGTAGGTATAGTCACTGTGGCGTTTGGCACTGTCTCTTGAGTAGTAGGAAATGTTGTAGCACGAGTTGTCGATGGTATTCTCTGCCTTGTCGTTATTTCTTCTTTGGTTGTTGGTGTTGGTCTAGATAGAGGGTACTGTACAGATGCTGTGATTCTGTCTGCATCAGGAGTAGTGAGCATGGACACGTGAGGAGCCCGCGTGGGTTTAGTCCGCAAAACCACAACTTTGCATTGAGAGAAAACAGAAAAGGCGTTCAATGGTAGGTCAGTTTGAATAAATATTAAAGTACTAGAATTGTATTAATATTAAGGTGTGGAAAAAAAACACAACAATACTTCACTTCTAATAACTACATTGAATGTCTGAGGAACAAAGAATTACTGGAATCATTTTGAACTTTTCTTTTCTTTAAAAGGAAGAAGATCCATTTCAAAATACCTCCCCCCTCCCCACACACACAAACACACCGCCCCCCCCCCCCCCCACCTTCCCAAATCACTTGATATCTGGAAACATTCTTAACCTGATGATTGATGCATATTGCAAATACAAATCAATTGCATATCAGAAGATATAAAACTGATTTGCCTTTCCAGCATCCCCCCCCCCCTCACTCACACACATACACGTGTACCAGCGCGGATCCATAGTTGGAAAAAGAGGGGAAGCTCCTGGAAAAAAATTAACAGGGGCACAGCCTGAAATTTTCTTGTATGTTGTTGCATTGATACTCCAAAGATAGAGGGGGGCGTGCGCCTCTTGTGTGCCCCCCCCCCCCTGGATCCGCCACTGGATACAAACCCTTTCAGTCTGGAACTCTTACCTTCCTGTCTGCAAACTCCATTGTACATGAGCCTCATTTCCACATTCCTCCGACAGGCAAAGTAGTCCATGAAGCATTTGTTCATGTACGTCTTGCCATCGGTGCCGCACACGGGGTCGTAGGACACCTCGCACGACATCTTCCGACATTGCTTTCGTTTCCGCCTCCCTTTCAAGAAAAGAAGATATGTTACAACCCTTAAACCTTCAATGAATTCGAAATGTATCTAGCAAAGTGTTGACAAAGCTCATGTCTGTACTTTGAGTGTCAACTTCAAAACACATAATTTGTGATATTAAAGCACAAGTTACTTCTTCTTCTTCGCCATACACAAGCAAACTCCGCAGATTCCTGTTCCGATAAACTGTTGCAGGTCATCTCAGTGTGTTAACTGATATGTACAAACTATTTACAAACTTGACAAACTCCAATCATTTCTCATGCTCGGAAACTAGGTTTAAAAACTTATTTACGTCTATGTCATTTACTTCAATGTGTCTATTCATTTATTTAGTATCTTCATAACATAAAAAAGCACCTACAAATACATGATTCTAGTTAGTGGACATACATCAAATAAGGATTTCAATACACAAATAATGTTCAGAAGATAACAGAATCATCAACTTCTTCATGTGAAACAAAACAATTCTTGTCATTGTGCTTTTCCACATACTTCCTGTTTCAAAAATGCATTTCCATTTTTTTTTTTAACTTTTTGATATCATAAGACAATCTAACATATTACCTTCAAATTCGCATTCGCCCTTGTAGGCTCGTTCGGCCAGATTGGGGTCATTCTTTATGCAGGCTGTGACCTGTAGGACTCCTTGGTTGAGATAGGTCTTCCCGTCTCGGCCACACACTGGCTTGTACTGGCTCCAGTTGATGGGGCTAGACAAACACTTGTTTGCATCACCTGTTCAAGGAAGATTAAATGGATTAAGAAGCCAGACCAGTTTGGGTAACATCATAGAGATCAATGAAGGGGGGGGGGGGGGGATTCATAGCATAGTGTTGCTTCCTTTTTACACTTTATACACGATAAGATAAAGTTACATACAGGCCAAAGGGTTGAAATTGTGTAATTTTATCTTTTTACATCATGGATATTAGTACATTTAATTTACAATAGAAATCAAAATACATCCATTTCCTTATAAAAGTGAAATATTGAAACATATAAGCGAATCAAACAAGTTATTACATACCAAATATAACAACAGAGCCCTGTCTCATAAAAATTTGTGAGTAATCGCAACTTGACTTGGGATCAATGAAAGCTCTGTACGTAAGAGACAGAGCAAGGCCCTGGAGTCAAGCCTGCCTGGAGTACACAAAAGACAACATTCAGGACAATGGGAATGTTTTAACTATGCATATACAGCGGTTCAAATTTTACCTTCCTGATGGCAGAAGCCTTCGGCGACCTTCCGAAGAGTCGGCATGCTCCTCTCGCACGCCATCGCGTCCAGGATGCACTGGTTGTCGTAGGTCCGCCCGTCCGTCCCGCACACTGGCGAGACGATGTTCGGGCACTCCCGCGGGCACGCATCCTCCTGCACTGTGACGACAAGAAAACACAAAGAAAGGTGCTCCGATGTGTTACAGCGGTTATAAATGGCTATGTTGATGCATTCGTGATACACGAAGTACAATAAGTCGAAGCACGATCACAATTAACTTGAAACCCATATTATAACACCCCAGAGCTGAGGTACCACCTTAGCCAGAACATTTTCTTCGCGAGAGGCAATCGCTCGCGAGAGGCAATCGCGGCGATCGCAACAAGAAGGACCAGCACTTGAGCCCTGCGTACACTGTCGTGACGATACCGATAACCTCAACCCTACCAACCACCCCATCCAGATGTAAACAAAAAAACGTGCACAGGTGAGAAGAGAGTGTTTTTCAATATTGAAAAAGGAATTGCAGAAATTCGTGAGCTCATGTAGATACGTTATGAGAGACCTTCACGTAACGCCTAATCCATCGGACTGACTGATGCAAAGTGCACCAATCATTAAAGGAATAGTTCATCCTGAAATTATTTGTATTCCAATAATTAAAGCAGCTAGAAACATGAGGGAAACATATGAGTGAAGGTTAGATGAAAATCCGCCAAAGGATAAGAAAGTTATGATCTTTTAAAGTTTTATTTTGTGACGTCACGTGCGAGGTGCTCTCGTATTATGTTGACATACATTTTTTTCGAAAATGTCCTTTTCTCCCCCAAAAATATGCATCTTCCTTGTACCTGTGCGCATTTCATACATCATCAGAAATACGTTTTTACACACATACTTGTATGAACAAAAATCATTCCGTTGTCAAAAACAGAAAAAGAGCAATTTTGTACACAACACAATTATGGGAGAGCACCTCGCACGTGACGTCACAAAACTGAAATTTCAAAATGTAATAACTTTTTTTTTCTTTCAACCGATTTTCGTCAAACCTCCAGTAATATGTTTTGTCATGTGCCTGCTTTTATTGAAACAAACATATAATTTCAGGGTGAACTATCCCTTTAAAGGGACCGGCACGGGAAGGGGGATCGAGGGGGTGGAGTGAATGAGGATCGATATCGCACAAAATCATCGCAACATACATGGTAATGGAACACGGCGGAGGGAAGCTCAGGAGATCAAGAAACAAATCTAAACTGAAGGGGCAATTAAAACAGGGCCATCGATTCGTAAATGTATTTACAGAACAAAGTAATGAATGCATCTTACCCAGTGTTGGATGCTGCTGTCTACATCTGCCCTCGTAGGCGAATGCTAGGTCAGGGTCCTTCCTATGGCATTTGATGGAGTAGAGGACGCAGATGCTGTAGTAGGTCTCCCCATCAGAACCACACACGGGTGCGTAGTAGCGGGTACATCGTCTGAAACAAGGATCGTTGGCTGCACGGCAAGACATGACAATCAGTATTATATATACAGACAAATATCTATTAAACATGTCTATCAAAAAACAGTAACAAATTATTTTTATGGCTAGAGAGTGTTCTTTGGAGACGGCTTACACTTTATATGTTATGTATGTTTCATCTCTAGAAGTATCGACACAGAAATTATGTAGGTATGTAAGTTTGCTTTATAATATTTACTGGTGCAAACCCAACGATTGCCTGACGTAACATCTAGAGTAGGTAACATACATGCTCGTATTTATTATCATACTTGTTTTATATACAGTAGTACGTTGATGATTACGTCCAGTAGTCTCTATTTCATATAATGTCTGAATACAATAAGTTAATTTCTCAGACATAACAGACATATAGATCTGTCTATCTTGTAGGGCCTAAGTGCCCTGCAAGAGATGAAGAGAAGACATGTAAATAAATAAGTGAACGATGAAGAATAGTAGGCTTTGCAAACGAAAAAAAAATCAAAAGCAGAAACATGCATGTGTGTAGTTTTTTTCTTCACATTTCTGTGCTTTTACAACAATAGCAATTAACAAAACGTACACCAATGCACACAGCACTTAAACCAATACAGGCGGTCATATTTCCTCCAAATGTTAGAATTCATGGACTTGTGAGTAATTGAGACCACGTGGTATCACACAGAGCTCGCTTCCAGGAGTTCGAGTTGAACGGGCGGACAGAATAGTTTGACATCTGTGTTTCACCGAGAAGGAGTAGGGGGATACGACATGTACTTCTAAATAATCAATTTCCTTACGCCTTCCTTGTAGCAAGGCCCGGTAGCAAGGATGTATTAAGGGAGCACTTGGAGTGTTTGTTATATAGTTTAATGCACTGCGTTCATTGTGTATTTGATATTAGATATGAAATTTACATGCAATTTACATATTTCAACATTTATGATGCACATTGGTAGCAACCTTTGAATTGCACGTATTTATCCGAACGTTCGAATCAGTATAACAAAACGTAGAAGGGCAATAATCACATGAGGCATGTGAGACAACAAAACAATACGTTGGCCCATGCAAAGTGATACGATACGCTACAAATGACCAAACAACCTAAATTATACATATACTTTGGGAGCATGAATTACCCACCCTTTTTGGGGTTGGAGATCGTATCGATGGTCATGGTATCATCCTCCAAAACGGACGATATATTTATTTCATTCGAATGATGATGGCTACGATCATCTTTATTACAATTTGGGGGTAAAGAAAGTAAAACATACTGGGAGTGGGGGGGGGGGGGGGGGGGTCAGAAGGTGAATACGAATCATATATCGTACTAACTTCTGTAGCCTATCATACTTTTTATGATAGAGAAAAAGCATAATCTAAAGAATACATAATGTATTCCATTGCAACCTCCGCGTTCCAACAAACATATATGACCCATTTGGAGGTACACATCCTTTTTCATTTTAAAAGAGGATATTGGGAGGAGGGCGTTATTTGCAACACTAAACATCAGATAGTGTATGTGCACGAGGATAGCAATCATATTACAATAAACATGTGTGTGATTATGCGCAATTTGAGGCATATTTACGACATGCATAGACAACAATTGAACATATGGACTCACGATCGTAGAAGAAAGGGTCATACGCTTCAGTGAGAGCGCAAACGAGGCCCAGCAAAATTAGCAAGGGCGCCACCACCCGGTCCACACCCATGACGCCTGCAGAGAGGGAGAAAAAAAAGGGGGGATGCAGGATGCAGAATGTTAATGTGAATTACAGCAACACAAACATGGACATGAATAAGACTGCAATACATGTGCACTTATTGTATTATGTTTTCCCCGTTTGTCATCGACACAAATGTAACACATTAAACTATGTCTATGACCCAAAGTAGAAGATTAAATCAGGAGGAAACTCGCGTCTCCGTGATTAGATCATACCTCAAGCCGGACTTGAAATATTATGTGAAGCGTCTTCAAAGGAATGTGATTTCAGTCAGACACGGTTGATAAACTCATTTATTAATGCTATATCTTCTATAGATTTAATTCATCCGTTCATCTTCAAGCATACTCATTCTGGAAATGTAAACGATATGTGTTTACATTGATTTCATGAGGTTGTCCCCTCATTGTGTTATTGACGCAAGTGTAACCAAGTTAAACCCATGACTCAATGTGGAAGATTCGATCAAACCAGGCTCGAATCATTATATGAAGCATCTCTTAAATAAATGTAATTTCAGTCAGACACGGTTGATAACCTCGTTTATTAATGCTATATCTACTACAAACTCTAATCTTGTACTGTTTTTATTTATCGGTTCATTTTAAAACATCAACATTTAAGTAACATGGAGTCTTCGTTCTCCTGGGGCTCGATGGATGCCACGATTAGATTTTGGCCTGAGTGTGGAAATATTTTGCTTGGCTCTCGCAGATCATTACGCCCGATTCGTCTTCCCACGTGTAGTGTCGTGTCAGCCATTCACTACAAAACGGAAATCAGTTCCATTCGATTTGTAACTACAGTTTGGTCACACGCGAGCCCTCACTGGATAACTTCCTCGCGTCGCGAAAGGCTCTTCGACCCCCGCAATCGCCTGACGAAGTTCACAATGGGGTAAGAGAACCATAAGAAATTCGATTTCTTCGTTCGTCCCCCGTCCCACATTTCGCTCTTATATGAACCACACAATTTTATTTTGTTTTCAGTATAACCCGATAATACTTCAGCAGGAAACCGACGTCATAGAGAAAGCGTGTGAGCTCAATCATGGATGTTTAGATCACACCATAATCAGCCTTTTTCCATTGCGGGTAAACATTTTCGTAAATGTTAAAGGTGATATATTCTTTCTGAAAGGTTAACATGTGAAGTTGTGTACATACACCGTTTCCAGAAGAAAATAATGAAACATTATCAATGCATTATGTGAATTATATGACACTCTCAGGTTTTGCATTTTACAAATTGGCCTTATAAGCTGTTATTGCGGTTCGTCAATGTTTATCACATTATGTGTTTTGTCGGCTAAGAGATTTACTCCTTTTTAAACAATCATGTGAAATACATGTTTAACGATCATAAACTTAGCAATACATTATACACACCCATTTAACTTCCCCCTGTTTCTAAAAATGAATTCAACCGGCAGCAAACACATCATTGCCAAGAAGTACAGATCCAACAATACGTCTGGTATAGTGTCTTATATCAGTCAGCACTCTGGTCCCATTTCAAATCTAAAAGTAAAACACAAATCCCTGCTCCAATTTGCATTTATCCGAGAGATAAGAGCAGCTTTGCCACAAAATGACAAAACACAAGACAAATTATGTTGCGACCGCACCACATTTAATTATATCATGCACGAAACTGTCGCAGCCTGCCCACGCCTAATCCATGATTGAATCCTGATCCATCTCATCCATCAAATATGTCTTCCCCCCTTCGTCACCACGACAGGCTTGTTGCCTTCTATCACCTTGCCCAGTTCTTGACGAGTTTGCTTTATTTTATCTGCACTGCCAACGGAAACCCCATTCATTTCCGCTACCCCGCTGTATCCTGAACATTACACATGCATAACAGTGATGTCATCATGCAGTTAATGCCCTGCTGTCTTTCTTTCCCGACGAACTCTGCCTCAAGAGCCATTGTTTCACCCTGACAGCAACGCGGTCATAACACCATGCTTTCCCTGTCTTCTGGGTTTTATTTATCGGCAAACGTTTCCATGGCATTCATCCATTGATTCATCCACTGATATTTGGGAAAATGTGCCTCCTGAGTTCATAATATAATTTTGCGCTTCCATGAACATCTATCTCCTGATCATAACTAAAGTTCTGAACATGGCATGATTTCCAGGTCCTCTGGGTCTATCATCAGCAAATGTTTCCAAGGCAATCATCCACTCATTCATCTACTGACATATTTTGTCTAGTCCGTCTCTTGAATTATCCTTATATTTTTAAAACATCCACGAACACTTAAACCTCCTGATCATACGTGTGGCTCTAAACGCGGCGGGAGCTCCCGTAGGATTGGTCTTATCTCCCTCATCCATACAAAGTTCACGTGTAATTACATGTCATCAGTATTCCAATCAACCGGAACACCGGGAATCACCCCAAAAGGGGAAAAGACGCTTCCGTATTTACTTATTTTTCATGTTTGTTTTTTTCAGTTTATAAATTGGTGACATGATGTGGGCGGTAGAAGGTGAAAACTACCCCCCCCCCCCCCCACCTCCCCCTCCCCTTCTCGGCGTCCCCCGTGTGGTTCCAGCATAGGATGTATGGCTGGATATATTATTCTTGGCAAAACGCCACTTCCCCATTTGGGACTTGAACCCGAGACTTTCAGTCGGAGCTGAAGTATTCTTCGGGCCTCATTTATTCCAACGTTGAAAGAGTTTATTTCCCATGTTAGCCGATCCTCCCATCTGATAGCTTGTCGTGGAAAGTGAGCCAACTAAAATTGTCTTTTCCTTTCATGTTAAATAGATAATGATTTATTGAAATCACATTGAAAGATTCGTGACCCAAAATTATGTTTTCCTTTTATAATAAGATTGATCAATTGAAGGTCGACGACCTCATAACATCGATTGTGTGAATAACCTATCTCAACCCCCCTCTCTCTCTCTCTCTCTCTCTCTCTCTCTCTCTCTTTCTCTCTCTCTCTCTTTCCTTCTTTTATGTATCCCTCACTACACTCTCTCCTTGAACTCTCTCATTCCCTCCTCCTCCCCTCTCTCTCTTTCTCCCTCTCCTTCTCCTTCTCACTCCCCTCCCCTCCTGCTCTTCTCTCCCTCTCTTTCCACTCCTTTCACATATCCCATCCTCCTCAGTTTTCGTCAGTCACTGCCACGATCGTCCATATCAAGAGTCCCGCGATCAGGTGTTGGCGAGCCCAAAATAGCCCAGTCTTCGGAAGCCCCTGTCACACATGTCGATCTGCCTGGGCTGACGTTTGCCACCGCGTCCCCTCGGCTGATGTCATCGTGAATGTTGAAGGGTGTCGGCACCTGTGACTCCTTCCCCCATGTTTGGGGAGGAGGAAGGGTTAACCCATTGTATACCAGACACAATGGTGTTCTATTGGGATTTGTGTTAATTACGTGTGAATAAATTCACGCCTGGGGCGCAAAGAGTTAACGATCCACCTTGGAGACTGACTTTCCATTCTGGTTGACTGCATCCATTTTACTAGCCTGACATGAAGGATGTTGGACATTAATGACCGAAACTGAAAAATAGAGTCTATTAATTAAAAAACAAGTCATTTTATTATTTATCTTATTCGTTTCACAGTCCGTTTCTTTGGGGGAACAGAAGAAGAATACAAATTATTAGTCTACTGCAATCAGACCCCTTTATTGGATACTTAGCTCAACAGCCTGTAAGCCATGCTACATCATAACAATATAATAGAGGAGATTTGAACATGGACCCTAGGGTCCATGGTTTGAAGATGTATTATCTGACCTACCAGTACACAGTTTTTGATTGGCGCGGCTGGCTGTAACTGTGATGTGGAATCTGCACATCCTATCGTAACCTCCAGGTGGATGTGACGCAATCGCGTATGTATCGTATTGTTAAGAGCTTCTGCCAGTCACAGGCACATTCATCGCAATCTAAAACTGACCAATTACAGTATATTGATTTACAAAAGAGGTGTCTGGTATCTAATTAATATCTTTAATTTCTTATTAGATAAATCATTGATCAATTATAATAACGGTTCGAAGCCGGATTCATCTGAGCTCATTGAGTTAGGATAGTTGCCAAGGGTTCGACGTCGGAGTTCCCGGGAGCCGGTGAGAGGGGACCTTCTTAATCCGTGCGCTGACACTGCCCTTGATAGATCCGGGTCAAGATGCAACCTTTACTCCAAAATGTGCGTAAACGATCCACTTCCTGTATGGTACCCGCTAAGCGTCCAAGGGTTGTTTCACCCAGGTTTCACTAAGATGTGTGTAAGTTACGCACGACTTCACGCACGACTGGATACATGTTCTTGGGAGCCAAATTAGATTCTGGTTACCTGTTTTTGGGTGCCAAATCAGATTCTCAACGGTTTTGATCCCCATCAGCTTAAATTTAAATCTGATCTTTGTAGATTAACATTCTTGGTGTGTTAACAAACATCTGTATACAAAGTTTATAATTTGTCAAATTGTATTAGGATTGTAGGAACTTCACTCTCACTATGTTAAAACAGGAACAAAATGGGGTATCACTTTAAGCACAAGAACAGGTCGCCAATCGTGCGTAAAGTCGCGCGCGTAACTGTCCAACATCTTGTAAAACAGGGCCCCAGTCTGGGGAATTCATATCTCAAAATATGGCTTCAGCGCGCTGTCTTTAATAAGCTTTAGCACTAAGCAGGTAATGATGTTAACTCAAGATGTGGGGCAGATCCGAACGCTACCGCTGTGTGATATTTATATCCTTCAATTCCACTTCGAAGAGAAATTGAATTATTTCTCTCATTTAAGTCGAATCTCGCCAATATTTTAGTATCAAGTAGCGTGTACATCTGTTAGCCAGTAGATGGGTGAGCGACGCGTTGTAGTGGGAGGAAGGTCTACCGCGGGGAATTTCCTTTGCAGGGTTTTCCCAAAATACACCAGCTTTAAAGTACATAAACACGCTTTATGCCAGCAGTATATACAAATCAATGCTGAAACATATAAAAACTCACCGGTATTGAGAACATAATTTGGTTTTCTTTCTTGTAATTGAAGGGCATGAGTTGCAGATAGATCGACGGCAACTCGTTGGGAATACTTCAGAAAGAATTGAAATACTTTGAAATATCTAGTCCACACGTGGAATGATTTGCAAATCTTAAATCTGGCTTATGAATCCGAAGATGGTGAAAGGAGGGTGTAATTGGGTTTATTAGAGTCACACCCTTTCGCCGATGCAATCCCCTTTTCCCCATTGAAGATATCTGCACAATCATACCTTTTTTTAATGAACATGAATAAAAAAGGGGTATAACTTTAGAACGGCGTTTATTTTTACTTTCTTGCTCACCTATCCAATTGCGTTTACAAATGATTCAGAAGGGAGATACACGCCCATACATTCTTTTGGTTTGATTTCTATTCTTCACAATATGATATCATATGATATCATATGATATCATATCAAAGGTTATCACATCTCACAAGCCATCGGCTTTCTGGTGATGCCTTATACTCATTGTTCATGAGAGTTGTTTATTCTTGTTTGTTAAATGAATAAAGAATTGAATTGAATTGATCATAATAACATATCAACTTTAAGTCAGATGCACTGCACAATACAAACGAGGTCCATTCATTGAACAACGAAGAGGTACATTTTGGGGAACCGCAGCAAATTGTGTTCATTCATCATCGTCCCCACCAGCATCTAATTACGTCTTTATTTCAAGTCACCTGCCGAATGCATTATCACCCGTGTTAAAGAAATTAGCGTTCACTTCCATCAGTATTGTCCCCCTTAACCCTATCGCTCCTTGAGTGATACGGTACAGTAAGAAAGCTAACCTGACACCAATCCCGGCTTATGGATACCTGGGTCAAATACTTTTCCTCGCCATTTCACGCTTGTTCTTTCTTGGTTTTCTGTCCGTGTGCGCTTGGCTCGTATTACTGGCGGACTGGTGAGGCGGGTATACATACCGGAAGTGAGGTGAGGAGTTCCTTCTTGAAGCTCTTGAGTCCAGGGAAGCGATTGGTCACGGCTACTTTGCGTCCAAATCGAACATATGCCGACCCAGGTCATTCACACACATGTTTCTGGTTTTCGTGGCCATCCGCTTATGCACCGGTTAAGACCTTACGGTATACGTCATCATAAACTAACATAATGTTTCCGTAAAAGTCGCGTGCAATAGCCAATAGGCCTAGCTACTGCATATCGTGTGTTGGTCAGAATGATGTTTGAACGCATGGGTGCTACAATTACATCATGGGTTTGCGTATCGAACGAATCAGATTGTCCGACAGTGGTTAGGACAAGGGGTGGATTATTCTGGGTAGAGGTGGTAGGAGGGAAGGAAAAGTGAAAGAGGGGAAGGGGCGGATATAAACGATCCAATCACGAGCCTGAACGCACGTGCCGGGTTATGATCAACTGATCTGATCAGATAACTCAACATTAAACTTAAAGAATTGTCAACACTTCACGCAGTAAGAATTTTGCATGTCTCAGCAAAATGCAGTATACCCAGAGTGATTTACTGCATCACTTTACCAACATTTATGTGATTGCCTGATGGTTTGTATCGTTTTTAATGACAATGTCATTTTCTGGAAGCAAGTATGCTTTTAATGTTCGAATAATGAATAACACAATATTGACGAGCCTATACGCACTTGAAACATCATCAAGAACTTACCGGATAACTCGACACGGTATGCAGTTAATGCAGTATGCAGTTTATATGTTGATGGGTATCAGAGAAATATATTACATCATTAACATTCATAAGGAGAATAGTAAAGAAAATAAAAAAATGTACAAACGAAATATCAGCAATGCAAACGGGACTAACAGAAAAAGGAATGAGATAAGGTTATGGGAGAGGAGAAAGAAAAACAGAAAAGGTAGAACCAGAAAAGATGACCAAACATAACCTGCGGATACAAACGTACCTTTTTCGCAAGGCGGGTCTCATATCAGTCAGACATCAGTCAACGGTCAATCTCAGCAAAGCGGCCTGTAGAGAGATAGAAGGAGACAAATAGATTCACCCCAATTATCATCACTTCCTTTCCTGTCATCATATCGAACGGTTCAACGAGGCTCAGACTAATGGCTGCCAAGGATGCGCTCTGACATGAAGCCCAAGTTTAAATATCTGATCATATCATCTTCTATCATTTTGTGGATAAAGCTAGATGAAAGAAGAGAGTGTTACTCGTATATGTACATTCTACTCATGTCAATCATACGGTAGGACTATAAGATACCTGCTGCCTGGCGGTTTCATGTTGAGCAAACATGTTGTGAAACCTGCTTTAGCGGCAACCTGTTTAAAAAGAACGTATGTCTATAAATACAACATTTGTTGTATCCCTTCAACAATGTTTATCAAGAAAACCAGTATTAAAGTAACCTGTAAATAAAGACCTTGGATAACTTATGATGGCTTTGCCGAAAATTGTAGGGACGTATTATCTTCTACCCAAACCAGTTGCAGTGAATATAGTTCTAGTGTTTAACCGTATCTTACAGACTAGCTTGATACACCAAAACATACTAGAATATTGGAAATGAGCATATCAGTACATAAATTGACTCAGGGATACACTGATGATTTGGTTTTTGTGTTAATCATAATTGAAAACGTATATTGAACCTGACTGGGTCGGTGATATGTTTGAATCATGACAATCTAAACGAATCCCCTTACTCACATGCACAATAAAAGCGAAATATATAATTAATGTAAGGACAAAGATATCAAAAGAAAAGTGATGCATATAGTTTGCAGCTTGTTTATGTTGTGAAACATCATTATAAAAGAATACATTAACTGATTTTCATAAAATCGAAATTCGTAATTAATACCAGGTCAAAGATGAAAGATAATGACCTTCCGAGATTGAAATGGAAAGCATGGGGATCATTCACGGCTTGTTTTGTTTTGTTTTGTTTTGTTTTGTGTTTTTGTGTTTGTTTGTTTGTTTGTTTGTTTGTTTTTTTTTTTGGGGGGGAGGTCACGTCTTGGTCCTGCCATCAATCTGAGGATCGAGAACACACTTTACCCTTCTCCAGACTCATTCAAAGGCTCTAACATGAGAGAAATAACCCGAATCGACCGAACTCCCAGCGGACAATTCCTCATTGAAAAGCGATGAGAGTCATTAAGTTATTTCCTAGGATAATTCAAAACGGCAAGCGGGCTTTCCTCTATGTTTCATGTGTGGTACCAGACGTAGTAAAAGCTGTGGGTTCTAACCGCAGGCTGTAAATTTAAGAATATCGCTCTTCACCGGACAAATTCAAGGTGTAGGATGAAAGGAGCCCATGGTTAAACAGTGTGGTAAATTGTGATAGGATGTGCTGAACACGTACGTGTATGGTGCGAACGATGTGTCAGAAGCATATACTGCCAATATGAATTTTTTAGCTCGTTTTGTATGTGGAGGTATGAACCTTCACGAATTTCCTTATTTCTTGAGAGAGATCTAGTCCCCGTGTGCAGGTGTATGCATATTGTTACTTGAGCACATGGTTGGGACTTGATAAGGGATGTTAAATAATCTTTTATGCTTTCATGGTACGTACAAATCAACGTAGGTTGTCGAGTTTTGTCCTTATTGAGCATGCTATTGTGTTCATAATCCGTATGAAGTGACAGGGACATGGGAACCTATTAGACTATCCTTCAAAGTGATTGCAAGCCTGAGAAACGCATTCAACCACTGAGTTATAATTATCGATAGCTTTTGAATACTGACTCAGCGGAACTAAACGCAACATGCGAATTCCGGATGTAATGCTGGTATGCATGACCAAGAAACAAATCGATCATGTCAAAACGTGAAATGTTCGATATAAAATCATGTTTTGCATTAATACGCTTAAGTTATCTATACGTTTCCAATTAACCAGTATGACCGCAATATCGGTTACCACCAAGCATGGTTAGGGATAGGCGGGTAAACATCCAGGTAGTAGTGGTCTTTGTATAGCCAGTGAGGTGACAGATGTAGCCAAATCCGTCGCCGTCTGGCTTGTCAGACACGCTGAACCAATGAACCTACCTCAGGTTTCAGTACCGGTATACGGGATTAGTATGAAGTAACGGACCAGATTGTGCTTATCTCAAACGATGACGCTTAATCTTATACCCAAAATAGGTTTCATTAAGCCCTAGAGAAAACCAAAACAAACAGCATTATAATGCGAAAAAGGTTAAAAATATGTATCACACACGTGACTATAGAATCACCACATAGCTCGGCCTACGGTGTGCATCATGAATGATGTCTTTCTCTTGTCCGCAACGAATTTTGTCGCTATCAACGAAGTTGGCATGAACAGTCACATCATTAATTGTTAGGTGTGGCGCTTTATGAATTTACTCCGTTCTTATCCCCCGTATTAACCTAGTGCAATCATTGGATCGCAGCCAAAGTGAACATTGAGTTTAAACACATCGCGTTAATCGTGACGACGTATCGATGCCACAACGTAGGACAATATTCGGGTTACAGACGAGCATCTGGGTTATATCTTGATACATGTAGCACATCCTTCTGTTCGACTCGTTAAAGGGATGGTCCATCCTGGCATTAACTTGCTTTCAACAAAAGCAAAAACATGAAATAATCATATCAATGAAGGTTTACTGAAAATCCGTCAAAGGATAAGAGAGTTATGATCTTTAAAAGTTTTGATATTGTGACGTCACGTGCGAGGCGCTTTCCCATATGTTGTGGATACTTTATTTCTTATGTCCTTTTTCTCCAGAGGATATGCATAAATTTACCCGTGCATTTGATACATCGTTAGAAACACGTTTTTACACACATACCTCTATGAAAAAAAGCGCTTCATCAAGAACAAAAAACAAAACAGTTCATGGAATAATACAGCACATAACATATGGGAGAGCACCTCGCATGTGACATCACAAAATTGAAATTCAAAAGATCATAATTATCTTGCTTATCCTTTGACGGATTTACGTCAAATCTTCACTCACATGTTTCTTTCATATTTCTTCCTTTTTTTTTAAACCAACTTAACTTTAGGGTGAATTAGCCCTTTAACCACCCTTTACTGAGAATAAAATACATAGCTCACGTAGCACACGTATGTGATTTCAAATGGCGTATTCATTATTTGACCGCAAAGCGCCGTCAAGTCTGTTACGCCTTACAACATAGGACGATTTGTCGAACATGCCTCAAGACCTGACAAATGTAAACGTGATAATGATAATGAGTCATTTTTATATTCCGCCTGACATGAAAAATTTACAATACTATCATCTAGTTCAGCAGAATGAGTCTAGTTGACCACGCCTCCTCCTTTTCCTCACATTTTTTGTCTCTCATTTGAAAATAATGCATATATTGAACATGTGCACATATAGTACGTGTATGGGGCATGATTTCAAACTTCGTATTCAAAGCACCGTCGAGTTCTGTTACACCCTACACCACATGATGATTTACGGAACATGATTCGAGAGATTGGATGCAAATCAATGTAAGCACTGAGACACGAGACGAACTTACAACTATGACCGTGATAATGTTATAAGGCAACAGGCACATTGAAACATGACAACAGACCCCTCCCCCAACAGACACACGCATACAGACACAGACACCCCCATCCCCCCCGCCCCCCCCCCCCCCAAACATGCACACACACACACACACACACACACACACACACACACGCACGCGCGCACACACGCGCGCACATGCATACACACACGCTTTCCCCTTTCCACTTAATCCAAATATTACCCATGTTACCCTCCTTATCCCATAATAATCCCGTTAACTGTGGGGCAGTGACCCTGTCTCCGACTAGCCCATATTCCCAATCCACCTCTCTCCCTCCGCCATATCCCCAATCACGACTGTCTGTACTTTTTTCCAGCGGAATTCGTTTCAAATAATATGGGGTCGCTGACCTAAAAAACGAGACCTGGGCGCACATACATTGTGGGCAATTTACACCGTCACGCGCGCCAGAAAATAGGAGGACTGCGGATTGCAAAATAATGTGGGTGCTTACGAACAGATTAGGCCGTTTCCCATTACTGTTTGTTTTTGTGCTGTTGGGCTGGAAAATGGACTGCGGCGACAAATAGCAGCATACGATTTCTAGGTATTCATCTATCTGGTATGCTATGGTATAATGCTGCTTTGCTGTTTCAAGAATGACTATTATTTTCCTAAAAATATAGCCAATGTGTATTCTTTACGACGATACCTAATTTGGTATCCCTGTTTTTCACAGAGAACTAATCCACTGCTTGATAATAACAGTGCATTCTGCAATTATTCCCTTTTGATTTTGCCCCATATGCTGATTGATGTCCCGTCCACAGTCCATGATGTCATAATCATTTCAAATGGGGTATCATTATCAAGAAAAGTTAACAGTCCTTCGTTTTATATCTGGCACAGTGGTGACGACCCAGCAACAAGGGGATAATATTACATCAAAATTTGCATTTCCAACTATTTTGAAAAATACATTCCAATGTCATGATTTTTAACTCTACAAGTTGTTACAAGTTAAAAGATCGTGATCGAGCCAGCAATTCACTACAGTAAAACATCAAGTTCATCGTACCAAATTCATTGGAGGTTCTGAAGAAAAGGGGATAGATAGAAATGTATTACGGCCTATAGAAAGTTTAATGACAATTAAATGAAATATTACGAGGAAAATGAGCGGAACACCAAGAGACTGGGAGAGATTATCATTGGTGAATAGCTGAGGTAACAAGAACAAGGACATTTGAGTAAGAGCACACAAACACCATATCATGTTTGTACACGAAGTAGCACAATCTAGCTCTTTCGCTAACTACAAATACCAAGATTAGTTCCAAGTCAGACGTGTGCCTTCCGCCGTCACTAGACCCTCTAACGAAGAGCAATTAATTAATTGATGAGTAATATTACCACACATCCTTGCTTTGTCTAGACTCGTTACAGGTAGTTGGGTGTAATGTTCGTCTTCCTGAAGAACCGTAATGAAAGGAAGACCGTTACCATCGACTTGGAAACGAGACATCTAATTTGTCAGCGAATCTTTGGGAAAGAGGCGACTAATTTGTGATCTAATCAAGACACATCACTGGTGACAAAGCGGTGGTCAGCAGAGGTCAGCATAGACGCCTTGTTCTTGAGAAATGTCAAAAAGCCTAGGCCTACACTAATGCCTTGACATTCTTTCGTTTCTGAGAAATGTACACACGAATGTGTTAATGTTTGCTTTAAAGCAGCACTTTACTAACATCAGTGAGTTCCGTTGAGAACAATTATTGTATGTAACATTAATTTTTTGTTTAATTCTGGGATAATATCATTTCAATAAATGGTAAAGTGGGCATATTTAGGTAGTCTTCACTTGTTCCAAGCTGAAGCAGATTTTACAAGCAGGAGGCTCTAACAGCAAAATAACAGTTCTTAAGTCAAATAAAGCCTATATTCATAAATTGAACAATAATCATAATACGCTAACGTCCTATTTCGAAAATAAATAGGGAAATGCTACGATTACTCAATCCACCTTAGAAATAGGGACGCAGGGAGCAACCGAAACATTTTCCTTGTCTTTGGCAACGCAATTGAGAGTAAAAGATTTATCTCATCTCATCTCATTTGCCATAAATTCTTCATCCTTGGCATAACCTATATATCAGCATTTAATAACTCTAGCATGCGCAATGTATAGTTCACTACTACACGCCCAAATATTCATGTTTGCCTCCTTATAATTGAGGAAGTATTCCATCTTTGCGGTAGGGGGTACGTGCCAAGCCCGCTCCGTCATTATGAAACATAATCTTATGACTTCCTGTGGGACATATGCGAGCAGTATTACCAGTAGTACAGCTAACACTTAGTTGTGTTTGTTTAGGGGGAAATTCGTTGTTGTCTTCTGTGTTTCCATGCCGAACTATTTCGAAATTAGGAATAAAGGTCGATTATTACCTAGGTCAAATTCAGCAGTGATCATGACACGCGTTTATTATGTTTCCGGAATCTGTCCACGTAAAACAATGCCTCACCGCCTCCCACTGGTAATGACAAATATAACATCATAGCATCAGCCTTGATTAAACAAAACAGGAATGATCGGGTACTGCTTGTTCAAAGAAATATTGTAGGGAACATAGTTTGACCTTTATAAGGTTTTAATTGACTTTTAAAGCCGTTTCTTTCAGCGAGGAAGCTCTAGTCTTCGTTTCTCCGCCAACTCTTGTTGAACTTTTCATACCCCTGAGTTCTCTCCTCAAGGATGCTACGATATATGACCGCTGGTCTAATGCTAGTATTTGATTGTGTCTGTAATGTGTACAGGTGATGGTGTCGTAACGAACAATAGCTTGCTATTGATTAAAAAATAATAGTTCAATTTTACGCAACGGTGGCTGCAAATGAGAATGTTGAGTACTTCATATGAATCAATGATCACATGCGTTATGTGTTGAACAAAACCATTCATTCATAATTTGAATATAACAATAAAGAATCATGATATTGCCACATCAAGTAACTTTTAAGGTCCTTTGTTTTTTAGGAAAGTTCTCAAACAATTCTTTCTGTTAAAAAATAACATGAAATTTACACCACGCTTTTTTTTAGGTTACAAAAACATCTCATTTCCCATACGTACGCACCGCACATGACCGCATCTCACAATATTCCATCATGTTTGGATCTCATCCGCACCTAAAGCAATCTATCACAGATTAATCGTTTCCCCGAACTATAGTTTGACGTCTTTCAATGTTCTTGCTATGATTATTTAATGCAATTACTCCTTACATCCGATGCTGCAAGGTAATTGGCGATCGCTGAAGAGCATCCTCCTAAAGGCATGTTAGGAGGGGGTGCTTTCACCAAATGCCAACAGACAACGTTTTGTCAGGAAAGGGTAAGCAGGACAAAAATAGTTCCAGTGGGCGGGAAGTCAAGAGGAAATTAGAGAACTAAAGGCTGCGTAACCTCAAATTTTGATGAATTTTGCGCTGTCTCACTTTTGGGGTTTGATCGCAAACTTTGTCCAAAAATAACGGTTCAGTCTATGATATGTATAGCACGTTTATTGATTTCTTGTTCTGTCTCTTCTTCTTTATTATCTACATGTTTATATTTTTATGGTGCTTTGAAGCACATTAAATGGTAATGGCATTATCATCATGATCATCCCATCCACCGAAAAGACAAGATCAGATTTGATTAACCTGTAAGATAAACTTTACGTTGTGAAGAATGAAGGACTCAGTTTGAAGCGCTTGTTTTCAGAATACGTCCCCTGCATTGCAGCCCCCTCGTTGTGGTCACTTTGCAGTTTGGGAAAGACTTTGAATTAATGTTTAAGCAGAGGGGCATTTTGAAGGACAAGTCTACGTTGCCCACAGCCTTGACCTTAAGTTTATTGGGGCACTTGCCCACACTACTCGTGTCTTTGCCCACCCTCACTCCGTATCTTATATATTTTACTGTGTCCTCTCTCTTTCTACAATTTCCCCCTCATATCCCCCCCCCCCTCTCTCTCTCTTTCTTGACTCTTTCTCTTTCTCTCTGTGTATCTCCTTTTCTCTATATTTACCCCCCCCCCCTCTCTCTCTCTCTCTCTTTCTCTCTCTCTCCCCCTCCTCTCTAATTCGTTGTCTCTTCTTTCACTGCTCCCCTGTGTTCTACGACCGCTGCATGCTCCTCCTCGGTCTGCCCTCTCTGTCACCCCGCCCCTTTCACTCTCTCTCTCTCTCTTTCTCTCTCTTTCTCTCTCTCCTTTCCTCCCTCTTCGACTAGTGATGCTGTCCATCCTTTATCCCCAGTCAGCAATATTGTCGGATGGCAGATATGACAATCCGCTATGATGGATCACATTCTAGCCACCCCCCCCCCTCTCTCCCTCTCTCTCTCTCTCTCTCTCTCTCTCTCTCTCTTTCTCTTTCTCTCTCTCTCTCTCTCTCTCTTTCTCTCTCTCTCACCATGTTGACGTCCGAGTTTCCATCCAGACCCTTTCCCCATATCTGTCTAAACAAGGGCAGCTGGCGGAGCGTGACTGTAATATACAAATGTCTATACAGGCCCTACATTTGTTATACAAACTTCCACGAGGAATATGACGACCGCATGACAGATGTGCAATATGAAATCCGCGCTTTTCTTCTTCAAGACGCTGCGACATTTATCTACGAGAAGCGGGCACGCATCGCTTTACGATATGGGACCAAGACTGACACCATTCTTACAGAATCAGCTTTCTCGCAATTGAGTGTGAGCACATACTAGGGAGATGCACGATTAATTAGGATGAAAGTACCACAACCCACCCATCCCATTTGGAATAATCCCGCAAGCCCCTTAGCTAGACTACCCTGACTACGGAAGGGACAGATACCGATAGGCCACGTTATAACAAAGAGTTCGAGCCGGAGTTTCATTCACGGCAGTACAAATATACCTGGCGCAACGACGGGGATGAGTGATTGATGCGGCGGCAACTGCACTATTGTGATAACTTTTTAATCTCCTACTTTATCTGCGATGATGCGATATTAACACACAAGTCTCCCATCACGCCGCATCGCCCTACTGCCCCGGATCGGCAATACTCGCGTGTGAAGTGATGGGTTTAACGCCTCAACGCTCTTTCCTATGAACAAAGCCCAGTGGGGAAGAAGGCAATGTGTGGGGTCGTAGTATTTCAAGAACCGAATAAACACGATAAAGGAACTTACAAGGCGTTGACGGTAACACCCACAAACATACACAAGAATAGACGAATGTTAAAGCATTAAACCTGATATATCAACTGTTTCAGAAGTTCAGGGTTGTATTTCTTTAAAATTGAAATGAATGTCCTGGTAAAATTTATCACACAAAAAAATCCGCAATGGCTGCTATATTATAATACAACCCCAAATCATGAAATTGATTCAAACCCATGTTTACAACATATCTCTACATGCAATACATCATCAGAGATGCATACGCTGCAAAATACGACGAGGTGCTCGTTCGTGAGTTGCCATGGTAACAATAAGTTTCCATATTCTATTTGATATACTGTAGGTCCATACAAGTATTATGAATATTAAGTTATAATTGTCTCTCATCAAGACCACTGTGACATCTTCTTGCACATTATTAGAGCAGCTGCTTCAACAGACAGTTTTTGGTTTAACCCCGGGCTGTTTTGACTTGGCGGAATAGGGACCCTGGCCAGCATATTTTGGTGTGCATGTCGTCCGCGGTGTGTGAGAAAAGATGTGAATTAAAAGACCGCCAAATCTTCCGTACGTCCGCAAATCTTATGTATCGCTTTTACGCGAATGTTCCACTTGACAAGTTACTTTACCCGGCATGCCCGGCGCTGCCGTTTCCTGCCTATAGCATCAGTAGAAGCCATGACTGTTTCCCAAATTGTACCTGGCTATTAAGAGAATGAATGACACACAAGAGGGAATTGCACAAGATTCAAGTCGAATAATTTGTACGTTTGAGTACTGGAGGATAAACGACTGATGATCTACATTTAAATGTTTCAAAGAAAATAATCAAAAATCATGTTTCATATTCTATAAAGGTTACCAAGTCTTCTCGCTTCCCAAAACGAAGCGCTTAGTGGGTGAATGTAGACTACAAAATTTGTTTAGTCCCGTTAGCATTTGGTTGCGACAGATTAACTTTCTCTAACTCGCCTTCCTTTGATGCTCCAAACTTTTATCAACACTTGAACTTCTTAAAGCATCTTTTTTGTGCTGTTCTCAGCAGTCACACGAAAGCAACAATGCCTGAAATGCTCATCTTAAGCCTATATAGTAACTGTCAGTAAGTTTTAGTAAATTGCATTACATCCCTGATGCACATGCTGTCAGACCCTTCCGCTTTCATATCGCTTGACTCAAAGCGAAGTGTGACACCCATGATTTCAATGAAATTATCTCCAAGATGCGTTATCATCACTGTCTGATGACATACGAAACTCCCTAGGGGGATGAAACTTGCGACTGCTGACTGGCTACGAAGTTCATTTTTCTCCTTATTTACAACGACTCATGAAAAACACAGAACTGCGCCAGACCACGTCATATTTTTACGCGACTTGGAACGATGTGTATTTTGGTCGTGTTGTTAATTCGATTTGTGGCTTCAGCGCACGCTCGTGTGAGTATGCGTGTACATGCGAGTATGCACTTGGCATTGCTTGGAGTCTGTTCAATGTACACAGATATTCATGTAGCAGGCCTATGCGTGATTCTTGTTGGAGATTGCGTGTCAAGTTCCCGTTCCATCAATTTAAACATAGAAGGCACCTTTTTTTGTTTATCATCATGTTTTTACAACACTCATTATCATCATCGCTAACATGGTTTTTATCATCAAAGTAACCATTTAATAGAGTAGTTTTATTATTATAATTCCTTATTGTTATCATTAATAATATTTTCATTTTATCATTATCCCCAAATTTATTGATATATCCCGAAAGCCATGTTATACGAGTTCGGTATCTGAAAATCCATGGAAGTGTTACATTCGTGTTAGTTTCAGTTCCAGACGTTCCAGATGTACTGTAGTAGGCTTACGCGTGATTCTAGTTGGAGATTGCGTGCCAAATCCCATCCACCCAATCATTCTATTCATAGCAGGCATTATTTTGTTTATCACCATGTTCTTACGACACTAATTTTACATTTTAGATGTTATCATTAACATCATCGTTAACATTGTTTTTATCATCATAGTTACCATTGGAGTCTGTGCAACGTACACAGATGTATAGTAGGTCCATGCGTGATTCTGATTGGAGATTGCGTGTCAAGTTCCCATCCCACCGTGCTATACATAGAAGGCATTTTTCGTTTATCATCATATTCTTATCTGATATTTTGGGTCTTAACATTATCATCATCGTCAACATTGTTTTTATAACCATAGTTACCATTACAATAGTTCTATTGTCACAATTCCTTCTCATTAACAACATACTTAGGCCTATTATGAATAACATAATTTTATCATTATGGCCATAATTATTGTTAAAATCTCAAAGCCATGTTACACAATATCCGAAAACCCATGGAAATTGAGAGTGTTACATTCTTATAGTCTCAATTTCAGACTTACGATTTCTCTCCCCCCCCCCCCCCCCCCCTCAATCCAAATCAGCCAATGTAAGGTGTCCTGCACAGCAGTAGCTTTGAAATCCAGACTATGTCTCGGGAAACTTATGGGACCTATTCCATAAAACGTACCATTGATGGTAACTTTGCTATCTATTGCAACTTTTATGGACCCCTTAAATTCAATTGGCTGTCATGCATCATTACCATGGTAGTTACTATTGATGGCAGAGTTACCATTAATGGTAAAATTTTATGCAACGGGGCCCTGCTGGATCCCCCTTCAGTGTCCGAGTTACAAATGCATTAGCTCTCTTTCAGATGGGCTGTGCGACTTTCCTTACTCGTCTGTCTATGTGTCCTGTATGTCTGTCTGTCTCTCTACATATAAATATTCACACATCTCACTCTCATAATAGGCTTTGATATCTTGACTCAGTTTCTATTATTTTACATACATGTATAATGAGCTGTGTGTTTATTTCGTGTAACTATTTCATTGATGAAGGATAACTATATCTTCCAAGTTGAGTGGTACAAAACACACAACATACCCATTTCACCATGACAATCTATATAAAAGGTAATAATACTTATTTCAAAACCACCGCCAAATTGCAATACCAGCTACCCTTGATTTAATTTACCATCCATAATATCCAGCAAAAACGGCAACTGTTGGTCTATTGTTTCTTATTATGGGGGAGGCCCAATTACTGCAGGTTCAAGTTAGCATGCGGTTTGGTAATTTGCTTGAGTATTGGGTAGCTGTTAATTGACAGATGTAGTATAAAAGTTACTTGTTCCCAGATGTGAGTCTTAGCATTGTATTGTAGGGAACGATAGCGATACCCCGTGGCGACGTAATTACTTCACCTACTTTTTCTTTAGTCTGGGGCTTTTGACGAGAACTCTGTGGGCTACATCTGCCGGGGTTCTGGGAGGAAATGACATTCGTATAGAGGGGGAGAGCCGTTGCTATAAAACTACTTTACGACAATGACTTCCCTAGTTTGGGAGCTCTCCCCCATTGTTTGAAGTCTCCGTCGCTGTTTGAAGTCTGTGTTTTCCGCCCAAATACTGCATATCTCCACGCCCTCGTCATCTCCCATGAAAGTCATCGCAAAGTCCGCTTGAGAACTTCTCACTACTCCGAGTGTGTGTTGACTATGTTTGGACAACGAGATTGGAGAAAACTTGAAGGGCAGTTACCTGGATTGATGTTTATTCTTGGTTAATATTGATAAAATATCTCGCTCCAAAATATATCATCGCTTTCGTCATAATAAGCCAGTTCGTAGTTGCAATCTGTGCATGAGCAGAATTATTGCTGGCAAAAAATGACCTCAGGACAATGGCACTACTCTCAGAGTAACATGGAATTTCATTAGATAGTCGACCACATGGCAAAAACTATTGAGCTTTGAGAAGGTACTGAAAGAAAACCCCACCATGTGCACCTGCTTCTGTTGTTATCCCGGGTACACTGTAAAATATCCTTACATCCATCATCGAAAACAGCTTCATGAAAAAATCCCAGTCTGCAGTCTAGTAGTATTTATTCAATGGATTTGTCCGACCATGGTGTAACTACGAACCGGTCTATTCGAAGACCTATCTGAAAGTAACCCACGCGTTTGGCTTAACTCTATATTCCGATATAATGTTTGTAATGTATGTAGAATTGTAATTTTTTATGTTGTCCATTCAAGTCCTGTAATAACGGTTGTGTTGTGTAACGTCTTAAGCTGGATTAAGCATAAACAAATTTCATACATTTTGACCCCACCTGTACGCCTATATCTCTACCATTCGATTTAATATTTCGTCCGTCACAGTGTACGACCTCCCACCTGTTTCAAATGTATATCGATGAACCCAATCCCAATTTTTCGGGATTTTATCACGACCACCTGACAACCCTAGGGTGCGCAACATGTACAAGTTGTAAGAAAATGATGCGGTTTTTATAAAGATATCGTTCAGGATCCAGACTGTCTACAGGCAGTCAAAGGTGGCGTGTCCCGTCGAGTCAAGTGTCTCGGGTTTTATGAGCAGAAATGTTGGATAACTTTGCCATGAAAAGGACGTTTCCGAGTCATGTTCGGCGCGGCAAAGACGGAGAAAACCTTGGAGGTCGGTCGATGGGGTGAGCAGAGGGTACCATGGGTTGGTATGGGGCAAGGTCCAGCAGAGTTGACTTGTCTCAAGAATGTTCCCTTTCTGCATAACTTTATGAACTTCCATATATATATTAGTTACTACACGCAACAGTATTTGACCCTGACCTCACTGTCTCTGTCTCTGCCTCTCTCTCTCTCTCTCTCTCTCTCTCTCTCTCTCTCTCTTTCTCTCTCTCTCTCTCTCTCTCTCTCTCTCTCTCTCTTTCTCTCTCTCTCTCTCTCTTCCTGTCTGTCTGTCTGTATCTCTCTCTCTCCCTCCCTCTCTCTCTTTGTCTGTCTGTCTGTCTGTCTCCCTCTCTCTCTCTCTCACTGTCTCCTTCATCAGTACCTGTCTATCTGTGTATACTTTTACATCTTAAATTCCATCAACCTCGATACCCATTTTATTTCGATTGTTGCCAATCCTCCTTGTTTAACCATGGGGTGTGTGGCACCAATTATATTCCTACGACCACTATGGTGGATAAATCCCCCACAGAATGTTATGTTCATGCAGTTTTAGTATTACCGGATTTGTTTTAGGTGACGTAAAGGTTTGGGGTGAAGCTCTCCCTTTCAAACATTTAGCCTATCGTACTATGGAGCTACAATCGTACAGTGCTTTTAAGCAGTTTCGTTGTAAAAGAATGATACTGCTTGAATCAACATTCCGTGTAAAAGGATGTTCGAATATAACATTAGCTTACTATGAGCGAGCATTTCCAGTTGTGTGGTCCATTTTCTTCTTTCTCGACATCCCATCACCATCAATAACGATAGTTATTTTGTTTATATCGTTAAATTAGTGCAAAACTGCATTTCTTGTCATTCTCTTAATTCTCTCGCCCCCCTTTCTTGCCCACGTGTTCCCCCGTCGGAAATACAACGACAGAACCTCGGGCTTGATCTTATTTCTAGACGTTCTCTCCTTTCAGGCCGTCTATTCATCTCTTTCTTTCTGGTGATTCCCCACCCCCTTCCCCCACCCGATCACCCCCATCCCATCACACCCACACCCCTACAGCCATTCAGCCCACGTGTATCCCCATTTGGCTGGAAGGGACATTTCCTTTTCAGGAGACGACTTCGCGTGAAAGCAAAAAACAAAAAGGTTGTCGTTTTTCCCCTCTCAAATCTGCAAGAAAATTAAAAACAGTGTATGTTGTTGTTTACTTTCTCCCATGACGTTGTAAAATAAATCCATCACTTTTTAAATGAAATATAAAGTAATGTGCACATACAGCCTTTGATGGGTACAGAAACTTGGAAGTTTCTGGCTTCAAACATCTTCAAATGCAGGAAAACAAAAAGAGTCAAGATGATATTTCCAGATATGACTAGGCCGTCGTTATTCCTACATGCTGGGCCGTTACCCTCAGCGAGTCTAAAGTATGGATATCTTACGTGACACCATGTTATCATTCCATCCCAAGATCTTTAGCACTCCCCTGGAGCAAGTGGAAATCCGTTTTTCTCGCTCAACTTAACATTTTCACCGATGTTATGGTTTATCCTGCCGACAAATTCAGGTCATCGTGCAAACCAAGGAAGGAACAGAATGTCCGCAACTGGATATGTGAAGTAACATCTTCTCAAATCCTCAAATCCTCAAATTAAACATACGTGTAAAATGTGTATTGCTGTTGTCAATGCAGTTGTGTGCTGTCGTAGTCTGAAATGTTAAGACTGAAAAGTTGCTCCACATTACACACACATGGCATGTTGTATATGGCATATTTGATATCGCAAACAAAAGTCTGAGAAGTGAAACTACTGCCGCCCGACGTGACTGGTGGGAGCTACGGATCGCGGGGTGTTGCCATGGATACGAGGAGCATACGGCAAAACTTCTGGGAGCGTATACAGACGCGGCGAGAGACCAAGGGAGAAAAAAAACATCGGTGCGAGGAAAGGACAACGAGAGGGAACATAAACTAGTTTATTTCATTGAACCATGAACCAAGGATGCCAATGTGGTATTCATTCTGGTTTGTCCGGATCAATCCAATCATGTCCGACATAATGACAGTTTTCTGTTGATTTTGTAACGGGAGATCTGCCGTCTGAAGAACACGTAATTATTAAGTTTACCCTCCGTCCTTTCTCGTGAACATGTAGATTGTTTAGATAACATTATCATGGTCTACATGCTGATAGATATTAAGGTAGCATGGGAGAGATTGGACTCAGCAACAAGTAAAGGGGACAAAAAAGAAATTTGATATGCCCAGAGTACATGCTCGCTGTACTGCATTCACTATTACCTCGTGGGATGACATACATGTACATGTACTATGCTGGTGCCAGTGACATCCATTGTATTTAAGGCCAAATATATCATTAAAAATAGTAATTTTCATAGGACATCAAATGATTGATATAAATCCATTACCCCTTTGCTAATACAATGTAAAAGAAGGTGTATTTGATCATCTTGGATATGTATTTCAAAATACAATAACTTTGAGTTTACTTTGAAATGGAAGATACTCCAACATTTAAATGAAAATTCTGGACCAAAAACAACTTACACTCAATAAGACCAGCAAGATCATGTTTCTGCGACATGTAGCCTACTTTTATATCAGAAGATACATGCATGTTTCAATTAATAAGATTTGAGCAAAAAACATAAGAAGTTCGGTGTCCTTGACACAAAAACACCCGGAAAATTTAGTGTATGATTACATTGATAATGTTATTTTACACAATTACATGTAAATATCTGAGTATCATATACGACTTGATAACATTCTAAATGTTGTTCAATTTTCACCAAATCTCTTTTACATATTATCTTATTGCCTGCTTTCACTTTAAGAGTAACCTATTTTCGGACCGGAATCAAAATAGTACAGTGTGTGGTTCGATCAACTGATTAGCTGTTATGAGTTGATCTCGTCAGATATTTTTTTTTAGACGCTGCTATATAAAGCTACACCACAAAATGAACCTGGATAAACGCAAATAACGTTAAACACCAAGAGTTACTCAGCTAGGGTTGTCTCCCAACTCGATTCGTTTACGTCCGTGGTTTGTACGTCATGTATAACACAGACATGGAAGTCCTTAAAAGGGTGGAAAAAAGGTAAAACACGTTGATCACGTACTACATAATTACCTGTCACCGGTATATCATGTTAGTCTAACATTTTCTTATGATTATAGTAAGGACTGCGTTCTTGAGTTTTGTTCCAACGCAGCAACCATCCCTGAACTTCGCTTACCCGTCTAGCGCTCTTGGAACCGAAGGCTACTGTTTGCGAGCGGAAGTAATTATGACCCATTATTTCCAAGAGGGTAGCAACGTACAAGCATGATTGCCAGACCCTCGGGTATGCACTCAACACACGTCATGTATCACGTACAAAGGAGTAGAATTGAATTAATGTTGCGATGATCCAGTAACCTTTGCGTTAAAGTTAGCACGTGAGTTGGTGTTCGCCTTGTCAGCGTTATCTACTTGTTGGGATGGGCAATAAATTACATCTCTCCCTCCTTGTTTCTATCTCTATGTCGCCTTTCTCTTCATGAACGCAACATGGAAGGTAAAGGCTAATGGTAAATACCACGAAACCCAAAGTAAAATAGAGAGTCGCTCCGACATGACCACTGGTCATATTCTTGTTTAATTTCAGGATACCAGTGGTAAAAGTCTAAAAAAAAAAAACACCACTAAGCTCGTTAAAATTAAACATTTAAAACGGCAGAACAGTTCTCCTATTCTCTGCCCCTTATTTTTGAAAACCTTTATGACTATTAGGCTGAAGAAAGTAATCCCTGAGCTTCAAAAGAGGGCCTAAATTAAATGTATGTGTGCCTAATAATGATAATGATTATGATAATTTTTCATGAAACACACGACTGATGGACTCATAATGATGCATACAAGGTTTGTAGGTCTGTAGATCACTGGGATATCCAACATTTTAAAAGTATGGGAGAGAAGAAGTTAAGATTGCGGGATGCGTTCGAATGATCACAATGTATATTCTCGTTTGATATCAGGAAAGCAGGCAGGAATCATCTGAAAATGATAAAGTCGTTGAAATTAAACGAGATCGTGACCGTATTAACAGCAGAACGGTTCTACAATGTTAGCAAGTCCCGTCCTCTTTACTCCTTACATGCAATATCACGGCTTAAAGGGAATATAGTGTACTGGGAAGACAATATACCTTCAGAAGGGTGATAATGGGCAATCTTCTTGTTAATGGTCTTAAATTCATGTATTGTCTATTTTAGAAACATTTGGAGAAATTAGTGATTGAATGTTCGGGCCGAACATTTTGAGGATTTGTGATTTAATCACTAATTACTCAAAATGTGGATTATTTGCAGGCAAAACACTTTCAGCAAGTTTCTAAAATGGACAATACATGAATTTAAGATCATTGGCAAGAAGATTGCGCATGATCACCCTTTTGAAGGTATATTGTCTTCCAAGTACAGTATATTCTCTTTAACGTATTACGGGAGTATGTTACATGTACGTTATCTGGACAATGACTTTGACCTGCCTTGTAACATACTACACGTAGTCATTAATGTCTAGAGCTGTGGACCGCTGATACTGAGAAAACTAAGGCTAAGCCTGTGAATTAAGTACCCTCATTTTATTGCTAATGAGAGATAACAACCTAAAAGCACTGGATAAACGGAAAACGTCACAATAGACCTGCGTGTTTTTAATTCAATAACTACCCACATAAAGAGCACGCACAACCAAAGGCGATGGGTGTATGCACGGGCGCACGCCTCACGGATTAGAGTTAAGTAGCGAGTAGCGATACAAAAACACACAGGAAACGGTCACTTTAGTGTATCTATTAATGTACAAAAAGCTCCTAAAATTCAACAAAACCTGACGTGATCAAAGCGGAAGAGGTGGGAGGGGGGTATTATTGCACCCCATGTATCAGAGTTTTCCCCCTAACAGTTCCCGGTTGCATGCACTGCCTGTACACGTAACCCTATGCAAATTGTTTTGATGTTTTCTGGCTGTTTCGCCGTTTTGATGAATGAGAGTAACTCATGTTAACGAAGCTTTGTTTTAAGATGATGCACATGTACCTCATCCTAAATCGTCAGCTTTGTCAGGAAGCTATTTGGCCTCGTATCTTCCGTTTCGTCTCAACAATTGGGACTGCAGCGGTGCGTCACGTGATAAATTTAGTTGCTATCACGTGATTTCAGACATGCCTTCGTTGTTTTCCGCACGCCTGCGTACTCTTCACCCATGAATGGTGTAAACGATAGCACATGCGTAGGGAATATGACTGTAAATAGATGAATAAACACGGAAAAACGATTTCAATGTAAATAAATGAAAGACGATGTAAATATTACGCGACGCGTTTTCACGACAAAACCCTTTTGCCAGCTTTTCGGTTCCCGTTTCAGTTTGATTTTAACGATTATAATCATTTTGAGGTATTATGCGCATTGATACTTAACTGTAAAATTGCGCTATATAAGAATGTACTATTATTATTATATTTATTATTGATTTAGTGTGATCCTGACATAAAATTTAACTGGGACCGATAGTCACGACGTAATGATTATTCCACGGTTACTGGTCCCGTAATATTTAAATCTACTATTTCGGTGTTTTTTGTTTTTTATAATTCTCATCGTCCTTAAATGTATACATGTAGATCCAATGCATAGGCCATTGGTCACACACGTGCTATCCATTCATCAGAATCCACGAGGTTACGACTACACTGTGGCCTGTTGTTTTTTATATATTGCCTCATATTGTGTGGAAAAATGAAGGTCGAGTTTAACTCTCTGTAAGGACATTGTTACTTTCGTGCACATAAGACGTAGACTTTTAAATCATCGTTGTCACTTTTAGTAAATATCACGTATATGATATCTTCACAATATGCTACACAAATCTTATATGATATGGCAAAATGGAAGTTGACTTTGATAAACCTTATCTTACGCTGAGACACTGACATTTCATAAAAGCTGCATTCCCCAAATATTGTTTTACAAATATGTTTTTACTATCATTTTACGTGGTAGAGGGCAAACAAGAATATATTTTCTGGTGATATTGTTGGTAACGATTTCCAAGTCCTACCGGAAATGTCGGTGTTTTAACGATTCCACGTCTTCATGTGTAGCCAAGATACCACAAAAGTGCAGCGTCACAATCCCACAGAGATGGAACAAAAATACTCCATCACTACTGTAATGTAATTATTGACTAAAAACAGAGGGATAAAATAGTAATTTCTCTCAGCTCAGGCTTTAATTCTCGACCTACATCCGACAGCAGAGCGACAGGTGGTAGGATGGGGGATAGAAAGCGCACGGGTCGTCGCCATGCCGAGACCAAGCCGAGAGCAAGCCGAGACCCACTCGTCAATTTACGCCACATCTTTAGCCTAAATACTCAATAAACGTGTACCTTCTCGCCCAACTTCATGTTTGACCAGAAGGTCGAAAGTTGAGGCAATCTCGCTCTTGCTTTCGCAGTCGCGAGCTTCTTAACACTACCGGTACCAAGCAGTCCCAGTCCCGTGTCAATTACAACAGTTTATTATTTATGGGACTGAGAGGGAGGAGGGAGTAAGAGAGTGAAAAGAAAAAGACGAAAGAGTGCGAGAGAGAAAAAACGACAGGAAGAGCAAAAAAGGTTGGATGGCTGGATGGATGGTGGGGGGGGGGGGGGGGGGGCGGGGCAGGCGTGCCACCGTGAAGCAGAAACATTGCCGAGACCGCATGGTAACTGAATCATCTCCCCATTTCAGTAAGAACTCTATTTTTAGTAGGAAGGGGGGTGCATCTCTTACAAATATGACAATGACTAAACCTTAATACTCATGAACATATCCCTCAATGACTTGATGTTTTCAAAAGTTTGCCGCAGTTTGGCGGGGCCCAGCTACCTCAATTACTGGATTTTAGACAATGAATGGACAGCGGTAGTCGATAATAAGGCGTAAATTTGCACCTCCGCTACTGAAGGCGGTCACCCATTCACGCTGTGCACACACCCAACATGTCCAAACAACAGGTCCGATTGGAAGTGTGTAAGGCTATTGTTATGAACAGCTATTGATGAGACAACGAGTGTACACATCCACGCCGGGATGTTCGTCGAGTGATATCAAATTTCACATTAATATTTTTTTAAATCACATTTTCTTTTCATTCCAGCCGGGTTAATATTACATATTACATCGTTAATATTGTTCTCCCTTTCCTTATTTAAATCAAATGATTTTCCCCCTTTTCTTCCTCAGCCGTGTAAATAAAACATTCCATATTAAAAATTTTGTTCCCTTCCCTCAATAAAATCACAATATCCCCCTCCACTTCACTTTTCTAGCATTTGAGTTTTGTTCAAATGCCACCTAAGACTCCAGTCCGTCGTTGCGTCGATTTCCATTGAGATTGCACCCTAGGATACATCAACGTGACGCTGGATGGAGATGGCAACATGGTCTGAGGATGTAAGAGCGACATGGACACAAAGTAACCCGACTCCACTCCCAGTCTGCCGTCCCAGTCATACTGTTTCAGTGACTTCACCCCTCTTACCCCGCGACCCACAGACACACACACAAACATCCAGCCCACCATGGATCCAATCATGTCAAAATGTGTTGTCTCAAGTTTACAGTGTATTTTGGTTAGCCTCCGTTATAAGCTGTGTAATGAGTATCACAATCTTGCCTGCGTACTCCGTTGATACGTTAGTCTGCTTAAGTAGACTATGATGACTATATACATGTATGATATGATGATCATAAAAGTGAATGATACGAAAGGAGTGCTTGGTTTATCATGCTTATATTGTAATGCATTATAGTGGAACATAAAAGAATGCATCTAAAGCCTAGAATCAAGGCTATATTCTTTGGGTAGAGAGACGATTTACTCACCTCGAACGTGTATGATTCCTTTGTCAGCAAAATCAACAGCCTCCTAATGTGAGATGTGATCCAAAACTCAACTTCACTATCACACCAATATGATTCTGTCTCCTTATGTTATAATCCAGTGGTGGGTTATTCCAATACACGTGTGGGAGGAGAAGAGCCGATGTCGCAAGTGTGGGCTCCAAACGCACAAATGGATGTTACCAAACGTAACTCCTCCTCTGCTAATTGGCTAATTAGCTAAAATTGGTTGCGTTCCTCCTCGAATATGTTACCACTCGTAAATCAGACTAACTCCTTGCCCGCAAGCTAAGACAGAAAGTTGACAGCTTCACATCCACCGAGGGTTTGAGTCCAACATTGACCCATATAGCCCGCCTCGGAATTCAATGGTAGGCCTGTGTTGTGAGATCCTTTCCATTCAGATGTTCAATGTACTCGCCCGAGAAAAGATGACATTGAATTTCACCACATGTTTCGATGTTGCAGGGCCCCGGTAGTGTGGTGAGGCGGTATTAATTATATCCCCGCTTTTCCTTACGTGGTCGCACGCACCGCGAGCTGTCGGGAGTAGAGAACGAAGAAAGAAAAAAAAAGCCGGAACGATAGACCAATCCGCGTGCAGCACTCCGCACTTCAGGAAACTTTCGGCAGCGAGGGCGTGACGCGCCAGCCTAAGTTAACTTGATTAGCCAATGAGGACGCTTCCTCCGAGCGTGCGCGCACGAGCGAAGCGGAGTTGAAGCAGTCAATGGGCTAAAATTTGCGGTGTGTACATTACATTGGTATTCCGTCTGTCTGCCTTTGAATGGTACGCATGGGGCTAGCTGTGGCCGTACCGAGCACCCAGGATCTCAGACGACCTCATTCCTTCTCAGTTCATCGGAGCTCTCGTCCTTGTATTCCATGTAATGAGCACACTGTACTCCATTAATGTTAATATCTCTCCATCATGTATGGTTACGATGTGTCTCTTATCTTATTTATCGGATAACGCTCCTTAAATCAGGTTGTGTTCTTTTTATGACCCCTGCTTTCCTCACATCGTTACACTCGTAACTCGTAACAGCAACATGGACACAGAGAGCTCTAAATAATTATTCATTTACCGTTGTTGCCAACTTGACATGAATTTGTCCATAAAGCTTAGTAACAGGATTATCTATCAAACATCAATGTTTTTTAAAGAACATGTGACGGAAGAATTATTTGCAAAGGTAAACATTATTCAATCTGGAAGCTACTAAACGTTCTCCAAACAAAACAGGTAGCCACGCTTCATACTTTATTTCAAGCATTTGTCAGTGGGTGTAGATCAACTATCACCTACTTCCACTTGGCATGCTCGGTGCCATTAAATGTACTTTGAACCTGAAACCTTATCTCTCCTCACCAACGCATCGCACTCCCCCTGATTTCACTAAGATTTACAAGTACGATGACTAATTTAGACTACTGTCACGGTTAAGCTCTCTCAGCACTTTTCCTTAATTCTCATCATGTTTTGCCCTTGCCTTATTTCATGGTGTGTGCATCTCTAACGCCTACCCAACCCCGCATCTAACGTCTCCGTGCTATCGTATGTTTTGGTCTATTGCTTCGGACTACCTATAGCAGAACATTTATGACGATGAAAGATGAAATTGTGAAGCATGGGTGTCGTCTGTTATCTGATTGAATATTCACAGAGAGATATTTACGATTGTTCTCCAGAGGGTCCCTTCAGTTCACAATTCGGTTCAATTCTGGATTCTCAAGCAACCGAGTTTTGTGAAAAGGGAAAACACGAGCTTGGTAAAAAAAAATAATGATCAATTCTCATTTAAAATAACTAATGTATTTTATTCGCTATGTCAAGATTTTGATACTCCTGATCATTTTGACTATTGTGTAAGGTCGGGGTCCAATCGACTTTTCGGTGTTGCATTGCTGTTGTCTTCATTGTTGTTGTTGTTGTTGTTGTTATTGTTGATTTGGGAAAATGCTCAGTGCCACATAATACCTGCATGGTACTTCTGCATACTTGAGTGTGTGAGAGGAGGGGATCGGGGGGGGGGGGCGTAACCCAGTACTCCAAAGTGCCCCATCACCATCCCAACACCATATAACATGTCCTTGTATGGAGTTATACAGTAACGTAATTTTTTTATACAACATTCTTAGCTTAAATTTCTTACATTATCACGATGATGCGTGAGTATAATTTTACTTCATAAGAATAGATCATGATTGCACAGATCAATAAACATTCCTACCACGGACGTAAGATTTAACTTTCAATGATTTGTTTAAATCATTTCCTTTTGAAAAAAAAACTCTTTGGCCATGTTGGATCTAGGTTTTCAATTATTGTAACTTACCGTCAATGGTAATTACCATGGCAACATCCAATGAGATCTCACTATTGCACCTGTTGCCATGGTAGCTACGATTGATGGTAACTTACAATAAATGAAAAACTAAAATGCATCATGGCCCTGGACTGGATGATGGCAAGATGAATCATATTATGTATCGTAGTTCCGTCTCTAAGAAACATACTCTGGATATTACCACTTTGCGTGGAGACTGCCCCCTTTAAATCCTCCGGTCCGAGGCTATCCAAACACCACGAGAACTGTCATCATGGGAACCGTGCCAGAGGAATATTTTTGATGATGATTTCTCCATCTGCCACAATGGGGCTGTACCCCCGGGCTGCGAATGGGGAGGGAGAGTCGCATTTTGGGGCCCTATCGGATTCGCGGCATCGGTTATGAAAACCATATTCCGAGGAGCTTTAAGGTGAGATTTGAAGACCCGTAGCGCAGCGGGAATGAACTTTCACTATCCGAAGTGACAACGTTGTATACTTCTGTGCTATGTTATGCAGTCGATCTTTCGTGTTTTCACGTTTTCCTGTTCACCATTCTCATCATGAAGCTACACGATGTTGATAGCAACATGCTTTCACGCTGCTCCACGAGTTCTGCGCATATTTTATTAAGTGACATGATGCAAAGGCCTATATGATTATCAAATGGATTAATTTATGCATCGATATAATAGGTTGATAGCTACATTATTTATGCAGGTTTGTGTATATAACATGAGACACGGTAAGAAACAAGGATGTGAGGTATAATGACCTAATTAAAGGGCATATACTGTACTGGGAACGCAAAAAAGCCTTCAAAATGTAATTGTTAGCAATCTTCTTGCCAATGATCTTAAATTCATGTATTGTCTATTTTAGAAGCTTGCTGAAAGTTATTTGCCCTCAAATGATCTACATTTGGAGTAATCAGTGATTAAATCACAAATCCTCAAAATGTTCGGCCCGAACATTTTGAGGATTTAATCATTAATCATTAATTACTCCATATGTGGATCATTTGAGGGCAAATAACTTTCAGCAAGCTTCTAAACTAGAAAATACATGAATTTAAGACCATTGGCAAGAAGATTGCTAACAATTAAATTTTGAAGGCTTTTTTGCCTTCCAAGTACAGCATATGCCCTTTAAACGATATAATACACGGTGTAAATCAAATGCATGGAGGTTGGCCGGCCATCTAGCCAGGAGGAGTTATGACAGATGAATAAACGAAGTATCCAACCAGATACACGGCTGCACGGGGCATGCACTGAAAGAAGAATATATTATTAGACAATAGTAGATATTGATGGATGATGACATTAAGGAACATTGAATGTTTACATGGACATCGGGAACAGCACAAGGCAGAAAAGATGGAAAGTTGGTGAAAAGGTCATCACTCCACTTCATCAGCGGAGTGAACTAGAGAAAGAAGAAATATTAACATGGTCCCATCTTCCTACCTTCGTATCTGTCTGGCTTCGTGGAGATATGTATATACATGTATTATATTCGTTTTGATCGCTCTTCTTAATCTACAAAGTATGTGTATGTATAATCCGTGTGGTTGATTTTATCGCTTGTAATTTATCTCCAATATCTCCAATTAAGTGTTTGTCTCCTATTTATCTAAATCCCTTTCCCGAGACGGGTACACTCTCCGGAAATCATGCCGAACATTATCTGTAGTACATGACTCTGTAAAATTGATCATTTGAATCAATTCTAGATACGTGTATGTCATGTCTATTTCAAAGAGTCCGCTGTGTATTAAAATTTACCCTGGATTAGACGCAGTTCACAGTGGTTTGTTTTTTAACATGAATGTGCTCGTAAAAAGTTAATATAGAGTAGTATTATAATCATGAGGAAAGAGTCATTACACACGTTTCGTTTGGTTGGGAGCCTTTTCTGGGTTCCCTAACCTTTCTTATTTTTGAATGAAATTCTTGTGTATTTTGTGCCTATATTAAGTAACAAGCTAATTTCCAAGTTGTCATTCAAAATCTGCTTTTATTAGACCGGTTTACATTCATCACCTTAATTTAGTACAGGATGATTATCAAGCCACGCGTACAACGTTTGAGCTTAAAATTTTGACAACCTTATGATGTGCAATACATCATCGTCACAAGATATTGCTATTAGATACCAAAACACTGAATACAAAATGTATGGTTTGTAAACTGTCCAAATAATCCCGCGTAATCTAACCAGCCATTCTTGTTCCTTCGCTCCAAGCTTTCTCATCTCTATAGATCTGATCTGTAGAAGAAATGGTTAACCCCCGTCACTTCTCGCTATCACGACTATTGATCTTGTCTAGCCGCTTTCGCCGACTGCGTCGAGTTTGGGCTGCATTCCGTATCCAGTGTGCGTGCCCCCCTCCCCGGTGAAGCCGGGATAGTAGAAACGTGTTGTCACGTGACGGGGTCGCCTTGTGTCCGATAACGCGGGGGATCCCAATGGATATAGGATCTGCAAATCCATTTGGATTATCTCAGCTATTTCGAGCTATCGGGGGGTAGGTCGTTTGGGGTTCAAACTTCTTGCCGCGTCAACAACACAACGAAAGGACCCAAACACGAATGAAGCCTGCTGATTTCGGTCATGATTTTGACGTTGATATAACATCCCTGATGAAACGTCGACGCGCTTGCACATCCCTGTCATTGTCAAGCAAGCACGAATACATCCACAGTGACTCCCTTGAGACAAGGCATGGTAATGGAGCTATTTTTAACAGTGTTTTAATTGTAAGTTACAATTGTGTATGCTTTTTTCTTAAGAGCCCGGATAAATGTGAAACAATTTATCCATTTGACAAACATTTACATTGGGCTTATCAATAGCAATCTTGAGCTACTACAAGCCAGATCTTGAATTATCCTTCATGGGATTGTCTTCTTTGTTAAACGATTCTTTGTGCGTCCGAGTGATCTCATCCGCATTATCCGTGTTAACTCTAAGCCTATTGTTTCCGCGTTTACATCAAGCCCCATCTAATCCCAAGAATTAGGTAACACGTCGGTATTATACAACATATATTTGGTATTGTAGTACTCTAACAACAATACTCTTGGTGTCTGATGTAATATTTGGATCGGTCTCGTGTCACTTTGGGGTCGGCCTCGTCGCTGTGGCCATGGTATTGCAAAGGGCTTATATTTTGAAGTGTTAGTTGTTAACTTACTGGGAGGTATGTCATTATGGGGATGGGTTTGTTTTTTAGTTAACCACACAAATATTTTTCTCCATCGTGTTGTATAAAGCTGAAATTCTCTTTATTATTATTATGTTTTGTTACTCATAGTTGCACTGAAATATGTTTGGCCCAATACATCCCAATCACGAAAACTACGGATGCCGTTATTAAGGTTGATGTGAGGTTGTGATGTGAGAACGCGCCATCACTACCACCACCACCATCGCCATCTCCTCCTCAAATCTAACGGCATATGAGACCACATCTACCAGTATAATCGCGCACCCCTCATATTTTGTTATTCCCGACATAAATGTTAATCTATTCGGCACGCATAATCACGCAATGATATTCATCATTATTTAGATTAACTATGTTTATTCAAAGTTGTTTTTTCCGTCCGCTCGTCTATGTTTAATGTCACTGAACTTCTGTCATGAGCTTCCATGGTCACTGCTCTTTAGAATGTATGCTACTGGTCAATCCTATTCAGTACGTTGAGCTAACTCATCAAACATGTCCGTATGATGATACATTTAAGCTGATTTTATTTATGTATTTATCTCGTCTTCTTGATTCAGGGTAGCCACGTCAGTGAGCAAATCACTGTTCTCCCCGGGGGCCTGATTAAAGGCTTTACAGAATCGAACGTTCTCCCGTGTTCTTTGACACAAAGAAAGAATGTTCTCAGTATAGGGTAAATTGAATCTAACAAACCCACCCTTCAAGAATGATCAACGGTGCTACGAGGTTTACAAATACGTACTCCATGGGCATTCAAAGGACGTACATTTATGATTTGCAATACTTGACTCGAAAGGAGTGGCTGCTCTTCACAGGAATATAATGAGCTGTACGTGAGCCATCACAGGGGAAAATTAGATACCATGACGAAAACATGACGAGAAGTGACCGATTGTATGTAAGATGGAAGCATGTTGCATTGATGTAGTACATGAAACGGAATGATATGAAGTTGGATGGAGTGTAAGAAGCCTTTAATTATTGTCGTTGTTCTTGTTCTTGTCAGTCAAGGTTGGCACAATTCGTTCGTGGGTGGGGGGGGGGGGGGCGTAGGAAATATACAGATAAATAATACTGCAAAAATCACTCAAAAAGAGAAAGAAAACAAACGAAAACATGACGATCGGAAAATAATCGATTCAAATGATAATAATCGTTGTTGTCTCGTTGGTATAGACCGGGATTTTGGTGTTGCCAATGAAAATGGTTGATGAAGTCAGTGGTGGTGGCAGTGGTAGACCAATGTAGCCATAGTTCATTCTTTATAGAACAAGGAGAAGTAGCAGCAGCAGCAGTAGTAGTAGTAGTAGTAGTAGTAGTAGTAGTAGTAGTAGTAAGGGTAGTAGTAGTAGTAGTAGTAGTACTACTACTACTAGTAGTAGTAGTAGTAGTAGTAGTAGTAGTAGTAGTAGTAGTAATAAGGGTAGTAGTAGTAGTAGTAGTAGTACTACTAGTAGTAGTAGTAGTAGTAGTAGTAGTAGTAGTAGTAGTAGTAGTAGTAGAAGTAGTAGTAGTGGTAGTAGTAGAAGTAGTAGTAGTAATAGTAGTACTAGAAGTAGTAGAAGTGGTAGTAGTAGTAGTAGTAGTAGTAGTAGTAGTAGTAGTAGTAGTAGTAGGTGTATTTTATGTGTTAGTCTAAGAAGCAGGATAATCAGTCGTATGTATGTATAGTGCAAACAATGTGACATTGAACTTACGGTCAATGGAAGAATTTTGTTACATACCCAACGCCTTTTGAGAAAAAATAGAGCTTAGGACAAACCCCCTCCACTCAACTTTACTTTGCTTCTTTGGACTTATTTTCTTGGCTAGAACTTGATTATATCTTCAAAATATTGCAATATAAAGAGTTAATTGTAGTAGAACATAAGTTGAAGCAAAATACAAACAAAGTTTTAAAGAGTTGGCAAGACTTATTTGTATACTTTGCTCTCACACGCGGTGAGTTCTCACATTCGATGTTTTTCGCTGACAATCTGAGTTTCAGCACCTGTAAACGACACAAATGATAATCTGGCTTCATGAAAACAAAAGGATCTCAAACAATAATGTTGCCACTACCTGAGGTTAAGGCCTGCTGCGCTGTTTTCTTCCGTTACAGAAAACGAAACGAAACGAAACAAGGGAAGCGATAGCAATGCACCTGTCTAGAAACAGAACAGATCAGATAAGTTGCTCCTTTTTCTGATTTCCTTTCAAGATTCGTGACATTTATCCCCCCCCCCCCCCCCCCCAACCTAAGCCCTCTCCCCCTCCCCCATCCTTCCGTCGGGGGGTGTAAGAAGTTTAAAATCACGGGGATTAGTGTGTAATGAATGAAACTCAAAACTTCCTCTTTCGCCATTTCTTCGTCGCAGTTACAGGCGTGACAGCGGGAAATATTCTGTCGAGTCATGGAAACATTATTTCTCTGGTCGAGTCAGCAAAGTTAGGTTTGATATCTAATAGAAATCTGGCGTTTGTATCGAAATGTTTGTACGATCAGCTATCAGCAAAGAAGTGGGTACTTTGTTACGGTTAAGGGACAGTGATACAGTGTTAAAAGCACTGATAGACTCGATAAAGAAGGACATTGTTCACTGACTTGTACATTGTCACCATGGATCCTACTGTTACCATGGCAAATGAGACAGAGCTAACAGTATTTTTGTGAAGTATCCACACAATTTTCTCCCCCCCCCCCCCTTCACTTCCTCCCTCTGTACGAAGAGCCATCATTTTGTGTGTGCCTGTGAGGGGGCGGGGGTTACCATGACTACGGTTGGCATGTCTGTCATATCTCCTTTGCATCATCGAATGTGACATTTTCGTGCTATGATCCATATTTCTAGCCTCGCTATAAAGGGGGCATAAAGCTAAAGTTAACATGTGTGGGGAATGTTTTGTCATGGCCTCCGACCTAGTTTCTAGTCACGCAAAGGAGTTGACCTATTATCACTTTACCCCAAAATGGTAATATTCCCCAAACATTAACCTGGCTCTTCCCCAGATCCTGAGTGCTCATCCCTTACCGCTTCAGAACGTAAAATACCACAAACAGAAATGCAAACACTCTTTAAAAGCCATCGTCGTGGGTAATTCATTTAGAGCTTCATCTTTGGCGGGTGTGTATCCGTTGCCTCCCAATGACTGATCTTTTGTCGTCGGTTTGCGACAGAAGGCGCGCGCCAGGCTTTTTCTTAAAGCAGCTTCCTTGACCATCTTCGCCCCTTTAAATAAACGCAAAGCGAGAACAAATGATTGGTGACAAGCTCGAGATCGACTTTGTGAGCTTTTCCAAAACGTTCTGTATGTAGGTAGTGTGACCTTTTTATGGACAGGGACAGGGGGTGAAAATAGCAATCGGCTAGAGAATGGCAGAAAAAGAGGGGGTGCAGGTTTAAAACAAAAAGCCTAAAAATAGACGCGATATAACGCATAGGCCTATTACCATCCTCGCAGTTCTAAATAGACATATGAGTCGTCTAAGCGTCGATAATAATTTCAACACAACATAGTAGACACACATGGACATTCCTGGATGTCATCATGTTGCACATTTTCCTATTGAGTATTGTGTTCAACGGACCCTTCCGTTTTGGGTAATAAATATTGTGTCACCAATTTCCGCTTTGGACAGCATCGTTTAAACTTCATTCTCGACGATCTGACTGCTTGTTTATTCTAAACTGTAATATTTTCCGTTTTTCATTCAATGATATAAAAGTAAGGCCAGTTTTCATTTGCCTCAGATATTAAACAAATAGGAATTGAATAAAACGATTTAACGGGAAATTGATGACTGCATAAGATCGAATGTTCCTCAGAAAACTGTCAATATGCTTAAACACTGCGATAAATGAGAATGCGTTAGATTGACCACATAACATTTCTTCAAATCTAGTAGATCTTAAAATATCAATCTAAATAAAAATTGGATTTAATCACAGTGCCATCACACAACCTCCCTTCAGTCTCACCCAACATACATACACGTACAATTTCCAACACATGGCTGATACATGGCTAACATACCCATGATGATCGTCATCGTTATGAAGGGTCTGATTATACTAGCACGACTCTACATGGCTAAATATCTCAACATTTAAACTTTTAAGTTAGGATTGAACTTTCCTTGATATGAAGTTTCGCACCATGTTGTCATTTCTTTAAATACTACAGTATCGTTCAAAATGACCAAGGAAATCGGACTAATCCCTCCTTGAGATGACAATAGGACAATCGGTCGTTGGGGTCATCAACGTAACTCGTTTTTTATCGCACTTTGGAGTGAAATTTTGGCGACTCATCCTAGCATCTAGCATCCTGGGATCGTTCCAATGGGCCATTTGGACTTGTCTGTCATGTCACTGTGTCATCTGGTGGTCAGAACTGAGTCATGTGTCACTATTGTATGCTGACAGCACGGAAGACTGTGTAGAATTATGTTTTTCATTCAAAAGGATCGTTAGTCCGAAAATGAAATAAGGATCGTTAATCCGAAATTCAAGCAGACTTCGTTATTCCAGAATTGAAATAAACTGCCCTTAAGTGAACAAAACTAGGGTGAAGCAATTATTTTCGGATCAACGAATCTTATTTCATTTTTGGATTAACGAACCTATTTCATTTTCGGAAAATCGGACCTCTGGAGTATTCGACCCTTCCTAATAACGAGCTGTAATCGTTTGTGTAAAACGTCGTCTTTATGTTATATTAATATGTATTTCATACGGACATGAATAAAATCAAAGACATTTTTTCATGAAAATCTTAATGATGACTTTAAAAGTGACTAAATCAATGTTGCAAGAAAATAAAACAATCGGCACACGTTTGTCCTATTTGAGGATAAAAACATGACGTGCACAATCATCCCGATTATGAACGTGCCCCGAAGACAACCAACATCATTAGGGATTAATACTTTAAAGAATGAGGGGTCAATCGGATATGTTTTACAAGGAGGGGTTAGCTGCCAACCCCCTTCGCAACCTCGCATGAACTCACCTACATTACGTCAATCCTTTGCTATCTGGAACCGGATGGTACCTGTGGTAAGCCATTGGGGATGAGATAATCTTCGGAGTTACCATGTTAAAGAAGGCATTTCCTCGGTATGTCTGCCTACCTTTTGTTGTGCTTTAGTCTCACTCGCGAGACATAATGCACGGTACGCAATGTTTGGGTCTGTTGCTATGGTTACAGCTCATTCACAATTTAGAATGACCCATAATCGTTCTCCGGGAGTAGTGGTTTAGTTTGAACGCTTAAAGACCATCCATCCTTTGCATATTACTTGACAGAAAGTCCAAAATGGACTTAAAACTTTTCAAAGTAGGGATTCTTTGAATTTCAGATTCGTGTTATCCAGCATCTGTGATTTTCTTTTTTCACTTTCAATTAAATGCTCGTACTTATCGTAATAATAAATCTACAATTATCAATAACGATGAGTTCAAGGTATCACTAGAACTAGCTGGTAAATTGTGATGAAGTTGAACATAACCTACTATGCATACTAAAGTGTAGTTTATGATAAGAATGAATGGATGCATTATATTACATAATCATAAAACACACCAACAATTTTTTTACGAATACTGTATAAACCACACGTACCAAAAAGCACATAAAACAAATGATTAACAAATGAAGAGAATAGATCATAGATTTGGCGACTTTTTATAACGTTGTGGCGAGAAAGCCATGGCCCCCTTTAAAAAAAAAACCACTAAGGAGCACAAAATGCATTGTCTCTGATTTAGACATAATCCTTGACCCAGACCATCCATTGTCTGACTGAGGAACATCCACTTTAAGACTCTTACAATCTTGTATCTTGACCCTTAACACAATGAACCTGCACACGCTATATTCACTTCATCACCATGACAACAAATGAGGAAAATGATTGATTGAGGGAAATGATTTTGCAAATCTGTGAATGTTTTTTTTTTCAATATCAATGATGATGATATTGTTAAATTCCTGAATGGTTTATAGCTTGTTTAGTGAAGGTTTGTGAAGAATTTGTGAAGAATTGTGAAGATGAGTTCAAAATACTGCACAGGAATGGTCACTTTAGGGTGTTCACCGTGGCTTGAAAAAAATGAATGATCCTCTGTTCTGCCGTTAAAGTGATTTTATACAGTGATTACTTAGAGGCGGATGTATCAGATATGATAAAATACCCTCTCCCCGTACTGTTTTCCCCGCTAACCCAAGTCCTCCCCCTCTCTCTCTCATTCACTCCCTTACCACCACCCCCCCCCCCTTCTTCTTTCACCCTCTCTCCCTCTGTCGAAAATCAGAAAACCAAAGAAAGAGAGAGGGAAACTGAAACAGAGAGATGTATATAACATAGTTATAAAGACTCCTCTACCCCTCTTGTCTCCACCCCTCCCCCCCCCCTCTCTCTCTCTCTATCTCTCTCTCTCTCTCTCTCTCCCTCTCTCTCTCTCTCTCTTAAAGACTCCTCCACCCCTCTTTTCTCCACCCCCCCTCTCTCTCTCTCTCACTCTCTCTCTCTCTCTCTCTCACTTACACGCAACTTTCTGTCTCCCTCCCCCTCTCTCTCTTACACTCAACCCCCCCCCCCTCTCTCTCTCTCTCTCTCACTTACACGCAACTTTCTGTCTCCCTTACCCTCTCTCTCTTACACTCAACCCCCCCCCCCCTCTCTCTCTCTCTCTCACTTACACGCAACTTCCTCTCTCCCTCTCTCCCTCTCTCTATTACACTTAACCCCCCCCCCCCCTCTCTCTCTCTTCCACTCTCATCCTTCCCCCTTCTTCGTTTACCCCTTTCTCCCTCTATCGAAAATTAGAGAGCCATAGACAAAGAGATGTACAAAGGAGGGAAAGAGATAAAGAAACAATGTGATAAATCCCCCCCCCCCCTACACACACACACACACACTCTCTCTCTCTCTCTCTCTCTCTCTCCCACATGGTCAATGTAATCGGAAAAGCCAGGGGGAGGCGGGGGGGGGGGGGGGGGGTAAGAGAGGCAGCTGCCCGTCTCCAACACCAACTCATGTCACAGTCATCATGTCACAATATCGATGACAAATGTGGGCCGGGTCGCATGAAGTGGACGCGTGACTTTCTCACACGTCCAGGGAAGGTCACCGATGGAAGGAGTATGGATATGGAACTTTGCCCAATCAGATTAGTAAAGCAATCCCTACTTAAATGATTCAATATCCAACTCGAATTAGAGAGCATTATTTGGATAATCCTCATTGTTTAGCCTACACAGAATGGCGCGCTAAGCCTAGATGCACCACTGGTGCCTTTTTTGCGCGAGTGCAATACACAAAACCCATAAAGAAGCGGTTTGGCTGGCCCTTAGAAGGTTAACAAGGTGAACAAAACCGGAACGCAGGGGTGAAATGATCGATTATCTTATCTTCATGGCAGCGAGGAGGGGTGCGGAACATTGCCAATATTCTGTTCACCGCAAAGAGGTAACCGTTACAAAAAGGTAGAAGCGTGTCGAACGATAAAATAAGCTCGAGAGGCTTGCGTGAGGAGAGGTCGGGAGGGGGGGGGGGGGGTCCCGTTACCATGGTTACTGGGTGGAGCGTCGACCCCGCCCAGTGACACACAAGTATACGTGCGGCGAGGAGAGTGCACAGAGCGTCAATCTGGCATTTTTGCCTTTCTCTCTCTCTCCCTCTCCCTCACTTTCCCTCCATCTCTCTCTTCCTACCCCATCCCTCGCTCTCTCTCTTTCTCCTTCCCCCTCTCTATCTTTTCCTCCCCCTCTCCCCTCCCTTTCTCTTTCTCTCTCTCTCTCTCTCCCCCGCTCAATATCTGTACATTCATAGGGGGTACAATACCGTGCACATCGGAACCTACATTCATGGTCACGCAAACATCCAGACATCGGCCACAAATCGGTTATTTGTCAGAGCAAGACGGAAAGTCAATAATGCGTTTCACACGCACGTTGGAACCAGATAACATATTGAATTGAATCAGGGAGATAATCTCACTGATTGACTGAGCATGTGGTATGATTGCGATGACTTTATCTTTTCCAATCGCCGTTAACAAGAACATATATGTGTACACGCGAACTCTCCATAGTCTTTGTAATATGGAATTATATAATGTCGTTTTATATCCCTCATTAATATATTTCAGCTCGTTTATTGGTTGAAAGGGTGTCACATGACCACAAATATATGAACTATTTGGAGGAAGAGAGCTCAGAGGGAAGAAAAAGTACTATTTCGTGACGTCAGAGGGAAAAAAAGTACTATTTTTTTCCCTCTGGAATATCGATATCCGGGCTATTAGTGATCGATACAATTTTCATCGATTCATTCCAGGTAAATGCGCGACACGCAAAATCTGCGCGATACATTTCTTTCCAGCAGCTTTTTAGCGTTGTAGCGGAAAATCATTGGGCGCGCCGCCGGCACTCCAGCGGTGTTGCGGCCGAGGTGCAACTTGAGTTTCCGTTGGTTTGCTCAAGCCGCAGGAAATAACAAAACATCTGGATCGGGCTCCTGCGTTCGGGGCTTAGAGCATGGGCACTACAAGGTCCATGGTAAGGATTCTATTAATTAACAAAGAATATATTAATGAAGGATATAAAACAAATATTTCATGATCTTTATTCGGGAACTTTGTGGAATCTATTGGTCCCCTCGGTTAAGTGGAGGGCGTGCGGTACCATTTTCCCTCGACCTGCGGTCTCGGGAAAATAGTACCGCACGCCCTCCACTTAACCTCGGTGCAAATAGATTCCACAAGATCCCTCATGGTCATGAAATATTTGTATACTATTCAAATCTTCGGAGATCATTTACAAAAGCCAAAATTTATCCGAAATTTGCGCATTCTTTTTATACATTGTCTAATCATTATATGAACTTTAAGGACATGAAATACAAAAGGGGGCGAGGCACGGCGAAGGGAGGGGGAGGAGGAGCATGATGGTCCCGTCTTCTTCTACTTTTTCTTCCCCCCCCCCCCCCTCTCTCTCTCTCTCTCTCTCTCTTCCTCTTTCTGTATCCCCCTCTCTCTCCTCTCTCCTTTTTTTTCTTTGTATTTGCCTGTCTTATCTCTCTTTCCCCCCCCCCCCTTCTCTCTCCTCTTTCATTTTTTTTTATTTGTTTTTGTCTATGTATTCCCCTCCATATCTCTCTCTCTCTCTCTCTCTCTCTCTCTCTCTCTCTTCTTCTTCTTCTTCTTCTTCTTCTTCTTCTTCCAATGTACCTTCTTTTAAGTCGACCTTGAGATCACGAATATCTGAAACAAGACACGTTTAGTACTGGCCGGAACCAGACCACGGCTAAGAAAAACGGCCTCCATCCGGTCTGCAGTCAATGAATACAGTTGGATGGCTCCCTGGTTAAAGCAATTATTGTGACTTTACGTCAGATCTTCGACAAGGTGAATTTTACTGGATTATCGAAATGGTGTGCAAAATAAATCTATTCCTCAGGCAAAACGCAAAACAAATGGACAGTCTCCTAAGCTATTGTCTTATTAAGAAGTTTAGAAAGTGCAAATTGTTATGTTTGTGGCAATTATGACATGCATCAGTATTATTACTAAATTGGAAAGGGTTCTTGAACAATGCTGATTACCCCACGCACTAACCACTGGGCTTTGAAACGCACATTTGAAGCGAAATTTCCTGCAGGTGTCTCCGTGTTTCCACCCACGCCAATAAAAAGACAGACGATAATAATAATACAAGGCAAACTGTTTGGATAGAGATTAGAGCTCCTACGATGCTTTAATGGAGTTTGTCCTCGAACCAGTCACATTAAGTGAGTCTATGTTACATTGGAAGGACTACGTGCCAACGTACCAGTACAGAAGCATTACCATATTATTTTAATAAACCATTTTGTTATTAATCTTATCGGTCTCCTAGGTGATAACTGTGTTTTAACATGTGGAATTATCATGGGACTACTCTGTACCTGTAAAGCGGTATACAGTAGATATAAGTTATTATCATTATTTTTTTAATTATCGAAGTTTCAGGGGTCTGGGGGTTAATATTTGTTTTCCAGAAATCTTTATTTTGATATCATTCAAACACAATTAGTACTTAAATAATAGCCATTGAAATACAATTATCAATCAATTGAAAACAAATCTATTAAATTACCAGATAATTAACAGATAAGAGTTTAAACATACACACACACACACACACACACACACACACACGCACACATACACATACACATACACAAACACATTATACACACATACGCATGCTCTTTGTTTCTTTGCATCTGTTCACCATCATGAGGCATATGTATATACACTTGATATTTTCCAATGTCTTTCCTCTCACCTGTCGAAAACCCATCCCCTCTACCCAAGTAGGAGGATGTAAACCCCGTTAATAATTTCCTCTCTCGAGGCATAGAAGGTCCCGCGGGATTACGAATTTCGGATGCTTTTAATTTCTGCCCTCGGCTCTCCACACCCCCACCTACCATACCCCCCGTTCATAGGCAACCCCTAGTGACCGGATCAAGATACAGTGTCACATACGTCCCTACCACTGATCTCCCCCTAGTGGTCCCTACTTGCACTTACCTAACACGCAGCGCTCGGGTATATTCGCGCTCGGGTAGAATTATACTAGGGAAATGTATTTCTTGATTTGTCGTAACTTAACTTATCTCTCTTGGTACCAAAGCGTGAAGGGACCATTTTTTTTTTTTTGCATGCAAGCGTTTAATGGCGTTTCCCATCGTTCTTTGTTCTTTCTTTGTTCTTTGTTTTTCGAGTGGGAGGGAGAGAGATAAAAGAACAGAGTGACATAGAAAGAGAGTGTGAGTGTATACATGTATTTGTATTCCTTTTGCAATGTTAATTTTGCTACCTTGTTCTGTTCTATCCCTCACTTTCTCATTCTCTTTGAGATTTTCTTTCCCATTCTTTTTCTGTCGCCACTCTATCTTACATGACTATGAATTACATGTTGTTAGTAAATACATGTAATCGTTTAGGCAAGTCTCTGAAATGTAGGTGCCCTATGAGCTTTCATCAGCGCTGCCCCTAAGTTTTAATGACTAGATGGTATCACCGTGAATTTGTCAGAACTTAGCATGAATTTGCATTGACAGACCACCTCATACTTGTACACAAGTATTTCTCGTTTTCTTTTCTGTTTATGAATATGGTGTTAACATATCATGTTCATGTATGATCGATGATAAATGTTAGATGTACATCATTCGGATTTATAAAAAGAAAACACTTTATAAGAGAGTACGTGTGTGTGTGTGTGTGTGTGTGTGTGTGTGTGTGTGTGTGTGTGTGTGTGTGTGTGTGTGAGTGCGTGTGTGTGCGTGCGTGTTCTGGTGTGTGCGTGTGCTTGTGTGTGTGTGTGTGTGTGTGTGTGTGTGTGTGTGTGTGTGTGTGTGTGTGTGTGTGTGAATAGGGGCCAATACTGATATGACAAAGATAGTGACATGCCCTCATTTTTTCTGTCTAAAAGACAGAGGTCGATGAAACCGATAAACTGGGGAAGGGTGAAGATTTCTGAATGTGATCATCGGGATCTTCGGTGGTCGTACAGGGATTTCTGCTCCAATTCCAAAGAGGAAATACCAAACTAAAAGAGGAAAACGGGGACATTGGGAGAGGGGTTGAGAGAGAGAGAAAAAAAAAATAAAACCGTTATAAAAAACATCCATACTTTACAAGGTGGGGGGGGGGGTATAGAAACGGGAAAAAGTCGTAACGGCATTGTCATATGATTTTATGAGAAATCAACACAAGTATGAAAAAATATGTGTAAAAGAATGTATGCATATTCTTTATTCATAAATTTGATAAACACGTCGGACAGAAGATATTTAAGATCAATATGACATCGTAAACTGATTAATCGCAGCCACTTCCTTCAGGTTTAGCAATTAACTTGAGCCCAATGCTACAATTTAATACCGTTTAATAGGCCAATCGATAAATATTTTGACTTCCTGAATATGTTGTGCTTTATTAGGGATGTGGTAATCCCACATTATGGCACACCTGATACCGGGCTGGTGTTACGAAATCAAAAACGCAGACGGACGCTCCTTACCAGAGACAGACACACACTAATAAACAAACATAAACATAAACTCACATCGAATAACTATGAATGTTGTCCATCAAATTAAACTTGGGATGTGGGCTCCCTGATTAAGCCTTGAACCCACCACAGGTGTGCAGGCTTACGACTACTCATTTATTATTGTCTCATTTGAAAAATACCACAAAAAGTACATATAACAATAAGGTTGCTACGGTAGTATAGTTACTGTTGTGACATGGTGTTTTTCTACCCTTTTGCCTCTCTGTTTTTGCGCCTAATATTTTGGAAGTCTTTTGAAAAGTAAAAAAAAAATGTAATTTCATCACGCTTTATTTATTAAAAATATTTAAATTGCAAGCCTGAATAAACAGTGGTAGATGTTTGACATTGACATTATTTTTTTTTAAAGTGATAAATATCTGCTGACTGAACAAACTTTGCTAGCTACATAACATGTGTTGTATGTGTGTGTATGTGTGTGTGTGTGTGTGTGTGTGTGTGTGTGTGTGTTTACATGTAACAACATCAAGAGAAAAACAAAGTTGCCACAAGGAGGTAGGTCCAGACTCCAATAAAAGGTGAGAAGGCAAAATGCTTTAGCCTATTCAATAATATCTAATTACTAAATAGCTATATAAAGTTTTTTTTAACCAATTGAATCAAATCAATTCAGTCATCAAAACACACTCAAAACAGTTGATGTTCCATTCCATCTTGTCAAATAAAACACAAAGTTCTACAGCAGCAATGTTCCAGTTTGAAACACAATTTCATGTCATTTATTTCACATATCAACATTGCACATAACATAACTGTGTTTGCTTCAGTGAATCTCTGTGATATCCAAATTGACAAGTTCATTAGTATCTTTCACATACACCTGGGATATTATCAAGTCAAATCACCCCACATTGTGCGTATACACTACAGCTCAAAGGAATTGGCATAGGGAAAGGGAAAGGGAACAAAGGGAATGGGCCGCAGTTTTAAACTGCAGCATATTTTGTCCAGTTCAACATGAAACACGATGCTTTAGCCTAAAAAGCATCATGTTTCATGCTGAACTGGACAAAATATACCGCGGTTTAAAACTGCGGCTCCTTCCCTTTCCCTATGCCAATTCCTTTGAGCTGGAGTGTACTTCACAGAAGTATTCTTAGATTGAAGAGACAGATTTGCATCAACATAACAAGATAAAGAGAGAAAAGTACCAAATCAGATATCCTCAAATCAGGCATATTGTTGGGGAAGGAGGGCAAATATTTGACCCCCCCCCCCCCCCTCCATACCATAGCTATTACAATAAAAAAAAAAATTATGAACAAGTATTAGATTAGCAATTTGAGTTGACCAAATGAAAATCACAAAAATACAATTGGTATGGCCCCAAAATATTGATTTCTTTTAGATATCAATACCCCTACATGTACAGGACTCCATTGTAATATACATACATGTATCAGAAAACCTAACATTTGTCATGATATAAAAACAAGTCTTTTTCCTTTCTTTGTTATTTCTCAGTTCAATGGCTGATGGTAACAATATCAGGTCATTGTTAGCTGCCAAGTAAATTGTTTGACATGCTACAGGTGCAATACAACAGTCTGCAGGAGAAAGAATAGGGTACCCTGTTACAATATCTTAAACATTTATACCCACTAATATATTTTCTTTTTAACACATTTTATTGGGAGAGATCTGATGTAAGTAAATTCAGAAGCAGAAATACACCCTATTGGCCAGGCTATCATGTTCACACGAAATCCTCATTAACCACAAAATTACCGTTACCTGAAATGTAGATTTTAAATTTCTGTTGAATATTTTTCAGGGGAAGAGTTCACAAGTTTGTGGTACCGTACCGCATGATATCCTATCTTACATTAGGACTGCATCTTGAATAATCCCTGTCTTATACAGCATGTGAATGCACTGAGGCTCACTTGGATAGTAATGACAGCATAACTGATACCCCGAGTAGATGCATTTGACAAGCAGCAACTGACGTACATGCAAGTACATTATATCTACTGGGGAACCCGTGCCTAAAATGTGGCCCGCTTGCTCCGGAACATCATCAGACGGGCATACAGAATGTTAACAAGCTCTGACACGGAACAAGTGCTCCCCTTAAACAGCTCCTTGGCTTGTTTGTGGGAGTGTCAGTCCCGCACACTCACCTACCTACCGTCCGAGATGGTATGGGCAGTGATGGGCCGGGATGGCTGGAAACCGCAGTCATTACTCATGTCTGGAGACCAATGACAGCTAACGTCTGTCTCTTCACAGCACACTGTCTGCGTTTCTCTTGCAGTCAAGTTTACTTTTTAATATTACACCCCCCATCCCACCCCCCACCCCCAAAAAAAACAACAACAAAAAAAAAGGGGGTGGGAAAACAAGACAAAATTTTTAAAAGCTACTTCAGGTTTCAGCCTGGATTACTTCCATTATGAAGAATATTCGTTTGCTAGAGGTGCTGACATCTCAAATTAAGGAATGCCAAAATAAATATGTCACAAAATTGGATATTCCTTGTTTATATGTGTGCGGCATTAAATGTTAAATAGCAGCAATAATCAAAATAGAAATAATACAAATTAATATATGTTATTTTTTAGATTTATTATTCTATCCTTAGCATTACTTTAGGACAAACTGTTCATTTACATAGAAGTTTCACCTGCCTTAAGTTTGACAATTCTTGACTCTTGAATACATAAAAGTTTAACAATATTTCTCAGTCACTGGAGAAGAAAATAAGAATCAATTGCTATCTTTTCACTTCCGTCAAAACCCAATACATAGTTACTGTTGATATCAACACAGTTTGCATTAGATACCCAGGATAAACAACAGGAAAAAACACTATATCTTCATCAAACCCAAATGAAAACTGGCAAATCATGATTTACCCCCTCCCCATGTCATTTTTCTGGCAAGCGTTTACCTAGAAGGACAGGTTTTTCACACGTGTTAGCCATTGGAACAGATGTAACTTCAGATGTCCCCGTTACACCATAGCAGATGTTGCGTGACTAACTCTAGTGGTCAGCAACATCGGCGTGTGCATGTGCAGCAGTTTGATATCTCCTGGCAAACATTTTTCTTGTTTGATGCGTACTCTGAACAAGAAATTAATAAAACTGCTTTGATTGGACTTAAACTCAAAGGAGCTGTAAAATGAATCTGATAAATAAGTTATTGACCATTTCATGTGAATGGGTTAAAATGAACATCAAATCTCTTTGTTCGATGACATTTTTATCAGATGTCATGAAATGATACATGAGTTACTCAGGACCTGAAGAGTACATGTTTTACAATACATCAAAACATCGAATGCATTTCTAAATTATAAATAGAAAGATAGCCAAGTGGTGGGATAGGAAACAGAGAGATGTTCATTGATAGATTCAGGAGATAATTATAGCTGATTATGATAGCTGGTATGATATCAAGATTGAGTCTTCTTCATCTGCATTTGTGATGTCAGGAAGTCATGGGAGAGTAGTGAACAAGTGCAAGCTATGATAGCTCTGACTATTAAAATAATACAATACATTCCACCTGAAGCATGGTGGGGGGGGGGGGGGGAAAGGGTTGGAGTGTCTCTCAACGATACCTGCTTCTCCTCCTCTTCCTCGCTTTTGCCCTTGGGGATTTCTGGCCCTCCACCACTCTCTGGTTCTTGACCACCACGGCTTGTTCCAACTCCTTCTCCTCCCCCTCCACCTCCTCAATGCCCACCACAATCAGCTCCTGAGCCTCAGCATGAGTGAGGACATCAACCTCCTCTTCCTCCTCCTCCTCCACCTCCATGCAGTCCAGTCTCCCATCCACTCCGGCCTCATCGACCCCCTGCGTGTGGTGGTTGCCAACCCCCTCCTCCTCAACTGTCTCCTCCTCCACCTCCATCTCGTTGATTCCGGGATGACTTCTCACCACTTCCTCCTCCTCCTCCACATCGTCATGGTGATGCAGGGCATCTAGATGACCCGGTGAGCCCATCAGGTTGTGCTCATCCCCCTGAGTCTGCAGTACAGGAAGTGAACCTGCGACAGGTGATACGAGATAAGATACAAATTGAAAGTTAGCCAACAACATACTAAAACACTTTCCTATTTGTACTGCAATATTTTTGCTGTTCCATATTTTGAATGCACTATATTGATTCATGAAGAGGAAGAATACAATTTTGATGTATATGTACATCCAGTTTGCATTTGCCCAATTATTTATTAAGAAGAATTTTCAACTTTTCTGCATCTTATGTTACTTTTTTTGATGTTCAGTGGTTCTTCCTCCATTAAGTAAATTTTTCAGCATGACATGGCAGAATGTTTCATCATTGTCATGTTAATCATGATAATCCATCTCCTTCTATTTCAGGAGCTGTAGACGTCATAGCCCTGCATTTGAGCACTTGCAAGGGATACTTGTAATTACATCCCTATCAAATGTAATTTGTAATCCCTTATCTTGAGACAATAACATCTCATGTCAATTATCAGTGAGAGAACAGTGAGAGAGTGGGGGCCTCGTTTAAACAAGCTTCACAGGAGCGCTTCCTCTCTTGTATAATACAAGGACAGTTGGAACTTGCTCCTCAGTTATCATGAATCACAATAACTCAAGTTCAATTGATGCTCCACAACTTTTATTGTAATGTTGTTCTAAGTACGGTATCAGTCACCAACGTGCCATCTCGATATGCAGTCCCCCGCTGCTACATGTAATCACATTACACTTCAAACATTCATGGTCAGCTCGGCTTATTGGCCGTCTTGAATCCCGCTAGCCCGCTATCTCGTCATCCTCATGCAATTCTCGTGTCATGCCCATTATCCAGCCCATGCCCCGGAGGACAGACAAATTGCCTTGACTTGGCGACCCTTCCCACCCGCTGGGTGACTAGGGCTCGCTGGGGCTTCCTGCATAGCTAGCCCTGTAGGACCAACCACCAGGCACCGACCGCCGCCCGTCCCACCGATACATTGCCTCTAACCCCTCAACATGATTCATGTTACACTCCTCCGAAGAGACACCACAGCATAGCTAGCCCAGTACGACCAACCACCAGGCACCGACCGCCGCCCGTCCCACCGATACATTGCCTCTAAGCCCTCAACATGATTCATGTTACACTCCTCCGCAGAGACACCACAGCACCTGTCTTAAAAGTGCACTGAATCTTTGCAGTCAGTAAATCTTAATGACTTACTCATGTTGTCTTCATTTGTTGCTATTGAAACATAGAAGATCGCCATGATTTTCTGACACAACTTGCCTAAGAGGGATATCCTCAGCTTGACAAGCCTCTAAGCCATGGCACATCCCTTGTCCCCTGACCACATATTTCTCATCATCATCTCCAAAACAGTTTTTCAAGGAAACATCTGTCACTATGATAAACTAATTCTTCCTATTCTTCATGCCCAGTCCACATATTGGGCAAAAGCATTCACTGTGCACAAGATCACATGAAATCATAAAGCATACCAAAACTCCCCCCCCCCCCCCTCGTGTGACACTTTGGCGACAGTGCTGGTGGATGACAACGTGTGATACACAATGTTCATTGTTGCATTCTGAATTAACTATCTGATACACACACATTTGTCTGAACGTGAAAATTTCATAAAACATTCCAAAGATTCTTTTAACAATAATAATTAATGAAATGTCACGAAACTTCAAAATAGTTTGACATTCCTTGACTTTATGATGTGTCAATTTCACCTTGATTCAAGTTGTTATTAATGTTTCATTATTTTTCAAAAAGGTCAGAATTTTTTTTCCTAACACCGAGTACTACATATAAAGTTTTTTCTGTCCAGCCACATCCTTTAAAAGTAAAAACATTTTGCAAATCAGCCAAGAGCCTGATACTGAAGCCGTGTGAATCAATTTCCACTGCAGCTCTGCGGCATGATGGAATCACATATCACATTATACTCATTCACACTCAGAACAGAACACTCTTCCCTCCTTTGTGAAGGATGATTTCCTTTTTTTCATCAGGTCTGTCTGCAAGATTGCCTCCAAGTGGGTGCTAATATCTGACCTACGCGTCCAAGTTTACGCAGGTGGGCGGATGTGCAGTCAAACACTGGGGGCGACCGTCTTTATTGCCTTGTAGTGATAAAATCATATCTTCTCTTGAATCATATTTCTGCACAAGTTATTTTGACAGCACTGTATGGAAAGGGTCTGTGGAATTCAGTCCGGGTTTGTTTCTTGATGCTGAATCCCCACTAGACATGAGACGGGCCTTGGATACACCCTAGCAACCAGCCAAGCCAGCTTGTTCTCATTATGATCCATAGGCCGGGTTATAATGTTGGGCTATGTCTACGGAATAGGGAAAGGGTCATATAATTGATATAGTCTGCATGTGGAGACGCCTTTCACCTGTGAATACAGCATAGGAAGCCAGATTGTGCTCATCAGAATGGGAAAATAACCATCTAATCTTGCACAATAATGAAAATGGCACAATTATTATTAGAAATAAGCTCAGACTCACTAATTCATGCCACTTTATTCTTACTTTAACGTAGTAAGTAATGAGAAAAGGTACCCAAAATCAGCTCGGAATCCTGATGGCGCACATGTCAACATCACGTCACGTGATGCACTGCAAGAGCGTATTTCCCGAAAATGTGGGCTTTCAAATGCCATCAGGAGCTCCAGCTGATTATGATTAAGTTTTCTCATTTCTTGCCGCCTCACAGTAAGTTTGAGCTATTTTTTTTATGATAAGTGTGTTTATCTTCTGCACAATCGCTTTCAAAATTGTGGGCATTGAAAAGATGAAGGATAAAGACTCTGAACAGACTGGAAACTAGAATGGGGCCCTATCCCCGCAGATTACCAGTCATGCAATTGGACGGTATGTATTTGAACTGATTTAGTCACCACACAATATCAACCTACGTATCTGCGATATCTGCGTGACCACAATCACCTAATGCAAAACGGCAAAATCGTGCAACACTCATCCTTCCCCCATATTTCTGTCTCAGAATCGGGGGCCGACCTGTAACTGAACCGAGGTGAGAGAAGCTACAGAGGGCAAGGACGGGCAGTGCCATTCATCACATCATTGCAGAGACAAATGAGCCGTTCCCATCATCAAACCTTAAAGGGATATGCCACCCTCGACAGAAAGAAAAAATCCACCATGAAAATGCATACATCAGCAGAGCAGATGAGTGAATGTCTAAGGAAAGGAAAAATTGACAGCTAATAAAGAAGAAATAACGTTTTGCATTTAGCCACTCCTTCAATTGGCAACATTTGTCTGATGTCATATAGAATACATTCTTCCCAAGGCCCCAAAACACCTGTACCCATCTGTAACTCATATGTCTTCAAAGACACACATAATCTTAGAGTTCTAACACATCAATAAATGTACCAATATTTGCAGGGGCTATTTCTGATGCCTGATATGTTTTACAATGTTTTTCATTAGATCATGTGAGGAAACACCTTTTTTCATAGGGCTCTATTATAATTTGCGGGGGTATTTTTTGCATTGCGGGGGCTGATTTCTTCACTGGAACACGGTCTTACAATTGTCTCCCCGCCCATCAGGGCTATGACAAAGCAGATGGGCTCAGGAGAGGAAGTTCAATTGCACCTACCTTCCCAATCCGTCATAGATCCGACTTAATCACATCACCTCGGGCAGCTTGAAGGATACACATATTAAGCTCTGCACTATGCTATTGAATGTAATGTGATTAAAGGGCACCGCCTAACTGCTCAAACGGCATCAAATTAAAGTAATGAAGACTGGAATGAATACAGATATCACAAATATTGTTTCATTCTTCAAATCTATGAGTTATAAATAAGCACAAACAGGACATTTGGTTGTAACAGTTTAAGATTTTATAACAAAACCTGTTATATCACCAATGACAAAGAAAAAGACTTTGAAAGAGATACACACCAGGGGTAGGGGAAACACATTTAAATTAAAGGCTTTAAATTTGGTCATATACTTGGGAGTCCTGTAAAGTCCATTCATGTTGTGTATCACTGCTATTAATAGAAGCCACAGTCTCAATCAGTGTGTGGGTGGAGCATGACTTGACATTGGCTCCATGTTTGGGTTCGGGTAACAGTAGATTACTGAGAAAACACACAAGAAAGTGATTTACTAATACCTACAGGCGGAAGCAATAAATCATGTATTATTATTAAACTTAAAAAGAGAACGCATTGACATTCCACCGCAGAAAAGTACAGCAATAAAGTACAAAAGCTTAAGTCCAGAGACAAATTAAGCATCCAGCTCTGGAAGGGTCATGCCCATGGGTGGTCAGAGACAAAGCATCTCTTACTAAAAAACACGTCGAAAGAAAACCCTTCCTTCATCATGGAAAAGAAGGTACTATTCTGAAGCACCACCTAGTAAACATCAAGACTTCTACTACTCCACCTGTTTTATTCAACAGGTTTTTTACAGAAATCAGCACACAAAGCTCAAATGTAATAAAGATGCCTATGGAGATATTTTCAGAGATCAAGCGGACTTCACTGAACTTCCTTCCTACATCATGGAAAAGAAGCATCACATAGTGGACATCCAGACCTGGGGCCATATTCATGAAACCTTACTAAGCCTAGTTACACTACAGCTCAAAGGAATTGGCATAGGGAAAGGGAAAGGGAAGAAAGGGAAGGATCCACAGTTTTAAACCGTGGTATATTTTATCCAATTCAGCATGAAACATGCTTCTTTTTAGGCTAAAGCATCATGTTTCATGCTGAGCTGGACAAAATATACTGCGGCTCCTTCCCTTTCTTCCCTTTCCCTATGCCAATTCCTTTGAGCTGTTGTGTAGGTACTAAAGTGCATCGAAATACATGCATTGTAGTAACCAACTAGGCTAGTAAGCTTTCATGAAAATGGCCCCTGTTCTCCACCTGTAATATTCAACAGGTTTAAACCTTGCAGTACCACAGATGCATGCAAAGTGTTATAACCCAATGGGGCTTTCCTGTCACAGTACTGAGAGGGTTAACCCAACATCACACTAGGCTCACATCATTGAGGTCCGATGTTCATAAGGAGGAAACAACAAGACCTGTTTTCCACCTGTAATATTCAACAGGTTGAACACTCTCACTATCATAAATGCATGGAAAAAGTTATGAGCCAATTGGTTTTCCCTGGCTTAGTACTGAGAGGGTTTACACAACCCTCCACACTAGGCTCATGTCGTTCAGGACTGATGCTTCTTAGGAGGAAACATCAAGACCTGTTCTCCACCTGAAATATTTGAACAGGTTCAACCCTTTCAGTACCATAGATGCATGGAAAGTGTTACAATTCGATGGGGTTTTCTTGGCTTAGAAATGAGAGGGTTTACTACAACCAGCAAACTAAGCTCATATGTCATAGAGATGCCCATGGATGTCTAGAGTCAATGGGGTATTCCTGGATTAGCACTGAGAGGGTTAAAACAGAACCCAGCAAACTACGTCGAGGTCTGATGCTCATCAGAAGGAAATGTCACTTCCCACAGACCCATCACTCTAGAGATGGCGATGACATCAGCAGACCCTCTGGACTGATTCTGGTCAGGACTGGTGGGTGTATCGGGACATATCTCATCATCCTCAATCCACGGACCAGCAGCCTAACATCTCAAGACAAGGTTTGGGCTCAACCCAATTACTGGAGATGGCTGACAATGATAGGGAACAACTATTTCTTGCTCTTTTTCTTACAGACTTGTCTTTAAAGACATATCTGTTTGACAAGGCACCGACATACAGGCAAATTGGTACACATTTTTTTTTTTTTTTTTTTTTAATGGTATAGAGGGTCTTTCCCATCTCAGTCCGGAGACTGAATCAAGAGAGATGTTACAATGTGAGCCCTGGTCGCTGGATGCAAGAACATATCATGCACACATATGTGCACCATCTCCACTCCCTGGGGAGTATTCCTTGCCCGCTGCACGATATCGGCGCTGGGTCAAGATCATTCACATAATCATCCACCTCCTACCAGATACCCATTTATACTCCTGGGTGGAGAGCAGCAATGTGGATAAAGTATCTTGCTGAAGGACACAAGTGCCATGGGTGAACCTGGGACCTTGAGATCTTCAGTCACAGTACACAACCACCACACCGTGACACCTCCACATCTTGCCTATCACTACATTGAAAGAAATGAAGAAAGTGAACACAAAAAACTTCTGCAATATCCAAAGACGAGAAAAAACAGTGAGCTACTGCATTGTATACAGCCTAAACAACTAAGATCTCAATGAAATGTATAGAAATCCACATTAAGATACATACACATGGAAATAAATTTATAAACGGATGGATTAAAATGAAACCAACACTACACTTATAATCGAAATAAGACATATTAAAAGGATGACCAAAGTGGATAGCTCAGGGATAAACATTAACTTCCAGGTTAACTAGTACACATCTATAAGGACAAGAGGAGATAATATACCCTTAAATAGTTGCAATGGCCAAAAGCAATGGTCTATGACATCACCTATAAAGACAATGCAAGGGTGCATGTGTCATCACTATGGCCTTCAAGTCTGAGCTTTTGAAGTAAGCTTCAACACACCGAAGATCCACCTGGCAAATGATAACAGTTATCTGCATAGTCTCCAAAGAGGCCTTTCCTCCACTGATCACAGGTGAAAGGAGTCAGGGATTAAGATTGTATTGTTAAGATTGATCTGCACCAGAAGAAGCGGAAGCTAATGACTATTGCATTGACACTTGGCAAGGGAACCCAAATACGTGTACAGATCTTGCACCCACCATTAACAACTAACACTTCCTATGGCTAATCGAGCGAAATGAGTACGGGAGATTCTTACATCATATTAGGCCAATATTCAGTTCTGAAACTTTCAAGGCTTTGGACCAATTTAAACTAGGTATATCCCACAAATATGTATAGCACTAATGAAACATCTGATACTGCATATTCCCCCTCGCAAGATACAAACTCCTGCTTGAATTGCTACCTCATCTTTACAATAATCAATGAGAGGGGAAATATTATCATGAAGGCTTGTGTCTGCCATCTGTAGGTGATTTATATGACCATTCTGCCTCAATTTTTTGGGAAATCATTGAGAATACATACTGTACGTACATGCACACATGGAGAACATGGCACAAGCATATCATCACGTGCTGAATACCACATTTCTCTGTGTATAACACGGTTTTCTAAGCAAGACGTGATGATAGCACAGGGTAACGAGTAGCCATGTCACTGACAGATCAAGTAGTGTAGACTCTATATGCCATAAACTTGTACTTTAACCCTTTGTGTGCTATTGATGGTCTATGGGATTTTGTGTGTAAATATGCACCAATGGCACACAAGAAGTTCATCCAGAGACTGGCTCATACCTGTTAAGTATATGTGTATTACTAGAAGTCAAGTGCACTACGAAAAAAAACCCTGGGGGGATCCGCCCTCATGCTTGATGATAGTAAGGAGATACCACGGTCAGAATTAAGGTGATAGGAAAGGAAGGAAAGAAGGAGGGAGGGGTAGCACTTAATCAATCCAAACCACTTGACCTTATCCTGTCAATGCACACCTTGACTGATTGCTGATGAATGAATCAATGAACCTCCCAAGATGTCGCTTAGTACGCTTCTGTCCATTCCACACACCCATCTGTTATCATTCAGTGCAATCGGGAGGTTGCAGCAGCTCTTCCTAAGATGGGTTGTATATTTGACCCCCACCCCCATATGCCAAGGAGGCCGATGTATGCAGGGTTCTAGGACCACTAGGTTGTTGTAGCTCTCCATTAGACAAGGAAGACGGGCTATCTATTTGACCTCCACCCATGCACTGAACCTACATGTATTATGCATATGCAAATTCTTAGGACCCCATAGGTTGTGGTAACTCTCCATTAGACTGCGAAAATGAGTTGCCTATTTGACCCCACTCCTATATACGAAGAAGGCCTACATGCAGGGTTCTAGGACCGCGAGGTTCTTGTAGCTCTCCATTACACAGTCCAGATGGGATGTCCATTTGACCCCCACCCCCATACACCAAGGAGGCTTATATGCAGGATCCATGGATCGCGAGCTCATGGTGCCCCTCCATTCAAAAGGGAAGGTGGGTTGCCCATTTCATCAGCATTTTTATTTACGAACGTTCAAATTCTGACAGCACCCAGCACACAGATTGAATGGTTCCTAATATACTGACGATTTGACCCCTACTCCCATACACCAAGGAGGCCTACATGTATATACAGGGTTATTACACTGCTATAACAGAGCCACCCAGTGCCCCCTCTTCATCTGCCAAGTTTGATCTGGTCATCTCCTATCCTTGTGCCCACTTATGCTCTTCCTTCCTCCAGCCTTCATCAAGCTATCATAACAGCACGGCGATCATATCTTGTGGTCATCAGGCAGAGTAATTTTACACACCAACATTTAACCTTACCAAGCCAAGTTAGTTAATGTAACGCTTACAGCTACATGAACGATTAATGACCAATATAAACTGCTTTGCTTGTAATATATTATGAATATGACCCAAGCATGAAGTAAATACTTGACTCAACACTGTAATGATCATATTTGTACAAGAGAAAGCAGAACAATTATGTGTGTGGAAATCAAAACTACTCCTCATGTCTACACTTAACTTTTAAAGGGTTACTAAATCAGAAAAATAAGTTCCCACTAATCTATGTAAAATTATCCACTTAAAACAAATTTCACATTCGTTTGGCGCAATGAAGTCTCATTTTGACGAAAAATTGAAAAAACCCACGCCTCCAGTGATGTCAGAGAAGTCAAAATGCCATTAATGCTAACAGCGTGAATAAAATAATTTATTCACGCCATTCAAACAATACGTTACCAATGGGAACCCCAGAGCTAGTCCAAGGTTTGTCCGAGTAGCAACAACTAATTCAAAGTGCATTCCATCCATTGAATCTGAATGACAAGATACAGGTGAATGCAATTACGCGTTACTACGCAGTTAGGGGGAAAGTTGTGAATTCATTACGAAAATGGTCTATTATTGACTTCCATACAATCTATGGCATTTTGACATCTCCCACGTCACTGGAGGCGTCACTGGAGGCGTGCGCTTTTTCACATTTTCGTCAAAATGAAACTTTTTTGCGGCACACAAATGGGAAATTCGTTTTTAGTCAATAATTTTACATAGATTAGTAGGAACTTATTTCTAATTTAGTAACCCTTTAAACTAATCTAATTATTGTGATAACATGTGTTAAGTACATGTATGGGGTGATGAGCCATTGACAATAACCTAAATGTTTGTCTTCCAATATCATTACATTTTGAGGTGTTCATCAGAACAACAACATTGCTTCAAAGGTTTACCCCACATCGAAATGTTTTTACATTTAGCAATGTGCCCGTATAGTTTGAGCTCCAAAGCACATTTGAAACACATGTACACATCATCACTGAGGCTGAGAAGTTACATGAGTACTGATTAAAGGCCATACACACAAAACGTGTGGGACAAAAATCCCCCCTTTTTTAAGGTCGAATGTCAAGGTACTATTTCAGATGCTTGATGGAGAGGTAAATTGAAAATGTCAAAAATGATTTCAGTCTAATGAAACGGCCAAAGCCATATCTCTGTTTTGATTTCCTGTGGCTCTGTTTCTCCTTGTACACGGCTGGATACTATTATACTTGTTTCTCACAACAAAAATTAGCTACTTTCCTGTTTTCTTTCTTTTACCTCACAGTTGGGTATCATGTCTATTCCATCCATTCATTTCCAGATTATGACAATGTCTTCTCAATCAGTTGAAAATGCTGTTTCCTTCCTGAACATTTCTAAACACATTTCTTCAATCAACCTTTGAATGCTTTTCTAAAATTCCATCTCTGAATGTTCTCAAATTCGTCTCAGTAGTCAAATATCTCATTTTACTCGTTTTCGCATTTCTGCTCTCTTCTCCCGGGTCCTGACACTTAAATCCCAATTGAACATACACACATTTTTCTCAATCGCATGTGCTCATGTAATACTAGAGAACTTGGAAATGAGAAAGTAGGAGGGTCGGGGTCAGTATCAAACAAGTAGATGGAAGAAACATTTATGCAAGGAGGAAAATAGGAATCACACTAAAACACTTTGGAGAGTGAAGAGAAGGGGAGAAAAGAAAATTAAGAGAGTCAGTTTGACTGGTGGACAGTACATGCATAATGAATAGCCTACAGGACCTTAGTCTATATTTTTCGGTAAGCAGAGTAATCTCCTTTGATGTGGTACCATGATATCTACGTGATCCAGAATTAAAAGATTAAGATTGAGAGTGCACCTCAACGGCATTCCATCCAAGAAATACACATGTACCCTGTTCCGTGAACTTGACATGCACTTTATCTTTCCGTCTAATCTGTCGCAACAACCCGCGAGATGATGGTACACACAGAAGTCCATACATGTACACCACCAGTACGTCCAATCCCACTTTACCTAATCTCTAGACATCGCTATATATATATTCAGCGTTACGTAACGCCAACAAGCAAGCTGATAAAAATGCACTTTCTCCTGTACTCACAGGCATATGTCACACATAGCAGTCTGCTATCTTCAGAAGATAGCACAGAGATTATGTAACATCTTCAACAATACATACTGAATTCTATATATGAATTGGGAACATGAACTGTGTTTCCAGAAATCCATTTCAATAGCACCTGACCAATATCTAGGCCCACTCACAAAGTGTATTATCATTATTATTATAATTGGTGGACAGGTGGTAAATTCACAGGCCACTTTTCGGTCTACATTGTTTCAGTAGGGGGGGGGGGAGGGGGCAGGACAACCAAAAAAGATGAAGTGGAAAGGGGGGGGGGGAATACTGTGGATACCATCTGTGATAGTGTTTAGCTTCCACTGACATAAAGTACACAGGTGCTCTGGATGATTTCACCCTCACAATTATCCTTTGGGTATAGTGCATGATATCAGGCTTGAAAAGAACTTGAAGAAGCCCCCACAAAAATGAACTTTTGCCCTGAGGGCTACTACACTGCTCTGTTTAAGATGTTTGGGTTTGATTGTGATGTTGCTATATCATGTTACGACTAAGTTTAATGCCTACCACACAACAAAATTAAAACTTTCCACTACATTAAACTTGTCAGCTTGCTTCATTCAGACATGTTCAATGTTGGCTTGATTATCCACTTATAACGAGCATATTCAAAAGTGCAGCACGGCTGAGTGATGTTGACTGAGAGTCAGCCGATGATAGCACTATGTAATAATTATGAGGGGTCAACAAAAGTTTGTGTTTATAGCTACACTGCAAACATCAATTGGTAACCTTGGTCTAAAATAGTGTTCAGCAACATTGCTAATTTAACTTGGGACTTGGGCATGGAGGTAGACATGACATCATAGATATTCAGACTTCCGCTGGGCTCTCCAGCACATGGCTATAGTTTGAGGACGATAAATGGATATGCTTTGAATTAGGTTCGTAAGAATATGTCGCCTGTAGTCCGTATAAAGGAAACTGAATCAAACATGTTCTTCTACAAACTGACCATGAAAACACATTATGACTGCTAATACAATCAGGCCGACTAGAGTATATAGTGGAGTTGAATCAAATTCAGTTGTCATCGGGTACAAGGCAAAATGTCTCCAGCTCGTTTGAGTCAACACCGAGATAATATTCTTTTGACTAACACAACACAAGATATAAAGAAAACAACTATAATTATTTTAAGGATGCCAGACAAGAAAACATTCGATATGTCATCAGCTGGGCCACTCCTTCCAAACGGAGGGCTGATATTTATCAGTATTTCACAGTTACACAATTTGAGGTTAGGACCCATTTTTTTCAATGAGCTCTCCAATTTTCTGATTATGTAACAGTTACTACAAGTATTCGCGTGACTAGTCACCCTTTCATTCTCCTCTTTTTTCCCTCCTTCTGAGCGAGCCAGAGCAGGAGTTGCGGATGATTAGTCTACTGCAGCCAGACCCGTTAAATGAATATTGCAGATTGGATTGAAAAATGTCCATAAGCCTGAAAACCAAGCTAGTAGATATGAAGTGGCAAGGATTAGGCCTTGTCATACCTTTTGTCCTACTGTCATTATAGGTGCGTCTTCATTAGCCCGATCAGACAAGATAGCGAGCTATTTTGCTGATCTGGGGAACTAGCCTGAAAATGCAATCGTGTCTTCATTAGTTTGAAACTCGTGATACGTAAGCTCGAAACTCGGGATGCATAAATTATCCTGATGTTCGCACATGCGCAGTGTGCGACGGGAATAGGCCACGGCCACATGGCTTCGTTTGTGAGCTCGCATTCAGGCACGTATAAAACCCTAAGTAAACTATGCGTCGTGCGCGCTGATGCATGCCGGGGTAGGGAAATTTTCAGGCTAATGAAGACGCTCCGCACTAGCTCGAGCTAATTCGCTAATTAGCTCGAGCTAGCTCCATCTAGCCCAAGATTTCTTGGGAAATTTTCTCGACCAAATAGCGAGCTATTTTGCCAGATCTGGCTAACGAAGATGCAAATAGCTAGCTATTTAGTGATCTGGCTAGCTAACCCGACCAGAACAAGCTAGCCATTTCGCCCACATCGGGCTAATGAAGACACCCCTAATGTGGATATGACCTGACCTTCAAGAGGTCAAGCACAAGTGTAATCTCCTTTGGGAACAGGAAACTCATAACATTGTCATGTTGGCTTGCTACATGATGGTCAACCCAAGAATATCACCTCACAACAAGAAGGCCATTTACCAAAAGCCAGTGGCCTATCACAGGCATAAAACATATACATGTAGAAGCAAATATCATGGACATATGTTGCTTTGTGATGGTTTTGTGCAAGGGCATTTTCACCCCTCTCCATCTACCATAACAGTGGAGAGTACAGTCCCCTCATACTTCAAACATTAAAGTACACTCAAAGGTCACTCCTCATCAGCTGTTTCATCACATAAATTTTGGTTTTAAAGAAAACAGGCACTGTAAGAAAAATACTTGTGCAAAGTATAACAAACAGGAAACTATGAGATGATGTTCAAATGTACATCTGCCTGCACGACACTACTTTGTGCTTTCCTAATCTTCTGTCATTTACTTTTATTCATGGTGCGGTTTGGTTTGTACCCATCCTGTCTCCGTACTGAAAACAGAGAGCATCACATACAGCTGCACTTCAATCTTCAGCAAACTTTGCCTGACCCACTTCTAACCTGACATACTTTATCAAAGCCTACACATACGCACTGGACTCAAGCAATAGGTCTTCATCAATGCAATCTTTACTCAAATTAACTTGCTGACTTCTTTTCTATTGAATGATTATTATACACTTAGCAGAGCAAATAAGGAAAACGATGTAACCTTAAACCACTATTAAACCAACTCAAATTATGGGGGCAAAATGGAGCTGACATTTCAATGGCAGTTCCCATTGTAACACACCACAATTAGGCATGGGCTGGTAATGACTCCATGCTGGTCGGTAGTCGCAGTGTGCCCACCGAACTAAGGGCACAGACCTTCTCCTTAAATGGTCGTCAATGGCTACATTTCCCAGATATATACTGACGGAAGCAGCCAGCTTAACTCTTTGACTGCATTCTCCCACAAATTACATAAACATGTCCTCTGTTGCTCATGGGAGACATATGAGAATCAGATACAAGACGGAAAAAATAAATTCCTAGAAACTGATAACACTGACCACTTTGTACACTTCATGATAGCATGAATATTTTAATGCTTATACTACTATTCTTGAAATCAATTTTGATGTACAGATATCATGATTCATTCTGTGCATATCATTGGAGAGATACATCGATAGGTGAGTAGACAAATAATACATAAATAGATATAAATAAAGATAGATATGTGTATAGGTAGACAGATAGATAGATAAATATTTTAAAAGAAATTTGGATAGATAAGACGGTTTCAATATATGAAATAGTATTACAATAACGCAATGACAAATGCAGAAGCCAAAACATATTCAATCCATATGATAACATACACAAAGTATTTTGTGTTCTGCCATCAATAAGTTTTAAAACCAACTCCAAACTCTCACAATTACAGATATTTATGAAAACTCAAAGGGTTAATTTTCAACTGCTCTGATAGGGAAGTCTGACATGACAAGCTTAATTTCAAGGAGCATATCAGCCTAGCAAAGTGGCTTAATTTGTCTCCTCCTTTAGCCCTGGTTGTAAACTCTGAGTAACCCCAGGCCGTTGCCAAGAACACAAGACGCTCCACAAGTTTCATCTTTCATTTTCTATGTCTAACAGCCACAGATGGGACAGAGAGATGGGGACAGGGGGACAGGGGGACAGAGAGAGAGAGAGAGGGAGAGAGGGAGAGAGGGAGAGAGGGAGAGAGGGAGAGAGAGAGAGAGGGAGAGAGAGGGAGAGAGAGGGAGAGAGAGGGAGAGAGAGAGAGGGAGGGAGGGAGGGAGGGAGGGAGAGAGTGAGAGAGGGAGAGAGGGAGAGATGGAGAGAGGGAGAGATGGAGGGAGGGAGGGAGGGAGGGAGGGAGGGAGGGATGGAGGGAGGGAGCGAGGGAGTGAGAGGAGCAGAGAGAGATCAAGAGTGAAAGTGAAAGTGAAAGCGAGCGTGAGAGTGATAGAGAGAGAAAGAGAAAGATAAAGATAGAGAGAAAGCAGGAGAGAATAGCAAACTTAAATCCAGGGTATGACCTCTTTTCTCAGCAACTTGTGAATGTGTTACGATGCAGGCTAATATATTTGGTACACCTAGAAATCTCTTTCAAATCTGACATCTTAAACAAGGTAGAAATAAACTAACACAGTGATTGGAAAGTATTTTCAGGTATTTTCAAAAACAGCCTGAAAAAAAAAACATTTCTTCTGAGCAAACATCATCAATACACATAGAGTATTATCCTGCCAATGTGACTAATGGTGGATTAGTACAGCTTACTCTCGATACAACGAGCACGGATATAACGAGGTTTTGTTATAACGAGAGAAATCTCTCGGTCCCAAAAGTTTCTACATGCAAACCTATGGTGCAACACGTCGCTTACAACGAGCACGGTTACAACGAGATTTCGTTATAACGAGCTTATTCTGTTGACCCCAAGACAAAGAAAAACATAACAATTGCGTCCCGTTACAACAAGGAAGGAAAAATCGAGACATGAAAACACCGGCACCGCAAAGAGCCATATGCACATCTCGTAATACACGTCCACACAACGCGAGCATGTGCACAGTTTCTAATACATCACTCCTTCGCGATCGCACAGCGTACGTACATTGAAAGCACATGGTTTCCAAGTCCGATCCCATCACGGCAATCAATGATATACGGCGCGTGCTGAATTGGGGGTGCACAGTTTCTGATACATCACTCCTTCGCACAGCATATACGTACATTGAAAGCACATGGCGGGGCACATGGTTTGCAAGTCCGATCCCATCGCGGCAATCAATGGCACGATGCGTGCTGAATTGGGGGTGTGTCTGATGAGCAGCGATTGATTGGGTTCTTGACAAAAACAAATGTGATCTCGGACGGGTGAAGTATATTTCACACACTAAAATATGACAATGAAAGATTTGAAGAGATAATAAAATATTCTTCCTGAAATTAGAATACCGCTGGAAATCATCACGATACGAAATGAAATACATGTATAAGCATGCAGGGCAGCGTTAATCTTCTGCATGGAACCCCCTTGTAATAATTTTGGAATGACCCACAAAGAAAGTGCCGATCATGACGGTGTTGTTACATCGTTGTGCAAAACCTATCAGACGAGCGAGACGCTCTTATCTAACTCCACCTTCCCCTCATATCCCGGCCGTTCAACCCGTTGCGCCGCCTATTCTCTTGTTTGTCCAAACAACGAAACCGCATGTTTTCTTGTCCAGAAGATTACGATAACAATTGACCTGTTAATTTACTGCAAAATAACACCCATCGTATCGGGAATGGTCTATAATTCATTGAATGCAATTAGTTATTAAAACATCAAAATATATCAAGGTAGGATGATGTGTTGAGCAAAAATGAATCCCCTTTTCAGTTTGAAAACGCATGTTTCCAATTCCTTTTTTCAGTTTGATAACGCATGTTTCCAAGACGGCTATGGATATGAAAACATAGTAAAACACAATGAACACACAAGCACACATGCTTCAATGTATTTTATTGTTTTTTATCCTGTTTGGATACAACGAGGTTTCGTTATAACGAGGAAAAAGCCCTGGTCCCGTCGACCTCGTTATATCGAGAGTAAGCTGTAATTAGCTTTTCTTCATATATAAATTACAATGTAGTTGTGTCATAGTAAATCAAATATTCAATCAGAAAAGCTGGTCAGAGTATCTTTCCTGCACGCATGGTCAGATGTTTTGTTAACCATTCCTGGTCCTGTTGACTACAAACAGAAATATGTTTGGTTAAACAATGTCCTACAAGAGGGAAGCCATCCTGAATAGCAAGCTAAACAGTGTAATGAAAGTTTTTAACATTGTCTTACAAGAGAAAAGCCACAATGAATAAAACACCTAAACAGTGGAGTCAAAGGGTTAAACAACGGAAAACAAGAGGAAAGTCACACTGAATAGCACAGCTTAACAGTGGAGTCAAAGGTTTATACAATGGAAAACAAGAGGAAAGCCACCCTGAATAGCACTGCTTAACAGTGGAGCCAAAGGGTTAAACAATGTCTTACAAGAGGAAAGCCACCCTGAATAGTAGAGCTCAACAGTGGAATCAAAGGGTTAAACAATGTCTTACAAGGGGGAAGCCACCCTGAATAGCAAAGCTAAACAGCAGAGTCAAAGGGTTAAACAATGTCTGACAAGAGGAAAGCCACTTTGAATAGCACTGCTTAACAGTGAAGTCAAAGGGTTAAACAATGTCTTACAAGAGGAAAGTCTCCCTGAATAGCATAGCTAAACAGTGGAGTCAAAGGATTAAACAATGTCTTACCAGAGGGTAGCCACCCTGAATAGCAAAGCTAAACAGTGGAGTCAAAGGGTTAAACAATGTCTTACAAGAGGAAAGCCACCCTGAATAGCACAGCTTAACAGTGGAATCAAGGGGTTAAATAGAGTTTTACAAGAGGAAAGCCACACTGAATAGCACTGCTTAACATTGGAGTCAAAGGGTTAAACAATGTTTTGCAAGAGGAAAGTCACACTGAATAGCAGAGCTTAACAGTGGAGTCCAAGGGTTAAACAATGTTTTGCAAGAGGAAAGTCACACTGAATAGCAGAGCTTAACAGTGGAGTCAAAGGGTTATACAATGTCTTTCAAGAGGAAATTCACCCTGAATAGCACAGCTCAACAGTGGAGTCGAAGGATTAAACGTCTTACAAGAGGAAAGCCACTTTGAATAGCACTGCTTAACAGTGAAGTCAAAGGGTTAAACAATGTCTTACAAGGGGTAGCCACCCTGAATAGTAGAGCTCAACAGTAGAATCAAAGGGTTAAACAATGTGTTACAAGAGGGTAACCACCCTGAATAGCAAAGCTTAACAGTGGAGTCAAAGGGTTAAACAATGTTTTGCAAGAGGAAAGTCACACTGAATAGCAGAGCTTAACAGTGGAGTCAAAGGGTTATACAATGTCTTACAAGAGGAAAGCCACCCTGAATAGCACAGCTAAACAGTGGAATCAAAGGGTTAAACAATGTCTTACAAGGGGGAAGCCACCCTGAATAGCAAAGCTAAACAGCAGAGTCAAAGGGTTAAACAATGTCTGACAAGAGGAAAGCCACTTTGAATAGCACTGCTTAACAGTACAGTCAAATGGTTAAACAATGTCTTACAAGGGGTAGCCACCCTGAATAGTAGAGCTCAACAGTAGAATCAAAGGGTTAAACAATGTCTTACAAGAGGGTAACCACCCTGAATAGCAAAGCTTAACAGTGGAGTCAAAGGGTTAAACAATGTTTTGCAAGAGGAAAGTCACACTGAATAGCAGAGCTTAACAGTGGAGTCAAAGGGTTATACAATGTCTTACAAGAGGAAAGCCACCCTGAATAGCACAGCTAAACAGTGGAATCAAAGGGTTAAACAATGTCTTACAAGGGGGAAGCCACCCTGAATAGCAAAGCTTAACAGCAGAGTCAAAGGGTTAAACAATGTCTGACAAGAGGAAAGCCACTTTGAATAGCACTGCTTAACAGTACAGTCAAATGGTTAAACAATGTCTTACAAAGGGGTAGCCACCCTGAATAGCACAGCTAAACAGTGGAATCAAAGGGTTAAACAATGTCTTACAAGAGGAAAGCCACCCTGAATAGCAAAGCTAAACAGTGGAGTCAAAGGTTTAAACAATGTCTTACAAGGGGGAAGCCACCATGAATAGCAAAGCTAAACAGTGGAGTCAAAGGATTAAACAATGTCTTACAAGGGGGAAGCCACCCTGAATAGCAAAGCTAAACAGCAGAGTCAAAGGGTTAAACAATGTCTTACAAGGGGGAAGCCACCCTGAAGAGCAAAGCTAAACAGTGGAGTCAAAGGATTAAACAATGTCTTACAAAGGGGAAGCCACCCTGAATAGCAAAGCTAAACAGCAGAGTCAAAGGGTTAAACAATGTCTTACAAGGGGGAAGCCACCCTGAATAGCAAGGCTAAACAGCAGAGTCAAAGGGTTAAACAATGTCTTACAAGGGGGAAGCCACCCTGAAGAGCAAAGCTAAACAGTGGAGTCAAAGGATTAAACAATGTCTTACAAAGGGGAAGCCACCCTGAATAGCAAAGCTAAACAGCAGAGTCAAAGGGTTAAACAATGTCTTACAAGGGGGAAGCCACCCTGAAGAGCACAGCTTAACAGTGGAATCAAGGGGTTAAATAGAGTTTACAAGAGGAAAGCCACACTGAATAGCACTGCTTAACATTGGAATCAAAGGGTTAAACAATGTTTTGCAAGAGGAAAGTCACACTGAATAGCACAGCTAAACAGTGGAGTCAAAGGATTAAACAACATCTTACAAGAGGAAAGCCACCCTGAATAGCAAAGCTAAACAATGGAATCAAAGGGATAAACAATGTCTGACAAGAGGAAAGCCACACTGAATAGCACTGCTTAACAGCAGAGTCAAAGGGTTAAACAATGTCTCACAAGAGGAAAGCCACCCTGAATAGCAAAGCTAAACAATGGAGTCAAAGGGTTAAACAGTGTCTTACAAGGGGGTAGCCACTCTGAATAGCAAAGCTAAACAGAGGAGTCAAAGGGTTAAACAGTGTCTTACAAGGGGGTAGCCACCCTGAATAGCACTGCTGAACAGTGGAGTCAAAGGGTTAAACAATGTCTTACAAGGGGGAAGCCACCCTGAATAGCAAAGCTAAACAGCAGAGTCAAAGGGTTAAACAATGTCTTACAAGAGGAAAGCCACCCTGAATAGCACTGCTCAACAGTGAAATCAAAGGGTTAAACAATGTCTTACAAGGGGGTAGCCACCCTGAATAGCACTGCTTAACAGCAGAGTCAGAGAGTTAAACAATGTCTTACAAGAGGAAAGTCACCATGAATAGCACTGCTTGACAGTGAAGTCAAAGGGTTAAACAATGACTTACAAGGGGTAGCCACCCTGAATAGCACTGCTTAACAGCAGAGTCAAAGAGTTAAACAACATGTGACAAGAGGAAAGCCACCCTGAATAGCAAAGCTTAACAGTGGAGCCAAAGAGTTAAACAATGTCTTACAAGGGGGAAGCCACCCTGAATAGCAAAGCTAAACAGTGGAGTCAAAGGATTAAACAATGTCTTACAAGGGGGAAGCCACCCTGAATAGCAAAGCTAAACAGCAGAGTCAAAGGGTTAAACAATGTCTTACAAGAGGAAAGCCACTTTGAATAGCGCTGCTTAACAGTGAAGTCAAAGTGTTAAACAATGTCTGGCAACAGGAAAGCTACCCTGGATAGCAAAGCTAAACAGTGAAGTCAAAGGGTTAAACAATGTCTGGCAAGAGGAAAGCCACCCTGAATAGCACAGCTAAATAGTGGAGTCAAAGGGTTAAACAATGTCTTACACGAAGAAAGCCACTCTGAATAGCAAAGCTAAAAGGTGGAGTCAATGGGTTAAACAATGTCTTACAAGAGGAAAGTCACTGTGAATAGCACAGCTTAAAAAAGCATTTTCAATAAAGTCAAAGGGTTAAGCAATGACACCTTGAATACCACACCTAAACAGTGTTGGATAACCTACATTCTCTTTAATATCAATGAAAAATGCATATTGAAAAAAACAACTGAATAACAGCATATCTGCTATCTCTTGTCCAATTTACCTGTATCTCTCATGCCCTTATATGTCATCAGCCTCGTGTGGGGCAATTCATACCATTTAATTTCCAAGCTATTCACCTCCATCACTTTTACACATCTCGCAAGGGATGATAGCCTCTTTCAAGTCTCCATCAAACTTGACCTTGCAGAATAAATAAATCTCCCTCACAAGACTGAAAATGACAAAAAGAGAGAGAAAGACAGAAAAAATAATGGCTGGAAGGGTCACAAATGGGCATGAAAAATTACCAAAACATTCAAAGAAGTCGTAGCAGACGGATGAGAGATTTATGGCTCTGTCTAGGAATTATTTCCTCTGATACCTGCAAATCAAGAAAGCAATCGTGGACGCGTGTCTGTGCTCTGTGCAGCACAGGAAGGCAGTGTGTACACAGTAGAATTACTGTGTCTATCATCACATAATTACAATTATTGGTACAAGCCGTATTTTTACATCAGACTCCTTAATATGGCTTGAAACAGACATAAGAATACATGGAAAACTTCACGAATAACACACCGATTGACTGATGAAGTTCTATTCGTCCAAGTCTTTACAAACTCCTTTCATTTTCTTTGTCTCATTTAATGGCAGTAGCAGACTGAATTCGGATGAATCTATATCTAAACTACTGCACCAGGGCCATATTCATGAATCCTTGATAGCCTAACTGGTTGCTAAAAATGCTTGCATCTGAATGCACTTTAATAACGATGTGTCCACACGCTTAAAATTCACAAAATACCGAATAAGTATAGCTTTACCGTTTTGGTATAGCTATATGATGAAATCTGTGTGTGGATGCTGGCAAACAATACGTCATATAAAGAAACACGGGTCTGGACATCGTTTCGATTGAGAACAGTATAAAGAATCACAGTTAAACACATTTTATTGTGCGTGTGGACATGACTAACGATACGTCGCATAACTGGACGGGGCTTAGTGTGACCGCACGCACACGACCCAATCAACTCAAAGCACCGTGCACTCACCAAAGAAACACAGGTCCCTGTTCCCTATACGATTATTCTTTATCAAGTTTCTGTATATTTTTTGCGTGTAGACACCCTGTTTGCTAAACGATGATTCTTTATACATTGTACAGCTTTACCGTTTCGGTATAGCTATACAATGAATATTTTGCATGTGGACAAGGGGTAACTTGCTAGACACAGCATGGTTTTATGTACATGGCCCATGGACACAAAAAACAGGGAAAGGGGAAACCTGTAGACCCATCCTGACATACCTAGATATATAAAGACAAGACATATGGGACTGGAGACCAACATCATATCTATAGGCTATGGCAATGGAAACATAAAAGTATGGAGAGCTATCATGGATCAAGAGCAGTAACACAACCTACAAAATAAGCTGGCAAGACAATTTCGCACACATCTTCAACAAACATTTTGGCTCTCAAGAAAAAAATTAATTCACACAAAAAAAAAGAGACACAAACTGCCAACTTCACTGTTCTTCAATACAAGAACTTTCTGATTGATTACATGTTTTGATCAATTTCTTTTCTAAAACATTTTATTTTACATATCACATATTTTTTCACATTGATGAAAAGAGAGTATTAATACATGATTTACAAAGAACCTGTCGCTACCTGTCTAGAGAGTTAATCAGAGTATCCTTGGTTTGATTGAATGGTTCCTGTTGGTTATGTAAAACCTGAGATAATGTACGACCTCACACTCGTCTAATTGGTCTTTATTGGCTTGATTACTACTCCAGACTTCCACTTTTTGGCAGATAAATCAACATGATTCAACAGCATGACTGCAGTTCTTACACAAGCATCTGTCGTTGTTCTTTGCGATCACAGAATAAGCACAAAAACTGAAGTAACAACTAGGCTTGAAAATCTTTGAAAAGGGCCATTCTTTTAAAAGCTGACTTGAGAACAACACGTTACATAATGCAAAACTACCTGGCAAGCTCTACAATGGATGGATATTGCTGAAAGAAAGCATTTTCATGTGAGTTCATAGAAAACAAAACATTAAAAAAGATTATAAGTCATATTACCATGTTATACTTTCTGGTTTACATCCTTATTATACAAATGTCTATTTGTGTAAATGATGTTCATGTTGTTATTTAAAAAGCTGTATTATTCATACATAGGGATCCTAAGAAGAACAGTAGGCCTCCAGTCCTACTGATGGTGCTACCATGTTGAACAACTTTTTCAAACCTCATCTATCAATCAGAAAACAATTTTAATAGTTGCTGAGCAAAGTCATATATCTTAAGTACTTATCATGTCTAAACATGACTTTGCCAGCAATTATGCTTCTCCATCATCTGATTTGATTAGTTGCAGTTACCATATGATGAATGATGATTTGAAAATCCATGAACACTGTGGTATAGCACCTCCAATTATTTTGAGAAGAAACATGAAGACATCTTGGGGCAACATGAGATATCCCATCCACCAGCATTGAACTCTCAAGAAATCGTGTGGCTAGATGGATTGCTTGCAGTGTCAGAGTACTGCTATGGCCATTCATCTAATATTGACATTTCAAATGGCCCTTTATAATCTCTTGCATCAATATTCGTGTTAGCACAGACAACCCACCCACTTCCTCACCACATCTCAGAACTACTTCCTCTATTTTTGTGATAAATCCATATGGATCCATAAATAGCCTTCGAGTATACATTATTGATACTTTAAAGTTCTTCCATTCTTTTTTACAATGAATGACTGGGGTTCAAATGGGGGATTAAGTAATTCATATGTGGCGGCCAAGTGTGATACATTTAGTTCTCATATAAGTGTCATACCTCCCATGTTTTAAAGGAATATTCCACCCAAAAATTAAGTTGGGTTCAATAAAAGCAGAAACGTGACATACACACATGAGTGAAAGTTTGATGAAAACCCAACAAAGGCTAAGAAAGTAACCAACTTAAAAATTTGTTACATGTATCTTGTTACGTCATATGCGAGGTGCTCTCCCATATGTTATGTACAATTTTTTTTCAATGTCTATTTTCTTGAAAGGATAATTTTACCTGTACTTCTGATACATCATTAGAAACACGTTTTTACACACATGCCTCTTTGAAGAAAAAAAAAAAAAATTCCTTCAGCAACAACAGAAAAAGAGCAATCTAAAGAATCATACAGCACGCAACACATGGGAGAGCACCTCGCACGTGATGTCACAAAATTGAAATTTCAAAAGATCCTAACATTTGTATCCTCTGACGGATTTTCGTCAAACCTTCACCAATACATTTCTTCCATGTTTCTGCTTTTATTGGAACCAACTTTTAGGGTGAACTATCCCTTTAAAGAAGTTGGTTCCATCTGAAAAACGTCAGGAAATAGCAGTAGAAGGGATATCGGAATCTGTAATCATGGCAGAATCATCTTGCTGTGACCACTGGACTCATTCATGTTTTATTTCAGATCTCAGGATGGAATCCTCTCAGAGTGATGCAATCATTAAAATCAAGCGAGTTTCGGACCTGTGATGACCGCAGAAGTGTTTTACCATGATTACAGTCATCACTCCTATTACCATGGCTTCCAGACTGTTTCACATATTTTATCCAAACGGAAAAATAGTGTCTGTTACTCATAAGACTAGTTACTTCATTGTTCTCCTCTTTCAGAAAAAAAAAATGAGAATAAATCTACTGCAGCCATAAGCCCTTTAATGAATACTGTGGCTTAGAAATACCCAACAGACTGGAAGGCATGATATGGTATTATCTATTACTTTTTTTAGACATCCCTTCATTAGTCTTCTATGGGCGTGTTTATCAACTCTTTTTTGGTAGAATTAAGGTTTTCCAAACGCGTTTAAATTTTTTTAGTCACATTTCAGGGAGTTGATAAACGCAAAGGTGTTTTGATTATGGGGTTCGGAAAGCTGTTTTGAAACACGCAAATTTGTACGATCCTAAACGTGTCTGAGCCAGAAACGCGTTTAAAGAAGCAAGATAAATGCAAAGCTGTTTTGAAATGGCTTTAAACCATGTGTTTTCAGTGACAAGGCCGGTTTTCGACTTGGGCGATCGAGTTGATAAATGCACCGTTTTTTTTAAACGCGTTTGGAAACTCGTTCGTAAAGGCCTTTGGAAACGTGTTTAAATTTCTGAAAAGTTGATAAACATGGCCCTATGGTTCATAACCCATTTCACTAATTATGCTCCCGCAGGAAAGTAAGTAGGTAAGTAACCATTTAACCAAAGTCATCATACATGCCATTCCTTCCCGATCTAGAAGTGGTGCAAAGGGAGCAAGTAATACTAGGGGTTCACTGCACTCTGTGAGCTCATGATGATCACTGCAGAGATACAGAGGTCAACATCAGTCAGCCCTCTATCTATGCTTGCTATGACACCTGTGTCACCAAACATGTAATGAGCCACAACTGTGACAACCTAGATGAGCAGCACATGTTTCTCATTCCAGCCAGTTAAGTGAGGAAGCCCATCCAGGGGTAGTAGACACGCAGTAAGCCCAAGTCAACACAGATACTCATGAAGTATCAAACCCGTAGATGATCCGTTACACAGTTGAAGTTCAGCCCAAAATTGGGATGATAGCATGCTATCTATGATTTGAGATGTATGTGCCTGATCATAAATTAACGCAGTAGTTTCCTACTTGAGATTTTCGTTGCATCCGATCAGGCTATTTGGGGACTAAAGGAAACACATCCAGGGGTAGAAACGTCTATATAAGCCCAGTCAACAAAGATATTCATGAAGAATCAAACCTGTTGATGATTTGCCAGAAAGTTGAAGTTCAGCCCTAAATTGGTATAATAGCGCTTGCTATTTCTGACTTGGGATAATGTATGAGCCTGATAAAAAAAGAAATGCAATATTGTGGTATCTCAGGTTTTCGTTGGATCTCATCAGGTTTTTTGGTGACTAAGGAAACACACCCAAGTCAACAAAGATACTCATGAAGAATCAAATGTGTTGATGATCTTTAAGACAGTTGATAAGCCTCCTTCAATAAGTAAAAAAGCGCACTTTTCTTGATTTTCAAAAGGACTCAAACATTAAATAGATTTCAATAATATGCTACTGCACAATTTTATTGACTTTGATCAGGTGACTTTGGTGACTTTGGTCTCCTCAAAACCCACGCCATGGGTCACATTCAAACAATGTTGATATGAAACAGATTCTGCACTTTCTACCTCAGCAATATCGAACAACCCACGCATACCTGAAATCTAATACACATTAGTGAGTACATGTGTAGACTCAGTACAGATGTAACTGCATCCAGTCACCTATCAGAATAGACAAAACATGTTACGCAAGGCATAAGGTGTACAGCTGGCATGTGTAATTTCCTTTTCCTATTATCGGAGAAGAACCACTTGACGATGACTGGTACAACTCCTACAGCAGAGAAGTACTATAAACCACAGCTGACATCTACATGTACATGAGAGAGTAAAAGATTAACAGAATGATCTCAGCTTAATACCTAAGCACTAGTCTTTAGAGTCTCATTCCTTCCCTATTTTTACAACTACCACTTCTCAACTACCACCATCATCATTACTACTAGTCCGACTACTACTACTACTACTACTACTACTACTACTACTACTACTACTACTACTACTACTGCTGCTGCTGCTACTGCTGCTGCTGCTGCTGCTGCTGCTGCTGCTGCTGCTACTGCTACTGCTACTGCTATAACTATTTCTACTACTACTACTACTACTACTACTACTACTAGTACTACTACTACTACTACTACTACTACTACTACTACTACTACTACTAGTACTACTACTAATACTACTACTACTACTACTACTACTACTACTACTTCTACTACTACTACTACTACTACTACTTCTACTAATACTTCTACTATTACTACTAGCTCTACTACAACCACCATCACCACTACTACGACTATGACTATTAATTGCACAGAACATAGCAGGTTGGCTTGGTAACCACTGATTTGATAGTTGCTACTTGTAGGGCTCCCGAGTCAGTATGCACATTTATTTCAGGAAATTGTGGTGAAGTAGTTGAAATAACAAGACCTCCTACAACATTTCATGTTCAAATCGAGATCTCATGTCAGACGTAGAAAGAAAAGGGAAGTGAGAAAGAGAAAAAGATAGAAAGAAAGAGAGAGAATGATATGAATAAGACAGAAAGACAAAGAAAAAGAGAGATGGAAAAAAGGAAAGAAAGAAAGCAATAGAGCACAAAAAAGAAAAAGAAAGAAAAAGTATTTAAAAGAAATGAGATATATATAGAAAATATAGAAAAGGAGAAACAAAGAGGAGAAAGGGAGAAAAAGAGAGAGTGCAAGAAAAAAGAGATAGATAGAAAGAAGGAAATAGATAAAACATGAACAAGAAAGATGAAAGGAACAAAAAGAGAACACAAGAAAGAAAGAAAAGACAACATGAAACAAGGTTTGAAGGAAGTTGAAAAAACATTCAGACCTGGGACTCGACAATTAAGAAATGATTGTCCACATGTGACAGCTATTACACCGTTTCCTTTCTTTTTTCTTTATCCAAGTCTGTGATTTGCACTCCAAAGGCAATTATGTTATGTTTTCATAGAATTTAGAATAATAATCAAACTAACCACAGAATAGAATTTACAAGGTTCAAAGTCAGTATTGCTATCAATTGAACAAATCCCAGACAAAAGATTCAACTTCAACATGAAATGTACCTGTACTGAAATTATCATTTCCATTACCAACAGTCACAAAATAATTAAGCACACTAATAATGGACATATTCTGACAGTATGTTTTCTAATGTTATTAGATCACATAATAGTTGTATCATTTACAATAGCAATATAGATATTTGTTATTTACGTTACTTATGAAAACCTTAACATTTCACAAGAGTTGCAATTTTCAAGACTGGGGATCATGCGACCGACCTTCTTTCACCAACATACTAAGAATATCTCAACAGATACCGGTACACAGCCTCATGTGAGCTAAAAATGAGCAGCCGTTTATTTTCTCTGCCCTCATTACAAGCCAAAAAGCCAAGAAAGCATTGCGTTGTCTGCTCTTGGTGATCATTCAGAGCCAAGAAAATGAGAGGGCCAATTTACAGAGGTGCTAGACGAACCCACCGTGACAAGTGAATGTAAGTCAGCTCCTGTTACAGAACCAGACCTGACATTGGCGTAGCGTTGTTGACCCAAACACGCAACTCGTACCATGGTCCATCATGACTAACACAGCCACGTTCATTTGCTCACCCGACTAACTACTGCACTTGAACTTAATTTAGCCTTATAAGGAGTTTCATAAAAGGTTCAAGATTAAGTCTTTGTCAAGGTGACTGGACATATGTTGTTCAAAAGGTTGCATGGCAACGTCTGAACTTGCGGCGAGTTTCAGCAATGTCATGAATGTAAAAATAAACATATATACACATACACTCATTTTAGCCAAATCAAAAGCTTCAAAGAAAGTTCAAGAATCAGTCAAGATGACTGAACATTGACTATACGTGTTGTTCATAAGGTTACACTGACCTCAGTAATGTCATAACTGTAAAAAAATAAACATGTATGAGTAAAATAGTTGATCATTTTAATAGAACATCCTCTTGATAAAAGAGAGGTATTCTATTCAATATTCTTATTTCCTAAACTAATTATGTCATTACAAATTCCAGAACTGACTTCATAGTTTATGAACAAGTTTTGCAGAGACAATAAAAAGTCCGCTCTTTAATATTCTGATTTTCAATGTAAAAATATATATTATCAAAAATTCTTGAACTGAGTGAATATGAGGTATTACAGATAAAATAAATAAAGAGTATGCTCTTTCATATTCTGATTTTCTATGTAAAAAAATATATATATATATATTAATATGTAAGTTATGAACAATTCTTGAATTGATTACACATGAATTATTGCACAGATTTTTTGCCACTTTCACAGGGTGCCTGAAAACTGGTTTCATGTTTGAAACAGAGAGGATGCAGAAAGCACCCAACGTCGAGGGTATACAGTAGCATAGAGCAGCTTTGTCCACCTGATCAGTGTAACATCGAGGGCGGCACAGCTTGAAACCATTCCGTGTGTTGAACCAACCAAAATAAACCTGACATAGATGGAGCTCCCATATTACTGTGTCACCACACTGTACCATTGTGCACCATCTATCTACAGCAGAGCCTGTCGGCCCAATCAGATGGACCGCTCTATGAGGATTGTTTTTACTGGGCTACATAAAAGTGACAATGTACTTTAACTGTATCCCAACTCAACTCATACCAGAGCCCCCATTTGTACTTGGTGCAAAAGAAATAACAATCATGAAAACTGTGCAGTTGAAGGATACCTGCAAATTGGAGATATTTCTGGTACATTTAGTATTACACCTCAGTTATCACTGGATATATTGTCGGTTGAAAGCCAAAAGGACGTTAAAGATGAACATGTTGAGAACCAAAATGACTCTGATGCCATAAACTTTGTATAGCACAAGTGCCTTTCTAGTTAAAAACAGGCTCATCTTTAACGTCTTTCTAGCTCTCAACAGATGCTGTGTGATGTGGGGTTGAGATGGGTTGAGGAATATAGATCCAAACCCAGTAATGAGAGCATGTTGAGAATCTGGATCATATCAGGAGAAATGTTATAAGGCCACTGACAATAGCCCCAGAGTATCAATAATTAGACTTAGAAATTGATTCATTAACCTGTCTGACCCAACACAACCATTCCAATGGCTTTCTACAGAAAATCAGCGACAGTCATATTCCCTACCTGATTCATATACCTGTAGGCTTGCCCCCAATGTCTGAAAGGATTTGAGGTGTCATGTGACTTCACCGCTCAGCCATGTTATGGCACATAGAATTGTAATTAAAGTTGATATCAGCCATGGAATGGAGAAGGGAGAAGGGAGCACTGCAAGTGGGTGCAAAGTCTTATGAGGAAGATTAATTCCCAGCTCAATCAAAACTTTGGCTGCAATATTTCTGGAATAACCATTTGATCTAATATGACAGTGAGAGAGATATCATGCCTAACCTCAGGTAAAATGTTCAAGTAACATGGCAGCTTCGACAATATGAATTATGATATGGGCAGACAAAATATAATACTTTAACATGAAGTTTTTGCGTAAGTGGCAATACAGCGTAGTTCTGTATCTTTAAGGTACCCCCCTCCCCCACCCTCAAAAAGGTTTGATGAGCCCCTTTCAGCATCCTTGGCCTTGTGAGGAATCACCACCTTCCCAGACTTACCAGTTAAAAATGTAATTTAAAATACAATTTAAACATTACCACCATGTTGTATGCATCTTTTCCATTCACTACACTTGTGCTCCAACTGTCTTGGGTGTATGAAGTATGTGTTAATCTGGCCTAATCCTACTCCTGATGAATCATACGTTCCCAGTCAAGTCAGAGCTAAGACAGACCGAATCAATGGGAAAAGTCTTTGCATCCATCATGCTCAGTTGCCAAATATAGCGTGGTGTGTGTGTGTGTGTGTGTGTGTGTGTGTGTGTGTGTGTGTGTGTGTGTGTGTGTGTGTGTGTGTGTGTGTGTGTGTGTGTGTGTGTGTGTGTGTGTGTGTGTGTGTGTGTGTGTGTGTGTGTGTGTGTGTGTGTGTGTGTGTGTGTGTGTGTGTGTGTGTGTGTGTGTGTGTGTGTGTGTGTGTGTGTGTGTGTGTGTGTGTGTGTGTGTGTGGAGTAGCTGTTTAACCTCCTGATAGAATCCTACTTACCCCTCTCAGTACAAAGTCAGGAAAAGCCCCTAGATTAATTACATATTTCATGCACCCCTGGTACTGAGAGTTTTAATCCCCTACCCCCACCTCCACCTCATCTCTTTGGTAATTCACTGCTTAGTCTTACCTAGCACATGCCAACCCCAATTTCTGAAGATATTCATGCAAATGTGATGGCATGTGTTTGCGCGATAGCTGCGCTGAATGCGTCTGTGGTAACTTAAGCCATCTTGTCTAATTCTTGAGGAGCATACCTCGGTGAGCTGTACATGTCTTGAGCTTCTGGTGGAGTAAGATGAAGCTTACTCCACCAGCTCAAGCTAAGGAGCTGGGATGATACGCAGAGGAAGCCACTGGTGACTGAGCCTCTCCATATAAAACCAGGCAGATTTGATCTCAGTCAAAATGTCTTTGTGACTAATGCCATCTTCTTGTCACAAGAAACTTTTAGTACATCTTGGATGAACAGTACTCAAAACCACAGCAGACAAGTTTCATGGATTTTAATTCAAGTGTGATTCTTCACATTTGCAAATCTGGTGCATGAGTATGAGTATTTTCTACGAAGTAATCATTTAAAGATTGTCCGTCCCTTTTGCAAGCTTAAAATGTGAAATCGTCTATCACGATCGTAAATTGAAGAAAGTGTGATTCAAGACCATTTCTAAGAATATAGCATGTTGAAGCTTTCTGTATATGTAAAAATTTCAGCCGTTAAATTTCAAACTGACTTTTTTCGTACTACGAAAAAAGTATTAGTCTTTGTTACAGTATCTATGTGGTTATTATGCATGAGTGAAATCCTAATTTTATGAGTAATTACCAAACTTTGGAGATGATTCCTTCTATAGAGCAATTTTTTTCATAAAGCTTCATGCTGAATTCTACACTATCATGCCTACAAGAAGCTACATGTATGTACATGTGCATCAGTCTTCCATACAAACTGAAATTATACTAAATTATCTTAAAAGTGCTCAATCCCCTCTACTGGGAGTTCACACGTTCTTGGATTAATGTGCATTACGCGATGCAAGCCTAATACGCCCACAATCTTATATCCCGAGAACATCCATATCATCTTCCCCTGCATCTGAGGGGGAGACATCCAAATCTTCAGGTATAACCTTCTGGTACCAAGTTTTCAAAAGCCTATTGATTTACAATGCAGAGCATGCACAATGGTCTTGAAGGGGTTAAGCAAGGTCTCAGGCATCAAGCCCTGCTCCTGCTCCCAACCCCATTCATACAGCTCCCTCCTGCCTAAGCTCCTGGCATACCACCGGGCTCTTACCAGCTCAGAAGGGGGACTTACTACCCGATTCCTGGGTGTGCACTGAGCCACTCACACTTTAACCAGGGGTGTAAAGATGGATATATCCCATGATGGAGAAGAACTTGCTATATTCAATGCTGTTTGTGATCAGACCAGACATGCAAGGGATTCCCTCTATCCCAGTCTGCCCACTGAACATCATGTGTTTTTATAGGTGGGTGTCATCCGGGGGTTTAACAATTCAATTACATGTACTTCTACTACTAGTAGTATGAGGGTATGTGGATATTTAAGCCAAAGTCAGTTTCATGTCCAGTTGGGGTAAAAAGTTCATTTGAAAATATATTTAAAAAGTTAAGGGTAGAAACTCTTCTGCGAACATCAATTCTTGAAAATAAACGTTGGTGAGTATTCTCAATACATGTATAATTCCTTTGTAGCTAGCCAGACTAGACTTTCAAAATGGTTGAATGAATTTGGAAATTCAATAAAGGGAAGCGCACACAAAGCGCTTGTATTAGAATAACAATTTCATAAAAATAAGCAACAAAGTATGAGTGTTAATAGAAAAGCCCTGTTTATTGTGCATGTTTAATATGTACTCAAAATTTAAAACGGCCAAATAAATATTTAAAAGCATCCTGATTTCAATATCTGGGACAAAGCTTGGACAGGTTCACTGGTTTGAGGCCATACACGTTCAAACTTCTTTGGTCTTAAAGCAGGGGGAGAGTTTCTGAGAGTTTAAACTTTGTCGAGTAGTTATGGCAGGACTGGGTGATTTGACATGACAACTTCTTGTCAAATTGCTCATCGGGCTTCTTCAGAAGTTCACCTGCACTCCCCATTACTGGGATGATAAGTGCTTCGTTGCCCTGCAATGGCGCGATCAATCACACTTTTACGATGAAAGTGTCTTCCTGCTTATTTTTGTTTAATCCGCAGCACAAGTGCAAGGCCGTCAGCAGCAGTTAGGTACCGTCTGCCTCAGAGAGACACTGACAGTGCCTCTTTTCACGGACAGTTTCTATTTAGGGTATACTTCACGTTTATATCAAGGTGATCGATCATCTATTCCCGGAAAGCTAATTTGTCTTTTTCTCTACTTCTGTTTCTCAAACAATTAAATATGACACATGAATTAGGTGAAAATCATCAGAACATTATCTCTTACTGAGGTACTTCCTGTACTTATTTTTTTTTCCTAATTTCATTTACCTACCAAAACTGAAATGTTGCATCACTTTCTAATGAAATTATCGAACAAGACTGAAATGAGTACATGTGTCTGATGTTTTCAACTGCACAAATCACATTTTTTTGTCCAAAAACACATATAGTCATGTGAATTTACAGCCACAGAAAAGCTAATTCAATTACAGTTGTACATGAAGAAATGAAGACGGACATCAGTCTGAAATATGGAACCAATTACAGTGAGAGGAACAGCACAGTTACCTTCACTCTCTCATCACAGAGAATGAGCTGGCTACAGCTAGAGTAAGCTTTTAACATACAACCACATAAGATGCCTAGGGCTTTGGGGGGCTATTTGGCTATGGATTTGCAAGATTCTGCTTGGCTTGGAGCTCCCGTAGGCAAAGCGATCCTGACAGCAGGAAGGGAAGTGCACAGTCGGCAATGACAAAGTGGTCGCTGGAATAAGATTGCTTATTTCCTCTCTCTTACCATTGTATTCCAATTGTGCGTAATACTTCTGTCTTCGGCCATACCTTGGCTGCAGTGGTTATAATCCAGGTATGCAGCAGTTAAAGAAAAAAAAAATGAATAATTTGCTGTGGCTCTTTTTCAAAGCCTGATATCATGAAACAGACATCCTGACAGAGTTGAAAATTATACCCTTTGATGAAAAAGTTTTTCACAGGGGCTCTTTCTTTATGCACAGGGGCGCTTTTTAATCCAACAGGGGCTAATTGAGCCACCCCTCCCCCCGTCTCCATTGTAAATTATTCACTGGTAATGCACTGCTCAAAATTTCTCATGGAGCCAGGGGAGTGCATGAGAATAAAACATGGATCTTTCCTACGAGCCCTAATAGACATTCACCCTATAATCTGTTTCACTTATATTAAATCCTGAAATTCAACTACATGTAGGTCAACAACAAAGTTACCAGCAATGTTTGGTCAGAAAAAATGTATCTAGATGCTGCACTGATGGTTTGATCACTTGCCTGTATTATCTTTATGAAAGAAGAACGCTTTAAAAACACTTAGCAAGTTGAACAATTCTGAGAAACTTCAAAGTTTTTTAATCACCCCACGCTCAACAGACACCTCACTATGGTCAAGGGACCAGACCCTTGCTCCCTCCTAGACCCTCTTGGCCCGGCTGATATGGGTCAAGAGTCACTACTTTGAGAGGTCAGCAGCAATACAAGTGGACACAGCTCTGACCGCACCTGGTGAAATATTATGATAGGGGATGCTGGAAGAGGGAGTGATGACATATGAAAGGTTCGTATTGTGATCTCTCAAAACCCCTTGCTGGTATATTGGGGCTGTTTGGTCCATTCTAGTCTATTCAAATACAGGCAACAAAGCAGACTGGCTTCGAATCTGGAATTGCCTACATGTACTATTAGTCTGGCAATAAGACTAAGCCCTCTTCCCTGCCTGCTCCCTCAGGGAAAAGGGCTTAGTCTTTATTGCCAGGCCTACATGTACATGTTTACAGACTCTGTTGGATCCATGCCATCCACAGCCTGGAAACAAGGCCACACTGACATCTGAGGTAGATAGTAAACAAATCTAGTTCTCTAGAGCTCTTTCAGAACTTTACATAAGGTATTTAACTCTTAACTTGCCGGGGGTAAAACCCCTCTGTGTAGGAGGTTTACTCTATTACAGTGTTCTCTATTACAGTTTGGTCACAAATTTGCGACAGCGGCACGTTACCCCTTAGTCGCAAAAATGTGACAGCGGCAGGTTAAGAGTTAAGCAGTTTATTTTTTTATTTCTTACATCTCATCTGACTTGATTTTAAAGTAATAATTTCAGGAAACTATAGGAAAGACGATTTACAAGCAACTTGTAGTGACCTTTGGGTTACACATTTTCTATTCCCAAGTGACGAATCCCCACATCCTAACACACACACACAGACCGCATCATATTACACATCTCTGACACCTCAGTTATTCCCCACTATATCACTGTCTTCATCAAAATGATATCGTCACTCGTAAATCAAATGCATGTCACCACACCACACTCCACTCTACTTGAGCATGACATTGTTTGGGTGGTCCGTCTGGCTAATAAATAACAGAAAAACATCATCAGACGAGAGGGCGCACCATTTATACATCCGAAAGCCTTGATTAAGAGTGCATCGAGGCTCACATGAGTTCGTGGAGAATGAAATGTACTCCTTGGTCTGATTGAGAAGTCTGGTTACATCTGGCTTCAGTTACACAGTAGGAGGGGACATCGGGACAATACATACACAAAGGTCGTTATTCCTGCTTTGATAGCAAAACATGACAAGCCAAATTGGTGCAACATGTGAACAAGAAGTCCAACCCGAGCCCTTTTCCTATTTCCACACATATGTAATATGATCCCAAAGTCGACATTGTTATTTCTTACATATTTTGTCATGCTGATAATAAATGTACTAATTCATTTGTTAAAATTAGGCCAATGTATCTTGGGGCCCTTGCCTGGATACTCAACTTTATGTGGGATTGAGCGTACAAAATGAAAAACTTGTAATAAACTGTACGGCAATGCTTAATGGTTGATCCATTAAATATAAGAGCTATATGAGTGTAAACAGTCATTTTAAGGGCTACTTTTTCGACAATAAGTTTTGCAGGCAGGGACACAAAAAATTCTGATTTAGGTTCTTTGAATGATTTGCTTCCATTTTGTTTCCGTGTTTTTAGAGGTCCTCAAAAAGTCAAAGATCTGAAGTATGTGAATACATTAGTATGGAAATCAGAAATCAGTAACAATTTTTCTGCCATCCATGCAAAGTGAATTTTATTATGAATTTGGATACATTCACAGCATATGTGAATATATCATCATATCAGCATGTGTGCCAAATAATTATTAACTCAATTTTGTCAGTTGCCAATAGAGATTAGTACTGAGTAAAAATTTGATGAGTTTATTCGCATCAATGAGTCCTTTACATGCAGGTAACCGCAAGTGTGAAATCTAAAATCTAACACTGATCAGTAGATATTTCAATCAAATGAAATCTTGCCTAAACACACACACTTTTTAATCACATAGGCATAATCAAATTGAGGTTACAACCTGCTGGCATACAACCGTAATTAATCTTGGAAAGTTCCTAAAACATAAACCATGGATTGCCTCTGCCTCCACATATTGACAATATATCTTTTCACTATCAACATGCTACACAGATAGCACACACACACACACACACACACACACACACACACACACACACACACACTGTGCTGCTCCATGGAGACTCTGCAGCAGAGAGAGAGTTTCATGAACTTGGTGGGCACACCTGTCCGCGTAATTTCAATGCTCGAAAATATCTGGAATCTGCTAGAAAAAGAGAGTAACCCCATAATTAGCAGACTGATGGGGGATGCCATGACCTCCAGAGGCACTGAGAAAGAGTCTCCTGAGGATGTGCAGATCACCTTGAATTTGAGCGGGTCTCCAAAAAGATTACACAGGCAGTGTTTACACCTTGAATTTGAGCAGGGTCCCGTGAGATTACACAGGCAGTGTTTACACCTTCAATTTGAGCAGGGTCCTGTGAGATTACACAGGCAGTGTTTACATTTTCACTTTGAGCAGGTTCCTGTGAGGTTACAGAGGCAGTGTTTACACCTTCACTTTGAGCAGGGCCCTGTGAGATTACACAGGCAGTATTTACACCTTCACTTTGAGCAGGGTCCTGTAAGATTACACAGGCAGTGTTTACACCTTCACTTTGAGCAGGGTCCTGTAAGATTACACAGGCAGTGTTTACACCTTCACTTCGAGAGGAGTCCTGTTAGCTCATACAGGCAGTGTTCACACTAATATTTCAGAATATTGAATAAAAATGGAGGGTGCAAAACTAGGTATTATAATACCCAAACAACTGTGTCATAGTATAGTGGTTGTGAACTGTGAATGAAGAACTCAGGGTTGAGGATTCAAACCCAACTGAGGTATTGGTGTCCCTCAGAAAGAGACAAAATCCACCACATTCCATTATCAATGGAACCTGGTAGAAGGTGCATAGTGACCAGTGTGAGTGTTCTCAACTCAGTTCTGGTAATCGGGCATAGCCAAGAAATACTCCCTAAGGAGTGGAGATGGAGGACATATTATGTATGTTAGACGGTACTTTATCCTGTGACCAGACCTACATGTAGGATTGTAACCTTCCTCACAAATCAGTCTCCTGAAAGGGACAGATCATTTCTGATTTAAACAAAAAACAACAACACTTGTTCTACATTTGACAGTGCCAATGGCCATGACCTGGTTTATATTTCACAGATATACAGAAATATTTCAAAATTTCTCGTGCAATCAGTCAAAGTGATTACAGTTTTAAGCATTTCAATCACTGTCAAGTTATTCTGTAATCAATGTTAGACAGCAAGTATGTTACTAAAACAAGGATGCTCACAGTTAATAATCTCACATGTGATTGCGCATAAAATTATTTCACGTAGCTATTTTCTAGCACCTGAAATGAAAACTAAAGAGGTAAATAGATCCTTAATCTTGAAGCAACTTAAACTTCTATGATCAAGGATAGACAGCATTGCAAAGTATGTTAAGGAAAAAGGATTCTCAGAATTAATAATCTTGCATGTGTACTGATTGATTGTGGTAAAACTTTTTCACTTATTTTCTTTCCAGCGCCTGAAATGAAAAAAAGAAAGAAAAACGATATCTTAAATCTAAAAGAAGTTTTAAGACGGCTAAATATAACTTAAGGTGCTCACGTAGTAGACGGTGACTCCATCAGATAACACCAAACATGAATGAATAATCCCTGGCATGCATGGAAAGCAATGAGGCAAACCTCACACATACATGTGCTTCCCTGTCGGGTTACCATGGAAACAGGGTGCATGTGCACTTTTTGTTAAAGAGAAAAAAACAGAGAAAAAAGTGTGAGATTTCACCCAGAATAAACTCCCTTTCCTCCAAATATCCTGTACATTTTGACATTCTGCTACATATACACCTCACCTCTATCTCTATCCCTCTCTCTCTCCCTCTCCCTCTCTCTATCTCTCTCTTTCTCTCTCTCTCTCTCTCTCTCTCTCTCTTTCTCTCATTCTAACTCTCTCTTTATATCTCCCTCTCTCTTGCTATTCCAATCTTGATAAACCTCACTTTGAAACAAAAAATCCAGTCCTGAGATGATTTCATCACAAAGTTCATAATTGACCAGCAAGACTTAATTTAAACCAAACTGATGTTAAAATCTCAACTTATCAGCAGGTTCCAAATTAAATGTTTTATCTCATCCCAAAGAGACCAGTTGCTTCATACACAAGAGGTGGGTCTATGTCAGCCTGAAGCTAAAAAACAAATTGCTAGCTATATACCATACTGGCCAATGATGACAGCCCTTCAACAACTTATGTTTGCCCTTTAAACACTACAACAAAATTCCCCAACCTTGCACACAGATAATTGAATTAAAAGATATTTTTCAAACTGGGACTTTCTTGTTATTTACTGTTTTTGCACACTTACACAAGTACAGTACAATATATACAATATAACAACAGAGGAAATATTAAAGGGAATATTCCTGTCTCTTTCAGAGATCACATTAAGATGCAGGAGCTTAATTAAAGTAGAAAAAAAGCACTTTGTTTGAGATGTCAATGGCCAAGCATGCAGACTCATGTCTATCCACACCTCCTACTCATCCTTCTCTCTTTCTTTCTCCCACTCTTTCTTCCTCTCTTTCTCTATCTCCCGCTCCTTGTTCTGTTCTTTCTCTACCACTCCCTTTCTTTCTCTCTATTCATTTCTCTTTCTTTCTCTCTATTCCTTTCTCTTTCTTTCTCTCTCCTCTTTGTTTTCTTTCTCTCTTTTTCTCTACCTACCTATCTACCTATCTACCTATCTACCTATCTACCTATCTACCTATCTACCTATCTACCTATCTACCTATCTACCTATCTCCCTTTCTCCCTTTCTCCCTATCTCCCTATCTCCCTATCTACCTATCTACCTATCTACCTATCTACCTATCTACCTTTCTCCCTATCTCCCTATCTACCTATCTACCTATCTACCTATCTACCTATCAACCTATCTACCTTTCTCCCTATCTACCTATCTACCTATCTACCTATCTACCTATCTACTTTTCTCTCTACTTCTCTCTCCCTCTATCTCTTCATCTTGATCTCCCTCTCCCACTCCCTCCACCTCTCTTCACACATTATGAACTGAATGAAACCAGACGGCAGTAAAAAAAAAAAAAAAAAAAAAAACATACACACACAGTGGAAACTATGTCCTGCCAACAGGACATACTGTACCTGTCAGTCCAAACAAACACATTCCTGCTTTTATGGCAATCTACACATTCTAGTATTTATAAAGAACACTAATGGCCCAGCACACACCATTAACACCTTGTCGTTTCCGCCACTTATCTCAAAATGTCACTGATTAGGTAAAGGAGCACAACTTTTGTCAATAAATGTAAAGGTGATGACAACATGGACTAACAAGGCACTCATTCTCTAAACATGAGGGTATACTTTCTATACAGGAGGGGAGAACAAATAAAAACACAGAAAACTAGGTCTCTACGCATGCAAAAGAAAATGGAGTGAGCTCTTTGAGTAACCCTGGTAGAATGGATCTCTACTGAACATTAATAATCTAGTATGAACTTTAATGAAATGGCATGTTTCAAGAGACCTTGAGAGGGATTAATCTACTACATACCAGTACTTTACAGGTGCGTCTGCATTACCCCTATCAGAGATTAGCATGCTCTTTTTTTGAACTTCAGGCTAAAATGAAAATGACCTTTTGTATCTCAACTCTGAATGCCATATTCCTTTGAGCTATGATCTCCATCTACAAGGAAACAACTCACTCGCTATCTGACACAACCTGCATGTCACCCAATATGTTCTTGCATACACAGCAGTTTGCCAAGCTGAGACTTACATTATCTGAGATTGCAACAGTATATAAACACATCAAAGAAAAAAATCAAATTCTAATCTCCAGCAAAACCTGTATTATAAAGACCGCTGAAGGGAATCAAATGTGGTCCATAGTCTTTATGTACATGTAGGGTAATTTCATATAGGTTTCAAAGAAAACATTGTTCAAGGGAAACACAAAATATGGTGTTGAAGGACAGGTGTTCCTTATACCGGTAGTCACTAGAGCCGGTATCATTGTAATATACTAATAAAATGGATTTTCCCCCCATATTTTCTAAAAGGGGTTATGCAGAACACAACAGCACTTGGGCATTTCAGATAACACATATAATCTTAATCATGAACTTGTACAGAGGCCCACTTCCTCTCCTGTACGTACATATTTGTTTAGCGTATTAGTTGCCTACAGGAAAAAAAACAGGAGATTAAATCCTATATCAAGCAGCAGCGTTTGCATCGAGTTATAGCGTCAGAGTAAATGTGTGACTCTCCTACCCACAAGTTTGAGTCATGGCTTTTCTTATACAGCAGCCCCCTAAGATGAACTCCTGATAAAAAACCACCAGAAGGCACCTGTATACAGAATGTGTATATTGCTTCCTTGAAGATATTTCACCCTCAGACCCAAAGTCAAGGGCAGGGGTGATTAAGTATTTCCTATACAATACAGGTGCTTTCCCCCCTGGACACACTGAACTGCATTCCTTCTGGTTCAAACAATATTGCATGGTTTTATTCATCCATAGTGATAATCAATGTCAACACAGAAGTGACTCAGACCACACAATATTTCACTGGAACAGTTCCAAAGCCAAAAGATATTTAGCTTCTTTTTTTATAAAATTGCCCACCACTTTGGGAACTTTCAAACATTCTTGAAAAGGCCCAATCTGACTATTTAGCTGCAATTGGCTGATGAAGACCCATGTGATGAGAGATGGATAGATAATCAAAGTCTGAAAGTCATGTCTTTACACTGATGATTAAGACATCATTGCCACCATCATCAGGTCTGCCACGCTCTGTAGTGTGTGTAGGTGGCAAACTTGGCAGACCAAGCAACAGTAGCCCACCAAATACAGAATAGCACAAGCAAGATTTTCTAATGCGTTATTCTTGACACATCACCAAACCATGCCTGTGGGATTAGAGTACTACTCAACCACAAAACCCCTTCATAAAGACAAAGCCCTACTTCATTTCCAACCATCGCAAACCACAGTGACAGCCAAAAATAGCTTGAAAAACCTAGTGGCACAACAGGTTCCAAGTATAAATTCTAATGGAAAATCATACATTGAATTTTGGGAATTCAGTTTTGGTACTTGTTCTTTATTTCCAGTAGGAATGAACACCAAACCAGAGGGCAATGACCTCAATTCAATTATCTACACGCAGTAATTACTGTGTAGAAGTAGAATTGTAGAGGGGAAGTAGCTGTACTGTGGTGATTTCCTTTTTCTTTTTTAAGTACACTTCTATAGTGATGGGGTTATGTCATAAAGTTCACCTGTAACACATGCACTTTGATTTTGAAGATTACTTTTGTTCAAATACAAGATGTAACATTCAACAATGGTGATGACAATTATGTATAAAAAAAGGAAAACAAAGATTTTTTTTAAGTAATTCGACCTACTAATGCAATGATAATTGTAAATGTAGCATTGGAACTATTAGGCATTCTGTACCTTCCTTGACCATAGTTGACCACACTTGACCACTGATGACCTCTTCCCTTTCCCTGAGACCAATGGGTCATCTCCGAGGATAAACCAAGCCACGTCAATAGATAGCCCTTATCTTTTCCCAGGAAATACAACCAGCCAGACTGAATTCGGAGAGATAAAAACCACAAGAATAGGCAAGAAGAAGTGGAAGTTGTGAAGCTATGCTGTACCAGTTCCTTTTCATAGAAAGCTGTCTCAGCTTCTTAAAGTGACCGCTTATGAATGTTCAGCACCTGCAAAATGGCTTCATGATGTGACAGCATCATCATTAAAATTGTGTGATGTAAGAAAATGAATCTTCAGTAGATCACACAATAATCATATTTAAAAATTATGCTCTTGCTTGTGTGAAACTTATAAAACACTTGGCAAATTCAAAAGGAAAGGCTGCACCATTTGCTCCAAAATCTAAGAATGATTAAAGAGCAAAATCTCTATTTCAATCTATATCTTCATTCTAGATTTTAACTGCTGCAATGAACAATATATCACACAGAATAGTTGTGTGGTCACTGGTATTATACAATCACTTGAGGATAGATTGAAGTCTGAGAATAATATCATGCACACATGTGATACACGCATGCTATTCTGAAAGAATACCATGACAGGACAGATGACACATCAATGTGCAGGAGTATCAAGCTTTGTTGCTGAAAGCTTTGGGCAAGAATTGAGAGGCACATTAGCTGGCTAGCTAATTGGACCCTCAATGTCGAAAAGCAGTTCAACAATTCTAGGTTAGCAACTCATCACTAAAAAAAAATCTTTCTTTTTATCATTGTGCTGCAGCTGATATTTCCTTTGCATTTCAGCGTTACCCAATGTTACACAATCCCAGGCTCAAAACAACATTGCATAATTGGTGCCGGTAATTCAGGAGTCCGCACCATAGTCTCCATGCTTAATTATAGGGATTTATTGCGCAACTATACAGTAAATCCATTGTGTGAAGCACTTTTTAGTTTCCCACGCTTGTTCGTAACGCAGAATAAGTGCAACATTGAAATATGATGATCGATAACTTCCTCACCGATGACGCCTGTCCGGCTAATAGACTGCTATGTTTGCACTTTGCGGCAGAATGTCTTGATGAATCCATCTGAAGATGGTGTTAAAGATGGCGAGAATGTCAACAGAAACCTAATGCCTCTATCTCCCGCATGTACAGTATGTCAACAGACAAACAAGCCCCCGTGGGCCTGTCTACACAACATGTTTGTGAGAAGAGCAGGAACAACCTTCACCTTTACAGCGCTGGCAGTGGATATTGTATCCCGATCTTCCTACAAGTAGACAGATTAATAAGAGTAGACTACATGTTGCCCCTCACTCTGACATCATACGCAATGCCAAGGTCATACACTAACGCCAGATTACACACATGGGTATAAACCTTAAGATGAGATGTGATGTGACGGCTCTTTCTCATTCAACTTTTAAAAGTTCTTATGGTTATTAATCATTGAAACCATTGCTAGTTTTAGTTATTCGCATGTATGACGACCATAACGCCAGCAAAATAATCAGATGATCAATCCTACATGACTTCAATTGAACACATGCCATCACTTACATTTCAGCAGCTTGCCTTTAGCAAGAGTTATTGACTTGCAACTGAAAATTGTACCTGTTGAAATACGCCTGCAAATACCATTTTCAAGAAATTATTTAAATCCTTCCCAGAGTCTTTGTATTCACCATCAAGACATAGGAAACTTGCGATGTTTTGTCAAGATGCATCATTATGAAGGGAAATAATGTCTCAATCATGAGCAAATTCTGACATTATACTAACTAGAACAGAAAGGAAATATACAGATTTAAAGAGAAACCACCAATCCTTTAAAATACCATCTTGCTTCCATCAGCTACCGTTTGCTCATACAGCCCCCAAAAGGACCATCCAAAGTTTGGATAACTTCCAGATTACAGCCACTGGCCCTAGCTGGCTTTCATCCTCAATTTGCTGTGTTTTATGCTAGGATAAAGGTGCCACTCCACACCTAGCTTCTTAAAGACGGAGGAGGTATTCCTGGTCAGTGACCAGGTCGTACAGCCACCCCTCCAGAGGGCTAGAGACATACATACACAGTGCGTCAGCAGCCCAACTTCTACCCATTTTACACTGGCAATCTTAGCCCCGTACTATTTGACAAACCCTAATGACATCCATGATGTTCACCTTCAAAATCGGTAACCCCTGACTTTCTTGATACCTCATGAACATCTATGAATGCACGTCTCGCATGATTTTTATTTACCACCCATATGCATTAAGTGCGCTCAACCGTCATGTATTAGCTAATCGCTGATTGGTCACTACGTTTCCACCTTGTGAGTTTGGCACCAGTTTTAAGTCCTTTAAGAAATTTCCTTAGCCGCATACAGTAGGGCTAAGAAATTTTCTAAAAAGGGTATCAGCAGCCCAAGATCCTGGCCGAATGGAACTTTGTTCCAAGTTCAGGGCAGTGCCTCTGTAATATGAGCTACCCTTAGCACCTTTTTCAACAGCTCTATGCTTGAGGTAGGGGAAGGAATATTGTTACATTAAGAATTTTGCATGACAACCACTTAAAAGACAAATGGCAACATAGTCCTGTGTGGACAAGTGATCTCCTAATGACAACTCCCATCAGAGAATCTTAAGAAGGAATCATAAATGTTCTAGGTGGAAGATGGGTGGAAAATGCCGCCCCCAGTGCATTTTATGACAACCACTTAAGAGAGACAGAGCTAAATGAAGTGTGATCATCATGGACAAATGATCCTACTCCAATTATACGTTGTAAAAAAAGAACACTGGATAGAGCCCGACTGATCAGGGTTATTGTGAGTACAATTTTGAAACAGTTCTAAGATTCTTGGTTAAGGAAGATTTGAAAATGCTGTCGTAAAAACCTTGCAAGGCAGACCCGCAATAGAGAATAAAGATCAACTTGGTTTTAATAAAGAAACTATACAGTATATTGCAAAGGAAATACACTGTACGAAGTCAGGAATGTTAATGTACTTAACACATACTAAAGATCTTTTCTGTAGAGATTGTATACCAAGATTTTACAATGTTGTTATATTTCCCTTTCTCTTAAAAATCAGACATTTCACTCATACTACAAATGTAGCAAATGTTGAAGAGATGTTAGTCACTGTTAAAACACTATAAAATAAACCTAAAAGTACAAATCAGCTGCAACGATGTCAAATATGTAACTTCCTCCACATGTAGTGTTTGCTGTTGGCTAGCTACTCTATCTCCTAAAATAGCTGCATGGTAATAATGTTTATTACATTTACCAAATATTTTAAGAAGTATTTACCAAATCAGATCTTATTTATCACTTAGTTTCCTTACTCTTCTGATATCTCTAGTAGGATGTCTCATCAATTAAAATTTAATATGCATTGGAAATGTTCAGAAATAGTTTAAGTTTAAATACTTTTAAATTCTGCCCTCATGCATCAAGCAGTATAATTGTGTTGCCCTGGCACAAAAAGAAACAAACTTCCACCCACCTCCTTTGGTTTCTAAAATATCTCAAACTCTTCAAATGCTGTGAAAAATTAAATCTTCATATTTTAAGAGGCATCGTGACAGAATTAGGGTTAATATTTCACAGGAATTGCTCAATTTCAAGTAATTTCCTGTATGTGACCAAAATCCCACTTAAAGATACACGCAGCATGGCAAAAGAACAAAAAAACTTCACTCAGTGTGGCAAACCAGCACGGAGGTAAACAAACACACAAGAGGCTTCTATGTTATCAGAGCAATTATGAAATCATACAAGTAGTATATGAGCCATCACCATGGAAATCAAAATATCGATGTGGAGAGAAAAGGCAAAACATGCTATTCTTGTCTCAACAGGGACATCGTCATTAGATCTAACTTTCAAAATTGCGTGCTAATTTCTTATTGGAATATAGCTAGCCTGATTACAAAACGTGCTCTATTTGAGTCTTCATGAGACTGATTTGGCAAACTAATACACTATTTGGTTGGCAAATCTCCACCCTTCATCTTGACTTAGAAGGTGGTGTGCCTTCGTGACACACACATCACGAGGAAGGATATCCCAGGTTCGTAGGCTCACAACACACAACAGTGTGCAGCATATATCAATCATTTTAAAACTGCCATCGACATCACATTAAATACTACAAATCATACAGCTTGGCAGCTCTGCATGCAGTATCACATGTGATGAACAGTTCATGTTCTATACTATTCAAAAATTTCAAATTTAAAAAAGTTAGCAAGAGGATCAAAATAGAGACGGCTTTATCCTGTTGTTGTGATGACGGTCACCAAGTGCATTCCTTCGTAGCTCATATTTTAATTTCCTTTTTTCTTCATTTTCCACAACATCCAAACTTTGAAATGAATCTCGCAGACACAAACCATCCTAGCCTAAATAACACTCTCCACAAAAGTGGATAATCTGTTGATGAAAATATCATGGTCTGCACCTGGACAAGAAGTCATGAAAAACAAAATTTAGTGCCAAGAGATATAATTCAAGAGCACCTTAAAAGCGTCTAGCCCAGAAAACGTGTTTCATATGGGACTCAGCTGTGTTGTATACAGACTGCAGCCTTAATACACGTATCTGGGTCACATTAGGGTTATGAAATGATTTCCAATATCAGGATACATGTGGCGCCCATGCGGTTCCGCACCACGAGTAGTCTACATGTGCAGATGGAGCAAGCGTATGTGCATTCATGTACAATGTTTCATCAATCTAGTTGTTTTTTGACACCGTGCATGTATGTCAGGATTACAATGAATTGGTATGTTCATTTTTCACATCATCTGGACACATTTCTTCCAACAGTTTTGTTATCTCCCATAAAGCTCTTTTGCACCACATACTAGAAATCTGGGTGTAAGAGTGGGGCAAACGACTGGTTGTCACGTGTGATGAGCTTAATATCTACATGGGAATCACAATAAAGCTTTATGTTGTTGATTTGACACTGTCTAAACATGCGTGCAATACCTAGAAAAACACCAACTAACTAGTAATACATTGGTTTAACCTTAAGTATAAAGAAGAAAATACACGTATAAAGTATGCAGGTATGTAACAATATTTTTGTTTGTCTTCTCTCTTTCTCTCTCTTTCTCTCTCTTTCTCTCTCTTTCTCTCTCTTTCTCTCTCTTTCTCTCTCTTTCTCTCTCTTTCTCTCTCTTTCTCTCTCTTTCTCTCTCTTTCTGTCTCTCTCTCTCTCTCTTTCTCTCTCACTCTCTCTCTCTCTCTCTCTCTCTTTCTCTCTCTTTCTAACACTCTCACTCTCCTTCTCTCTGTACAACTATTTCGCCCTCTCTCTCCATCCCTCTCTCTCTTTGTCTCTCTTTCCTTCTGTCTGTCTGGCTCTATGTCTATGGATTAAATCGCTTGGTCATTTGAAAATAAAGTAAATGGCACGTATGTACATCACTATCAAAATAACCTTAGACCAAACCTCAAGTCCAACTAAACCCATGCCTGGCTTAAATCAACCTATTCAAGAAGAAAATATACAACTGTTATACATATCAATTATAAGAATTGTCTCTATTTTACTGCATTGCTATTCGTTTTGCAATTTTCTACTTGAGCTATACAAAAAGGCATTTATGAATTCTAACTAAAACAAGAACAACATTAAACCATTTGTGAAATTATTTCATTTTTGGGCATGCTTTGCAAATGAGCTACTGTAGTAGTCATCGACCTGCTATATGCTTTACATAGATTTAATATGAAGAAGTAAATCATTCTGTGGTATGAATCAAGAGAGTTGTTCAACTTCCCCTTTACCACAACAATCTGGATTGCACATTCCCACAAACACAAAATGAACGTGAGCAAATAGATAAAAGGAGCATACAGTGGGGAGGAACCCATGGAACGCAACATCCATCAGCAAAGCTTCTCCAGCCGACGTATGTGCTGGGAGATCCCTATGCCTTTCAGATGGCTTGTTAGAAGAAACGACATCCAGACGAATACAGAGATCAGCTGTAAACGGTTTGGAATGGCCCTCCTAGCCCAGTGAGGTAAGCAAAGAGATCTGGGGGGGATCGAGGCAAGAATCTCTTAAGACCGCAAGCCCATCTGCTGAGATCCGAGCCACACCTGACAAAAGCATTGAGCTCTGGGGTTAGAATCACAGAGTACATTCTCAGAGAGCAGAGTTATTGCTTGCATCCTTTCCCAACAAACACAGTGGATTTCATCACTTCTCAAAATCTTGCATTTTGTTCCCATAAAGCAACCCCAAAGCCGTAGTAGTAGTCAAATGTATTGTGTACATCCTGACATTCGTACATAGTGTGTTAAGTTTGTCTAACATGGATATGAACAGAATTTCTATTCCTTGTAGTAATGTTAAGTATGCTGTATGAAACAGGGCAAAAAGAATTTTCTGTGGAGGGCAGGCAATTCAGTATCCCATTTGATAACTTATATTAACATCACAAAGACTGAATAATCATTAGATTTGAGAATAATATTTCTTTTGAGTGAATTCCCTGTCAAATTCTGTTCTAACATGGAAGAAAGATGTCAATGAGTATCTAGGTTTTGCTCTACACTCGCAATTTCCATTGCACTGTTAAAATATAGAAACAAATAAATTTAATTACATTTAATGGTGTTAATCTAATCATCTTCTTATGATTTGATTTTGCTAAAAGATCAAATCTGGTTGGCAATGTTCCTCTGAAGTCTATATTAAGCCTGTCAAATTACTGGCAACTTGTTATCACAGGGTCTGCCCTCTTCCACCCCCTGATTAAATGAACACCAAACAAATTATATAACTTCCTCATTGGAGGCAGGATAGGTGATGGCTCTACAGCACATGATGAAAACAACTTTCCATGAGCAACAGGAAGAAATTGATATTGATGTGAAGTATCTTAGCTAAGAATCAATACATTTCACACTTTCCATCAAATATTTCACACCACATAGCCCAGCAATCTAAAAGTAACATTAAGTATGAACCAGATATTATGATTTCTTTAAGTCCTTATTTTCCGAATAAAGTCCACAAGAAAGTATGGGAATGGCCGAAGGGGGGGGGGGCTTTCTTTTATCAAATTCATTTAGTTGAAATGACTAATTCACAAACAAATTTTGGATTTCAAATAAACTGTGAAACTAAATCTAACGCCACAAAGAAGAAGAAGAAAAGATCTGATTGAAGGCTTTCTCAGAAAACTCCTTGCGAAGGAATATTCATAGTAATCCATAGAGACTGGGAGGTCCTAACACACAGAAAATATTCATGAATCCCCCTTTTTTTCTTGTGGCAGATATTCTGCATTTCGTCATCAAGCACAAAAAGAGTTCACGCAAGAATCATAATTGCACTGACACTGAAAGACCGACAGAGGTGCAAAGAGTACCAATCTAGAATGGTCATGCCATTAGTGTGGTCTATTCCATACCTTTGCCCCCTGTGTGAGAGCATAATTCAATTAAAAACTTTCACCACCAATTTCCAGTCCTGTTCCTGTTTTTCATCTTCATAGGCAACAAATGTTCATGCTTAATTCATCACAAACCCACATCTTGTCCTTTCATCCCACCACAGAGTCTGCCCAGCCCGGGAAATGTTCACGTTTTCTGACTTTCTTTCTCTCTCTCTCTCTCTCTCTCTCTCTCTCTCTCTCTCTCTCTCTCTCTCTCTCTTTCTTTCTTTCTTTCTTCTTTCCTCTCTTCCTTGTTTAGTTCTATCCCTGTTTGTTTTGTTTTTTCTTCCTTTTTTCCTGCTTTTACTTATTTTCTTCCTTACTTCCTTATTTAGATCTATCCTTGTCTGTTTTGTTATTTATTTCCTGCTTTTTTAATCTATTCACAACCACCTAATCCGCCCCGCCCCCCCCCCCCCCCAACCCATTACACTTCCTTTCAAAGATTAAAAGAAAAATACACACTTTCTGGACATGTTGAATGCTACCCCAGATTCTTACACTTGATGGAAAGTGATGAAGTACCTCACAGTAAATTAAGAAAAATAGAGTGACAAAACAACAACAAAAATCCTCACACTTTCAGACACACTTATCAAATCAATAAGGAAGACTCTCTCCCAATAATACCACTGCACACTTACATTCGAGCAGAACAGAAAATACGAAAACATCCTCTCCCTCAAGTTTGCTACGCTATTTGGGGAACAGATGTGATGCAGGAGATAACCACATGCTAAGGGTGTCCCTCCAATTCAAATAGAGACGGAAAACGTTTTGTCTGTACGTCAGGGGCGACATTTTTGAGGGAAAATGATATTTTGGAGCAAGAAAATGCAGTAATTGTGGTAAAGACTACTGGCTCCTGTAATCAATGAAGATGCCATTCGACCATGACCAGGGGTTCCATTCTGGTTTGATTTTGAGATACTAGGAAGGAATAAGATCTCAAAATGATAAATCCTTTGAGTGAATAAAGAAAAAATCTGGACCCTGTAGATGATGGTTGAACAATTCATAATTGGCATCCACACAATCATGACCTATTCATAATTGAAATACATACAGTTGCAAATGTCACTAAGACAAATAGAGAAATCATGAAAACATTTGACATCATGATTACTCTCAGTCCACAAACATTATCATATGGTGAGCAATGACCCCCACATCATCACATGAGTAACTTCGAGGAGATACAATATGCCCCTTGTCAAATCATCATCATTTCGATACGATACTTCAAGGAAATGTGCAGCCCGTAAAGATAAAATGCTGAAGCCCATTAACACAGCAGAACCATTCTGTAGTGATCATGGGGGCCCTTGCTGTTTGATTCCAAGATTTTGCATATGGTTTTAACTCTTTGTACACCATTGAGGCATTTTTGCCTTGGTAATATGTACACCATTCCCGTAAGGCAGGATGGAGTCTGGCAGAGAAGGAATAAACTCTTTATACCCATTGGGGCATTTTTTAAACTGGAAATTCACACCAGTATGGAGTCTATCAGAGAAAGAGTTTAGACAATACTAGCCTAGGTACTAGGCTGGGAGTTGCATGGATAAAACCCAGTCTGTGAACAACTAAGGCTGGTAAAACAGACTACGCCCTTATTACATCATGGCTTCTCTGGCTTACAGCCTCGTGCCTAGGCTAAGACAATACCTACACTTCATACTGTAATCAAGTGACCACAAGACCAGTGAGCATGACCTGTTCTACAATGTATGGTTATAACAGGTCCCATCGCACAACCACTCCTGGACATAGCCTTAAAGGGCATATACTGTACTGGGAAGGCAAAAAAGCCTTCAAAATGTAATTGTTAGCAATCTTCTTGCCAATGGTCTTAAATTCATGTATTGTCCATTTTAGAAGCTTGCTGAAAGTTATTTGCCCTCAAATGATCCACATATGGAGTAATTAATGATTAATGATTAAATCAAAGGATTTGTGATTTAATCACTCATTACTCCAAATGTAGATCATTTGAGGGCAAATAGCTTTCAGCAAGCTTCTAAAATGGACAATACATGAATTTAAGACCATTGGCAAGAAGATTGCTAACAATTACATTTTGAAGGCTTTTCTGCCTTCCCAGTCCAGTATATGCCCTTTAAACTCCTTATGCGCCATCGAGGCATTCTTGCAGACAAAGTAATACACACAAAGCCCATAGAGCAGCTGTGTCTCTGGCACTCAAAGGGTTAACACTGATGTACATGATATGCTCATCATATGGGAGGAGCTCTTTGTAACAATGCATACTCCACTATAGGGGTTGATTAACTTGTTACTTCAACTGGTACCCCCTACACAGCCGGTTCATTCATTGCCATTACTAGGCTTAACCTGTCACGTATCATTCACACCATTCACATGAACTCTCAATAAAGTATGTCAAATTGTTTCCTTTATTCTACTTTGAGCTTGTTTCTCCCCACTGTTTACAAGTGCAGGTATGTGATTGCAATTGATCTATTACGATCTACCTGACGGTGTGAACACACCTACTCCTAGCTGAGCATTTCTCTCCCCTCCCCTTCTCTTCTACTCATCTTTCAGCTCATTTCTCTCATCTGGAAGTATCAGATTACAATTACTTGGAAATATCCATTGACCACCTATCTGGCAGTGTGAACACTGCTATCTGAGCATCCTATCTGAGCATCTTTCCCCTCCCTTATTCCTCTACCCATCTCTCAGCTCTTTTCTCATCCACATGTATCAGATCACAATTGTTTGGAAGTGTCTAGATGCCAGTGTGAACATGACTCCTCCTAGCTCAGCATCTTTCCCTTCCCTCATTCCTCTATCCATCTTTCAGCTCATTTCTCCCCTGCTCATATCAAAGTACAAGAGTTTACATGCTGCAACCATGGATGACCTACCTGCCAGTGTGAACACACCTCCACCAAGCTGAGCATCTTCCACGGTGCCCGACGTTGGCTGGCTGAGCTCATCCGTAGAGGGCGCTGTGTTGACCACGACCAGCGTTGCTTCCGTCTCCCCTCCACCTACTAGATCAGCATTGGGCACACCCTGCAGCAAAACAAAAGGGTGATATTCAGTGTTACTAACAAACAAACATACATCAAAGCTTCACAGTAGCAGGTGCCTGAAATATGGTCCGGACCCAAAATAAAAATGTTATTGTAAGTGTGGAGCCATGCGTACATGTATAAATGCAAATAATCACTCCTATGTGATGAAATGGAGATTTCCCAACCATTAGTTGCTTCTATTATTTGGGAAAGGTCATTTTCCATTAAACAATAACCTCCTACTGCATCTTTGTACCCTGCTCTATAGCAAAAGCCCCCCTCTAAATAAAGTAAGCATATCAGACCAGAATAAACGCTCTGCCATTTATAAATTCCTGATAGATAAAGCGTCACAGACACACTACCTGTCATGGTCACTTCAAGCTAAATTGGTGAGATTATATGTATACTCCTCTTCCTCTTCATTACAACCTATTACACATTAACCTGTTGCTCACACTTAGATTTTGTGGGCTTCGAGAACCCTGGTCCAGTAAGGATGTCAAAACTTGCCATAGAATTGCATCAACCAAAGGGATGTGGCTTAATTGCACCCTATAAGGAATTGAGAGTTTATTCATAGCCTGGTGTCTATTGCCTGTACAGCAGATGATGTGGGAGTCACGCTGCTCAGTATCTGAGTGGAGAAAAGCCAGTCTGCATATATTTGAGTTCAGTAAAAAAAGGTTGACATAATTTTAGAATGCCACACAAACAACATTGTGCATGATTTTCTATACGATACAAGTTTGATATTTGTCATACCTGTTCAATTCAATTGGACAAGGGATAGGGATCAAGTGCAGTCATGGCTGTTGTTGTCAATTATAATTTGGGGGGTCCTTTCATTTGATTCCGTAATTATTTGTTTGTATGTATGTTATGTTGTTTTAATGGGAAAAAAAATAAATTGAACTGAGCTGAAGATTTACAAAACTTAAGATATATTCAATTTATCATACATGTGAGTGATTGTCATGTACTGAACAAAGAGTGGATAAGACCAAGGCACATTGATAAATACAGTACATTGTCAGGAGGGGAAGGGAAGGGGGAAGGAAGGGGGGAAAGAAGGGGAACAATCGTGCCTGCATTCTTTTTCAGAACAATGCTCCTGTGAGAAACCTTAATCACTTCCCCGACACCTCCTGCAGCCCAGGGGTTACTCTTACATCCCACCAGTCCCAGTCATGACCCATTTTAATTATCAGGATGAGGGGGAGGGGGAGGTGGGGAAAGGTGCAGGGGCTCTCCTCGAGGGTTGGTTCTAGAAACTTCCAGGAGAGATTGAGTGAAAAGCGGTTCCATTTTCTCAAAGAGGTCCCCATCACCCCTAGCTGTCTGTACACAACAGTCAATCAATGGTAAAAGTATGACTTATATTCTGAGGTCGCGCCAAATTGGGTTGAAATCTGGCTTCGGAATCTAGAAAATACTCCACATTACAATAAAATCAAAGACAATCAGACATTATTTGACACCCAGTATACAAGTAGTATTGTATGGAGAAAAAACAAACAAATTATATGACAATAAGTGGCATTTTGTTCATAATAGCAATGTTCAAGCTGGAAGTTATAACCCGACCTCAAAATGTGGGATTACATGGTAGCCCTCAATAATAAAGGAGCACAAATGAAGTGAGGTGTTAATGAATGACTATCATTTCCACTGACTCATAGGTAATAGTAATACCACATAAATACCATCCAACAACTGTACACAGATCACAGATATGTCTACTCATAGGTGTGAGCAGTAAGAGAAGTTTAATAACTATTAATGCAAACATATTAAAGAAAATGGGATCTGAATATCCTGAGTTCAAGGTGAAGAGAGTCCGTTTCAATCCAATAGATGTGCTGAATCTTAAAATTGTAACATAAAATACATATTTCTTCAAGCAGCAACTGTTTTAGAAAATAAGACTTGTCACGTAATATTGAAAGTCTGGGTTTAAGGGGAATAGATTACGGTTCTTTTAGATATCGAGCCTCCTGTTCTTTGTACAGGAGGGAGGGGAATCCCCATTCCCCATCCCCACTTCCCCTCCTACCTCCCCCTCCCCTCCCCCCCCCCCCCCCCCCCCCCCGTCATACATTACATCCACCCATGATCTAGCAGGATGCCCCTAGCCTTGAAAAGTTTCAGGTGCATGAGCTAAAAACAAGCATCCAAGTGACTAGTCAGAACCAAGTCTTACTCATGCTTTCATACAAACAACTTTTGGGGCTTATCATCATAGTTTTGCTTCAGTCGATTAAGCCTCTATCCCCCAAGCTGCCATTTGTCTGATCACTATGAAATGATTGCTCTCGCTGCATAGTGTTTGATAGCGTATGGAGGTATGTAGAGTTAACGATATAATTTCACTGCCAGTCAAGCACTGCAAAATTTAAGCACCCGACCTATTTGCTCGGACTTCCGTGGACTACCGTTACACAGATTCAAGAACACATGATAATACAGAACTAATTACAAGAGGAAGCTTGTTCAATCAAAGATAGACATGTCTAGACCTCAAAAATTCTGATAATAATGAGACCAGTATGCATACATGTACAGTCAAACCTGACTAAGTGGGCACCCTGCCTATAGCAGCCAACCTGTCTAAAGTGGCCACTGAAATACTTTCCCCAGAGAGAGATCATGCGTTAAAGAACCTGTCTGTAGCAGCCACCTGTCTATAAAGGCCATGATTTTTGTTTCCCTTTGGTGGCCACTATACATAGGTTTCACTGTATCTGCCACATGTGTGTAGTGTTGTGTGTCAGAAGAAGAGAAGCCTAGGTTCTCATTTGTGGGAGCTCATTGACACCACTGAGTATGGAAACAGCTAAAACTGGGAATGAAGACTAAGCCCTCTTCCCTGCCTGCCTCAGCCTTGGACATAGGCTAGAAGGAGGGATGCCGGTAACAAACTTACTTGAACAGCCCAAAATATATTGTTTTAAAGTGTATATACAGTATATACAAAAAAGCTCCAGTAGTCCAAATTAGTCATAAGAGAAGCTAGGTATTTAAGGAAGGGGAGAGAAGTCCACAATGGGAAAGTTTTGAATAACATGTTTAAAAAGTGAAGTAACTTTTAAAGACAGCCCGTTCCTTTTGCATATCACCACAAAATCATCGAAACATTGGCAAAACATATAGAGAAGTGTTAGCACGCTGTATATTCATAATTTGAAACTGATACGTAGTGTAAAATTCAAATAATGCACGTAAACAACGTCTGATTAATAGTCTTTACCTCAGGCTCTTAGCAGTTTGTGTTGAAATATCTGCTTTATTGATTAATCTGTTTATTAAATTATAAAACGCATTATGAACAAAAATTGTTCTACAGAAGGAATCATCTCCAAAGTTTGGTAATTACTCATAAAATTAGGATTTCTCACATGCATAATAACCACATAGATACTGTAACAAAGACTAATACTTTTTCCGTGGAACGAAAAAATTCGGTTTGAAATTTAACGGCTACAATTTTTACATCTACAGAAAGCTTCAACATGCTATATTCTTGGACATGGTCTTGAATCACACTTTCTTCAATTTACTATCGTGATAGACGATTTCAAATTTTAAGCTTGCAAAAGGGATGGACAATCTTTAAAGTACATGCAGATTGCTGAATGTGCAATAATTATGTCTCTTTTGAAGGCATGACTGCAGTAATTTGAACGGTTAGGTCTCTGTGTCACTACAGTAGTCACAGCTTATCCACAAGCAGATAAGGGTGAGCAAGTCACTCTCTCCAGCATATCAATGGGAAGATATGGTAACTAGTGATGGTTCACTGCATATAATATACATATGTATGTACATCTTCAAGTAGTTTTGATCGGTCTGTCAAGTTTGCAGTGATGCAGATTTAGTATTTTCCATCCACAAATGTGTTTTTCTGATAACACATGCCTATTTCTCTTGACAAGACAGGAATTATTTAGATCCTCTTGCAAGCTACATGTAAGTTAACTGCATGCAGCTTTTTTAAATGGTAAAGAAGTTCATATATATTAATGCAAGTAGGCCGTGGAACTTTGAGGGTGGAATTTAATTTCAACCAGGATGGCGACCACCTTCCTTCTTGTAAAAGCAGAGCCTTTTATTCACTTTGAATAGGTCTTCTGAACTTGTTTTCTCTAAGCTTTGAGTCTTACCCTGCAGCCGTCATGTCAAACACACAAAAACAATAACTTGGAATACTGCCATTAATAAATATCTCCCCAATCTAAATTTGTTCATGTTGCTACAGGTTGTTTTGCTGTGCATGTGCTTTCCAAGTGCATGTGCCAAACATGTGTTATGTCACACACACATTATTTTTATTTACGCAAATTTATTTTGCAATTTGCTGTACAGTTGTGAATTCAACAACACACAAAAATATTGCCACATATCATTGAACGCATTTTCGTTACGAAATGCATCAGACATAGACTAAGCGCATGCACCTCATGCCTGCAGGCATTCCCTTGCCCCATAGCTAGCTAACGATAGTTCTGATCTCGAAAAAAAAACCATGCTCGGCAGTGCTAGCGAACATGCATGTCTGGTCTCAGCAAAGTGCGCGCTCGCTGAAATCATGTAACAAAACATCAAGTGTGCTGCTGCACGCGTATCTGTTGGTCTCACGATGGGGTGCAGGTACATACTATGGGCGGTACGTGTGGTCAGCACAGTCTGTTTTCTCTCATTTGTGTGTACACACACATATCATAGTGGGCTTGGGGACATTGTATTGCACAAAGCTTGGGTGTCATTCATGAAAAAGAACCCACGAAAACGTCTGCAACCCTATCATGCGCAATAGTATCTCTAGTTATAATAAAGGCTTATACAGTATTATCCAACATCATAATGTACAGCCTGTTACACATCAGACACAAAGTCTTTGCCTTATAATACACTCAACCAAGTAAGTCCCTGTGAATCATGATCTTTCAAGCACACTTCATTGCATGTCATTCTATGTTTTACATCACATTGAATGAAGTGTTCAATAATTGATAGGTCCATCATCTGCTGCTATCACCTCATGATACCTCTTCAGTGTACTCTTGATCATCGTTTTTATGTGATGTTGATTCAGGTTGCCCCAGGCTTTCTGTACAAAGTGCTGGAATTCCTCCAAACAGAATTGTCCTTCACCTTCAAGTTGGCTTTCTTGGTGTTCTCAATGGAGGACCTCTTAGTTACCGACTGCTTTATTCTGACTTGCGTGCTACGTAACAAAGGCACTTTCTATTTTTTTGGCACGTAGATGCTAAACATTAATGTGATTCAAAAGGAACATTCTGGAGATGTGGATGTAAGCACATGCACGTAATCACTTCCTCCTGTTTGGCAAGAAAACATTCTGCTTTCTCGGATCTCAAGTCTATTTTTGTGAGGAATGAAATGGGTAGGAGTGACAAAAGGCAATAACCTTTTCCCTTATATTCATGTGAGCTCAACTCCAAATAAGGATGTCATAACAATTACATGTGCAGACAAGTGAGATAATGCTACCGCATGCATCTGACAGGCTTAATTTCCAGAATAACCATTTTTCAATGTAAGAGAATAGAAAAGGCTTGACTAGTACTGCACAATATCACCTTTTTCTATTAGCCGATTATCAAGTCAATACATTGTGTGGTGAATAAATCAGTTAAAATACCTAATGCTCACTATCTTAACTTTTAATCTGCCAATTAATGTTGCAAAATATTTTTTTCAGCAAATGATAGATCTTTCATGTTCTTGTCCACAACAGCAGTGTTTGTAAGCATCTTCAAGAGTAGGATAAATAACAAAATCTCTGAAAGAAAGAAACAAACAAATTAAAGGGCACAAGTTTTGCACTGATGAAATACTCATTCAATTAGCAACAACCTCCCAAATCTTTCTCTGAATCTCCAAAAAGCTAGCAAAAATGTGTAAAGAGGGGCAACATTTGGCTTCCACGATTGGAAGGAGAAGCCAAACTCCCAGAAGACCACATTCTCTCCCCCTCACTAAAACCTCCCTCGGTAAGCTCATTGAAGTTTCTTGGCTAGCTTTCAAAGAAAAAGAAGCCCTCTATTTCAAGCCATTCTAGCTTAAGCCTTTACACTTCATACAGAATCGAACACGCCATCTGACAATTTCAACAACAAAAAATTGCTATTTTGGCTATAAATTGATTATGACATGGGGTGGGATAAAATGATAAAGGTTCTGGGTAATCAAGGGAAGCAGCTTAGTGGTTCGTTAATATCACACATTGATATTTTCTCCTGGCCTGAATTAGGTATCGTGAAGCAGAAAACACTTATTGATAGAAATAGGCTAGAAGTTTTCTCTCCTCAAATACGTACTGTACAATGTATCAATGAAGGAGAGACTAAATAGGAAGCATGTTGAAACAGCTTATTCAATGTTGCAATAGTTGGGTCTTCATTTATGGATCAAAGCTGCAAATAAGTACATCAGACTTCTCAGGAATACAACAAGAATGTGTGGAAAGTGCTGGTATTCTGCCAGCCATAAATGGGAGACTGCATACTGAAACTAATGTGCAATGGGTTTCCCCTTGTTAGTTGGCAGAGGGATATGGTGGACTCTGGAAAACTTCCCTAAAGCTTGCCGGCTGATAAGCAAGCTTATCTAATTTTCAGGAAGCTTTTACTAGCAAAATGCACGCTATTTGCATCATCATTGGTTGTACAACACACTGTATGTGCCAACTTCTGTCTCATGGGGATGGCCATTATAAACCAGGTAAATGACCTGACCTACACCTGTATCTAGCTCTCATTATATATCAGGAGTTATCACACATCCAACTCTCACTACAATTGTATTCTAGATGAACCCATTTTATCTGATAGCTTATCTCACAGAACTGATTATCATTCAAGGTCAGTTGAACTAATCCTTACATCACCATAGTTGCAACACCATACAAAAAGAACCATCAGACCATCAAGAGTTCATCCTCACAAAACACGCTCCTGAAAATCACATCCCCACTTACATAGTATGGACAATCAGGAATAGCTTTGATCGGGGTGCTGTTGCATATAGGTTATCAATTATTGTAACTGACCATCAATGGTCACTACCGTGGCAACAGGTGCAATAATGAGAGCTCATTGGCTATCGCCATGGTAGTTACCATAGATGGTAAGTTACAATAATTGAAAACTTCTATGTAACATGGCCCGAGCATCAGATATACTGCACTGTCCTTCCAAACTCATTATTGGGAGGAAAAATACAATCGCCTTCTTTTATACAGGCCTCAATTAATGCCAAAATCCTTCTTCCGCTTGCCTACAAAGCAGGTCATTCCAACGCCTCCTCCTTCCCCCCAGTCCAGTCTGTTTACATCGCGTCGTAACCGAGCGGGAGGAAGGGTCTACCGAGGTTCCGTCCCCGTTCATCATGGCCCTTGGTTGAAACGAGAGGAAACGAAGCACATGCTGGATTGATTCCACTAGAATCCCACAGATCCGTGATTCACTTCCAGCAGACTCGCAGTATTAATACCCACAACGCATCGGGACATACAAATGTTTGGCCTAGAAAAATGCTGCAAGATGTACAAGTACTGGAAGCGTCTTGACTCTCAAATTAGCTTGCCATGCAGCCACAATTTAGTTAATGCGGTTGCGCAAGTATTCTCCACTGACCAAGGTTTAAATCCTTCAAAATCTGGGGAGATCACTGTTTTGAAGAAACATATGATCCTAAACTAAAAATAGGTCTGTGAGGGTCAACTGAGATATGGAATCCATGCATGTTATTAAAGTCCCAGTTGCTCGCACCGTAAATATTCTGTATGAAACATGCACTTGCAATAGGATTTACTGACCAAGCGACATACCCTCCAATCTCCAGTTCTCAAGTAGGCTTACATGTATAATCTGAATGGACCAGCTACAAAGTCCACATGAAATGCCAATCTACAGATGTTAATTCCATGCAGTACTGTAGCTTTCTATTCCCATACATTGAAACTGTATCTCCATCTGGCTGCAATAGAGGTCTCAACTGACCAGCCTACAGTGTAAGCACTACAAATCCTCCACAATTTGAGGAATCCTCTAGTTGGTTGAGTCAGACATACATTTGAATTTGTACACTGGTAAGAGGATTCTCCATGGACCATTATCTGTCCCCTGACCAACAGAATTTCATACATATTTTACCACTGACTAGCTTCCAACTGAGGAATATTTTTTTTTTCTAACATTAGGGTTAAAGACAAGAACAGAGGCAAAAGTGCAACTGAACTCCAGCTTTCTGTTCTCTTGAGCAGGACTTCATTATCAATACTTAATTATTTTCCCCACTTCTCTGTTGACTGACCAAAATAATTTTGTATTCTGTCAGACTATGGATGGGTATAGGCAAAAGCTAATAGTGTAAGAACAAAGTTTAGGGGTACAGGCACAATTTCTCCAGAGAGGAACTAGAAATGCATTGGCACTTCAAAGTAAAGTTCCTAATGACTTAGATCCATCTAATCATGATGATGTTTAGTTTGAAAACATGAAAAGGTTCAAACTTTTCTGATATTTTCTATCACCCTCTTATGCTATATATGTGCCATTACGATAAAGCTTTCACTCCAAGTGATGTTGCCGGACATATTCCACTGCCCTGACATACCTAGACATATCAAGATGCGACACAGGATTGGACATTGACAACATAATAACATCAATGCAACACCATTGACTATGGAGAGCCATCATGAATGGAGAATGCCACTCAAACTAAGCAAGTAAGCAAGCTTCCTTGCATAAATTTGCATAAAATGACCTATTTCCAGATAACGTTACAGCAAAAAATGCTGACAACATAAAGTGGCATACTTGCACAACACAACAATACTTACGGGGGCAATACACTCTGTACACCTCTTCATGGAATATACATTACATGTGAGCAAATTGTTCAACGTGCATTCAAAGTTGTTGAATTATCTTATCACGTCTGCCAATCACTGACCGCTCGACGACAGTAGGAACTAATTCTCTATCTACGGGCCCAATTTGTCACATCCTGGAGAGCGAGTGATAACGGAGAAGCCCCCCTCGGTCCAAGACGGCCCCCTCGGACAGAAGGAAGCCCCGCCCACTCCTACGAGGAGGGGAAAGGCTAGAGAGAGAGAACTCGTCGTCGACTAACTGGCTGCTAATCTCCTCTAAGATGGGTTATTTCCAGAATCATGTTATGAGCAGCAGGAATCGCCTTCTCTCTCTTTCTTTAACCTCCATTTTTCCCAGAAAGAATCAAACTTAGTGGTGACAGAGTAAGATCTCTAAGTCCTCAAGCCTGCTTGATAAGTCTGCCCGCACTCAGACACTCTAGGGCTGTCTTCATTAGGCCATAGTTTTAAAATAGCCCGCTAATTTCTGAGTGATTAGCTAGCCCGAGGAGAAAATAGCATGCTATTTATGTAATTTAGACCAAAGCGGCAAAATTGGGTTGAGAGATCTCTTTGATCAATCTTCAGATCAATAGGTAAAATGTTAAATGCTAGTTCGTAATGCATCTCCATTAGACTCTAACTCTTAAAATCTAAAACAAGATTCGCCACACGCATCAGCTTGCAGCAGATACTGCAGTGCATTACATAACAACCACAGCTGAAGGCTTATGAGCTGCGATGTGGGTGGGCAAAAAAGCATGCTTTTCCTAGTTTCAGTCTCATCAAGACATGATTACTATCTGTATTTTCCAGATAAGAAAAAAACATTTCAGTGTCATACTGATGCAGACCCATCTTCCTCAGCTGATTCTCGATCAGAAGGTCAGATGAACTATCTCTGATTATCTTCAATGACTTCCATGTACAGTATTTTTATGATAGCTCCGCAAAAATGCTAATTGTGATGCATATTGAAGCACACCTTCATCCTCTGCTTAACCTTCTCCGTCCTATGTTCACACTAACAAACAAACAGGTTTTTCATAGCTTGGTCCTGAAAGGGTTAAACTTCAATGAATGGGGGGGGGGGGGGGGCTCTGTATGGACAATCAAGTATGGGGATATTGGGAAAGTTAGTATGCAAAGGGTTTCATACGGGTCTGGAACGAACTTCCAGCTTTTCACCAGCAGTGGGGTTTAAAGAGTCGATGAAAACTGCTGCGGAAACATTCTCGTTAGTCTGGCTACTGATTTGTCGTCGGAGTCAGCCACTAATCACATGGATTATTCCCAGGGACTGGAGGTGGTACAGAATGATAAGACTGACATTAGTGGAAGAGGCATTTTTCAAGAGAGCAAAGTGGCTTTTAACATTCAACATCATGCAGTGCTTAAGAAGAAGAAACAAAAATTTTGTTTTTTCTAGTGTAATCCTTATGAATAT
>OZ022576.1:33864841-34049841 GCA_963669155.1 Arbacia lixula
CGACGGACGGACGACGGACGGACGACGGACGGACGCCATTTGGATCCCTTAGTCTCGCCTTCACCTCCGGTGGGCGAGACAAAAAGTACTCTATGACTAGGCATATATGAGAGGTAGTAGCTATCATGAGGAATATATGACAGGGAGTACTTGTTACAAGATATAGAACAATTTATATCCCTCATTGATTTATTCTAGTTCGTTGATTGGTTGAAAGGGTGTCACGTGAACAGAAATAGATGAACTATTGAGCTCAGAGGGAAAAAAGTACTATTTCGTGACGTCATGTCAAAAATAATCGCCCTTTTCCCTCTGTCCCGATATCGATTCACCCCAGGTAAATGCGCGACACGCAAAATATACGCGATACATTTCTTTCCAGCTGATTTTTGGCGTTTCAGTGGAAAATCATTGGGTGCGCTGGGGGAACTCCCGCAGTGTTGCGGCCGAGGCGCAACTTGAATTTCCCTTGGTTTGCTCAAGCCACAGGAAATAACAAAACATCTGGATCAAGCTCCTGCGTTCGGAGCTTACAGCATGGACACTATCACAAGGCTCATGGTAAGGATTAAATCAATAAACAAAGAATATATCAATGAAGGATATAAAAAAATATTTCATGATCTTTACTCGGGATCTTTGTGGAATCTATTGGTCCCCTTGGTGAAGTGGAGGGCGTGCAATACCATTTTCCCTCGACCTGCCATCTCGTGAGAATAGTACCGCACACCCTCCACTTAACCTCAGTGCAAATAGATTCCACAAGATCCCTCATGATCAAGAAATATTTATATAATATCTATTGCTCTATTGATTACAAAGGAAATATTGGGAAATTAGTACTTTATCATATAATACATTAAAAAAATATGAACAAAGTTAGTGACCAACTTATTACAGGGCATTTATCATATCTGTCCCTCTACCAACACAAGTTGGTTTACTACAATCAGGCATATTGACCTACAAATGACCAGCTGATGACGTTAAGAAATGGCTCTAATTCATTGGTTCCTCTGATAGGCACACACTGCCGATCGGTCTCCAGCCGCCAGGATTAAAAGTGCTCTTGCCTGGGTTGAATTCAGCGTCAAGCCCTGTCTTAACCGATCAACCCAAGAGCCTAAATCCATCCCTGGCTGGGAGCGAGCAGCGCTGCCCCCTGGGAAACTCTCCAGAGTAATGCCCAATCACCAGGAAATCAACCATGGCATTCCATCGCTGCAGCTCGGCTGCCCATCCTCGACCAGACAACTTCATGCAATGATAACATTAATACAACCACGATATACCCAACTCTATTTCTATACATGTTTTTGTTTACAAGTGTCCGTTTTGAGTTTTGCAAACTAATTGGATATGTCATGCAGACGGAGGACTGACCTTCAATCCACAAGTTTTCCTTAGCCCATGGTCTCTATTCATCTCTTCAAATGAAACAAATTTTGCTAGGTTAAATGTTTTTGGTCCCACATCCTACAGTTTTTGACTGTTTTTCTGCGTTTTTTTTTTTCTTTTTTTTTACATGTCATGTTGCACTTTTCTGGCTGTTGTTCCTGCATCTCCCATTTTCTTTCATCTTTTCCTTCTTCTCTCGCTCTCTTTTTTAAAATCTTTTTCTCTGTCTCTGTCTCTGTCTCTCTATCACTTTCTCTTTCTCTCTCTCTCTTTCTCCATCTGTCTACCTCACTTGTTCTGTCTCACTCTCTCTCTCTCTGTCAGTCTCTGTCTCCCATTCTCTCTCTCTCTCTCTCTCTCTCTCTCTCTCCATCTGTCTACATCACTTGTTCTGTCTCACTCTCTCTCTATCTGTCTCCCATTTTCTCTCTCTCTCTCTCTCTCTTTCTCTCTCTCTCTCTTTCTCTCTCACTCTCTCTCTCTCTATCTGCCCTTAAAAACAGCCTTCACAGAATTCCCTTTTGTCATATTGTCGCCCACTAGAAATACATCAACACTTCCACATCTTACATAACAAACTCCACTTGAGGAAATTGGCCAAGGCAGTCTTAGAACTGTGGGTGAGTGGTTATGTAATCAGTACATGAGCCAATGCCCTGGAGCTCAACAATGATCATGCGAGATCCCTGCAAAGCTCCTGTAAAGAATGACATCATGCCATGACATAATACAGGTACGCACCTGCTGGGGTAGGACAGCATCTGTGCCGATGAGCTGAGCGTCCCTGCTGATTGGCTGCTCCTCACCCACGCTGACTTGCGATTGGCCCATACCCGAGGTCATGTGATCGCTGCTTGTCTGTAAGTCGTCCCCTGAATGACCTATGGCGGACGCATCGCCTGATAGCTCTGTAATGACAGGAGGAAGAGAGGCTTTGTCATGACAATGTTTTCCCCATTTCTTCCATGCCTTTTCTTTCAACAATGACAACTTCATTCACTGGAGGAGTTCATGGCATTTTGTATAGCAAGAAACAAACAGAGAAAGAAACCAATGTCAATAAGAAATAGTCAAATCTGAAGATATTGTAACAGTAAAAGCTTCCTGTAAATCAATGTACATATTTAATAGAAACTTGTAAAGATTGCCATACGTTGACCTATCAACACAGACACATTTTGATTCAAAAAGCGAACAATGATTTCTTACAACTGACTAAAACATCCCCCAAATAAACACATGAAAATTGAATTGAGCATTAGTTATTGTAATACCTTAGCTTTACCAATGCACAACACCAAGTATTTTCAAGATACTTCATTTTACTCAAGCCTGTACATGTCATAGACCAGACTACACTCTTTACATGTATGTGCCATTTGTGTAATTGTTTGACAGCAATGTACATACACTACAGCTCAAATGAATTGGCATTGGGTAAAAGGAAAGGAAAGAAATGGAAGGAACCTCAGGTTTGAACCGTGGTATACTTTGTCCAGTTCAGCATGAAACAAGATGCTTTAGCCTAAAAAGCATAGAGTTTCATGCTGGACTGGACAAAATATACTGCGGTTCAAAACTGCGACTCCTTCCCTTTCCCTTTAGCCGTGCCAATGCCTTTGAGCTGTAGTGTACATCCCATCATTCAACAGTTTGTATAGCACACAAAGGTTTGGGTAACATGGAATATGGGATAATCCGAAGAATACACTACACATGTAATGTACCATCTCCACATATCACATACAGATTACGTCAAAATGGCTAAATATAACCAGCAGCCCTTGGGACAGGGAAGTGTTCCTAACTGACTCTGAAGGCTACTGAGAGGTAGCGACAACCACATGTGGCTCCTTGATGTCACCTGTGACATTGGCAAGATGGCACGGCAACAGGTACACAGATATGACACTCAGGTGTCCTAGATGCACGACCCAGATACTGTAGATACCAGGCTGCATCGAACCAAACCTGATCTTTAAACTCATCTCCTAAAGTAGGTCTGTCATCATCCCCATTATCTGTGCATGGATTACCTGTGGATTAAATCAAATGTGATGTATTTCACCTTGGGAATGGAGTATAGAGAAAAAAAAGGAAGATGCACTATAAAAGGTCATGTGCATGTCTTATGAAATACAAGAGAATGCTCTGACTCCTTTTTTCTAGTTCAATGACTGTATCGTGCTGTATCATTTATAAATAACATTTTTGTGTGGGCAGGGGATGGAAGGGAAGATATTCTCCAGATCATGTTTGGTGGAATCCTGTATTACTCATGTCAGGGAACATCAAACTAGCATGACAATCAAATATTCTAAACTTGTAGAAATCATCTGGTGCCAGGCAATTCCTCCTACACATGCTGCGTGGGTATAACTGGCATAAGAAGTTTACTTGCTCAAAAAAATACATTTTTTAATTTCTTCATCACATTAAGGTAACTTTATCAATTGTCTTCTCAAAAAAAGTGTTTTAAAAATCACCTCAAGTCTATAGTAATATTAAGTTATTAGAATTTGAATAAATAACTGGACTTGAATACAGGATTCTACATGTATAATTGAAAGCCATTTGTACATGTGAGTACAATGTTTAATTTCTTTGACGTGCTGTGCGTTTTTCTTTCTCTTTGACATCCATGGACGTGGGATTAAGCTCTTGCCGTCTCAAAAAATTTCAACAGGTCGTGCGTCGTTCAGCTGGCATGGTAACGTGACGGCCTGACATCTAGAGGTCATGAGGAAGCCGCTCTGACGAGATAAGTCCCAGCGAAGCTTGAAAAATGTTTCGGCTGATGAGCTCTCAGCAGGGTACAGACCAACATGAATGACATTCAAGGAGACAGGCTTTTTGCTTGTTAACAGCATGTTTAATTCAACCGTCCTCATGTCCTCATTCCGTGTAAAGGCAAAGTGAATATTTCCAAAAATACCGGTCTGTGACCTCACACGATAATGACACAATTTACGTAGTAACGTACATCTGTGCATTTCCCACACGCTTCATAGTATTATTAGTGGCATGAAATGGTTGGGAAGGATACAAACAATTATTGAAAGGTAGAAATGACATTACTTTTTATGTTGGCAATGTCACTAATGTTCTTTGTCTCAATTTTTGAGGCACCATAAGATCAGTACAATATGAGAAAAGTGTTAACAAAACAGTAGGGTTCCATTATGTGGAGTGGTACAGTAATTTTGATCTGTGACAATGTGACCAAGTTTAGAGGACCTGAAAATAATCTTTCTTTTGGTTCATCCCTCATAACAGCTAACCAGAACAACCTGTGCATCAGTGTCAAATACAGGTAAATATGTTATCCAAAATTAGTGACAATGTTCAGAAAAATTAACTGCAAACTGTACATCTCTTTTGTCAGTTGTGAATATTCAGTCATTGATGGAAGATTTTTCTAACAGAGTTCTAGCTCTTTATCATTATCTCTAGGTCAATGACATTTTTTACTACGAATGAGAGACAGATCAGGGCCCTGTTGCATAATACTTACCATTGATGGTAACTTTGCCATCAATGGCAACTTATAGGGTAACTTTGAATTTGATTAGCTGTTGAGTGATGTTACCATGGTTACTTACCATTGATGACAGATTTACTGTTAATGGTAAGCTTTATGCAACGGGGCCTAGACCTTATATCCAGATGTGTTACATGAATTACACTTTAATTCACATAATTTATTGTCAGCTTGAAAGATATAATTTCCACCAAGGTTCAGGCTATATGAGTGTGTTCCACTCAGTGGGGGCCCTACCACCAAGCTTGGCTTTTCTAGGGGTACCAAACCTTGCGTATTCAGCAATATGTATCAATAATATGTCATACAATTTTGTATCATTATTGTATACTTAATGTGTGTTTTGAAGAAAGTCAAATCAATTCAATTCAATTCACTCCCAACAATGTAAAATTCTCCAACTTCACACCACTCGAACAAAGACAGTGCTAGCTACATGTAGCATTCAATGTTGCAGGGCATGAACTTCTCACTTCCCCTCCTCCGTAAGGCAGTAAATGTTCTAAATCTTGGAGCAGATTCAATTGGACCTGCCCTCTTTATCACATACTCCTTGGCGATGGCATGAAGCATGGTCTTAAATGTTCTAACTTAATTATGGTTTAGCACATGTACATATAAATGCAATAAGGAAACCCTCTGATCAACTCATATTACGACTGAAAATATGTATTCAATCAACATTCATGTCTACTCCTGATTAATGTTCTCTGCATTAATAATACCCCTAACCACAATTTTATATTTGCATCTTCTTGTTTCCCAAGATCCAGCTAAGACAATGGGATAATGTCCAATCATGATGATTTCTGAGATGGGTAAGAAGCAGGATGTTAGTCACTGTCCCATGTAAAACACAATAAAAGAGCATGAGAAAGGAGCACTGTCAGTGGCGGGCTCCCTAAATCTAATTTTGACTAATGATTCATGTGCGTGCGATTCAAGTGCGTGCAACAGGCACCTACACATTCAGGCAGAAATCCACGATAACTGACACACAAATCACATACAAGCAATAGCTCATCACTTAATGTCTAAATGGGACATGAGCAAGTGCACACAATCTTAAAGGTAAAGGGTGCAGGCAGAAGTGGTCATGATTACGAGCTGTAATCATGGCAGAACCGTTTCCACCCAAGAGTATACATGTATATACTGTTACTGGCTCATAGCCAGTTCGAACGTTACTCCAAGTCTTAAATAATGGGAAGCTGAATCAGACAGGTTTAATCTGGTATCTGGTATGGGATTACAAAATCCCGCAATGAAGTCATTTTGAAATTCTCCATGCAGAATATGTAAATCTTGTCACAGTGATATCACACAACTTTCTAGTTGTTAATTTTGACAAAATATCCTTTAAAAAATAATTTATCTACAACAATAAAAAACGGCAGCACCCATAATGGTATTGGCAATGTCAAACTAATAAACAAATATGTAGACTGTCAATATTTTTTTCTTTAAATTTAGTCTCTCCTCCTAACTTAAGAGCAAAACTTTCCTGTCTCTATCATCTCATCATGGAAAAGGAACTAAAATGCATTGTTATAGATAAATACACCATCACCTATTTCTATAAGCCCTGTTATTTCTGTATCACAAATTCAACAGAAACAAGTTATTTTTAAGATAATCATGGCTGTGCTGCATTCAATCCCTAATCCAGCTTAAAAAAAGCTTTCCTAAATATTTCTTGAGAACACATAGTTTGACTGTCTGTTAAGGAAATCACTGATAAAGTTTTGAAAGATTTGGAAATGACACATTACATTATAAACTAATGTGTACTGAGCATGATTGTGCTCAAAAATGTCATAAATGCCATTCAGCTGTTCCAAAGCTACAGCAAGCAACAGACTAAACATGGACTACAACTGTCAGATCCTATTTAGACACATGTGATCATGACAGTATGTACATTCTGCACAATATAACAACAGTATCGAAGACATGAGTAATAACATCCATGTACGTCTGAATGTGACACAAGTACCACTGCTCCACAGGAATCAGACAGTATCGATGAGACAGAATTCAAGATGCACGGCAAGCATTTAATTATAAAAATCAATAGAGGCCCAGTGAGAAAACTGCCATGATGCATTACATATTCTGCATGGAGAATTTCAAAATGACATCATTGCGGGATTTTGTAATCCCATACCAGATACCAGATTAAACCTGTCTGATTCAGCTTCCCATTATTTAAGACTTGGAGTAACGTTCGAACTGGCTATGAGCCAGTAACAGTTACTGACTATGGAGATACATGTCTCCATGCCAGTGCAAACAGGCTGCTGAGCCTAAACAGTACAGATCATGTACCGTACACTAAGAAAACTGGGCAAAAAATATCATAGAGCCACTAACTGAGGAGATACAGGTCTCCTTGCCAGTGCAAACATGTTACCTGATCTAAAGAGTACAGACCTCACAATGAATACTTTTCATGCAGGGAGAGGGGAAGGGAGAATGGCGGGGAGAGGGGCGGGAGAGGGGACGGGAGAAGGGAAGGGAGAGGGGCAAGGAGAAGGGAAGGGAGAGGGGAAGGGAGAGGGGCTGGGAGAATGGCAAGGAGAGGGGATGGGAGAAGGGAAGGGAGAGGGGCATGGAGAAGGGCAGGGAGAGGGGCAGGAAGAGGGGAAGGAAGAGTGGAAGGAAGAGGGGAAGGGAGAGGGGCAGGGAGAGGGGCAGGGAGAGGGAAGGGGAAAGGGGAAGGGAGAGGGGAAGGGAGAGGGGAAGGGAGAGGGGAAGGGAGAGGGGAAGGGAGGATGGCAGGGAGAGGGGCAGGGAGAGGGGCAGGGAGAGGGGCAGGAAGAGGGAAGGGAAAGGGAAGGGGAGAGGTAAAGGAAGAGGGAAAGGGAGAGGGGAAGGGAGAGGGGAAGGGAGAGGGAAGGGGAGAGGGAAAGGGAGAGGGGAAGGGAGAGGGGAAGGGAGAGGGGAAGGGAGAGGGGAAGGGAGTGGGGAATGGAGAGGGGAAGGGAGAGGGGAAGGGAGAGGGGCAGGGAGAGGGGCAGGTAGAGGGGCAGGGAGAGGGGTACGGGTATGGGCAGGAATAGGGGTAGGAGCAAGGATAGGGAGAGGGAAGGGGAAAGGGGAAGGGAGAGGGGAAGGGAGAGGGGAAGGGAGAGGGGAAGGGAGAGGGGAAGGGAGAGGGGAAGGGAAGGGAGAGGGGCAGGGAGAGGGGAAGGGAGAGGGGCAGGGAGAGGGGAAGGGAGAGGGGCAGGGAGAGGGGCAGGGAGAGGGAAGGGGAAAGGGAAGGGGAGAGGTAAAGGGAGAGGGAAAGGGAGGGGGAAGGGAGAGGGGAAGGGAGAGGGAAGGGGAGAGGGAAAGGGAGAGGGAAAGGGAGAGGGGAAGGGAGAGGGGAAGGGAGAGGGGAAGGGAGAGGGGAAGGGAGAGGGGAAGGGAGAGGGGAAGGGAGAGGGGAAGGAAAGGAATGGAGAGGGGAAGGGAGAGGGGAAGGGAGAGGGGCAGGGAGAGGGGCAGGTAGAGGGGCCAGGAGAGGGGTACGGGTAAGGGCAGGAATAGGGGCAGGAGCAAGGATAGGGGGTGGGGCAAGGATAGGGGCAGGGGAAATGGGGTACAAGCATATTTAAAAGAAGGGAAAAGGAGAAATGAAGAAATGGTGATATATACCAAGACTGGCGATGAAACACAGCATTAGAAGTTCAAGGAGAGGTCCCATGAATTCTATTAAACCTAACTACAGAAGCACATGAATCACCACTTCCTCTGATGTTCTTCAATGAGGTAAGCCTCTTTTTAAGAGACAGGAGGAAATTAGAGTGCACAGACTCAGACTCATCTCCCAAGACTTTGATCTATGACAGATACATATATGCATGCATACAGAAACAAACAACACAAATCAATCACAATATACTGTCCACAAGGAAATGTGTAAAAGCTGCGTTTGTTTTGCAGCTTGTACAGCGGATATGTCACAAGAACTCCCCAAAAAGTGTCAAATGCCTGTGAAATTGAAAGAGTGCTTATTCATAGTACTCTTCGCAATGATAAAAACAGTTGAATATACACATCTATATGCAAGATGAAGTTTTTGAGAAAAGTGACTTTTGTTTTTGGACAGGTTCTTCCTCCTTTCTTAGGCCTGTCTTCAATTTACATGCTTTAGACTGTAATAACACACCATCAAAGTTTATTGAATGATGTATCTGGTTATTTATACAGTCATCTAACCAAGATTTTGAATATCTCCAATGAGATCCACGATTTGAAACAGAAATTCAGGATTCGCTCCTCACAACTGCCAAGAGACAGAAACAAACACACATCCTCATCAACATCGGTTTTTTTTTTTTAAATCCTACTTTTAACTGCTTATGAGACATAGTAGAGCACTTTGGGGAATATTTCAAAAATATTCAAAATCATTCTTTTTCTCTCTAAAAATGTCAATAGAAGTATTGTATAAATAATAACATGGGTTGTCTTCTGTTTCTTCCAAACAGCGCAAAATACCTACAGCATCGGAAGAGCATAGGAACATGTGTCATCACTCCTGCTACAAAGCATAATTTTACAAGACAAAAATAAAACATTAAAGTTGAACAAGTTTTAAAATTACAAAATTAAAATTCAAAACTTATTCCCTTTTCAAAAGCAGGCAAACCTTTCTTGAACATATATTTACTGATGTATGACCGCTTGAACACAGGGATGCAGTTCCCATATTTCTAAGTACTCGCTTTAGCATTCATAATGGAACCAATGGACCCTGGGAGACCTCGCTGCTCCATTTGGATTCATGTTCAGTTTAAGAGAATGTTCGCATACCTGGGTCTGACGGATGTATATGGCCACACATGTCTGTCTCATCTTGGTCTAGAGAGGGCAGCGTTTGTCTTGGCTGCCTGGGCGTAATGATAATCTGCCTGGTGTTTCCCTCAGTCCCAATGCTGTGGCCTTCATTTCCCTGGGAGGATCGATTTAATAATAAATTAATACAAGCAAACATACCAGCAAGGAAGTACCTGTTTTTCTTGAACCTATCAGAATTTGGTATATCACTGATATTGTTATAAAAAAAAGGAATCACTCTAACGTATAATTCAACAATTTAATTTCAGAATGTTATTGCTCAAGTAATTCCCCCTTTAACAATTAGATAACATTCCATCTTCACTTCTATTTGATTTTTGACACAAGTTCTTTCATCATTTCGGCTTTGATATTTGAAAGCAAGCAATGTAACTTCCTTCCACAAAGAGCATGCCTCAAAATAGAGGACTAAAGCAGTAATTTTCCCATCCTGCTGTGAGTAAAGTGCATAAATCTTAGAATCAAGCATTCTTTTTCTGAAGACCCGTTGCCCGGTGACCTACCTATAAGTGGGACATTATTATCAAGATTTGTTTTAACATGAGAAAGCAAGCTGCACATTTTTCTTTCACATAGTATAAAGGGTTCCCACAAGCAGCCATACTGGAGGACAAACAATAAAAACTGTGCATCAGACCATGCAAAGTCATTGTTTACATGGTCTGATGCACAAGTTTTTATTGTTTTGTCCTCCGATATAGCTGCTCGTGGGAACCATCTATAGATGGTAAAGTGGAGGCCTGGGGGTGTTTCACCAAGCTGTTTGTAAGTAACTTACGAACCACTTTATGAACGACTGGCGATCCCTTCTTGTGCTAAATGCGTTATCACACTTTGTTCATTGAGAATCTGATTTAGCACAAGAAGAGATCACCGGTCGTTCGTAAAGTCGTTCGTAACTTTCGAACAGCTTGATGAAACACCCCTCTGAAGTACTAATTCCCCACCCTGCTGTGAAGTAAAGTGCATTCACCTCAGAATCCAACATCTATGGTCAGACCTACCGGTAAGTTGGTGACCTGGATGATGATGTGGTTGTCTGCATGTACCGTGGTGCAGGTGAGATTGGAGCCCATGAAGAGCGCACTCGTTGCTGGCAGGTTGGACAGGGCCGACTGGCTGATGGCCAGGGGGGACAGGCCGGTAGTCTCTGCACTCTCAATGCCCCCCGCACCCACTGGAGGACAAGGAACCATTAGGAGAGATACATGGGTTTCGCTCATGGCAGTTCCAACACACAACTACCTAATTCATCGCTTCTAGTCTCTATTTCTTGTTATAGTGTATGATACACAACATCTTGGAAGATATGTGTTGGACAGTTTTTAATATTTCGAGGCACAATATCAAAGAGCCTCAATCATGTTAAGGATTACACCCAGACAGCATGGTTTGGCATTCTCCAAAAATAAATGCAGTAATTTAAAATCTTGCATTCTGCCCTTGAAGTCTTTGTGGAGGTTGCAATTATTCAATCTTTTTACAGTGTTTAGTTCCAGACCAGTATAAGGACTCCCTATGCAGAAGTGCAATAACAAAAGGACGGACAACCCAGAAACAAATCTTGGGTTATTGGTATTTTTAGATTGTACCTAGCATTCCCTACATACGGCCAAAATCCGGTGAAGAAATATTCATCTTGCTGCGAGATATTCAATCTAACCTGATGTGGTGTTGCACTGATGCCAATGCAAGTGGCAGACACATTTTGCTCATTTACAAGAAAAGTCTCTTTTGTTAGTTACTTCCTTTTGTCAGAGTAGGGCAGCATTGTTGCGGAGGCATAAAAAGATGAATGTAGGATATGGACTTAACCCACTGTGTGCCAGACACATGGTTGCTCTATGAGGTTTCTGTGTGTATGACTTCTGCAAAAATGCATCAATGGTGCATAAAGAAGTTCAGCTGGCGACTGGAGAGTGTCTGCTTACCTGACGATGAGCCCAGCTGAATGGGCACCTGCACCGTCACGGTCCCATTCTTGACTTGGGTCGGGAGGGGTTCTAGGGACACTCCCGACACGAAGCTCCTCTCCTCCCTCACCCGCCGCCTCACCTGCATGGTCTTCAGGTTCTCCAGCAGTGCTGGACAGAGGAAAGAGTAAAACAATGGTCACCTTAGCATGTTAACACTGAGTGTGCCACAGAAACGTCCACTGTATGGGACTTATGTAAATTACTTGTGAAAAAATTGCACATGTGACACATTAAAGGAGATTAAACCCACATATACTTATTTGAATAAAAGCAGAAAATAAGAAAAACAAATGAGCAAACATTTGAGAAAAAACAAACATAAGGAAGTTATTTTTGTTTCAAAAGTTCAATCACCAACCCTACAATTTTGTTTTCTAAATCAAAAGTAAGCAAGAGATGCTCCGCCAATTGTCTTGTTTATGCAAGGTAAATAAAATGAATGACGATTCTATACAGTATGTCATTTCCAAACAATGGACTTGCCCATAGTGATCAGGAATCAGTGCTTGAAGTCAAGATTTTCAAAAAATCACAACTTCCTTATAATATATGTCTGATTTTTCTAAAAGTTTTACCAATATGATTTTCTGATATTTCTTCTTTTATTTACTTCAATTTAATTTCATCCTCATTTAAGAGTTAAAAGCTGACATGGAGAGAGGATGTCAGCCACTTCCAAGCAATCTGAAAATCATTTATACTCAACTTGTTTGTCAAGGGGGATATTGCAGTAAAGATGATTTTCAGTTGATAGCCATTATGTTTAATCCCGATTTCTTCTAGAAGCAAAACCTTGAAACCCTTTCATATTAAGTAAATTGAATCAAAACCCAATGCATGAACCCTTACCTTAATCTCAGCCCCCAACCCTCCTCCTGATCTATCAGCCTGTGCTTGAAGATGACTTATAGTTTTTGTGAATTGTATAAAGTTTTCTTATGGGATTGTTTGTGAGAATGATAAGACAGCCTCTCTGAGTAAATAGAAAACTATCCTCATCCATAATGCTAAATATGTTACTCATTGCAGATAAATGGCTACTGATTATCGTTTGTCTCGCAATGTAAGGTAAACGGAATCAGAAAGATCATCCTCATCCACTTGGATATATATGCTGGGCACAAACATCCAGCTTACAAGGCACCGCAAGTAGAATAACAGTTTATTGATAAAGCATGACACACAATACTAAGTACAATATACACTAAACATTCAATATCTTCAAGATGGTTCAATATTTGGGCAGTGTCACTCAAGTGCACACTTGGGAGTACCACATGAGTCAACAAGGAAGCACTCGACTCACTCTTCATGTTGACTTGGCTGTTGAAGGGCACTTGTCTTTTGAGGCTCCACCACTTAGACCGGAGCCACTGGGGCGAGCGCACGCTCTTCCAGTCCCTGGCCAGCCCCTCCCAGTCTATGTCGCTCTCCACCTCGATCCCCGATTCGTGGATCCTGATGTGGGTCAACGGTAAGAGAGAGGGAGGAAAACATCGACATATGTATAAACTATCGCGTGTTTAAGGCAAGTCTGCGCCCCATAACATAAAGGTTTGCAATCAATCGCAAAATGGTAATGGCCAATCAACACCATTGTTACATGCGCTTTTTGTTCAAAAGACTGACCAGTAACTAATCAGATTTCGTCTTTCAAGTTTGCAATTGATCGCAAACCTTTATGTTACAGGGCCCATACCCTGAAAATTGAAGGGTTAATTGATCCCTATATCTCTATCAGCCACATCTCACATACTCCACCTCTCGGATAAACAGTCAAGCCTGCTTTATCATACCACAATAGTGGAAAAAGACTACGAAAAAACTTCAATCTACTGCTGTATGTTACGTGACACACACGAAAAATATGATTTTTGTTTTGGGCACCCAAAAACTTCAATATCATGCTACAAGTTTCATATGTTGTTTAATTCATGGTCTTACGGTCATTCGCGAAACTCAGGAAATAACAGCTCATACAGTTTGTATCAGACCAACTGGTCCCCCCTCCCCCTCCTGACCTGTGGATGAGGGTGAGGTCATCGTTACGGCTCCACTCAGCCCCGCCCGTCTGCTTCCAGTTGAGGTAGTTGAGCCACTTGGCACGACATTGCTTCTCCGTCCGAGTGCCCACCTTATCGGCCACCTGGGACCACGAGATCCCCGTGGTAACACTCTCCCCTGGCTGGACGCCGGACAGAGAGAAGACGGCATCGGTCAGGAGTGTCTCCTCGTCCACTGACCACTTGCCTGGAAGGAAAGGGAAAAATAGATCTTGCACTTACTGCTGCACTCAAAATTTTATCCCTTACTCTAGTTCCTTTGTAACAAATTACAGTGTTTTTTTCATTCAATTACAGAATGGAGCATGCTAATACTGAGTGTATACCTAAAGTTTCTTTATTTTTTAATTACAGTTTGTTCTAGAATATGTCATACACATGTCCCAATACATACATATAACCATGTATATACATCTACAATTTACGTATTTTTCAATATGGAGTGAAACCTTAATGGTATCAGTAGCACCTTGCTTAATGTAATTTATCACAAATTATGTAGCATGTACAGTCTTTACAGGTTAAATGAAATTTCAATTGTAATTTGAATAATCATCTACCTGAAAATAATATGAAATCTAATTGAACAAAACATAAAGAACAATTCTATTTTTTCAAATTCATCTTTGAATCATGATAAGAATAGTGTATAGATTATATGATGAAATATATATATTTGTAGTGGGAACATTTATTTCACTCGCATTGTCACATAATTGAATTTATTGATAATCCTTCAAATGTTGATCTTACTGCTTTTTGTAAGACAAGGCCCTTGGGAAGAACAGTGTCCCAATCACTAAAAGGTTATCCTGGGTAAATAAAACTGAATAGATGAATAATTAAATCAACTTTCTTAGCCCTCAAACTGGGCACCTGCATTTTAATTGCCATGAAATTATCTGAAATCAATTGGTTTTACTGTTTAGAGAAGTGCATATCAGTATTGAGTACTGTACCTCTATTGCAGGAATCTTTGAGCAGCCTAAACTTGTCTTTGACTGATGAAGCACTCCTGCCCATCTCAGATCCAATGTAGGCCCAGTCATTACCATGTCTGGCTCTCAACCTGTGTATGAAGGGGGAGGGGGAAGCAGTGAATGGTGAAAGACAGCACCACAACAAAAAAACAGACACAAACCAAAGTATGCACTCGGCGTAAATGAGTACCGTGAATCAAAATAGAAGGAAATGCAGAATAGAAATAAAAGTGGATAAGAGGGTAAAGGTTTGCACTCTTTTCACTGCTGATTTTTACTTACATTTTCAGCTTCTTTATATCTTCTGCCGTGTACCTGTAAAACAAAAGATAATTACAGGTGAAAGCCATTTTAACAAACATCAATTATCATCTTTAGCTTTAGCTTTATATATCAAAAACAGAACAAGATATTGCATATATGACTTGAGCAATTCACTCTCGTAGCAAAGTATGCCAAATACTCCTTTTAAGAGAAGCCATGTTTTGTGATGACATAAGCAAACATAGCTAGTGGTCATATAAACAAATACATGGGTTCACTTTTACTGATCAAAACAATTACAGTGTTCTTGTAGTACGTCACTTTTGACGAAGTAGGAATACATGTATTACTGACTGTTTCATAGATTTATAATCACAAACAAGACACATCTGCATTTTCTCATTGTAAGGCTATGATATACCACCAACCTTCCCAGATGATTTTTGTGGTCATACATTCGGATGACGCGCCGGTAGACAGCAAACAATGGTCGCTGTAAGCCTCGTGCAATACTCCGGTAGAAATTCTTCCTGTTGTCTTTTGAGCTGTTGAAGATGACTTCACTCGCATCAGCCATTTTGTGTTCCTTATCGATGAGCAAAAATCACAATAGAAATGGCTTCACATTCATTTGAGTCTTACTAGCTATAAAATGACATAATATATTATTGAGAATTGAAGATGAGATTCATAAATCAATTTCTTTCCTTGTGAGTTCTTCATAAAAAAGTTTTAAGTAGCATATTTTAGAAAATAGCTCACACATGCTATTTGGACCACATTTCTAAATATCTTGATTTTGAAAAATGCAAGAATCTAACGGTGGGTCAGATCAGAGTATTTCACAGGGTTTACCCTAAATGAGTTAACTCTACCAAAAGTACTGGATTATTTGGCCAGGAAAAAAACAGGGATAGCATTGCTATTGTGGTGCTTAGTCTGAAAATGAGGTGCAAATAGCTCGAGTCTGACCAGAAATTGAAAGTCTGCACCTAAAGCAAAGCAAAGCAGTGCCAATCTAATGAGTAATGCTGTGACCAATCAGAGATAAGGGCGCATCCTCAGTGTGACCTGAGTGGCCCCTCTAGTACACCAATGAGATTTCTTAAATGAGGTGTATAAAAATGCATTTTTTTTTTTATTCAATGTGGTCTTTATTGATTAAAACAAACATATATTGATAAAAAAAAGCAACATGTTTATATCGGCATCATGCAAAGAAAGCTTTCAACTACTCACCGTGACATACTCTTCGATGTTGTTTTGCAAGAGTGCTATCTCATCCTGAGACCACATTCCTTGTTTCCACTTGTGACCTAAAAATTCACAAAAGAAACTTTACTTATGTGTTTTCATGAATACTAATTAGTGGTGTTGAGACTGCAAACATAAGCACATAATCACTGTGCTTATTTAATTGGTATTCGATACAAGCAATATCATTGGTTTTTTTTAATCTTTTCACTCCTTCTCTTTTGTCTTGACTTGGAAAGTTTTCACTTGTCATCTGCCACGAACTGGTATTGCATTCTGCTCCACTGAGTACAGAAAAAGGAAGGCCCACTATTACATGTTGTTTCCATATCACTAATTTAGTCAATGGTCTATTTTATAAAGAAAAATCAAGCAAAATTGCTAAATAGTGCAATTTCTCAGAAATGCATGTATCTCTTAGCTCTACTGCTGTGGACTACATTCACCACTATAGTTAATAACAAAATAGTTTCTAGTTGTGAAATGTTACACAAACTTGCATCCTTTTACAAAAGTATACACAAATATCATGCAAGTGTGAAAATTCATCTTAGTTGTTGCAAAATGTCAACTTACCTTGTTCTGATAAAGAGTCCTTTGAATACTTAGTAGTGAACCATGACTGGGTAACTGGATCATACGGCTGAAAGAGGACCAATATCAATTTCAATATTTGAGTATTTGCTGTATATATACAAAAATTTTGTCCATGAGAAATTGTTACTTACAACAAAACAAACTGCTTGTGTGGTACTGTTTCAACCAGTAACACATAAATAATATATTGAGTGTATTTAATTTGACAAAGCATACATACATGCATACTAATTAAATACAGTTGAGGCCCAAAGTTTATATACACCCATGGAATTCAGTGAAATTTGTTCGCTTGCCAAACATTGTAAAACTGACTGTATCTCCAGAAATATAAGTACTACCATGACGAATTGGGTATCAAATGAAAGAGCGTATTAAGCTCTTTCACATGATTGGGACTTTGTTGGGATTAAATCATATTTCAGGTGGAATTTTCTTTGAAGAAAAAAAGTAATATTTATGCCAAATGTATTGTATTGTTTGTTATTATATTTTCAAATATCGTTTCATAGAAATACATAAATGTCAAATCTATGATTTATATTAGATGTACCATGATATATCACCACTAAAGAAAAGAGTGTAATCTGAAATGTTTGTGTTGATAAGTAAGTAGCACAAATATAAAATGTTTCTGTCAAGTTTTTATCTTTAATTTGTCTAAAATATGAAGATTTTTGGAGAAAAAATATTTCTCAACTCCTGATGACAAAGCAATGTGATGAAGGAGCATGATATACTCATTTGTTTGATACCAAATTCGTCATGATAGCCCAAATATTGTATAAGATACAGTAAATTGTATGATGATTGGCAAGTGTCAACTTTTCTTTGAATTTGCTGGGTGTATGTAAACTTCTGGCCTCAACTGTAAGTATTGGTGTACTACAGAATACCATATTCTGCATGGTTTCTTATCAATATATCCTCATAACAATCTCCTCACAGATAAACCTGATATTGCTTTAATAAATTTGTTTGCATCTTTAAAGTGGTCTTCAAGTTGAAATAACCTTTTATGTTCAGCTATTTCCATGTAAACAATGGTGGTTTTAATTAGTATGCATTATGCGCAATACAAATATATATAACAAGATTATGGGGTGCAAAATGAAATTGTGTGATTTTAATTTGTCTTCATAATCACTATAATGGATGATTTTGATCATGAAATAAATGAAGTGAGTGACTAAAACCACTAACATTGATGTCAATGCAGAATCATAAAGTTGCTATTTTATTGGCCCCATAGATACAGTCCAGGCATTATTAATCCATACTGAGACACTGAGCAAGGAACAAAAATAAAATAAATTTGAGAGACTACACACACTTTTCAAGCCTCATTGCCATGAAAAAAACATCCTGAAATATGTTTTGCATTCTACCCTATAAGGAAAAAACCCTTTTTTATTGGCTTGTGCTCTATTCTACAGAGTAGGCACTACATCACTCTGAGCTTCTCTTTAATCATTTCATGGTACAGAGTTACAACAAGCGTTGAGAATAGTTATGAGAGAAAACGCAAGAGGGAACCATGTATGCATTTTTCAGCATTTGTCCAGATTGCTTTCTGTGTCAAATTAAGTGATTTAGATGACCAGGGTATATTTTTGGATGCTAACTTCTGCCAGTTTCAAAACATTGCATCCGCTATCGATCAAGCCTGTATACTTTTTGTACACAGCGCAACATTCAGAACCTACGGTGTAGGGGTCCTCGTAGGGCTTGTTTCACTGTAGTACGCATCAACCATCCTTGAGGATTCAGTTACGATAGAAGTGAGAGGAAAGATCCCCAACTCACAGCATTAGGGTCCTTGATCTGGTCCACGTCCACATGAGCCATCCTCATCAGGTCTGAGCCGTCAGCAGAGGGGCCATCTGACGGGTCAACAAGCTGCAGAGTCTTGCCCATCACATCTACAGGGGTCAGCAACGGTTTCAAGACAGAAAACATCATCATAAATACATTCAATCCTTGGAATAAACACCTGTCCTACTGAAGACTCATAATGACATATAAGCAGGAGAATGGGAAACTTGACTATTGGTTACTAGATATCGTGTCATTATCATCACCCAAACAGTAGCCTGTTGGATAGTGTTGCTGCCCAGCAAGTAGACGATGGATGCTCAAGTCCCCATCTGGGCCGGGTAACACAAAGGTTTGCAATCAATTTCAAATTTGAAAGACAATTTCTGATTGGTTACTGGTCAATCTTTTGAACAAAAAGCGCATGCAACAATGATGTTGAATGGCTATTGCCATCCTGCGATTGATTGCAAATCTTTATGTTACAGGGCCCTGTGGGGTGTTTCACCAAGCTGTTCGTAAGTTACGAACGACTTTACGAACGACTGGTGATCCCTTCTTAAGCTAAATGCGATACCACACTTTGTTCATTGAGAATCTGATTTAGCACAAGAAGGGATCACCAGTCGCTCGTAAAGTCGTTCGTAACTTACGAACAGCTTGGTGAAACACCCGCCAGATCTGTGTATTATCAATCCTATTATCATGGACAGTACCAGGAAAAAAAAATTATGAAACCTCATCAATCAAATATGCACTACAGCTCAAAGGGATTGGCATAGGGAAATGGAAAGGGAAGAAAGGGAAGGAGCCGCAGATTTAAATTGCGGTATATTTTGTCCAGTTCAGCATGAAAGACAATGCTTTAGCCTAAAAAGCATCACGTTTCATTCTGAACTGGACAAAATATACTGCGGTTTACAACTGCAGCTCCTTCCCTTTCCCTTTCCCTATGCCAATTCCTTTGAGCTGGAGTGTATGGTGGATTAAATTTTTAAATGTCAAAATCACATGAATATTGTCTTCATAAGTGCTGTGCAGTTTAATGAGAAAAGAAACATTTGATTACACCCAGTAATAAGGATAGCATGCTCCATCCTAATAGTGATTGAAAAACAAGAATTATGATTTTGAACTATAGGATTCGAACCTATCATACACTGTTTACTGTGCAGTCACTTTAACCACTTAAAATGTGTTCATGCCATCCTTATTACATGGTCTGTGCAACAAAATAAAATCATTATTACTCCAGAAATCCACTTTAGAATATGGCAATCAACATACTTCTAGAGACCAAAATAATTAATATGCCTCTGCCCGTTAGCTTCGATCCAGCTACTTCGTAGCAGATACGAAAAAAAAAAGAACGGGCCCTGTCTTACAAAGAGTTGCGATTGATCAAAACTTGACTCTATTGATATCATTTGAAACTCTGTACATAAGAGATAAGAGACTAAACTTGCAATCGATTCAGATTGATAGCAACTCTTCATACTACTGGGCTTTGGTGTTTTGGAGGATTACAGTTCATGCCACACAGAGATCCTTTTTGGAATTGCTGTATGTTGCTCTCTCACAGATACACCCACCCTGTTCTTCTTCCATATGGGCCACAGGCATGACGACGATGGAAACCTGCTGCATGTCCTGACCGTCCGCCTCACAGCTGACCCCCCTGGACATCCTCATGTCCATGTGACTGCTACTGCTGGACGGCATGAGGCTACACTCTACTGACCCACCCACATCGTCAGGGTCTCCCAGCTCCAAGGTATCCTTCATGTCCATTCCTACTGGGCAAGTGGCAAGAGAGAATTTCAAATTATGCACACTTCCGGGATTTCTATCAGATTTCATGATCTCTTTTCAAGATACCAAGGATTTAGTTCACAATTATGCTTCTTATTAATCAGTTTGTTTCCTGATTATTTATCGCATTTTTATGAAAATCAAGATAGTGACAGATGACAACAGAAGAGCGAAGATCAAGTTTTATGCATGAAGAGCAAAGGGCATTCGATATTACAAAGACATGGAACTCGAGTACTTCAATAATACTTGGAAAAAATAACAACAGAGGTACGATGTAAGCACTAGTGATGAGGATTCACAAAAATGGCTAAATACTTTTTTGTTGTTGTTGTTGAGTCCCTTTCACATAGCCCATGTGTACTGGAAGTTCAATTTGGGGCAATGAATTTGTATGAGAAAACAAAATGCTAATGCAGCAAAAATGAGGCAAATTTTGTAATATTTTGCAAGTCACACCTTTTTCATATGATATAAGCTCTTGAAGCTGTATTTGAATGTCTATTTTTCTGTTGTTTATAGAAAATGGTCCTGTTAAGTTCTTGATCATGCCTAGACAAGAGCGGTCTGACTTAGACTGAGCCACCACGAGGTAGCTAACAGCGACTATATTTAAGGGCAGCCAAGAGTAGCCAAGGTCAAAATCTGCAAAGAAGCTGCCAAGAGCAGCAGAAGACACTATAGATGAGACACCCAAAACACACGGTAGACCTTTGCAGGACTATTAAAATGGTTGTTCAGTTAATTATCTGTTCAGCTAATTGCTGGTTGTCTTCTAAAATCAGTATTTTAGAAGAATTTCCCATAAAAATCTCTCGGCGGCCTCTGCGTGGTAATACCTAACCATGCTGATTACTTACTGTGACCAGCCCGCTCACGCAGTGGGAGCACGGAGCTTTGAAGCAAGGAAGTCGAGATTAGCAGTGATTATATTAGTTGGTTTCAGCAATTCTATATAACTCAAATCTCAAATCTATTGCACATATTTACGTAAAATATATACTTGAATAATTCTGTAGTTGGTTTGAAGATGAATTTAATTCATGTTGCATTTTTAAAAATTGTTTTTGACCTAAAGTGGTTTAGAATCGCACGACAGTAGCTGCGATGTAAAACTTATGCACATGCGCCAGTTCCCCTTTACAGTATACGTTTTTGAAGCAGCCAAAATGGCAGCCTCGGCGGACCATATTACAAATATCTTGATCATATGTGAAGAGGAAATATGTAACGTTGCTTAGCATTTTCAAACAATTTATAGCTCAGGCATACATTCAATACATTAAGCCATTTATATGTGATAAATGTACTTGAAATGAGTAATTAATTCATGTGCACGGGTATATTTCTCAGTAGTCGGACCAGACATGCAAAGAAATTGGGTGCTAATGCACTTTGGTATCCCCCATATATAATGCACACAATGTGAACGCTGCAATACTGATTGTCGTCGGCAGAAAGTGACCTAGAAATCACTTTTTAGGACAAATTAAGCTGCAAATGTTTTGTCTAGGTTTAGGGTTAGGATCAGGGTTAGGTTTAGAATTAGGTTTAGGGTTAGGGTTAGGGTCAGGGTTAGGTTTAGGGTTAAAATTCATAAAACTAGTGGGATACCAAAGTGCATTAGCGCCAGAAATTGGTGGCGAGCCCTCGGGACGCTCCCGGGGCTAGCTGATTACCAACTCTTGGCTGCTCTTGGCAGCTTTCAGTAGGACATGACAACACTCATGACACTACATGATTGAGATGTGCAAGCAATTGATACTGGTGAAATTTCATCACTCATTTTTTTACCATTCATTGCACTTGTTGAACTATTCCTATTCTCAGTAACTAATTTTACTAGCCCAGAAACACAATAATTTAAAAGAACTGTAGCTACAACAACATCTAGACCCTTTTTTCAAGGCCCCCAATGTACAACTTAGCATTCATATTCACTGCAATCGGTTCGGGGAACACAACTTTTCATGTTCTTTTGAACTGTTCACCTGTCATGCCTGTGCACTGTCATGACTATGTCTGCAGGTTTGTGCGTGTGGACTGCCTGGAGCTAGCAGCCGACCATGTGTAATTCGTTCACTTCCTGTTTACCGTCCGGGAACTCTCGGCTAGAAAATGCCAGGATGCTGCTAGCGCAATGCCAGGATGTAACTGCAATTCGCCGCGAGAATACAAAATAATTACGATCTCCGTGTCCTGATCAAAATTATTCTAAAACGACACTTTTCAATACTGCAAGAGACTATATAAGATTAAAGATCAATTTGCACGTGTGCAAATTGTATGAAACACTATAATTACCTGTTCAATTGATTGTAATTCCAGCGAATGCTCAACCAAAAAAATTGTTCAGACGACGATTCAATATGGCCACGCGCGTGACATTACAGTATATGCTAGATCACGAAAAAACGCGCCAAGTTCGAATGTAAAGTGCTAAATTTCAAAAGTGATAATTTATTATTGGGAGGTGTTTTTGTTCGTAATTCATTTTCCTTCGTTGTATTCAATTAAATCTTACAAAATGTTACTGTGTTCTAGGTAAACTCTTATTTTTGATAATTTAAAGATCTTTTAGAAAATACAAGATAACTGAAATAATGTGACATTTGCTTTTTGTTTTTTCAAATAGAAGTAGAAAGGAAGGGGCTGAGGTTTAACTTGTCTTTTGCTTTTTGTACAATTTGGACATAATAATCTCACTGGTTTAAAGCCAACCAACTACTTTTTAATGCAATATATTGGGACAGGATTAATTTGTTTAATACAGCTGATTGGACAAGATAAGAAGGATTTGTTCAAATGACGAAGACAAACAAATATGTATTTCAATGACAAAATGTAGAACGTTGAAGTGAAATTAATAAAGAGGGAAATTGAAAACATACATATCAAGAATAAAAATATTAAAATACCAGTTTCTTACCAAATTTAAAAGAAGATGAGTTAAGCAAAAATTGTTTCTTCATTTTGCTTAATTGCTTAATATTTGTGATGAAGTACAGGCCTATGTAGAATGGGATCTCTTTGTGGATAACGGATATAAAATAATTCTCTTCAGCTAGCTCACCCCTGAATGTCATAATGCAAATTCTTACCAACAGTCAATGCAATCATACTTCATTATTTCACCATCCAGAAAATGTGACCACTGAACCACATCATCAGGCTCAACCAGCTCATATGTGTAATCCCCCCCCCCCTCCATGTTTTTATCACCCCAGGGCCCCCTCTCTCTCTCTCTCTCTCTCTCTCTCTCTCTCTCTCTCTCTCTCTCTCTCTTTGAAGTGTAACAGGGGAGACAGTTAAGGCAAATGGACCCACCATTCAACCCATGATAAAGAAATGACAAAGTAAACAGCGTGGCATTTGATATAATCAGGTCCCACTGCTTCCCTGGTAAAGGCTTATATTAAAAACACATGCACTCATCCATTTGAAAACACACGCACACACACACACATACACACACACACACACACACACACACACAAACACACACAGGCATACACACCAACACACACTCACAGACACAGATGCTTAAGTATTGGTGGGTGAAAGGTGCATCATTCTCATATTGATCTGTGAGCACCAAAACATGTGTTCCTCAGAGCTTATGAAGCACTCCAAACCAAAACAAAAAATATGGGCGGGTCATAATGGCATGGGTATTTCTGACCCCTTCCCCTTATGAGGAACAATTATGCACACTGAACACAAGTAAGGACACAGAAATCATGAATAATTTTACTTCAATATGTACTTTATTCACAGAAATATATATTTATACAGCAGTGGCATATATCATAAAATCACATCTTATATACAAGGCTTAGTATAGAATGAGAAAGATGTTTGGTCACGAAGATACAAAGGTGTGAATTTAGTTGTACTCGATCAATTTGCATACAAGAGTAACTTTGAAAGTAGAAATAGAAAAAAGGCTGTCAATATGTAAAGCTTCTTTAGCCAGAAATACAACTGAATACCATTATCATCAGGTTTAAGGCATTTCCTTTTTTCTGTTGCGCTCAGTAGATTGACAAATAAGGCATACCGGTAATGAGAAAAGACAAGAGTAAGTTTTGTGTACTGTGAGGTGGGTGACACTCGCAGATTCACAAAAAAAGTGCACTTAGAGAAGGAAGTTTCTGAAGTCTCATACAGTAATGTTGTGTTTATTAAGAAAAGACAAAGTGTATGATTGACATATTGAGAGGCAAGTCACATACCCAGACAGTTTCATAAAAATGCACTTTGAAAAGGAAGCTTCTGAAGTCACATAATGTTGTTTATTGAGCAAAAACAAAGAGTATGGCTTATGCATTTTGAGGCAGTTAACATACACTTACAGTTTCATTAATGCACACTTGGAAATGGCAACTTCTTAGGTACCATCATGTTATTCCTGATACATTTGGTCAATTATACATTTGAACAACTTACAGTATCTCAGAGAGCATAGTTTCTTTTCTACCAGAGTAATGAAATTACACTAACCATGCATTCTCAGAAATATTGAAGATGCCTTCATTGAATAACATATTATTGAAAAAGAACTAGCACATTGATGAGACAAGAACTAATTCTCATTCTCTAAAAATAGAATAGGTAGCCCTATATATCCACATAACATGCTCATACGGTGACAACATTCTTGACTATCTAGGCGAGGAATGATTGCTGTGATGTTGGTTTTACTTCTTCTTCTTTCCCTTTTTCCCCTTCTTGCCCTTCTTTCCTTTCTTTCCCTTCTTTCCCTTATCATCTTCGTCTCCACCTTCCGCCGCCTTGGCCCGCTTCTTGCCCAGGGGTGTCTTCGCATACCATGTCTGCGGGGGAGAAAACAAAATGGAATAAAACATAATGAGAATCAAGTACCGGTATATGTCATATCATAACCAAATTGATACCATCATCTGTATTAACTAGGTTCACATGTTCCTAATTTCAGAACAGATGGGTGAGAAATATTATTGATAAACAATGACAATACAACAATAAATTGTCCATGTATCATGTATGTATGTATGTTTGTATGTATGTATGTATGTATGTATGTATGCATGTATGTATATGTTTTGTATCTAGCATTGTTGTAACGCTTGTTAATATCAAAGGTAAATTACAATAATCACAAAGCTCTAGGTAACATAGCCCTGTATACACTAGTTGTGTGATCTGATTATTTGTACTTCATTAAATTTTTTCATTAATTTTCTGAAATATTCCTATCACGTACTGATTAAGACATGTATTTGCTATCATATACTCAATTGAAGTTTTCCTAAACAAACAAAGAATGAATAAACTAAATCATATTGAATCATATTAAATCAACTCTTTAACCCTACCTTAAATGCCTCTTCCTCCTCCTTGTAGATGGGTTCTAGACGGGCCAGGGCGGGGATGAACTCAGACGACACCAGGGGCTTCTTGGCCAGCTGAGAGACCCGACGCTCCGTTAGGACCTGCTGGCAGGCAGTCATGATGTGCTTCTGGGTGTAGCCGTCAGTCACCTTGGAGAGCGAGCTGATGTCAATCTGGGGGTTCATGATCCCGTTGTTCTTCACAATCAGGCTCCGCCACAACACTGATAGACATAGGGGAAGGCAGATGTTATATTGATAAATATATCGCAAGCTTAATCACTGACATCCAAAACAACGGATACGAAGTCCAGCTGTTAGCAGTGGAGATTGGTTCAAGGGGATTCATCTCACAGGACAATGCTCAATGCCTTAAGTCATTCCTTTTTTTTTCACCCCAAAGCCCGCGAAGTACAAAGAATTACGAGATGACCTAAGCCAAAAGGCGGTAGTCTCATCCTTCGTTCTCTACTGTGCGAAGAACGAAGTGGCATGGGAAGACTACTCCCTTTTAGAAAAGTAACCACTTTTCTGCCTAGCAATTCGTTCTCCAGGGTATTGAGAATATTAGGTTATTGGGGTGGAAATGTTCAATGGAAAATAAATATCCACGTCATTAATAACAATGCTTTTTATTCTTTGTTTTGCTGTTACTCTTTTGGCGTTATTCTCTGTAACAGCAAGACGAAGACCGTATATTTGTCTCCCTACAAAGCATCAATTATTCGAATAAGATATGGAAATATACATAACTTCAAAGAAACGTCCAATATTGATAGAGTGCAAATGTTTGTAAATGACATTCTACAATTTAGCATATTTCAATGTATGTCTATTTGTAATCAGATTTATCACTGTTTAAAGGAATGTTTAATATATCATATACACATATTGCGTTTTCATTTCCCCCCTCTCAATGGAGTAGGACACTAGCCGTAAACATTGCCGTTTTTTTTTTTTCTCTCTTCTTTACTACAAATTACATCCGACCTTTTCTTTTTAACATAAGGCAAATAACTATTTGTTTTCTGTATTGTAATCCTTGTATATTGAATCGATGATGTTTTCCTTTGTAAATGTATATTTCTCGCCCTGCATTCAGCATTAAAGCTATGACCTGGGCTTTGTATATTTATTTTCTTTTATTGTCTCTAAATGTTTAATCAAGTGATCTTGAAAAAAAAAAATAAGTGTATAATGCATAATATATTCCTGTATATGTTCACGTAATGTTGGTCCATGCTTTAATTTTTTTGAAAATGTTGATTTTCTCAAAAGGATATGCATCATCTTACCTGTGCATTTGATACATCATTAAAAAACTAATTTTTACACACATAACTCTATGAAAACAAATAGTTCCTGCATCAAAACCAGAAATAGAGCAATTTATGGAGTCATACAGCACACAATATATGGGAGAGCACCTCGCATGTGATGTCACAATATCAAAATTTTAAAAGATCATAACTTTCTTACCCTCTGATGGATTTTCATCAAACCCTAACTATTATCTTTCTTTAATGTTTCTGCTTTTATTGAAATCAAATTAACTTCATTGTACAATATCCCTTTAAGACAGTAGGAATGTTAGTACTCACAGTGCCTTGAGGCATAGTCTGGCCTGGGAATGAGCACTATTCGCTGGAAGGCTCCTGTCAGTCCTTTCATCTCACACTCAAAGGGAGCCCTCGATGTTCCGACAAGGACAACACGGTCCTCTGGTTTCAGCAGCTTGAGCATCTTTGGGATCTCCTTCTTCAGCCTCTTTGGGTCAGTCTGGGAGGAGAAAGTTGAAAGAGATAACACACCTCGTTACTAAAATAAGGGGCAAAATCATGAAAAACTCCTTTGGTTACCTCTTCAAAAAGCATATATGCTATATATATCTTAACTCTAATGATTCTGCTCCTGGCAATATCTTTAAACTGTATTCACATTTAAGAATCCTACGTTCAAATGCTGACATAACTATATTAATAATTGCCTGAATATGCCCGTCAAACTTTGACAAGTGTTTCAAGGTCGTTAACCTAGATACTGAATAGTATCCATCACCATAATTTCCTAGTCCCACATCCTTCAAAGGGAACAAAGATATTAAAAAAAAAACATTTCTTAAAACACTTATGTTACAGTTAGTTTTTTTTTTGTTTATGATGATTTTACTTTCTCTGTTTACGCTATGGTATTCTGCTTGATGAAGTGTGACAAACTGAGAGAGAAGTGAGAAGAACATCTTGAGACCACTGCAAATGACACGATTTGTACGACTTTGCGACTGGCTGAATCGCAGGACCTAATAGTCATTGGATTTGTGTGAAGTGACATCACACTTCCAGTCATAGCCCTTACAACTGCAGAAACGTGGCAGCTCGTGTCATCTACAGTGGCCTTTTGGGGCTGAATTTATTTACCTTGTCCGTCTTGGGGACCTTCTTGAGCCAGGTCCTCTCGGCGTCCCCGATCCAGAAGACAGACGGCTGCAGCAGGCGCCCCACCTTCAACACCATGTGCATGAGCATGGTCAGGCCCGCCTTGCCCGGGTACTTGCCCGCTATGTTGGTGGCCGTCAGGTCAAAGAGGTTGGCCCCCGTCTCCGTGCAGATGGCGTGCACCAGGCTGTTCTTGCCCGTGCCCCGGGGCCCAGCCAGCAGGATGGACTTGATGTGGGGGGCTTTCTCATGGACGGCCTGCGAGCCTGAGATGGGAGATGGGCATGAGCAGGAAATGGGTGGGGGAACAGAGCTGTTAAAAATCACATCATTTAGTGGGGGTTTTTTCTTCAACTATTTTAAAAGATTGTTCTCAAGTCAAAACAAGTCTTAAAGGTATACCTGTTTCCTGCAAGCCTTGAATGTGTGATTGGTAGAGCCTAATGCTGATAAACGAGCATCCTGGATATCAGAATGCATTTTATTTTTAAAGAAAAGTTTGTAATCCTGACAGGAACTTGAAAACAGTTTCTCATGTACGTGGCACATTCTAAGTACTTACAACTTTTGCACTACACAGAATATTCTTTAATGTATTAATGATGTAAATATTACACATAGATGGGTCAAAAGACAGTCCCAGTTTGTATTTTGAATATATGTACAGCTTCACAACCTCTTCTTTATTTTACACTCAATTGTGGGTTAACTATTGATGGTAACATTGATCAATTGATAATTCATAAGCAATTCCAGTACACTCGTAAAAATGAATATTTGAATCTTTACCTAGTGGGATTATTCCGTAGAGCGCCACCAACTGCCTGACATCGGAAAGAGACGGCATGGGCTCAATGTTGGCTTGCCTGAGCGTGGTTCCCAGGTAGCTGTACTCTCCAATGTACTCCTTCAGGCTGAACTTTGGACAGCGCACGATGATGCCTTCCTTCACTAGCTCCTCATACAAGTCATCAATCGTTCTACACACAGACATTAAGAGAATTGGTGGTTATCCATCGCTGAACTTTCTTCACAATCTGGTGGTGACTAAGATATCTGTGAAAATGTATATTGATCTTCTTACCTGTTAATTATTTTAAAAAGCATTCAACTACCAACTCACTCGACCATATGACAGCACTAATGATTTAATTTAGCATCAGATATGATGTGTATTACGTAAATAAACCATCTAAGTGGTAGGATTAATAACGACAGCAAGGTCATTTTCATGTTTCTTTATTTTTGCATTTCTGTAATAATTGTTTATATCAACACCCTCACAGAAAGATTAAGGAGCTCAACATTAATCAACTTATATAGAAAGATTTTTTATGAGTCTAATACTGCTGTAATATAAGGTCTACCATAAGAAATATCTATGCATGATGAACACTTTTGTTCTTACCTGTCAGGAGTGAGATCCTTTTCCTTCTTGCCCTTCTTCCCTTTCTTTCCGCTCTTCTTGCCACTCTTCTTCTTCTTCTTCTTCTTTCCACTCTTCTTGCCACTTTTGCCCTTCTTGCCCTTCTTTCCCTTCCCCTTGTCTCGGTCCACAGCCTGAATTTGGAGAACAAAAAACAAAACAAATTAACGTCATCAATAATTCCCTGTATTTACAAACACAGAATTCCTTGAAATTAACACATAGCTAGGAAGTGGAACAACTTATATTTCATATACTTTTAAATCAACAAATATTGATTTCAACTACCATAGCAACAGGTTAAGTGCTCTGTTACCACTTCGAATTAGAAAGTTGTTTACAACATGGCCCACACCCGCTTTTTCTGGTATCAATGTTTGCATCACACTCACCAGCTTGAGATTCTTCAGCTCAGTCCTCATGAGTTCATCGACCTGGAGCCTGATCTCTGTCTCCACCTCAATACGCTTCTCCTCTTTGATGAGCTCGGCGTCGTGCTTCTGGCTGAAGTTAGACTCTTCGTTCCTCTCCTTCCAGATACCTGAAAACAGCAATGAATGGAATCGTATCTATTACAATTAATATGATGCCGAATATTAAGATTGATGATTCTAGATTGCAGACAGTTCAGTAATCATCACTAAATGCAATTTTGTATGTGTTTCTTTATATTTATGCAAAAAATACAACACTCCACACTGGTTTCTCCTGTCAACTTGAATGTGTTTTATCGTCCTTTGAATTAAATGATAAGATGTAGTCAATTTGCATAACTTATTCAACTAGAGCACTAAAACCTCACTCATATATGGATGTGAATAATGATAATACTTATTTCCATCAAGATATGACAAGAAGGCTAGTCTGAAAGTATATGGTTTTTGCTCAATATTCTTTTGCTTTCCATATTACTCTTATGCATGGCACTGTGTATCATAGCACGTCTGTATCATCCAGTGTTTTTGTTGTACTGTAAACAAAGCACAATAGAGAACTACTCTATCAGTTCACGATGAAAAGATTCTCACCTGTGAAATCCTTGGCTGACGTATCTGTTTCTGCTAAGAAGTTGGACGGCTGAAGCTTGAATCCTTCCTCTTCCTCGTCATCATCTCCGCCTTTGCCTTTCTTTCCCTTCTTTCCCTTCTTGTCCTTCTTATCTTTCTTTTTGTCCTTCTTTGCGCTCTTCTTTCCACCTTTCTTCTTTCCTTTGCCCTTGTCTTCTTCTTTGCCAGCTAGCTCTGCCTCAATCTGCCAAGTTAAAAGTCATTGATTCATAAATATACATGTTATCACTTCATATAAGGGCCATAGTTTCATAGGTTGCACTTCTAGCCATTAGTATGATCATTAAAAAAAACCAATATATTGTGTGTCATTCATATCATTTTGTGGGGTTATTATCCATATTAACTGTCTTTCCATTCAATATTCCGTATAAACAGAAATCATTCACTTGATTCATAAAAGTTATTGCAATTTGAGATATTAATACATTTCTTTCACATAAATTATTAGATAATGATGAGATCATCTTCATTGTTTCTTTATAACACTTCTCCACATAGAAACCTTTGTTTAGGACTTACCTCAGCTGGATCTTTTTCCTTGAAGATGGCTGCTGAACCCCCTTCATCTTCATCAGGGTAGTCAGGAAACTTTCCTGAGGCATCTCTGAAATGACATAAACAATGTTAACTTTTTATATTGACAATAACAAGACTAGCCCCCATACATACTTACATACACACATACATACATACATACATACATACATTTGTATGTATACAAACAAACATACATACATAAACATGTACAGAACAACTGCGAAAGCATAACAAGAAATGTGGTCGCATGCATGTATAGTCTGAAATGTATATCATTTTCAACAACACAAATACAATGAAAAATGCAAATAATTCAAAGAAAATGTCCAGCAAATAAAAAAAGAATCAAATAATTTTCTGAAAAATGATAATGTACACACAGCTTCCAGTATTTTATAAAGGGGCAATCTGTTATAAAAAATATTTTTTTAATTTTTTAAGAATTTGTATTTTAGTGAAAATGAATGTCAATGCTGTGCTTGTAACAGCCAGTTGGTGCTACAACGTACCTGCACTCAATGAACCACTGCCTGATCTGGTCCTGCATGGTCTCCTTCATGTCGGGACCCTCCACCTCCCGCAGCTTGGTCTTGATGCTGACCAGAGCCTGCTGGTACTCCCTCTCGTGGTCCGCCTGGGTCACGCGCCGCGCCTTCTCCGTCCGCTCGGCCAGCATCTGGGGCGTGTTCTTGGGGTTGGAGGGGTCACGGGGCGGGATCTACAAACAGGACAAGACAGGACATTAACCCTCTCAGTACCAAGCACCACATCAATAGAAGCTCAGTTTTTAGCCTATGGGACTAAGCTGATTAATCCTTGAATACATACACTCCAGCTCAAAGTGATTGGCATAGGGAAAGGGAAAGGGAAGGAGCCGCAGTTTTAAACCGTGGTTTTATTTTGTCCAGTTCAGCATGAAGCATGATGCTTTTTAGGCTAAAGCATCGTGTTTCGTGCTGAACTGGACAAAATATACCGCGGGTTTAAAACAGCGGCTCCTTCCCTTTCTCTTTCCCTTTCCCTATGCCAATTCCTTTGATTTGAGGAAGATAGCGATGATAACAATGCTAATCGTGGCTGTTGCATGGTACAGTAGATCGTTCCTCTGAACCTCGATCAGGGGGGTAAAGGTTTAAAACACATTTTTCATTAAAAAAAAGGGAGCTTTCCTTTACTGATCATCATAAGAAAAATGTAACAAGACTCTGGTACTTACCATGCCAATGAATCTCATTTCTTCTTCTCTGTCCTTCTTTATCTTCTTCCTAATTGCAAAGCCTTTCCATGTCTACAGGGATAGAAAAACAAGAATGAGTCAATGTTATTGCAATGTCATGTATCTTAATACAATGTTAAGTACTTTATTTTATCTTATTTAATTAAATGCTCTTCAAATTGATTCATCATCAGTGCCTTCTTGAAGTACAGGGTAAAGTACACTTAAGTGTACTATACCGGATGTGCAAATTGAATAGCTGTAGTTACCTTGTGAGCCCCTTAGGCCTGCATTCTATATAACTATGAACAAAGCAGATGCATGAGGTATTAAATTTGCACATCCTGTTGCTCTTATATCTATTGCAAAAGCTGATGCTTGAATGATCAAATGGCATTAGTATGATTCACTTTTCACTGAAGTGTACTGTAATCCTAATCTTTCATCACAACTGGTGTAAAGACATGCAAAGGATTTGAAATCTCCTTTCCTTTATTGATAATAATCTCATAGCAATAAACAAATCCATAAACTTATTGGAATAAATTTCTCTGCTGCAATGTCAGTCCCATAAACTCACCTTCTGGATCCTTACTGCGGCCAGCTCTGTGTCTAGGGTGGGCGCCCCCCGGTTGGCAGCGTTCCTCTCCCTCTCTTCCTGAAGCCGGATCTCCCGCATGAACTTGGCCCTGAGCCGGCCCTGCCGTGCCCTCTCATGGACCTGGACAATGCGGATGGCCTCGTCTGCAGACATCTTGATCTCCTCGGTCTTCTCCTCTGGTGGACCCATCTTGGCTAGAATCTGGCCCAACAGCTTTTCCCGGTCTTGCAGGACCTTGGCCCTCTCGTTCAGGAAGTACTTGGGAATCGGAATCTCTATGTCATTCTGGAAAACACAAGGAGAGGATGAAAGAAATAAGCTTGATTCACCTCAAATCTTGGTTTACATGTATTTCAAGGGTTACTAAATTAGAAAACAAGTTCCCACTAATCTATGTAAAATTATCCACTAAAAAAAATTCACATATGTTTGCCGCAATAAAGTCTCATTTTGATGAAAATTTGAAAAAATACACACCTCCAGTGACGTCAGAGAAGTCAAAATGCCATAGATTGTACGGAAGTCAACAATAGACCATTTTCATAATGTATGAACTCAATCATTGGCTGTGATGAACATTATCCTACATTAGATCAACAACCACACAGATTGACAAAAATAAAATAATGACTATAGCTCATTCAACTCTTTTTCTATGTACATCCTATCAGAATAAATATCCAAAACGTATCATCCAATAATAATTCAGCTGTACTGTACTCACTGGTGTCAGTTTAAGGTCAGACAAGATGTCATCAAAGTAGTGAAACTCAGAGAACTCCAGGAGGACCATCTCATTCTTCAGCTCAATCAGCCGGCCCATGGTGCCGTCCAGCATGCGGCGCAGCACCCTCCGCTTCTGCGGGTGCACGACCTGGTCGTAGCACTCCTCCAGCCTGCGGAAGATCTGCAGGTATTTGAGGTAAAGCGTGGCAATGTTCTGGAAGGCGGTGAGGCGATCCTTCTCTGGCTTGGGCGGCTCCGGGGGGATCTCCTGCTGCAGGAGGTCATTGAGGCTGTCCTGGGCCTCCAGCCACTGCTTCTGGTAGTAGCTGAAAAGACAAAAAGGCAACACATGATTGACAACCATTCACCATCTCAAATGACATTTGCTGGTTGGTCAGTGGCCCATTCTGACCTTGGTCTCCTAACTTCGTACAGCAGCAAAAACATGTATTAAAACAAAATGTGTGCGCCCACACTACACGAACACACCAACAAAAGTACATGATCATGTTTGGCACAAGAGATATTTCACTTTGTTTTTCACAAAAAAATCGCTTTATTGTATGTAGACTAGATTATCAGAATATTGTCTTAAGTTCAATGTCAAAATATGACCCTATTTCTGAGGAAATTTTACTGTGCTGTGTGACTGTTCACTGCAATGACCACCTCATCTCTGAATGACATTATTAATCATTTTAGCGTTCATTAATGAAGTGTACGTATGCGTGTAGCAAGCTCACAGAGGTGCACTTGGAGAGTGAATACGACACAAAGGCAAAAATACAATCTGAAAAATTCTGACCAATAGGCGGACAGTTTTGCCCTGAAAACACAGCTTTTAGCAAGTGTTCACTGAAAATATTTTTGAACTATAGCTTTTCTTTCAATGTAGCATCAAAATAAAGGTGAATGAGCCGAAGAACATTTTACAATTCGTATTGTTGTCCGTGTCAAATATCGTATTTGCGGGTCGAAAGAACAGTCCACACAGATGTTAATATACGGGACTGTAAAATTTTGTGCGTTGAGTGAGGTAGGAGTATTATCGAACAAAATACCGCCAAACATAAACAAATACATGAAGGATCATTAACTTACCTGTGAGACATGATGACTTTAGTTGTGAGGTCGCACCGTATAAGAGTTTATATTTCAGTAACTCGTATGGTCCATTCAATACATCACTTTTGTTGAGATTTCCATGAACATTCGGAACACCCGACGAATTCCGGGCCGTGATTATTTACATCACCAAGGAAACATTCTCCCTTTTCTGCCGTAGATGGCGCTAGTCGAAAATGTTGTCGAATTCTGTGGGAACTTTGTTGTGGTGGGTAGCCTTCATTTTTTACACAGACGGAAAAGTATAAATACATTTCTAAATCTCATCATTAGAAAAATAGTTAAAGAAGTTTGTTACAACATCAAATATTTCCTATATAATACTGCATTCTCAAAGTCCTTAACAGACAATAATAGCGCTCTGTGAGATTTGTGAGTATTGCTTGTGATGTTGCGCGCAAAATAATGTATGATCCAGATACAGCCTGAAAATCATTATGCTTTGCTTCTCAGACTCATTCTCAAATGGAAAGTTGGATCAAGCCATTCATGTAGTCTTCCACGTACCTACATAGTTATGAATTGTCGGACAAATTTTAAACCTTGTAAAATCAGTGCTCAGAATTAAGTCGATTACATCGTGATCTTAAAAACAATTTTGTCTTTGAAAAGGTCGGCATGTCTATGAGTTTGTGTTTTGATATTATGGGAGAACTTCGAAACAAGCGCTTTCTTTATAAGTGTTTTTGTTTAATGTTTCCATGGTGAGAGTGTACTAATGAATACTATTTAGGAAAAAAAACTTTCGGTAACACCATGTGGTTGTATTCTTTTGTATAATTTACCAACTTATGGTGTAAAAAAAAGGCAGAGCAAGAGTGAAAAGAGCAGAAAATTATTTTTAATTTTATAACACTTACACAAGACTATTTTTAGCTTTAGTTGTCGGTGTTTTTGGTAAGAGTTGTGAACTAGTCACAAAGTACTTACACAAAGAAAAGAGAAACGTCGAGACTGATACTCTCTGTTTCAGATTTTGAAAAAATCCTATAGTTAGTTGCAAAGCTTACTATAACTTCTCCACACTTTGCCTTTCTCATTTCTTTCTTATTTTCTCTGTATAGCAACTTTGTGACTAGTTCACAACTCTCACCACCACCCACTTCTTCTATTTCCATTTCATCCCATTTATTTTCAGTCCAAAACACCGAAAACGAAAGCTTAATTTTCCCCCCTCTTCTTTTCACTCTTTCTTTTCCTTTCTTCACCCCATAAGCGGGTCAATTATCCGAAAGAATGCAACCACACGTTGTTATCGAAAGTTTTTACTATTTTCTAAATAGTATTTATAAATGCTCTCTTCTAAAACTTTAGATTTCAGGCCTGTAAAATGCCGTATTTAGCGCCCTCTTTAGTTATAGCAGTATATCGCATCACACGATCATAGAAGAAGGGGTGGACTCGAAATAAGTACTTGTTCAATACCATCCCGACGATGAAATTAGTGTCCAAAATAGCTGATGGAAATGGTTGAGACTACTAATAATCATACTACAGTAGGACTGCAAAATTACTTTCACTTTCTTTTATTTCCTTCATCATGAAATCAACAGACAAGTTAAGGCATATTTATCGCATATATAAAAAAAAAAGACAGTAAGTGTAAGAAATGAAGAATAAATAAATCCCTCACAAATTATGATTACATCAATAGGACATAATGAGTAAAATTTGTGTCAAACATCAGTCACCTTCTGAATGTTAATTCCACGGTATGAGTGAGATATTGTTATCTTTGTGTACTACAGGAACGAGTAATTCACTAAACTTATATTTTCTTATATTTTTTTTTATAAACTTCTTGTGGAATGACAATTCTAAATTTGGTTAGGCCTTCGTTTACGTGGGATCCCATGGGTCAATAACAGTTGGCTGACCCTAATGCAAGTCTTTTTTTCTCTTCTGTTTTGAAAGTTAAACAGACATGAATTTACAGTTCCCACAAATTGTTTCAATTGGATATGGAAATAGCGATTTTGGGGGTAAATAGTTTATTATAAACCACAATTTTGTTATGACAGGAAAGTCCGCTATAAAGTATAACAACAATCGTTGTTTCACCTGTGAGAATGAAGGCATGTAATAGATTAACACATGTTCTTTTCCACAATTTCACAATAGTGTTTTTATTCATCCGTCATCCCCTCAGACTCCACCAACTAACTTCTTTGGTACTGTTGCATGTAAATATTTCATAATTGAAAATAACTCATCGAAAGAATATATATATATTTACAATCTAAGGGAAAATGATTCATTGATATTCATATTATTTATTATGTCAATTATGCGTGATCGTTTTTTTTTATGAAAGTAAATATGACAGTTATACGACGCAGTTGACAACTGAAATTGACTCATTGATTGAATGAGAGCGCAAACCGCTTTCAATCGTTTCTGTTAATTTGTTTTTCTTTCCAGTGGAATACAATGTACGATTATTTTGATCACAGCCTGTTGATATTTTCTCTGAAAATATCACTGTAATACGTAACTTTTAAACAAATTGTATATATGTATAAGAAATAGAAAATTTGAAGGTGTAATGAGAAACAAACTTCAAAGTCCTTTTTTGTAAAAAAAAAAAAAAACAAATAAAAAACACGGGTTGCAATGTGCGCATGAGCAGTGCTGGCACAACATGTTCTCATATAGAGTTTATTAGCAAATCATTAGATGGTTTACTGTTGTTGTAAAAAAAAAAAGAACATAATTTTTCCCAAGTGCACCTGCTTCTATTGTTGTTCCGGACATACCGTGGAAGGTCTTCACATACAATATCAAATACAGCTTCAGAAGCAAATCCCAGTCTGCATTCTAGAAGGTTATAATTCAGTGGATTATTCAACCATGGTGTAATTAGGAACTGGTATTTTAGTGGTCGTACATATTGTGCTTAATTTGTAGTTCGTTTCTCTTCTTGTTGTAGGCCTACGTGTGCATATTCAAATCAGAAATGGCGTAGGCCTATAATCTGTTTTGGTAAAGAAGCCAAAGATCCGCTTTTTTGTTCACAGAAAGGGACGTAAAAAGGTTGGCCAGAAACTTTTTAAACGCGAAGCTATCAGGGAAAATAGACCAGTTCGTAGGGACACAATGGCCGGACAATCCACTGAATCTAATACTACTAGACTGCAGACTGGGATTTATTCATGAAGATGTAAAGACATTACAGCGTGCCCAGAACAACGACAGAAACAGGTGCACATTTTGGAATGTTCTTTTATACCTGCTTAGAGCCGAATAAGTATTCACGGTCTACTATCTAATGAATTTCCATTTTACTCTGTGAGTAGTACGATTGACCCGAGGTCATTCGTACTAGTAACACTCTGCTTATGTGCAAATTGCAAATTTCGAATTCGCGAATGGGCAGAGGCCGTTCAAGTTAGGAAACCAATATCCCGTTATTTGGATCTGTGAAGGATGCAGGAAGATTCGATGGTGTCAGTGTCTTCTGGAAAAGCTGTGAGAGCCGCTACGCTCCCGTCGGAGTAGGCGAGACGATGAAGAAGAAGAAGAAGAAGAAGAAGAAGAAGAAGAAGAAGAAGAAGAAGAAGAAGAAGAAGAAGAAGAAGAAGAAGAAGAAGAAGAAGAAGAAGAAGAAGAAGAAGAAGAAGAAGAAAAGAAGAAGAAGAAGAAGCCCTCAGTAATGTATTGCTTGAATTAAGTGCGTAGCATTAATGTACATAAAGGGAATGATCTACTGCTTGAGGCTAGCGTTGTGCTGAATCCGTATGCATAAAAACAACACGGAGTGAAACAAAATGCGAGCGCAAGCAAGTGGTACTTTTTCATGCTCAGCCCATTGTTTCTGATTCACTACAAAGCTACCACAAACCTGTTTCAAGCTGCCAAGACTTAACTTTTGTTTGAGCACATAATTCTTCTTTTCATAAAAACTTGCCAAAGTAGCATTCTGCCTTTCGTTTGGATGTATTGAATACATATATCTCCCCTTTCAGAGTTGCAGTAATGAAGTATGTGATCTGCCAGTTGAGATATCGTTCTTGGAACGATTACATAGGATTGGGTGTACATCTTATGTGCTAGTTCCCTTGATGATCCATTTTTCGGTGTATTTCAAGCAATCACACCATGAATTCCAGAAAAGTTTGAAAACTTTTTGGTGCGACAAAGTTTTCAGACCTCTGATTGGCTATAGGTAACATAGGCACGACGGGGGGCGTGGTCTGTGCAACTACTACTGCACAGTAGAGCGAGTTTTGTGACTGCTGGTGCATGTACATGCACAGCGGCAACGTTTAGCGGGTTTTATGCAGGTTAGGTAGGGGTAGCATTGCTTCGGCGCACTTTGCTAAGTTCCCCGGGACAAGTAGGCGATATGGACTCGCACTCTCGCGCTTTGCTGATGCACCGTACCACCCTGGCTTAGCTTAGCTCTGCACATGCAGTGACGAGGTATTCATATCGTTTGCTTTGGATTCGTGCCATTTGGATTCGGATTGAACAACGCCGTGCACCTGGGTCCTCGGTTTCTTGGCTGTGAGCCTAGCTCTTGTATCCCAGCTGATTGGTTTATGAATGGATGGATTTGTAGAGTAGTATGCAGTGTAGGAAACAATTGCAGCAATCATGAATGGAAAACAATTTGTGTGGTGCTGGATGGTATTATTATGCAGTACATCCGTTCTTTTCAACGGTGCCTCGGCATCCGGCAAACAATTTGGTGGTAAGTAAAGTTGACCCATTTTTGAAACTTTCGACAAGCTATTCGTAGCTCATTATGTGATTAAGGTTAAGGGTTAACTAAAATGGTTTAATGATGACCGTGGGCCTGGCTTGAAGGGATTTAGTACATCAAACAATGGAACTGAGGCCATTTCATGCGTATGAACTGTCGACCACTCAACTGGCAAGTTTATCGGTACCGGTATGGTACTCGTTTGTGCAGTGTCCCATGCTATTAAAAAAAAAAAGTACATCACAGGTACAGCATGTGGAGTTCGCCTAGAAAACATGAGGGGAGGGCGGGGGTGGAAGGGGTAGTATGGTTAGTGTGAACTTACTTGGACATAAAAGTTAACAGTTGTCATGGTTGTAGAGTAAGATTTCTTACACTTAAATGTTGATTCAGATTAGGACAGATACACCAACCATCAAAAGTAATTGTGGATATGAAAACATGGTTGAAAAGAGGGGTAATGAGCTGGATGTGTAGCTTACGCAGGACACCATTGGCAAAGTAGGTAGTAATTAACTGCCTGTACAAAATGTAGCACTAGCACATGTAGGCCTTGCCATTATAGAACTGGTGATACTTTTAGCAAGTCCAAGTCTACACTCAGTCTCTGGTTACTTGTACTATTGCACAAGTGCTTCATTTGAAGGGCTGTTGCAATTGACCTTGACGTTGGTTGCCGGGCGTTCGTCATGGTTAACTTTTGTAATGGCTGTGACACTGGCTACTCATCCACTAATCAAATATTGTCATTGTGCTTTTGTTTTGTTAATAATCTTCTATATGTCAATATGAATAATGCTTTAAGGCTGAGCCCTCTACTGGAGTTTGGCCTGGTCCCTTGATTTATGTGTGTCGTGTATTCAAAAGTGTGTAAACTTCCAGTGCTATGGTTCTTTTCACAATTGATGGTGAGACTCATTTTGTGTGGTAGGCAAATGCAGCTTTACATTGCTTTGGGTTGAAGAGTTCATTTCAATGACGATTTCTAAATAAGTTAAACATACTTGTCCCTTTATTTCCAATGTGAATCCCTCTTTCCCCTGACTCATGAATATAGTGTAGTTTTAATTCATATATGGTTAGATTATGTTCTGTTTATATTGATTATTGATATATTTTGTTTTTCACATAAGCATGATTTAACAAGCATGAAACCACTTGGAAGGATCCCATCATAGTGTGAGAGGATTTAATACATTGCATTTACTTAAAGCTGACTGCATAAAATAATTTTGTTTTTCTTTTTGTCCTCATCCAGGTTTAAATCCACCAGCATGGACCTCATATGAAATAGTGACTCCGGTTCGCTTGGATCAAGGAAGCGCGCATAAAGGGCATCACCACTTTCAAAAACGAAGTGTAGAAATGTCTGAGAATCAAGGAGCTCGGAACAATGGACACGCCGCGCAGTATCTTGTGGAAGCGTTCGGAGAGGAGTTCGTCTTGGATTTGGAGCATGACGCGTCTTTTCTTGCACCATCTTTTAATCTCCATGTGTCGAGGAACGAGGATGTGGATAGTCATGATGTGGATAATAGCGTTCATTGTTTTTACGCGGGGCACGTGAATGGTCATACGGAATCTAATGCAGTCGTCAGCCTGTGTGGTGGAATGGTACGTAGGATTCTATCTCGCATCTTGATTCTGATCTTGGATGCGCATTGGAGCTTTCTGTTTTGCTTAGTGACAACTATCAATTGTGAAAATAATTTAACCAAAAGGAGAGGAGATAAGAGGACCTGTTGTAGTTTGTTTTTGTCCAAATAGCTTTCATAAGTATGACGATTCTATGATTTGTGCTGTGGAAAGCGTCAGAGCAAGAAGGGTGGGTTGTAAGTGGGGGTCACAGCAATCTACCTTTTGAATGAAATGCAAAAAACATTTTTACAGAGCTTACCAGTTATCATGAAAGCCGTCTTTGTGTTTTCACAACACACTCTGATGCTCTGTTCTTGTTTGTTTCCACTGAGGCCCCCAAACCACAAACTTGCCACATCTCACAGACAAGCATGGTCCTCGAGTTACATGAAGCCATGATGAAGCTTTGATGAAGTCATGGCACCAGAGAGCTGTTAGTTCAAGTTTAAGATGGTAGTTAGTACCCACTCTCTGCAAACTTGCTGAGTGAATTAAAATGAGACACAGTTTGTATTGGTGGACATTTTAGAATATATTTATACTGCTAAAGTGCTGGGAGTTAATTTAATTGCCCCTTTATTTTTTTCTGAGTGAAGTGGTCTCCATCACAGTTTGCTGTGATGTCTCCCAGATCACCATAAACAAAGGCTGAGCTGTTATTTATCAACAGAGAGAGAGAGCAGAAGAGATAGAGAGGGAGAGAGAGGGGGGAGGGATGGGGGAGGAGAGGGAGGGAGAGAGAGAGAGAAGGAGACAGAGAGAGAGAGAGAGAGAGAAGGAGACAGAGAGAGCGAAAGAAAAGGAGACAGAGAGAGTGAGAGAGAGAGAGAGAGAGAGAGAGGGAGGGAGGGAGAGGGAGAGAGAGATAGAGGGAGGGAGAGAGGGAGGGAGGGAATAAATGAGAGAAGGAGTGATGGAAGGAGTGAGGGAGGGACAGATAGAGAGAGGGAGGGAGGGAGGGAAGGGGAGGGAGCTTTAGAGAGAGGGAGGGAGGGATAGGGAAGGAGGGAGGGAAAGAGGGAGGGAGGGAGGGATAGAAAGAGGGAGTGAGAGAGGGAGTGAGGAGGGAGAGAGAGAGAGAGAGGAAGGAGGGGGGGGGGTGAGAGAGGGAAAGTGTGAGAGAGACATATAAAGAAAAGATGCAGAGTGGGATAAAAAGAGTGGGGATTGGAAAAAACAGGACATGCCACATGTGTTTACTTGTGCCTGGGTTCAAGGTGTTGCTGTTTCATCACAGTAATAAATTATTACAGCCACCTCCTTGTTACAATAATCTAGGTCAAAACTGTGCCATACCAAAGAGGTGCCTCTTTTGCCATACTGCGCTGAACCACTATTTTCCCATGTCTGGGTCATGTTCTCCTTCCCCTCTCTCACTACAGCTTATGTGTGCATGCATGATGCCTCACTGGTTCCTGTGCATATAATATCTATACCTATATAGCTCTATTATTAAAGCAATCAGGTGCACATAGATATCTCCTGTTTAAATTGGGGAACATACTGGTACCTCTATCTATCTCGTCTGACATTCCCACCCTTGTTCATCCATCCACCATACCCTCTCATTCACCGCTGCATTATTCCTCAGCCCAAACAACTTTACTTGCGTCTCTTGTATTCAATCTTTTACACACTTCCTGTCATGTATTGTGTACTTTTCCCCCTTTTGTTGAATGCCTTCCTGTTGTGCAGCATGTAAATAATGAAATGTCACTAGCAGTAAGCTATGGCATGGCATGGGATATAAATGGTACACAGCATAATAGATCGGGAGGTTTATACATGTAGCAGATCTGCTGTATCGTGAATAATTTGATTTCCAATCCTGTGTGTCAGACTTCATTGTAGCCTCTGTGAAAATACATTGAAAATAACTTTTCAGGTGTGGCGCAAAGCTGAACAATGTGTGCCATCAGTTATTTGGAAAATATTGCTACTATGCAATACATTTTTCAGGAATTTACTACAGGCAAGTAGTTATTGAGTAAAGAATTGAACAACTAAGGTACAGTACCAGAGGTTTCTTGAATTTAGAAGAAACTCAAGATAAGAATGCAGGAAAAATGACATTTTGTGCATGTACTAACTGTATGCACTGGAACTGGGAGAATAGTATCTTGAAGTGCAGAAAGCGTATCACTGGGAGTTGCATGGTGTAAAATGTGGCATTCCGTTATAAATGCAGCTTTCTGACACTGATTGATTGTTGCAGGGCTGGTCATTATTAGAACACCATCAAATAAAAGACCTGATTTTGATTGTTGCCCCCCCTCCCCCAAGCAAAAAGGAAGGGAAACTCTCAATAGTGGACTGCCATTTGTGGGCATTGTATCCTGTATGCCTTGCTGGCCCTAGCTGCTAGCTAGCGAGGGGAGCTAAGGCTAAGTTCGTCTGATTAATGGGCTAATTCTGCAGGGGGAATGGTACCTGCTGTTTTGTGTGGACAACCTACAAGTGTCACCCAGATGTTGGGGAATGATTGTGATTGTACAGCTCAGTCGTTCTTGCAGTTTGTTCTAGTGTATAACAAAAGCGTAGTCTATAGATGAATCTGTGCAAGTATATGCACATATACTCTAGTAGTGAATCATTTTGACCATGTTCTTGTATATATACAGTTGAGGCCGAAAGTTTACATACACCCATGGAATTCAATGAAATTTGTTCACTTGACAATCATTGTCAAATTGATTATATCTTCAGAAATATAAGGACTACCATGACGAATTTGGTATGAAATGAAAGAGCGTATTAAGCTTTTTCACATGATTGGAATGCTGTTGGGATTAAATTCTATTACAGGTGAAATTTTCTTTGAAGAAAAAAAGTAATATTTCATAGAAATATATAAATGTCAAATCTATGATTCATATTACATTTTATATCATGATATGTCACCACTGAACAAAAAAGTGTAACCTGAAATGATTGTGTTAAGAGGAACTAGCACAAATATGAAATGTTTTTGTCAAGTTTTTATCTTTAATTTGTCTGAAATAAGAAGATTTGGGGGGACAAAATGACACCTTAATATTTTTCAACTCCTGATGACAAAGCAATGTGATGAAGGGGCATGACATACTCATTTGTTTAATACCAAATTCGTCATGATAGCACAAATATTTTATAAGATACAGTACATTTTATGATGATGGGCAAGTGTCAACTTTTCTTTGAATTTCCTGGGTGTATGTAAACTTCTGGCCTCAACTGTATGTGATCTTTAACTACAATTTTTCATACACATCCAACACCTGATTAGTTCTCAGAGTACAGTGAAAACAGTGTTGAACATTGTGAAGGATTATAACCTAGATTATATCTTGAATCATTTCTTTTTTTTTGCTCTTTTGTCTGTAACGTCACGTAAGTGTATTGTCTAAATTCTCTGAAAGAATTAGTTTGAAGCTATTAATTCAACTTTGACAAGGTTCCATGCACATCGGTCACAGTCAGTGGATTGAAAGGAAAAAAGTATATCAAGGTTGTGGGGTGTATTTTGAAGGAGGAAATCCCTCCTAAAAACTACAATGTAGATTGTATGTGCCACAGGATGCAGGTTGGGACAAAGTTTGGAGCCCATGTCAGTGATACTACTACCAATAACTGGGTCTGCACCCCAGCGAATAGAAGGGGGTCACCCACTGGTCCCGATGTAGTGGAGTGAGTAAAGAAACTTGCCAGGAGAGCAGGAACCCTCATGCTTTCTCTGATAACAATTCTCTATTTACTTTTCTCCTCTGATCTCCCCCATACAGCCCATGATAGCCCCTCTTTGATTCCGCTAAGTTAAGGGGCATGATTCTTCCATTTCTTCATGTTTATTGTGAGACAGGAAAGGGGGGAAGAGAATGAGAAGAAAGAAAGAAAGAAAGGAGGGATGGGTATGGTAGGATTATAAAGTCCCGGACCGAGATTTAAGATTTAGGGCTTCAAGGGATCAGAATGGTTGCCCCTCTTTTTTATTCTATTTCAAATGAACTTTGTGAGAAAAGGACACTTTGTAATTGTGTGTAGCAAGAGTTAACTGTCTGTATATCTTATAGGAATGGGGGCAACTCCTCCAGGGTCTGTATAGTAATGCATGTAGTATTATTTTAGATTTAATCCACAGAGTATTCTAGTTTTTCCTTGGAATGCTTAAACAAGAAAGAACTTCATTACTTTGTATCTTGTTTACTTGTTTCTGTCCCTCAGCTCAGAAAACTTGCAATACATGTATGTATTATAATGTGCTGAAATGTGAAGTATTTCCAGTATTTTCCACAAAATGAATTTTTATTTCACTAATGTACTTACATTCTGCACATTTCAAGAGTTCCATGAAAATGTATATAACAGAACATGTAGGTCTGATATGTAAGCAGAGTTGATACAAGTAATACAAGCAAATGTAATAAAGTTCCCCCAAGTCTCCTTCCCACCTTCCTGTCTCAGTATATCTGTCATATCCCTGATATTTTGCTAGTGAGGTTTGTAAGCAGTGGTTTTCCATCAGACTTGTCATGATAAGTGACAGTATTAACACTGACATCACAAGACAGGTATCTGCACCCTACCAGCCCTGCACACACCGCACACATGCTAGTCGGTGGACAGTGAGGACATTTTATCATTTCCCCCCGCAGCTGCCTCCTCGCAGGATATATGCCTTGAACATGCACGATCACAGCAAACCACCGGCACTCGGCTTGCTCGCTCGCTAACCCACCGACCACCCCACGACTCCTCCGGCTCTACCCAGGGTACCCTGGGCTGTCGGGAGGTCAAAGTTCAAATTCATGTCACTTTGACTCAGCTCGGAGGGAGAGCTTGACTGGGAAAGGGAGAGTGAGTCATGGTGGGGGAGCTAGGAGGGGTGTGACGTCATGGCCCAGGGGGTACGGACGGACGAAGAGAGCAGTGGTGCAGCAGCCAGGAAGTTTAGGGATTCATCAATAAAAGCACAAAATCCCACAAACAGTTTTTTATAGAATGTATACTTTCTGTCAAAATAATTAAATGCGGTGGTCTCTGATGTGCAAGATATATTGTTCTTCTGTTGTGGGCATGACCTTTCATTGCAATCGCAAAACCCATAAATAAAAGCCGGTGCTGTGCTTGGAGCAGATTGGTTTGGTGCAATGATCAACAGGTTTAGGAGATGCCTGCCTGTCTGTCTGCTTGTAATCAACATGATTACCCTGGGCTGGGATTGTTTCCTTATCAACACAAATTGGAACATGCTTTGACAATTGGTCAGCCTTATCACATGGATTATTTAATTCTGTGATGCTGTAAATGTGTTGAGGGTGATACCACTTACAGGCCATTTCCTCTCTGAAATGATCAACAATTATGAAAATGAAAACAATGCAAATATGACAAATAAGTTGAAAACTCCCTTCAAACGAATATTGAATTCTTTTATGAGTGATTTAACAGGTTGCAGATGCAATGAAGTGCTATTTCTCAGATTTCACAAACAATATATATCTGGAAAGGAAATGAAACATCTGAGTTCAAAAGGGCATTTTTACTCAGATGACTACTGGTATAGTGTATCCCTTTGATTCCTTGCAGTCATTCAGTCTTCATCTGCTTAAATACCTGCTTAGTGACCCACAAGTGTTTTCTTATCTGCCAATGTCAACTGCAGCGGGAGTATATGGAGGGCAATTAACAGTGACCTTTGTTTACCACTCCTGTAATTAGCAATAATCCTTTCTTTAAAAGTGTGAAACAAGTGGCTATTTCCTGAATGATATCCTTCCTTCCTTGCTAAGCTGAACGGCTCAGGTGGAATCTTAGCAGGAAACCCCCGAAAACAAGACTCCTCATTCTGCTGGTCTTTCTCCGCTGACGTTCGGCGTATGGCCTTGACTTTGGATCTTTCTCTGCCAGACTGTGTCTATTATCAATGCCACATTGCATAGTTTGAGGGTGAATCCATGTTTCTGCAGCAGCTCTCTCCCTCCCTTGCTCCCCCATATATGCCTGATCTGGAATGAATGAACCAGTTGATGTCTAATTTTAGTTCAAGCCTTTGCCCCCTCATACAATGTACATGTATTGTGATGTATGCGTACTTTTACTCACCATAGGACTGACTCAGACACTTTCCCTAAATAAATATACTTTTTTTTTAGATTTGATAGCCAAGTAGCTGTCCATAATATCAACCATGGTTACAGACTCTCACTCATCCGATAAAATTAAACTTGCCTCTTTTGGATACATTTGTACAATTCCCAATTGTTCAAAAATTTCATAGCTTGGCAGTGACATAAGAATGCAGTATTTCAGTGAACTGTTGTTGGTGACAGCCGACAGGTGAAAAAAAGGTGTGAATGCTGTTTCAGCTCTTACTTTAGTGGGCTTTCCCAGAAATTCCAGCACATGGTATAACCTTTATACAGAAACAAGTGCCTGTGTAGCTGATACCCCTGTAGGTGCGTCTTCATTAGCCCGATCAGACAAAATAGCAAGCTATTTTGCTGATTCGGGAACTAGCCTGAGGTTGCAATCGCGTCTTCATTAGCTCGAAATTCGGGATACGTAAGCTCGAGCTCGGGATGCATAAATTATCCCGAGTTTCGCACATACCAGCAGTGTGCGACGGGAATAGGCCACGGCCGCATGGCTTCGGTTGTGAGCTCGCATTCACGCACGTGTAAAAACCTATTACATAAACAATGCCTCGTGGGCGCTGATGCATGCCGGGATCAAGAAATTTTCAGGCTAATGAAGACGCTCCGAGCTAGCTCGAGTTAGTTCGCGAGCTAGTTCGCGAACTAGCTCGAGCTAGCTCCATCTAGCCCAAGATTTCTTGGGAAATTTTCTCGACCAAATAGCGAGCTAGTTTGCCTGATCTGGCTAATGAACACGCAAATAGCTAGCTATTTCGTGATCTGGCTAGCTAACCCGATCAGAACAAGCTAGCTATTTTGCCCAGCTCGAGCTACTGAAGATGCCCCTATGGTATAACCTTTATACAGAAACAAGTGCCTGTGTAGCTGTTACCCCTATGTGCTTATATAGCCTCTCTGTGAGTGGTGTGTGTTGACATACGACTCTCTGCATTTGAGTGATAACCATGTGACTATCTGCCTTTGAATGCGACCTGTGATGTTTGGGAGCCAGCTCTGATCTCTCTCCGAGACTCTTGGTGCCTCGCTGCTCATTAAGCATTGCCAGACTAGTTTGGTGGAGGAAGTGTAGGCTACCAGCGGAAATCAATTGCACTTAGATTGTGAAATTAGCCCCGTTCTGTGCGTCTGCACAACAGGTTGAGTGAATTGTCTGAGGGGTATCTTTCTCTCTCTCAAGAATATTTCAAACAGTTCAAAACATTTGACTTTAACCCTCACATTCCCAGGGCTATGTTGCATGTAGGTTTTCAATTATTGTACTTACCATCAATGGCAACTACTATGGTAACAGCCAATGAGCTATCATTATTGCACATGTTGCCATGGTAGTTACCATTGATGGTAAGTTACAATAATTGAAAACCTATATGCAACATGGCCCAGGTTGAAAAACCCAATTTCTTTTTACACATATTCAGTCCAAGCCCAATGGTAGTGAGAGAGTTAATCAGGATTGTTGATTTGGGTAAAGGCAACTGCTACCATTGCTCTGAAACACAAATTTTGTTGAATGCAGTTCTTACACTTTTGTCGTAACTTCCATAATTCACACCTAATCAGATTTGCTTTTTTTGTAGTAGAAAATGCAAAATCTTATTCACAGACTACTTTATTCAGTTGAATTTGATGTATTGAGCTTGGAAATGTTCATAGATTGTTAACACGCTTAGTTAAAAAGAAGAAATTAGGAAAAAATGGTGACTTGGAGTTAAAAAGTTCAGTGTACTTTAGGTATGATCCAATGGTGGAGTTCTGTGAATCCTGCCAAGATGAGCAGTTAATGTCTCTTTCTGTAACAGCCTTGTGGCGTAGTAATGATCTTGATAGCAAGTTAATTTGTCCTTTAGAATCTGAAAGATTGAATTCCATTCTGCAGCCTCCATAAATTGAGTTATAGATCTTGCCTGCAGGGCAGTGGAAGCATGACCTTGTGGGAACCAGTAGGCGAGTCTTCACCAGCATTAATTTGGCAAAAGAGCCTGATCATCTCGCTTCAGATATGTACTTTTCAGCCTGACACTAGCAAATAACCTGCAGTTATCAACAGACTAATTCCTTGAGATCTCAGGCGATGATTTTGCCAAATAGATGTTTGGGCTGATGGAGCCCAGCATTTAACGCAGTGATTCAAGCGGCATACTGATGCTGAGAGTTCTTGGCAAGATGGCTGCGTCTTTAAAGAGTTAAAGGGTCATGGGTGCAACACAGAGGTGTTCATCTCATCAAATTTTCTATTCACATACTGGTTGAAACAAAATAAATGAGCCTCAAAAGTACAATACTGTGCTTTTTTAAAATTGCAAGTAGGCACGACACATTGGCTCAGCATATGCAATCTTTAAGTTGGTCCAGCATTCATTATTTGTATCGCAGGTATGATTGCAATGTTGACTATGTTGTGGATATTATCTAGTTGTAAACTATTCCAAGTTCTTGAAATTGCAGTTAGTGAGCTCAAGAAAAAAAAACCACATTTTTTTTTTAGGGCTACTTATTCAGCCAGATGCCATGCAACAGACACCCTATATTATGTTTTGTATGACAATATTTGTCTTTTTCTCTGGGGCTCTTTTGTGTTTCACAGGGATCTTTTTAGCATTGGGAAGGGTGGGAGGATTTTTGCCCTGAGCCCTGTAAAATGGCCTTAGGCATGCTCTCTTTAATCGACAGAATAAAACAAACAATTCAATATTTCCTCCCCATTTCCTTCCTTCCCCATTTTTTCATAAGAGCTGAAATGATAAATATTTTGGGGAGTTGAACTTACATTCTGATCTGGAGCAACAATGACAGGAATGTATCCTTCTTCGGTTTGGAACATCCTCCAACATCAGTCTCAACTTAACTCATTTGATGCCTCTGTTGCAACTGCTCTCTGAGGAACTTTGTGTTAACAGTATACACTACAGTATATTTATTTTTAAAAAGGTTCATATGAAAAAGTGTTTGATGTTATGAAAGGTAATGTACAGGGTTATTGACATTGCAACAACTACATGCAAGGTGATGGCTTTTGATGGCCAGATACTGAGAGTCTTAATGTTATATTGCTTAAGTAGTTTTTGTATGTTTTGAGCAAAAATGTACACTTTCAAGCTCAGAGTTAAGTTTGAGGCTTGCCCTGGAGGAAGAAGCTTGGGGAATATTGATTTTCTCTCTTGGGTTGGGATTAAAGTCGGAGGCAAGACACCTCTGTCAACAGCTTCTTATTTTTGCAAGTTTACTGTCCTAATATGGATGAGAGTGCCCACCAGAACTAGTGGATGATGGGCTTTTCGGCGCTTCATGTTTACCCACATGCTATTCCCAGAGCTACAGAATCAATGCTAAATTCCACCTTTATAGGCTGTCAAAGGTGGCAGTAAAAAATAGCCAGATCATTTTGTCCGTGAGAAATTTGAGAAGCGTGTATTTGTGATTCCGCAATCTGTAATCAACATGTGATGAAAAATGTCAAAATAGGGAAAATAAATCTGCCCACTTTTGGAGAGGATTTTTCTTGGTAGTTTGTAACTTTCTAGCGCTTGGTTTTGTGTGCAATGACTCTGAGGTGTAGTCTTTGATCAGGGGCAAGCTAGATGTTCATGTAGCCTCCATTGTAGGTTCTAAACTGGAGGTTATTTTTTGTCCCTGCAGTCAAAACTATGTCTGGACATGCAGGCCAGCGCTCCTCTTGTGCTTTCTCTGTGGCAGAGTAGAGGAGACTGGTGTGCTATATGCAGTAAAGCATCTAGGCTTTAGGCTGTGGGGTACATGAACACAACTAAGTCTGGCCATAAAGACTAAGGTTAAATTAAATTAAATTAAATTCAATTCTTTATTCATTTAACAAACAAGAATAAACAATTTTCATGAACAATGAATATAAGGCATCACCAGAAAGCCGATGGCTTGTAAGGTGTAATAAATGCTAGCATGTGTATCCACACTTGGTCATGATCGCAGTGTAGAGGAAAGAAAGGCAGCCTGGATCCTTGAACATAGGCTAATATTCATGTACTGTAGCTGTATAGGGCAGACGTAATTGTGTTTAGTCTGCTGCTAATTGTCTTTCATCAGGACCCAGTAATCATGGCCATCCCTTGTTCTCGTCTGGCTGGCTTACAGAGGAAAGATTGCAGGGGCCAAGTTTATCCCTGCTAACCCAAATTCAGGCCGAGGGCAAATCGGTTTCTTTGACTGGCTCTTGAGAAGGGGCGCGTCCTTTCTTAGTTATGCACTTTCAAATGACTGTTTCTCCTTCAGATATACACAGACATAGGTAGGCTTGTACTATAGGCTACCTCAGGGGCAAGACTTTAAAAATGTTAAATGTATTTTAATCGGAAGATCTGGTCAAAGATTACATTTTCAAGTTCAAAATACCCAAGCATGGATTTGATAACAAGAATAAACTCAGTTATTTTATCCCTGTACTTCCCAACAATTGTGTGAGTAGCATATCCCCCAGCGACCCTCATGTTTTTCTTCCTGTGTAAATCTCTTTCATGCTTGATCCATGGCAATGTTTGGTCAATCCAACATGCACATAATTTTGTCCTGTAGCTTCGGGCCAGCCTAAAATTGTGGCGAGGCAGAAAATTATGATTTGTGAGAAATATCGCTCTGTCATGTTACTGGCAGGCTTAGCTGTTGGAGACTGTGAGGCTCAACCCGGCTTGATCCTTCTTTACTCTCCTCCTGCTTCTAGACTGCTTCTAGACAAGCTCATCGCTTGACTTGAAGAGCTTGAATTGAAGGATTCAGCTGATTACCCTTGTCTGAGGTCAAAAAGTCAGAAGTAGCAGCTTCAACGAGTCTGGGTGGCAATGTATACAAACGTTTCGGCTATAAGTATTAGGAAGACATATATACTCCACCCTGCTTAGCAGGCATAAACCCTCCCCAGTTATTTGTTACAGGTAGTCAGTGAGTGAGTCTGAAGCTGCACAGACTAGCATTCATAATGTTTTTACAACCCTACTCCTCTTATGGAGCAGAAACATGGACCACAACTAAGAGGCTGGAGAGAAAACTTAGAGTAACCGTAAGGGCTATGGAAAAAATTATGATTGATTTTACAAAGAGGGACAAAGTTAGAAGCCAGGATTTGAGAAGGAAAACCAAAGAATGGGACATACTGTAGGACAGGAAATTAAATAGAAGAAATGGAGGTGGGCTGGTCATCTGGCCAGGAGGAAAGATGACCGATGGACAAATAAATGAACTGTCTGGACCCCCAGAACTAACACCAAAGGAAGAGGCAGGCAAAATAGGAGGTGGATGGATGATATTGGAGAATATGGTAGTGTGACATGGAAAAAAACGGCACAAGATAGATCAAATGGGAAAATGATGAGGAGGCCTTCCTTCGGCAGTGGAGAGAAATAGGCTAGATAGATAGAGATAGATAGTACTTGGTAACAAACCTTTTTTATTCAGTCAGTCACCAAGTGTGAATCAAATAGTCTGAAAGTTCAGAGACTGCAGTATACATGTATGTTGCTACAACTAGCCTGTCACAGGTTAGTCTTATTTGACAAACCATTGTTTCGAGACCTGCCAAATTTGTATAGATTTGTGTCAGCAGACTATCTGTACCCTTGTGAGCAGTCTTCTCTACAGTTAAATCAAATTAGCTTGTATTCAGTAGGAACTTTTCTGGCAGGGTACACTACAAACTTCAGAAATATTTTATTTGTGAACATCACAATTTGCAAGAGTTTATTTCACTGACATCTAACAGGCCGATGGCAATGCAGTTACTAGTGATGAGATCTTGTGATTATCAAAGTGGCAATTTGAAGTAAATGTACTTTTACATTTCCCTCTTTCAGAGTGGTTGTATGTTATCATTTCTCCTCGTGTTCACAGTGCATTCATCGGATTTGCTTTAGTCATTACACCTGAAAAGGGAGGTAAAATATCAGACCGGCGTGATGATTGTGTGAACGTTAATGTTCATTCACTCTTTGGGGTAGGCTAGTATAGCCTTTAGGCGTGGGTAGAGCGAGCCTCCCCTGAATGTATGGTGGAATAATACAACCCAGGTGAAACAGTTTGCAGGAGAAGTTGTCACCAGAGTGCAAACGAGCTGTCTCCTTTTGAAGTTAGCCGATGTGACTGATCAGGAGTAAAAGAGCACATGTCGGTGGCCCTCCGGCGTCTCCGCAGTTCACATTCCCCCCAGTTCTCCTCGTGGTGTGCCAATTTGATAATGCATGTTATTCCGCGATCTTTGACCAGTGGGCGCCGGGGTAGTGGGTAACCTCATACTACACATCTCCTGAGGATGTTGGTGTGAATGTGATGCCGGAGCGCAAGGAAAACAAAAATAACCAGAGAGAAAACATATGATAGATCACGCCTTGTTCTTTGAGAGCGTGACTAATAAGGGCCTGAAATAAATTTGTAGTCACCCCTGAGCGGAATTAATGACTGTCATTTGATAGTGTTGTTAAAGGTTGCATAGTCTACAGTTAGCCTAGATGTTTGATGTAATGAATAGCAATTGTTTATTCATGCTTTGTTCTGAGTTGTTTACTTCTGATCAAGAACAGTAGGTTATCAGATGATATGTGATGTGTGTGTGTGTGGGGGGGGGGGGGCATAGAATTTTAAAAGTAAATATTAACAAATTTCATGTTCCATTCGTGATACAGTATAACCCTGCAATTCTGAGTGAAATCCCATCATTTCATGACTGAGGTATGTAACTCCTAAACTTTCTCTCTTTCTCCCTCCCCCCTGCTTGCAGTTTGGTTTATTCCACACACACAATGGCACGCAGTTCTACATAGAGCCCCAGGGCGGGGTAGAGGATGGGATGGAGACAAACACCAAGCCCCATGTCGTCTACAGCAGTGGGACCCCCCCTCCAGACCCCAGTACACACACCTCTACCACAAGTGGCTGTGGAGTCACAGGTAAGTGCCCCTTTTCTAATTGAGAAATGCCCCATTGTAAGAAGTAAACAAACAAATGGAGGGAAAAAAAGGAAAAGAGCATTGAAGTATGGACGTGATATGAGTGGAACACTGCACATTGGATTGGATTGTATGTGCCAAATGTTAAAGGGAATATACTGTACTGGGAAGACGAAAAAGCCTTCAAAAGGTTATCGTAAGCAATCTTCTTGCCAATTGTCGTAAATTCATGTATTGTCCATTTAAAAAGGTTGCTGAAAGTTATTTGCCCTCAAATGATCTACATTTGGAGTAATGAATGATTAATGATTAGATCCTCAACATGTTCGGGCCGAACATGTTGAGGATTTGTTATTTAATCCCTCATTACTCCAGATATAGGTCATTTGAGGGCAAATAACTTTCAGCAAGCTTATAAACTGGATAATACATGAATGTACAACCATTGGCACGAAGATTGCTCACGATCACCTTTTGAAGGCTTTTTTGTCTTCCCAGTACAGTATATTCCGTTTAATGTAGATTTCTTTATCAAGGTACATATACCTGTATGCAGTATGGAGGTATATGTGTGTGTGTGTATTCAAATAAACCTTGTCATTTTGTTCTACTGTATTTGATATGAGGAAACTACCCGTATGTCGCTGCTGATGACTGTTTTGGAAATGCCTCTGGGGATGTTCTCATCCTGTTAAAATGCAACGCTTACAGTGTATATCTCTTTAATTCATAATCCTATGCTCATCTCTGGAGATGTACTTTTGTGAATGGGATGAGTAATCACATTGTTGTGAATCTCAAGCTGTATTGCCGTGATGATAAATATAGCCCATTTCTTGAGGTACAGTCTAGTCGGTCTAGCCCCCATTTATAGCACACATGGATAATCGCGAGAGGCAAGTGCAGGTGAATAGAAATCCAAGTTAGTTCTTAATTCTAAGAATCCCACAGAGATGAGGAGAGTAGATCAGCTTTAACTCTCTCAGTCCCATAGGTGATAAACTGTGTAGTAATTGACATGGAACTATGATTGCTTGGTACCGAGAGGGTCGAGTCAGTTCGAGGGACCGAGAGGTGCAAGGATTGGCTGACCAAGCAGGGCAAAGCCGAAGTAATGCTCCCCTTTTAGGGAGGGAGCAGGGGGGAATTGAATCCCATGGATGTACACGTAATAGGCTTTCATTGCATGATCAACCAGGTTGAAAAAAGTGGAAAATGAGAGGAAAATCCTGACTGAATGAGTGGCTGATTCGGGTGTGAGAAGGGATTTAATTCTGAGAGGTTTGGGGGTGAATCTTGCATGACCTGTCATCGTGGGGTGACATGTGTGGGAAAATGTGTCTGTTCGTGATATACATTCTTGATTTTATTTGAAGTGATGCACCATAGTATGGAAGTGAGCTGTGATGTAGGCCCATAAATTGAAGGGGGGGGGGGTCTGTCGCACAACAGACTGCCCCCCTTCCATTTTCTTCTCTCGCACCAATCTGAGAGGGGACTTCACCAGGCAATGCCCCCTCAAATGACATCTAGGAGGGCAAAAGAATTATAGTCACCCCTGCCCGTGTCTGATTACTGAAAAGCCTATTAAAACATTGTCAGTATGCAGACTGAGCGCTAAATCGGGTTACTAAATCTAAGCTGCAGTGATGCTGTCAAGCCATCGTTTTTTCCCCCTTTATATTAGTGAAAGTAACTTTCCTTAGCCTATATCCTTTTGTGTGAGCTTTGGTATGGTTCATTTGATGGAGTGAATCAGGGTACAGCCAAAAAGCAACTTGTGGAAGATAAGATTTGGGGGCCAGGCATCAGTGAAAGTGTACATGTATGGAACCAGTTATCGACAGCTCTGTACTTTATTCACGCAGGGGATTTACGATGCGATTGTATGGTATGATAGAAAATTATAAAAAATGGCACCAGAAGATACACAAGAGGTTCTCAAAGAAAATTTGTGAGAAGTTGCAATATTTTGCAATTAATTGAATGGTGTTAATGAACACGAATACTTCAGAAGAGTACACTTGGTACAAATTAGGTACTGTTGAGTAGGAAAAAGAGGATGGAATTCTTATGATGTTTTGGGGGATATTAAATATATTGAGAAGAACTGCGAAATATAAGAATCAAGTAATACATTTTGGAACTCTCAGTGAGTGTAGTGGGGTCAGAACTTGGCCAAACAAAATAGGCTATACTGCTACTATGTGTATTGCTGCCTTGAAAGCTTGAAGTGGTCCTTGTAAAATTCAATTATAGGTTACGAGATTAAAGTGGCAATGAGGGAAAAGCTTCAGCTCAGGTTTGTGGCACTTGCAAGGGAAAGTAAGCAGATGGGTAAGCCTCTTCTGGAAGTCAATAGTGGATCATCTACTCCAAAGCTGCAAAGTTGGGACAGAATTGACTACTTGAACAAGTCAATAAACTACTGGGTGGGTGGGAGCTACGAGTTCAATGGGGATAGTCAGTTTCAGAAGTCAGTGTAATTGATTTTCATTGTAGTTGAAGTTTTTATTTTCTTACGGGGATGTAAACTCACGAGCAGTTATATGGATTTTTTATCGAAGGGCTTGTTGAGCTGCCCATTTGCAGTTTAGTTTACATTTGCGGTGGAATTCAAAGCAATGAATTAGTCAATTTGATTCTTTTAAATGACATCGATTGATTGGATGGATGGACCTCATGCTGGTGTAGAAAATGGCCGTGGTAGGGCTCCTGTTGAAAGTCTAGAGAGTCCCAAGAGAGAGGCCCAATGGGGTCTTATTAGTCCACAGGGGGCCTTCTCTGCATGATGGGTGCAGGATAAAACTTGAATGGAATTCTTTTTCCGAGAGGAAGATAGTGCGAGTGAGAGGCCAATAATAAAATCAGATATGCAGTATTACAATTACACATGTGTGTGAACTTAAGGGATGATACAATAGACTTGAGATGATCAGAGGTGCTGGAGAGTCATCATTCATAAGTCAAGTCTGATAGAAAGTCAACATTGAAAACACCATGTACGTGGCAATGGAATCACATTTAGAAGTCATCCCGCAATTACAAACGAGTTGTAACTAATCAATCATGGATTGTGGGTAGTTTGTGGTTATTTTTTGTTAAAGGAGCTCAATTCAAGCCAGATTTCTTTCTTCAGTGATTATATCTCTATGCAACCATTTAAACAGATTGAAAGAGGTTAAACAGAGATCATATCTAGTATGCTTTTTTGTTGAATTCCCCTGTAGTTATATGTATATTGTATAAAAGAGATTGTATCAGATATGTGTCTCTAGTCCGCAAAGTTCACAAATTTATGTTGTAGTGCAGGAAGTTGTAGAATGAAATACGCTCAACAATAGCACCACTTAGCCAAAAAATGGACTATGATTGATCTCAATCTCGGCGAGTTTGACTAATTAATTCAAATGGTCTTTTCAATACAATCTGACATCCCATTGCGTGGGCATCTATCATTGTGCTGAATCACTCTGAATTGGGGTGGATCCTTGGGTAAGAATAGGCATTAATTAGCTGCTTTTGAAAGGTGGGGTTGTCTGGAGTGCAGTTGAATTGGTACAGAACGTGAGGGGATCAACTCGGATTGAGCAAGGAGAGTGAGTTAATTACAGTTACCTGTGGAGCCCTGCGAGTGGTGGTTTGTGGAGACTGAGGGGGGGCCATTGTGTTTGGTCACTGCTCTACAAACAACCTTTCAAAGGCACAGGAAATGCAAATGACTTTTGCTCAATCGCAAATTGATATGTTTCTAAATACCCATTCTATCATTAAAGTGTTCCCTGAGGACAACCAATACGCCGCAAATTGGGGTACCATTCCCCTGCTTCGGCTCCAGGCTATCCTGCCAAAATTTTTAGTTGGCTAGACCAGATTTTTTCCCCACTCTCTCTCTCTCTCTCTCTCTCTCTCTCACCTCTTATATTACGCGGTTCTCAAGTTAGAAATACGAGGATCGCTCCCAGGTCAATATTTCACCTCCCGTTGGTATACATGTACTACAATACAACAACGTAGGCTTTGTCACTCGGAGGTGCCTTCACAAAGCACAAACCAAACTCCTCGAGCTTTTGGGGCAGAAACAGTGATAATGACTCTTCCGCAATAGCTCGAGAGTTATGTTACAAATACTATGGTGTCTTTTGGAGAAAACAATCTGTATAATGTTAGAATTTCATATACTGTTCGCCACCGAGTGACCTAGTAGTAGGGAAAGCGTGCTCCATCCTTTACATAATTTTTGTCCTTCTTCAAACGTTATGGAGACATCACTGATATCAAAGAAATCAACTAAAAAGTGATGCTGAAATATCAAGAAACTTCCCCACCTCTGAGAAGCAGAATGACTTTTTTGCTTGAAAGAATGTGGGAAACAGACACCAGACAGTCCAAAGCAAGAGTAAGCAGTATGATTCATCTGTGGTTGAGGTGAGAAGGTCCATATGGAGCTAATGTTGATGCTAAGCTGCTCTGGCAGCAGATTATGTGTAATTCTTCTTCAATAGCTCTTTTCAAAATTGATTACAGTTAAATCCCTCAAAATGGGAACTTTCCAAAAAAGGACTCAACTGAGCCATGAAATTAAGCATTACTTTGGAGATTGTTAGCCAGAGATAAAGATGACAGGTTAACCTCTTACATGTCCAGTGTCTCAAGGCTTTTAGGTCGACGGATACAAGTATTTGGTAGCCTTTTTTCCAGGATCAAAATTAAAAACAAATTTGTTAAAACCCGGTTGATATGAATTTTCTTTTCAAGACTGATATGCATAAAACAGGTGGTATGCTTGAAAAAAAAAATGCCATGTGCCACAGGATATTTGGTACAAAAATAATGACAACAAATGTCTTTGAGTGATAAATTCTGATACAGTTCTACACAATCTTTAAATTCCAGCAGCTTGTTCTTGAAAGGATACACAGTTTGCCCTTTGCTGAGAGGGTTACTTAACGTTTTCCATTGAGTGCTGGTATTTTCAGGTTTCACGCTAAATTGAATCCCTCACTCTTTTTTTTAAAAGCACAGTACTTTTGTTGTTTACAAACAGACGGAACTCTGGCTCTGCGGGCAACTTTTATTTTGTCCCCCCAGACAGACTGAAAAGAAGTCATGATCGTGGCATACTTTCTCTGCCAAACTCACAAACTACGATCTCAGATTTAGCCGTCTTCCAGTACAAATACTAGAATTGTGGACACATAGTTGTGTTTGAGGGAATACTAGCAGCGGGAAGAAAGGAGAAGAAGTAGGGCTAGGTTACCAATCTGTCATTCTGGGTATGATGTTTCAACATCAAAGGCCTATTTGTTGATATGAATCCATACAGGGCTCTGATTCCATTTCCCTGTGTCTTGTTTATATCTTGTCCCCTGTCTTGAGATTTTCTCTCCTTTTCTTGCTGTTTGTCATCCTTCAGTTAAAGTCAATTGGGAGATTAAGCTAGGGAGCCTTGGTAGGATACTGAGCCATTTTGGAAGAGAAGTCACGTACATCATCTGCCAGTTTTTCCTTTTACGGTGATACCCTTTTACTTTACTTCTTCAGGGCTCCATGTTCTTTTTCTTAGTAATAATAGTAAATATCCCACCCAGTTTTTTGGGGAGCTGTCACATTATGTGGAAGATTGAGATCCCAATGTAACATGAAGATTTTATTTGTTTTTAGTTTGAGTTTAAATTGATTGATTGTACCCTTCTTTAGTTACTTATGCAGAACAATGCTCCTCATTGTATTTTGAGCATTTTCACAGAAAGCCCATTAAGTCGAAATGGGTAGTGGGAAGTTTGTTGTTAATTTCTGCTGATATGTTCTGGAGGTTTATAGGAATCTGGTTCACTCACAATTTGTCCAGTCCTCATTTCATCTCCAAGCAAAACATGGAAATTGCTGTTCCCCAATCTGTAATTACAGCTAAGTCTGGATATGTACTAGCCTTGGTACTAGGCTGTGAGGTGCATGGACACAACCCAGTCTGTCAACAACTAGGTCTGGTAACACAGACTATGGCCCAATCCCATCCTCACTCCTCCTAGCCAGAGGAGCTATGACATCATTAGGGCATAGTCTGTGTTACCAGACATAGCTGTTAACAGACTGGGTTGTGTCCATGCACCTCGCAGCCTAGTACATAGGCTATAATAACAGCTAAATCTGGACACATGTTGGTCAAGTGTGTGTCCTTCTATCTTCCTTCATGCAGCAAGACAGAGAATGAAATCTAGTCTGGAGGTCCAGACTTGGTTTTATTGCAGTACACTACAGCTCAAAGGAATTGGCATAGGGAAAGGGAAAGGGAAGAAAGGGAAGGAGCCGCAGTTTTAAACTGTGGCATATTTTGTCCAGTTCAGCATGAAACGTGATGCATTAGCCTAAAAAGCATCATGTTTCATGCTGAACTGGACAAAATATACTGCAGTTTGAAACTTTGGGTCCTTCCCTTTCTTCCCTTTCCCTTTCCCTGTGCCAATTCCTTTGAGCTGTAGTGAACATGTATAGCTCTCAGTCCAGAATTGAGGCTACTCTGGATTGCCTGGAAATAGCTCGACTACTGTGCTGTAGGGCATTTCTAAACCAACATATTTAATACAGATGTCTCATTGCATTATACTAATTATTCTCAACTTCTTCTTCAGCTCTCTGAATGAGAAAAGAGGAAAATGAGAAAGTGACTAGTCTAGTTAAAATGTCAAACTCTGATTTTCAGTTTGGATCAGAAAATGTCTAACAGCCTGGGAACCAGGCTACCTTAGAACACCTTTGTGACCAGTGGGGGAGGGGTGCTGTTGTAGCACACCTGGGCCGCAGTCATGCCAGAGTCAGGCAAAGTTTGAGGACATGGCAAGGTCAAGGTTAGATTATTGTGCCAAAGTGGTCAGCAGATGTTTGATCAGAAATTAAGCTGGCTTAAGACTTTCCCAAAACAGTTCCCCAGGTTATTAATATTCCTGGGGTATACACGCAGTGCTAGCCAGTCTCCTGCCATGTCAGGGAATATCAGTGAAGTTAAGAGAGCCCTTCTTGCATCTAAAGTACAGGGTTCCAAGTGGTGTCAACATTGTACACTTTCAGACTCGTTCATTTCATTCAGTTGGTCAAAATGTAATGGTGACGAAAGTGCAAATATAGAATATACATATGTAAATAGAACTGAGAGAGGATTTCTTTGTGCATTTTGAAAATAACAAGCAACACCCTCTCAGCTTTGTGAGGAATGCGCATTCCTCATTTACGGTTCTTATCTTAAGTGATTACATATTGCCCATTACATGCAATCGCCATCCAGGCCAATCAAGTAGAGTGTGTGCGTGTAATATGTTTGGGAAGTCTGCAAATTACATGGGAAGTTCAATCTACTCTAGCCCGCATCCATTTTTAGTTTCAGACATGTCACATTCTTAGCCTTAAAGGCAGTATGTCCCTTCCACACTAAATCATGTAAAACTTTGCAGGAACCACAAAAACAATATGGAGGTCCATTTTGTGAAATCTGAAAACAATGTACATATATGAATTACAAAATGCATGAAAAAATATTGTTATATTGTTCTGCTTGTTTTGCAAATACAAATTCAATTTGGAGAACTTTGCAATGATATCTTTCGTTTGTCTTCATAATTGTATCTAATCAGAAAGTTGACAAGAAATTGTGTGTGTTTAGCATTAATCTGATTAAGTCACTGAGATTGTGAAGTTCAAAATGAAGTTGTCAGTACAAGGATCTAAAAATACTAGAAACTAGACTTTAATTTCACATGACTTGACAATAAGACAAACTGAAATGTAATGGATAGTAGCATATGGCAAAAGTAAGTTTTCAGTTCCTACATGTACACAACAGCTCAAAGGAAAAGGGAAAGGGAAAGGGAAAGGGAAGAAAGGGAAGGAGCCGCAGTTTTAATTCTTGGTACATTTTGTCCAGTTCAGCATGAAATATGATGCTTTAGCTTTAAAACCATCATGTTTCATGCTGAACTGGACAAAATATACCGCGGTTCAAAAGTGTGCGTCCCTCCCTTTCTTCCCTTTGCCTTTCCCTAGGGCAATTCCTTTGAGCTGTAGTGTATATTCTCTGTGAAAAGTTCTTCAGTATACTGTGGTATTAAACCAACAGAATCCTGCAAAAGGAATACGCCACCTTTAAAGTGAGCTCACACCAGCGATGTCTCAAGAGAGCAAGGAGCAATTTCCTGTAGCATCCTGTATGTGTAACTCATCTTTGTCAAGATGTTAAAAAGTGTTAGTGTGTAAGGATACGTTTTGTAATATGCATCCTGATTTTTGGAATAAAGCAAACTGTTTTCCCTTTTGTTATGTGCTCAAACTTTATCTCTTGACCAATCAATCTTGTGCATGATATCTTACTAATCACTCTAGAGTGGAACTTTGTTTGAAACATTAACATAGAGTACGGTGAGGTCACAAAAATGCTGTCATGTTTTGAGTTGAATTCTGTAACGCACACTCGTACCTTGAAATGGATAAGATCTGCATACCTGTGCATTGAAATAAATATAGACCTGAGAAGGTATTTACGATTAAATGTTGCCACTTTGCATGTTTGCACTATTGATGCGTTACACAAATTTTACTTAACAGCTTTTTTGCACCATTTATCCCAGAATTGATACTGAAAATATCTGATGAAAAGAGGGAAATTCACTCAATGTCTAAATCCATATATGAAATACCCCAAAAAGTGAGGATGAGATTTTCATTCCAAACTTTAGAATTTCACACTTGTCTGGCTAACTATAATTTCAGAAATATCTTGACTGTTGGTGTGTGGGCGGCATTCACCATAGCATCAAAGAGGCAAAACCATATATGAAATATGCCATTTTGATTTCAATGAATGGGACAGCTGTAGGAATAAATGCCTCTCTCTGGTTCCCTGACTATACCTCTCTGGAGTGGAGACGTGTTCAAATACTCGTCCACTGATAGCACCTGGCCTCAGATGTTAAAGGTTTACTAGAAATAAAACACTGGTTCTTGAGATTCTGTAAAGAAAGTCTTGGAGGAGGTGAGTAATGCCTCTTGTGTGACTTCGTGTCTCCCTGTGAATGGAATGAACTGCATGCCCTCACACCTGTCTTGCAAGGGTCAGTGATATTGACAGGGGCGAAGTGTTAGCTGGGTACAGACAGGGGAGGTGTATAGCACGGCCCACCTAGCTCGGCTTAGCAGGGTAGGAGTGTGAGAGAACAAGCACCCGAGCTCAGCGGTTTACTTGGACTTTTATCATATATCAAGCATTGGATTGTACCTGGAGAGCTGTGTGTGTCAATGAGTTACAAAGCCTTCTCCCTTCCTGGTGTTTCCTTTTACTGGTCTTGGCATGGCTAAGCCAGGGGGAAGGAGATTTAAAGTGAAGTTTGGGGATTTTACCCTTACATACACTTTAAGTACAATGAAATGTGTATTAGTGCCCACCTACCATGTTGGAGGAGTGACGGTCTGCATAGTGCAAAGGCAAGTCCCGCTGATGCAGTTCCAATGGTTGTCTGTTAGTTCTCTTTCAATTTTAGAAATCAAGGATCGTATTTGCTTCTATGATGCAGTTAATTCACCCATCGCATTTAATATTTTGGCCAGGATTTAGGCTGTAATCTTAAAAGTAATTTCTAGACTTGGTTCTATTTCCCAAACCTCTGTAGCATATTACCAACTACTCTTTCATCTGCATGCAAACTTCATCACATGCATTATAGGCCTTGATGCATTATTACATACTTGTGTAAAGAAATATTTATGGAATACGTGTGACTTGACTGACTGAGGTGCATAGGACTGTGTGTCTCTTCCCTCCCCTACCATGCCTACAAGAGATTCTGTTCCACATAGGTCTGTTCTGGGCTACAAGCTCTGCCTCGTGTAAAGGTAGTTCCACTCTGGACGGTGATTTGCCATTTGGTCCAATCCCATTTGGTCTAAGTCCCATTTCGTCTACCATCACATGCCGATATATAGGGGTTGATAGGGGGTCTGGATTAGGGTGAACGGTTGAGGTTATGGTGTAGATTAGAGTTGTACAAAAGGTAACCCAGTATTTTAATCTAAAACAGTATTTTTAAGGGGTTCCTTGAAGACGAAATGGTGAGTGGACCAACTGGGATTGGACCAAATGGCAATAAACCCTCTGGACTGGGTCTTTCCATCTTGAAGGAGGGCGTCCCGGGGGTCTACATGCATCAAAGTCATTTCTGAACGCTTGGTATGGGAAGGCGGTGATGCGGCATGCGGACAATATGCCCGAACCACTGTGAAGCGTCGCTTGGCTACTTCTTCACAGATGGTGTTTGTGACGTTTAGCCTTTGGCGTGTGTCTTCATTTCTCACCCTGCCCATTAGGTGAACTCCCAGGCAATACATGTGCTCTAATTATTCACTGATAAACGTAACACTGGGGGTGAAGACGAAGCCTCATCTGAACACAAGTTACGATTTTACCTACATGTAGACTACTCTATCTGATATGCATTGCCTTCTAATGTAGTTACTACCCTTGTCCATTTATATTGACACACTGCCTGGGAGAGCAATAAAAGCACACTTACTTCACACCTGTGCCCACGGTATCTTCAGGTATGTGAGCATAAAGGTTCAGGCCTCGTCATTAGGCGCCCAGCCCCTTATCGTTTCAAGTCTTGTTTCGGAAGTGAGATAGCCAACGAAAATTGACCAGCGCACCCTGTCAGTTTGAATAGGGGTGTAATCCGCTGTGATAAAGTGGAGCAATTTACTGATCAACGCAGCGATTAGATATTCGGCTCCATCTGAACCTTGATATTTGGTCTTCTCACCTTTCCGCAGAGCAAACGAGCATCGGACCTCTGTGTAGTACCAGTTTGAGCTATATGTTTGATGTGGGTGAGAAAGAATATAAAGCTAATATTTCTTGCAAACAAGAGACACCTGACATTTGCTGGTTCTTTGTGGCTGGGAGGTTGTATTGAAATTGACCATTCGTTTGCAGGGTTACTTTAATTTGAGGAAAATAAACCTGGCAATGGTGAAGAGAGTTAGAGGTTGGAAGGGAGTCGGGCAGCAGAGAGAGAGAGAGAGAGAGAGAGAGAGAGAGAGAGAGAGAGAGAGAGGGAGAGAGAGAGAGGGAGAGAGAGAGAGAGAAAGAAAGAAAGAGAGGGAGAGATATGTGGGGGGGGGGGATTGATAGAGATATAAATAGATACATATTAATTATATATCTTATACAAATAAAATAACTATAGATAATATAGAGAGTAGAGATGTTGATAGGTCAATCAAATATATACCTGGAGATATACTTCGATAGGTCTTCATGTAGATATATATATTTAGATTTAAAGCGTATGAAGATGTGAAGATAGACAGGAGCATACCAGTGAAGAGTGAGGGGAGAGAGAGAGAGATTTATACTGAGTAGTAATTATGATAATGGTCAAAGTAATGGTGATCACTATTATGACCATCATCATCATCATCACAGTCATCAGACAGGACCACTAGACAGTGCCCGCAATTAGTCTCATTGCTTCCAATGAGCAGGAGGGGGGCAGTGGTAACCCCCCCTTTGACTGGTGGACAAATTGAGCCATTATTGACTGTGGGCAGAGAGTAGCCTGGTGGAACGAGACAATGGCTGGCAGGTAACACAAACGGGTCCCCAGTGGTGGTTTCCGGTGGTGAAGCAGGGCAGGACAATGGATCAAAGGGTGGCCACTCATTGGGGCCTGCTCGAGCGTGGCATGGATTGGGGAAGGGGGGGGGGGGGGGGTGGAGGGAAGCAGGAGCAATTGGTCAAGAGAGGTGCGTCTTCATTAGCCTGATCAGACGAAATAGCTAGCTATTTTACTGATCCGGGGAACTAGCCTGAAGTTGCAATCGCGTCTTCATTAGCTCGAGCTCGGGTTGCATAAATTATCCCGAGTTTTGCACATACCAGCAGTGTGCGACAGGAATAGGCCATGACCGCATGGCTTCGGTTGTGAGCTCGCATTCACGCACGTGTAAAAACCTATTATATAAACAATGCCTCGTGGGCGCTGATGCATGCCGGGATCGAGAAATTTTCAGGCTAATGAAGACGCTCCGAGCTAGTGGGAGCTAGCTCCTTCTAGCCCAAGATTTCTTGGGAAATTTTCTCGACCAAATAGCTCGCTATTTTGCCTGATCTGGCTAATGAAGACGCAAATAGCTAGCTATTTCGTGATCTAGCTAGCTAACCCGATCAGAACAAGCTCAAGCTCGCTATTTTGCCCAGCTCGAGCTAATGAAGACGCTCCTGAGTTCTACATGGTTACACAGGTTCTGAAGATGAAAAAGAGGATGGGGGATCTGTCAAAGGGGCCAGTTTTACATACTGGGGTTATGATGAAGATGGGGGGGGGGGGGGGGGGGTCAAGTTAAAGAGAGGTCAGAATGTGGATAGGGGATCAAGGGGGGGTATGGGTGATAGAGAAACCTATAAAGCAAGAGAGAGGTAGTGAGGGAAAGAGAGGAAGAGAGAAAGATGCAGACAGACATACAGACAGAGACAGACAGAAAGAGAGAGAGAGGATGGATCATCAAATCCAAACATTTTAAAAAAACTTTTAGAACTAATTTCAGACTGGATACTGGATACACATGTTGAAAGTTGGTTAGTTGGTTAGCCATTAGCAGGGGTATGGCCACAGCCAGAGGGCATGGATTCAGTGACCACACTATTGTTAATTACGTTCCCTTACACTCTTTTTTTTTTTTACACTATTGATGCATCCTTGCACAACTTACACACACAAATTCCATATATAGAATAACATTCTCCCTTGCACATGTAGGGTTAATGTTAACCCACTTGAGAGAATGCTCAGCACATTCTCCTCACAAAGGGGCTGCTCATTTTCATGCATCCATCAATGTTCGGCAGACATGTGCTGTTTAATTTGAGAGGGGTACAAATGAGCTGCGATACAAATATTGACACGAATGACTTGTGTGTGCGTGCGATACCGCAGGGCAATGGGTGCCATATTGACTGAAAATCTTGCCCTAGAAATGAAAGTGTTTGCAATAAACATTGAAAGTCCTCTTTGATACATTTATGCGGAGGATGGCGTCATGCATGTGTGACTGCCATCCAAAGTACAGGAGTGAATGACCCGCCAAGAGAAGTTGAAAGCTGCCATTTAGGTTTGAAACAAATTTATTCTCGGATAAAACTTGGCCTTGAATTACATTTAAGAAAATCGGCTCTCCAAATTTGGTCCATTTAGGAAGGTGATTTAGCTGGGTTTGAATTTAAGAAACGAGTAACCCTTTCTTAGAGTGACCCACTGACACACAAAAAAACATTTGTATTACTTTATCAATTTAATTAAAATTTCATGTGATCTATGACTGCCAAGAAAGGTTGTGATGCAGTAATTTAATTTTTTGCAAGTGAGAGAGTAGGCTTGTATGGGAGCCCTCAAAGAGGGTGGTGTACTATGTGTTACAGTCCGTACATAGTTGGGGCTACACTGCTGAAGGTGTGATAAAGGATTAAAGTGAAATTGGTTTGTTATTAATCATAATAAAATCCAGAGATTTTGATTGACTTTGTGGGCTATAGTTTGGGGTGTGATTAAACTGTGGCTTGACCTCTTATGCGGCTACTACTTATGAATAGGTGTGTAAAGGTAGGTCACTGGGGTGGGTGATAGGTAGGTAGCCAGAAGATTATGTAATGAATGTGAACAGGGATTACTATAGACACAGGAGTATAGCCGTTACAAACCCCCAAGTAAGGTAGCGAATTAAAAGTTGACTGTGAATGGGACATTGGCTAGTCTGGGTTCAGTTTGAAAAGTAGGTCATAGGGGTGCATTTAATCCTCCTGCCCCCAAGCCAGGTAGCCACCTAAGTAGGATTGCCACCATAATCTTCCCATCCTCTTCCTTCCCCTCATCCTCTTTCCCCTCTTCCTTCCTCATCCTCCTTCCTCCTCCCCCCTCCTCCTCCCTCTTCTTCCCCTCCTCCCCCTTCCCCTTCCCCTTCCACTCCTTCCCCCTCCTGCTCCTTCCCCTCCTTCTCCCTCCTCCTCCTCCTTCCCCTCCACCTCTTTCCTCTCCTCCTCCTCCTTCCCCCTCCTCCTCCTCCTCCTCCTTCCCCTCTACCTCCTTCCTCTCCTCCTCCTCCTTCCCCCTCCTCCTCCTCCTTCTCCTCCTCCTCCTTCCCCCTCCTCCTCCTTCCCCCTCCTCCTCCTCCTTCTCCTCCACCTCCTTCCTCTCCTCCTTCCCCCTCCTCCTCCTTCCCCCTCCACCTCCTTCCTCTCCTCCTTCCCCCTCCTCCTCCTTCTCCTCCACCTCCTTCTCCTTCCTTCCCCTCCTTCCCCTCCTTCCCCTCCTTCCCCCTCCTGCTCCTTCCCCTCCTTCCCCCTCCTCCTCCTCCTTCCCCTCCACCTCCTTCCTCTCCGCCTCCGCCTTCCTTCTTGAGATGCAGTGTTAACCACCTCACAACCGAAGCGGTATAAAAGGCATGATAAGTCAATAGGCCCTTCCAAGCTGGGTGCTGAATGGGTCAAATCGTGGGGATGGATCCTGCACAGATATCCCACACAGGGAAGCACACGCACCCCGCGATCACCAGGCTCAAGCCGTATTTGCTCAACAAATGTTGACAAGGGAGAAGGCGTCTTAAAGCGTCTCCAACCCCGTCGAGAGCTGGAAATAAACTCATCTGTAAGAACATACAATGTATTATCAATTAAACAAATGAATGTATGAACTCTGAACACACAGATTGAATGAGATAATGTCATACTTAACCCCTTTACCAAATAAATAGGTTATCATTGGTACCTCAGCATATCCTGATATGGTCTATGTGCTGAAAGATATGTCAGCACAAGGTGAATATATTGAAGATGAATTCATATCATGCATGGTATATACCCTATGGAAAAATATTGAAAGTGCATACATTTCTGATGTTAATATAAGTTATCTTACTATTGCATCCCCAGACATGAAGTTAAATAGGGGCATCTGCAGGAGAGGATCTTAAATGTTGTAACAAGAGTGTTACAGTTCTTCCCTTTGTTGTCCATGTTTGGTTTTCCACACCAGGCTGCCCAGTGCAAGACAGTGATATTTACTCGGCGCATTGGACTGGAGAATGCCCCACTGTTTACTTGATGTATACACATTCCTTTAAACTATGGCCAATTTAAGTAAGGCTGGGATATAACTGTCCCCGTTTCTGTTATTTAAATGGTATAAGTGAGTCAGGAAATCTCTTGTATTATTAGGGTTTACAAACAAATCTTTAGGTTGAATTGTCCCATCTACTGGTATGTGAAGTTAAGATTGGGACAGTGTAAGTATTATGATGGCCAGCATTCAATTAGGGAGTAACAAGTAAATTTAACGCTCACATTTTTATAGTTTTGGCGTACTTATTCTATTGTTGTCCTTTGAATGATGGGTTTATATATGGGTCAGCCCATTCCAGTATATACATGCAAGAGGTTAAACAACAATAGCCTTTACTTTGGAATGTATCTTAAGTTCGATTTTAGTTATAGTATGAAGCTGGATGGATATTTCCAGGGGCAGCTCAGGCATAGGAGGTTCAAGGTTCATTTAGACAAATAATAGCGCCCCATCTGTAAAAGTAATACAGCGATGCAATGCACTTTGTGGTATCATTGTCCAAGCAAATGTTTCAGGGAGATAACATTCCCCCCATAGTGCTGATGACATCACTGAGCCTCTGTCTGCCATCTACCTAGTAGGATGGGCTGCCATGGCAACCATCAGGCTGATAAGCGTTAAAGGCAGGGAAGGGGATGTATCCTGCATGGTTCATCCCATTGAAGAACCGAGTTAGTCTTGTTATATTCTACATGTACATGAATCAGCAGTATGTACAATCACATGTACACTACAGCTCAAAGGAATTGGCATAGGGAAAGGGAAGAAAGGGAAGGAGCCTCAGTTTTAAACTGCGGTATATTTTGTCCAGTTCAGCATGAAACATGCTTGTTTTTAGGCTAAAGCATCATGTTTCATGCTGAACTGGACAAAATATACCGCGGTTCAAAACTGTGGCTCCTTCCCTTTCTTCCCTTTCCCTTTCCCTATTTCAGTTCCTTTGAGCTGGAGTGTATGTTCCTTCAACTTAGCATTGTAATACATTCCTCAAAGGTATTTTATAAGTGTAAATGAACTTTGATGACATTTGGCCCTGTTCACAATTTACTTCTGGAATATCACATGTACATGTTCAAAAAAGCTGGCCCCATTTACACAAGTCCCAGGACTGCTTTACTGTTTTTGCCTTGGGAAGTGCCTTGATTCATAAAATACATGCTTTCTCTTTCACTCTGGCATTCAACCTTTAAAATAAACTCCTCTGTGCTACTATATTTCCAGTATGTAGTGAATTCCACTGCTTAGAATATGTAGGGAAAGATGTAGTTGGTAGTTGGAGCACATAGCCTGTAGCAGTAATGTAACTTCAGAGTGTTACAGTTATCAGTGCAGCTATATAGCTATGACCAGTTGACCTTTACTATGAGTATACAAACAGGGTGATAAGTGAAGTGTGTGTTTTATCAAGACTATCCAAACCTTTGATTTCCTATCTATGGTACCTGCTCCCGTCCAGGGTCTAGGTATGCGGGATGATGGAGATCTCCGACGGGGCACGCATGCTCGACGTTTACGGGCCGTGTTGGGGAGATTGGCTGCTTCGACAAGACGCACCCTCACTCCTCATCATGAAATCCTGATTTAAATGCTGTTGTATGTTTGTCAGGAGATCATGCTGAAATATTGGCCTGTGTAAAAGAACTGGGTCCATATTCATGACACCTTACTAGCATAGTTAATTACTAAAAATTCATGTAGCTGAAAGCACTTTAGCTACTAACTTGATAAGGTTTCATGAATATGGCCCCTGCTTTCTATTATAGAGTAGCAAGTTCTAGCAACTATGCAACGAGTACACATGTAGTCCAGTAGTTTCAGTTTGAACACGATCTGTTTTGGAATATTTATAGGAAGTCAGGTGTATGCGTGTCAGTTTAAAATGAAACGGTGTAAACGTACAGAGGAGATACCAAGCTGAGAGATACATGTAGTAAACAGTCACATCGACAGAGTATTGATATTGTAACAGAGTGCTAATACTAAGAGGCATATTGAAGAATACTTGTTCAATTTGTTCAGCAGATTGCTTTCCCAGGAACGCCTTTGAGCGCTAAATCCATATGAATAAAACAACTCTTGCAATTCTGCTTTTACCAATGCAACAACTTTGCTTAGCCAGATATGTAATATAATCTGCAAGTATATAGCAGTTACTCTCTCATTATGTCCAGAATAATGGGTGAATGGAGAACCTGGAAGCTTATGTTTTCATCATTCATCAACCACAAGAAATTAGGTCTTTTTACAGCTCTGAAGATCCCCAATCTCTAGCTGTAGATTGGTTTCAACAAATAGTCATTGTGTACATTCTGGCTTCTGCCATTCACAGCCACGCTTTTGTCCCATTCGAAGGAGAGAAAAGAAGGAACAAAAACTGGCAGCACTCAAAGGAAGCGACAGACAATCTCTTTATTGCCATCTCAGTTATTCAGGATGATGTTCAGAGCTCAAAGCATTTCACAAAAGCAACCTGTAAAATTATTTGGCAGAAATTTAAACGATAAAGATATCCCTTTGAATTCAATTGTTAATTGGATGTCAAACCTCATTATTTTTTTATGGACTTTGGATCATAATTGCAAATAGTATTTTTCAAACACTAAATTTGCTGAGGTAATCTTAGTGGATGACTTACGTTGACCGAGGGCCATGGAAGTCGAAAACTGGCTTTGTGGCTTGTGGCTTTCGACATGGGGTTACTAGATCCCTGTATTGTATCCATAGGGATTCACAGATCTAGAACACAACGCTACCTTTGGAGACGGAGCCTCCACAATGTCATTATGTTACACACGTACGAGTCCTAGGCTAGCAGAAGAATTTAAAACATTTGTACAACATGACTCTAATGTCTTATCCTGTCGGATCCCGGGATATCATCATCTGTTTGTGTCATTGCGGTTAAAATGGTGTTCCTACACCTGGTCTTAATCAGTTGATCAAGTGTGGCCTTAATTTGTTGGGACTAGGCTGGAAATATGTTTTCCTTCACCTTGAACAGTGTTTAATGTACTTAGTAAAATAGTTCCTTTTTACTACATATGTATGAGAAACCAAGCTCAAGCAGTGATGTTTATGAATTATTTAAAGTTTTGTTTTTGTTTCACCTCAAACATAATCCCTTATGGTGCACATGAAGGAATATTTAAGAAGTTTTGTGTTTCAGTAATCTGTAATACCCTAGTTGATATTCTGATGGTAAAGAATCTTTTTGAAGCAGACAGGGCACCCTAGTTAATTATTGGATGGAGTGGCCTGACATGTATCATATTGCTATCACCAACTCTGACTTCTTACAGGCAAAGCTTTTGACCACCACACATCCACATTATGAAAATGGGAATATTCCAAGAAATAACCTTCAGAGCTTAATTATGTCTCTATTTCCTTATCCACAAAGGAAGCACTTTATTCATATGCTCTGGTTGTGAAGGCTAAGGCACAGTGCTTTTCCCTTGCAAATAAGGTCATCCGGAGGATTTCATATGATCCTTTCTTTAAAAGCTGTAATTGATTCCTCTATTGTCTGCTGACTTGATTCTCTCATCTTGGTGTGAAGTAGTCTGGGTTTCAGGCTGTGGGACATTTCTAATCCAAACAGAAAAATAGAGTCTGATATTCCAAGACTAATCACCTTATCATTCTCATCTTTTCTCAGTCATTCCGAGAGCCGGAGAAGAAATTGGAATTATTAGTCTGCTGTGCCAGACAGCTTTATTAAATAGTTTGTTTTAAAAATGCCCAACAGCCTGGGAGCCAGGCTAGGTGTGAAACACTTGAGTGGGCTTTCCCCTGGATGCAGGCTTGGAGCAAGGGACCACCATGATTCAGGGTCTGAAGGGGTCCATCAGTGGAAGCCCTACCAGGCCGTAGGTTTGGGGTGTTCTCTCCAGGAGATTAAGCTGCTTTGTGATTGGTCTATTGCTTGAAGCCACTTGACTTTCAGAATGCATCTAGTGCTAGATCCTATTCCTAATGAATCCTTCTAGACTTAAGCCTCCATTGTAATCAGGTCTTCATGGAGATATGGTCGACCCTAAATCATCAAAGGAAGATGTCCAACCTTACTGTCCTCCTGCAGTGCATGGGGAGTGATTAAGTGTTTCCCTTCTTGTTGCGAAATGTCTCTGTCTGTATGCAACAGACGTAGGATAGGAGAGGGAAATCTGGGTGGAGATGAGTGGTAGATAAGTCAATGAAGTGGCTTTGGAAGGATGAATGGCACAAATTGAATCCACCCTGGGCCCTTGCAAACATTCTGGAGTAGGGGGATCCAGGGGTCGCGCAGAGTCCAAGGAGAAAGCAAATCCTGTTCTTCTCATATCATCAGTAATAAAAACTAATGTCAGGGAATGTTATCTTCTCCCTCTTATCTCGTTACAGGCATCAGGGGTGGTTATATTTAGAGTTATTGCATTTAGCAAAAATCTGTCAGACCATAGTTTGTGGGCTGTGCATTCACATAAGGTGCGTCTTCATTTGCTTGATCAGACGAAATAGCGAGCTATTTTGCTGATCCGGGGAACTAGCCTGAAGTTGCAATCGCGTCTTCATTAGCTCGAAACTCGGGATACGTAAGCTCGAGCTCGGGCTGCATAAATTATCCCGAGTTTCGCACATACCAGCAGTGTGCGACGGGAATAGGCCATGGCCGCATGTCTTCGGTTGTGAGCTAGCATTCACGCACGTGTAAAAACCTATTACGTCAACAATGCCTCGTGGGCGCTGATGCATGCCGGGATCGAGAAATTTTCAGGCTAATGAAGATGCTCCGAACTAGCTCCATATAGCCCAATATTTTTTGGGAAATTTTCTCGACCAAATAGCTCGCTATTTTGCCTGACCTGGCTAATGAAGACGCAAATAGCTAGCTATTTCTTGATCTGGCTAGCTAACCCGATCAGAACAAGCTTGCTATTTCGCCCACATTGGGCTAATGAAGACGCCCTTATATAGAGCGTATGACCAACCCCTGACACACTTCCAGCTGACCAATGACGTGGAGGTGACATACACTACAGCTCAAAGGAATTGGCATAGGGAAAGGGAAAATGAAGAGAGGGAAGGAGCCACAGTTTTAAACCGCGGTATATTTTTTCCAGTTCAGCATGAAACACGATGCTTTAGCCTTACAGGTAAAAGCATCGTGTTTCATGCTGAACTGGAAAAAAATATACCGCGGTTTAAAACTGTGGCTCCTTCCCTCTCTTCATTTTCCCTTTCCCTATGCCAATTCCTTTGAGCTGTAGTGTACATATCGCATGAATAATGGTATTCATAATGTAAATACGCAAGAACATAAGCCAATTTTATTAAGACCCCTTTTTGACTCATTGGTATGACATCATTAGAAATGCCAACTTTGTGTAAAGAAATGATGTGTTATGCAGTTCATTATCGTTGCTTGGGATTGTTAGAGCTGCAGGAGAGATGTGGGAGAGTTAATAGTTTCTTGCACGATGCGATTTATCACATTGGTACTGGTAGTGTTCACCTGTCACGACACGTAAACAGGCTTCAGAGATAGATTGCAAACTAATGAGGCTTCATTGAATTCTGGAGAAGGTCTGAAAGATTTTGTGCTGAAAGGACATCTGTCTATTCATTGTCCAAACTGAAAATTAGACACAATAATGGTCAAATAGTCGCTCTTGTGTCCACTCTTGATTAGATTAGCCCAGAGGGGAAAGGGACCTTAGGGAGCTCAACATAATAAATACCCCTTGCAACGAGCGGTCAGCAGAAAAACATGATATTGTAATATCGTTCAGGAAGGCATGACAAATGGAAGTGGTGCGTCATATGATTACTGCATATTTGTCGGATAACCATAATAATTTGATCATCAGGGGTGTTAGGAGTCACAATTTCTGATTTTTGTGTGAGCTCTTTTAGCTTTTGAGTCTCGTTTAGGAGGTGTAGATAACAGTTCTGCATCATTGTTTGGTAATATCCAGTCATTTCCTGTGGCCAGCCCTTCGTGAAGTTGCTGAAGAATGGAATATCAGACTAGCTAGATGATGGAAATATAGGATCAGCGTAGTTTGCAAGTTACAGGTCGTGGTCCGATATCCCCTGTGTATACCCTGATATCAAAATCAATGGAGATTATTTCTACACCACAAATCCTTTTGCTTGTTGTGGTATTGATTCCCTTCCTATGTGTGTGTGTGTGTGTGTGTGTGTGTTTGTGTGTGTGTGTGTGTGTGTGTGTGTGTGTGTGTGTGTGTGTGTGTGTGTGTGTACACGAACCTTACAAGGTCTGCTCAGGCGCCTGATCCACAGCATTGTCGCAAGCTAACCAGCGTGAAACACCTCACAACTTCAGAGCTACCGTCTTACAACGGAGAATGCATGATCAAAGCCATTCATGAGCCATTCAGCTATCTCTCTATAGATAGTTATTGAGAGAGGATGAGAGGGGGCAAGTGGCCGCAAGGGTGTATAAGACCCTCCTTGTAAATAAACGCTGTGTTTGTTTATAAGCAGGACAGTTACACTTGATAAATTGTGAATTCTCAGTCAAAGTGTTAAAATAGCTCCTCATTTGTGTCTTTATCAGCCTGATGTTGCTAAAATGGCTAGCTATTAGATTGGGAAATCTTCACTCCAAATCTTGGGCTAGATGGCCCAATGGCTAGCTACGTATTTTGGTGGGTACCTTATATGGGCTGATAAAAACACAATTTCAACTTTAACTATCTGCATTGTGTCACTTAAAGCACATAGTCCATAAAAACGTAAACAAGTCATCATCAGTTACATGGAGCATGGCGGAATACCAGTTTAAGAACAAACACAGATACTGTTCCAGTGTATTCGGTTAACCTTGTGGTGCTAGATTCCTACCTTGGCTTAATCTGTCTAGAAGAAGGCAACGTAACAGCCCTTTTTGTCTCCTTTATGATATCTAAGGTGCAGGTACAGTATGCACAATATAGGGAGTACATTTGTGAGATGGAAGGTTTGAGGAAGTCCTGTACTTTTTCTGGAAATTGGGCGAGGAAGAAGGGGGTTGGGGGTAGGAATGGGAAGGGGAACAGGATCCATAGACAGAGGAAGAGAAGAGGATATAGGAAGGAGAAGGGAAAAACACCCAAAGTCCATCATTATGTTAAACATACCTGTCTTTTGTGAAAATTCACCTGAATCTGATATAGAAATGTTCTGTATAAGGCATGATACCAAACTTGTTGCATATTTCTAGTAGGTATGAAGTTATTTGCTGTTCCTGTTCACGTGCTTTTCTTGTTGCAAGTCGCAAGCAAATTAGTGTGTGGAATCTAAACCATGCATCAAGAAGTGGGGTCAAAAGTTGCTCTAGATCGTATCAGAGAGAAACGATACATTTTCCTCCCAAACTCTTTTACGCCCTGATATTATCTCCACGCGTGGACAACATGCTGTGAAAAAAACTGAGAACCTTGCATTGTGCAGGAATGAAGCGCTTACCTGGATAAAAGATATAAATCAAGTATACAAACAAAAAATGAGCTGAGAAGGGAATGTTGGTTATTATTTCACTCGTAATAGATGCTGGTCATTATGATGATAGGCCCTGAGTTCTTTTTACACCAGTTTCTTTATGATTTGTCACATGTTTATCAAGCAGCTGAATGGGACATATATTCAGAGCTTGTAGCAGCATGCAGTAATCTGTGAAAAGAGCCTTTCATGAGGAATGTGGAAGAATTTTATGTTAAAAAAACAACACCCCAAATTGAGCGACTAGATCAATAGGGAATAGCATTTTTCTTGAGAAGATGTCAGGCTGTTTGTGCTGTTGCTTCACATTCTTCTGCGCTTTTGTTTTTCCTCTCTTTCTTTTGTGGGCGATCCATCCAGAGACCTTGCCTGTATGGGTCTGCTTTTCTTGGGGTTCCCTTTGAGATAAGCACAAACACCTATGGGGACAGGAAACTACATAAGAGAGGACCAACAAAGACCAACAAATCTTGCAGTCCTTTCAGTGTGGTTGTGTGGGCCCATGGAGGTAACGGTGTGTCTGTCTAGACGCCCTGGTTTGAACTATGGAGAAGGGGATTTTGCGTCATCTCCCCGCCCCCCCCCCCCCCCCCCCATCCCCCTTTCACTCTGATTCAATCAGTTGATGGGCTAGCTGGTGGTCAGGACAAGAACTGGCCAGGGTAAACCACAGCTCATCAGGGTCTTGGCAGAAGATGAACAGACTGGGGCTATACTTAGATCAACACATTACTCACCCCCACCCCCCATATCACCTACCCGTCACCCTATTCCTTCCCCGTCTTCATCGTGCTTGGTTACTTTCTATTTTTACTTATTTAATCGCCACTAATCCATGGTCTTGTAACAGCTGCTTCAACGGGTCCACAGTCATGATTATTGCGCATATTTCACATTGTATGTGGGAAAGGCTATGAGAATTAATGTTGTTTATTGGAATGAACAAAACAAGGTAATGTAGTAACTAGTAATGAAGGCACTTATGTCTTCTTGCTCTTCAGATACTATGCCCAGTCTGACTGTCCATGTTCCTTCACTTTCTTAGTTATTGCATTAGAACCCCATTCTTAAAAAGACTAATTGCCCATCACTGTTTAGTTTCTCAGTAGCATTAAAACATTGTGAAGGAAAAAAAAATTATAGGGTAAAGAGCAATTTATTCATAGATGATTCTATTCAACACTTAGTGTGGATGTGAACATGAACACTTTACATTACTATGATTATTATGAAGGAAAAAATGTTTTTGCAGTGTAAAGGGCCATTAATTCATAGAGGATTTTATTCAACATTGTGTGTGGATGCAAATGTGCACACTTTACATTACCGTTCAGCTACATGTAGTTTTACTGCATTTCAAATCAGGTCATGCATAGCCGGGTTAATCCCTAAGCTTAAGAAACATGAGAATGCTGCAAAGGGTTGTCTGTTCTGAGCTTTAGATGATGTAAATATCGGAAATGAGCTTCTTATCCACACTGTTGCACATGATTGATCTCACAGTCATTTCCCGCCAAATGAGACAATCATAAAGATCCTGAGGTAAGATACTTTTAAAAACGAGAGAAATGTTGACAAAAAGATTCTGTGGAATGATACGGCTAAGTTATTGCCCAAACATGTAAAAAAATAATATACTGTAATAATAAAGCTGCCCATCTATTGAAATTATGATTTTGTTCCCTTATCACGCCAGTGAATATTACTATTAATCAAGGCCAAAATCTTTGTACACATAATGTAGTTAAGTTGATTGTTTTTAATAATAACACCTGGCTTCTTTACAGCTAAAGATAGGTTTTGAGAGTATAGAGGTTTTGTGATTTTTTAAGACACACACTCCATACGAAAATGTACATACCAGTCTCGATACTGTGGTTGACATTTAAAAAAAAAAGTAAACTACAAGCAAACCACATTCCTGCAGAGATTAATCATTATTCATACTACAACATTTCTCCGCCTTGGAACCATCAATCTCTCTCCAGGCATTGTCCCTCTCTTTTATCCAACAATTTTCCACAATTTTTCACTTTGATCTTCCCTGTATTTGCCCTCATGTGGGACGTGGTTGAGAATCTGGAGGCAGCGTAGCCCGGGGCTATGTTTGCTTTTTATGAACCGGCCTTTTGTCACGTCCATTTGTCAGTGTGAATGCCTGGTTTGTTGCTACCTGCAGACCCGAGCTAATATCTACTATCTCAGAACCAACCCAGGTATCCCTTTAGGTGATAAATAGGTCTGAAAAATTACAAAATATTTGACCCTTAACCAGCCCTTTCTGTCCATGATATTTGGGTTTTTATAAATGCATTTTTTAAAGAACTGTGGTGAATAAAACATTACGCAAAGTTGTTATAAATTCAGGTATGTACACTTTGGTATTTCAGTTTAGATAGTTGTTCTGTGTGAGGGGTTTGATTGATTACGAAGAAGAATGTAGAGTAAATTATGTTTGGTCAACAACAAGAGACTGTTATTGTGCAATTTTGACAGAATGAGGTAGAGAGAGAGAGAGAGAGAGAGAGAGAGAGAGAGATGGAGAGAGAGAGAGCGCAGGCTACTTTCAACCACTGAGCAAAAATCCATTTACCAATTTTGCATACAACAAGTTGCCCAAACAGACCTATGTTTGTTCCTCTGTACTGCACTGAACATTCCATTGTGCTTTCTTGTAAGTAAGTTAAGTTACAGTATCGTGCTGAGTAGTCGGCCGTTCCGCACAGACCCAAAGACCATTTTAATGGACCTGATCTGAGAGTAAGGCCTTCCGAAACCGTACATCTCCCACACCCTACAACTATCAGTTGGAACAATACATTTGGTTGATGGAGAATGAAGCCTCAGTTTGAGTCAAATTGAATAAAAGAAGAAAAATCAGATTAAAAATATAAGGAAAGAGTAATTCTGTTAAAATGATGATGACCAGCACTGCATTCTGGCCATTAACCGACATGGGAAACTCTATGGTCTACGATGACGTGCTCCACATAATTTCCAGTGTTTTTGCGTACTGTGTGAGAACAAGACAACACCCAGAGCATCACTCGTCTCCCTGGTATTTGCAGAGGAAGATTACAGTGCAAGGGATTCAGATTTTAAAACACAAATATCTGCCTCCTAATGTGTTTGATCGTTCTAAAACTTTTGCCAATTCTTTTGGTTTTCTGCCCTTTTTAAATTCACCTTGAGGGCGTCATTCCCTTTAAATGAAGATGTGAATGGGTGTGCTATACATATTGCTGAGGAAGCCACATCCAATAATCTTGGCTTTGTCACAAATTATCTAGCTATTTATGGCATGTCTTCATCAGTATCGAATGCGGTGGACACATTGCTATCGGCCACCCACATCACAGCTGCTTCTGTGTATAATGCAATGTGCTGTATACTCACAGTATCATCTGCATGAAGGTATGGCAAACTGGGAACATTTTTGCTCAATTATGTTGCTCGCTATCCTGGTGGCAATGTGCTCAAAACCTTTATAAAAGAGATCAAATATGAGAAGATATAAACAAAATCAGGAGACCCATGCAAGCCTGGCTTCTGGGCTGTTGGACATTTTTTTTAATCCAAACTACCACAAATACACATTCAGGTCTTGTATGGACAAGACTAATTTTTCTCTTGTCCCTCTCATGAGCTTGGAGGAAGAAATACATAGCTAGTAGTCTTATGTAGCCAGAACTGTTTGAATTGTACATGTCCAACAGTCTGGGGGCCGGACGAGGAAATGGACGTTTGTATACATTATTTCACATCCAGTTAAAAGACTACCTAGTCTGCATACACAGACTCTAATTTGATACTTAAATCAATTTATCATGTCTTTTAGTGAAGACTATTCCATACTCCCTGACTGTGTCAAAATATGGAGGGCCTATTGTAGTCTCATAATGCAGACTTTACCTCATGCCTAATATGAAGGATAGGATATATGTAAACAAACAAATAGAGACCTGGGAAGCAGGAGCTAACCCCCCCCCCCCCCCCCCCCCCCCCCCCCCCCCGATGGGCAAATCACATGACTTAGATGTAGGCTTGGATCAGGCTTGTAGGCTTGCCAGCATGATTGGAGGACCCTGGTCCTTACACCCACAGGAAGACTGGGGTGTTGGTTTAGCGAGATGTCGTCAGGGGATCAGCATGAGCCTTACCCGTGGCCATTCCTACCACAGCAGTCCGTCCTCCGACATGGGCGCGGTCCTCCCAAGTGTCAGGGTGACCCACTTTTCCACACTGCGACAGACAACGACGACGTACTGTACCCCTGTCCGTTCCATGCTACATTATCCATGCATGTTACCTGCATCAAGCACCACTCACATACTAGCCTTGTTTCCACACTCTTGGACATTAATGATCCAACTGAAAAATAGAATCTAGTATTCTAATGATAGCCGCTTTACCACTCTCCTCTTTTCTCAGTCGTGTCAGGGCTGGAGAAGAAATCCAGAATCGTTAGTCTACTGACTGTCTACAGCCAGACCCGTTCAGTGAAAAGTTTGGTTTAAAAATGTTAAACAGCCTTGAAACCAGGCTAATCACACATATGCTTCTGACAGAGGTTGATTTTGAGCCTCTGCTGCCTCTTGGGACATGCAGAGCTGTCATGTAGTGTGGATTTTCAATATTATGTTCTACAAATAAACCAGACTACTGAAGGTATTAGTCAAAATACTGCATTGTGGCAGCAAGTTGATGTAAAAATGCTGATTTTACTCCTGAGTATCCCAAGTTTTTAGACACCAAACTTCTGACAAGTCATGAAGGTTAGGAAGTTGGCATCGCTGGGCATGTGTGAAGATGGGCAGGGGAGGTCCTTCATCTTTTGGGATGTATGCACGTAGGTGCGTCACACTCACAGCAGGCCTGGCCTGATCATCTAGTCTTCTTGTTTGTCTAGACTTTACCCAGCCTCCCCTCTTTATTTGCGTCATCACCTGTCTGAGATGCGATGGTTTCGTCTATGAAAGGGTGATGTCCCTATAATGAGTATCCTAAACCGACAGAAAGGAAGGAGATAGCTGCAGTAATTAAGCTGTATCAGATGGCCTTCCACTCGCATCAGATATTTTGTCAATATGATTACCATTAGATCCCCATTAGAATTCCTTTATGAACATCCTGCTTCTTTCATAGCTCAAGCAACAAAAAAATATGATGATGCACAAAAGAGCCCCTATGAAAAAAAGATAATTTTTACTATGGCTGAAAAGGGGCGTTTTGTTTCTTCAAAAACTTGTTTTGTAGTATACTGAACAAAGAAAGAATCATAGAAGTATGATTTATGGTTATTGGATTTAAGCATTTTTTCATTTATTTGAAGAAGAGAAGTTCAGTTCTGAACACTCTGATATTTTAACAGGCTATTTTTTAAGCCTAAGAATGACAAGGGTGTGATACTCTATACTGTAATATAGTCTTGGATTTTGTTTGGTTGTGAAAGTGTTTGTTTTGAACACAGACCTGGCCTGGAAAGCAGCAGGTAACCAGGAATGGAAACTCACCAGCCCAGGAACTCAACATCCAAGACAACGTTTGGCTAACCTTAGGAGCAGGGGTCAGGTTTGGTCAATTTGACCACTTTAGGGTCATCTTCCCTCCTGAGGACTCCAATCAAAGAGGAATGTCAGGTGAAAGTCAAGGGAACCAAGATTTGGGGAGGAGATAGTAAGAGAGAGAGAGAGAGAGAGAGAGAGAGAGAGAGAGAGAGAGAGAGGTACTCGAGGAGGAGCGGTGGAACTGTGGGAGGTGTGTCTAGGCACCCAGCCAGTGAGTAGTGAGCTGCTTGGAGTGCGGGCAGAAAGGAGGAGGAGGAGAGAGGAGGAGAGATGGAAATAGAGAGAGAGAGAGATAGAGAGATAGAGAGGAAGAGAGGGAGAGAGAGAGAGGGAGAGAGAGAGAGGGGGAAAGAGAGAAAGAGAGAGAGAGAGAGGAGAGATAGGGGGGAGAGGTTTGATGGTAAACGATGACTACCTCTTGCACATGATTTGACAGTAACACTATATCAAATTTCATCTCAATGCTTGATCATCACCCAAGTGGTTATGATTTTCTTTGAATCAAACACACAGTGTTGCCATCATGATGGATGTAAGCAATTTTTAAAAAAACAATCTTGGCAAAGATTTGATGGTACTGAGAGCCGAGCTGACATGAATGGAAGAGAAGAGTGTCAAAGTGACCCCTCGGTGCTCCCATTGCGTTGGGTTTCCAGGTCGGTCGCAATCATCGTACCATCATATCACAGGAGTCTTATAAACACACAAGGTGTATACAATCTATGCCGTGGCAGCGAGCGAATATGAAATCATATTGATATTGCCTAATGAAGTGAGGCGGTGCATTATGGACGGTTGACCGGTGAATGAAAACAGCTGGATGTGCTGATGGATCATGGGAGATAGCGTTGGGGTGCTGAGATAGGACTATCATGGCAAGAGGGGGTGCACCCTTAGGAAATGTATGTACGATCAGAAACTTTCCCCATTCTAAAGCTCTGACTATCTGTGTGTTACACTAAACATATTTTGTTTGATCATTTTGCAATTCATGTTTGGTGCTTTACTAGTATCTTGCTCTGGTGAGCCGAGAGAAAACTGTTGCATATTCAGCAGATCAGAAAACCTCCATTCTAAGGGTGTTGTTATCTGTATGGCTGTCATATTAAAGAGCTTAATATCTCTTATTTGATCATTTTGCAATTCCTGTAGGATGAGTACTTATTTTTTTGCTATTTACTTGGCTCATTGAACTGTGGCAGATGCAATAAAGATATGAAAGTTGAAGGATTGAAATTTGTTGCTTATCCCCTCGTTACCATGTGCACATTCATGTTTTTATTTGTCAATGGTCTATTTAGGACTTGTTCCTAACACCTTTAATGCTAACGGGTCAAGATGAGGTGCTAGCTTACCGCCATGCTAAAAAGTGATTGGATGATTGCACATACATGTATGAATCCCAGCAAATGTAGAACTGATATTTCTGGGGGAGGTATATGTTTACCGACATGAGTCATTGTATTGAAAACGAGCAGAAAGTGTACATCACGTCAACTGTCAATCACATTCATGTCTTTTGTATGGTTTCTTGAAAGTAATCACGGTGAGTCAGAGCGGAAGAATGTTTCAGAAACGCAACAGCACCCCAGGAACAAATTATCCAGAGAGTCAATCTAGGAACTACATTATCCCATGGACCTGCAAGAACTTAATTATAATGTTGTCCTTTGGATTAGTGAAAATATGATTCACATAATTGTCACATTGATTCCATTTCCTCCTCTAATCATCAATCAGAAAAAAAATGTTTTGCACATTTGGAGGTACATTCTGATCTGAACTTCTTTTATCGTTTTGGAGGATTAGTTGTAGATACCACTGATGTATAAGTAGATGTGTACTAAGCGAGATGTAGAGAAAGAAAGGCAGAGGGAGAGGGAGAAAGAAAGAGAGAGAGAAAGAAAGATGGACCGACGGACAGAAAGTAAGTGATGGAAAGTGTGTGTAGTTGCAGGGTAGGTCAAGTTTGAGGTAATAGCTTGCCTCCTGTCAACACTGATGATATGATTTATTCCACCTGCGCCACATTACATCCATCCATCCACCAGCCTTCTCCACCAGTCCACTGTACATTGGGATGCTATCCTGCAACATCTGCAAGGATAGTCAACCTTTAAAGGGTAACAGTAACCTAAGATTATAGCTTGCACAATGAAGGTTCTGTGGTTAAAGGTAATTTCTGCTGTGATTAATTTTGTGCTGTGCTCCCAATCAAAATATTTCACCTCTGCATCCTGCTCAAATCATGGCATATTATAATTTAAAATATTAACATTTGTTGCTAATCCCCTCGTTACTGTGGGCACATTCATGTTGTTATACATCAGTGGTGTATTCAAGACAGGATATTTGCTTTGCAGCTCCAGGAGAGAGAAATGGCATCAGCTGAGATATTATCTCAGCATTTGGTAATAAATCATTGTCCATAACCCACCTGAACATATGATGAATAAATCTCTGACAGAAAAATTCATTTACATTTTTTAAATAGTTCCATTAACATTTCCCATTAACAGTTTCCGTCAAGTTATAAATCTTTGTGAGAAGTTATTTATCAGAATGCACACAAAAATGCAAAAAAAAAAAGAAGAAAGATGAAGAGGAATTTAGGGAGGGTACTCAATCGTTTAGGGAGATCATCTGTGTCTTATGGACTATCTTTGCCTCTCCTCCTTCTGAGAGCTGCATAGAGAAAGAGCTGTCATGTGAAAAAGTAACACTGGCTAATGTTCTTTAGATGAGGGAGTAAAAACCATCATCCAGCTCTTCAAATGGGGGAGGGGGGGAGAAGCTGAAAATAAAGAGAAACATGGAACAAAAGGGGGATGCTTAAACCCCTGCGTGAGATTATCTGCAGTTTAAAGGTTTGTAATCCTCCTTTACCACAAAGCTGCGTCTCCTCTCTGACATGACCAAATTTCTTTTGACACCTTGCCCCTCTGGTTCACCCAGAAAGCAAGCCGAGTTTTGTCACCCAATGCCACCATTCTCTGGAGAATCTTGTGAGGAAAAGTTCATCGTCTTTTGATACAAATGATGTTGAAGCTTGGGTTCTAACTCTGTCCTCCGCATGGAAGATAGTTGATCTTGGTCGAGCACAGTTAAGTGTGGGATAGAGAGTGAAAGTTGGGACTCTCCAGTTGCCATTAAAAAAGTGCAGTTGTAATCACCCAAAATTTACAAAATCTGACATACCAAACTTATTTGACATCCATGTATGTTCCTCCTGTCATAATGATTGAATTAGCAAAATATTTTTGCTGAAGTTCGTAAGACCGGTCTGAAGGTGGTGTGAAATATAATAAAGGCTGAAATATATTCAGGTGAGGAAAAACTAGAGCAGACTAAGAATAAGATATCGAATAAATCAGTGAAAAAGAGTCTAGCTTGTATACTGGACACATTTATTATGGTAGACCATCATGTCGTTTGTGATGGACTTGAAATTTGAGGAGAAGAATTTCTTCCATTTGTTGCAAGAAAATTGTAATTGATCAGACTTAAAACAAGTAATCATGAAACCAGTGTAGTTTGGTAATGAATCAGTAGGTTTTTTCTTTAAGATTTATCTTGATCACCCCAAATCTGTGTTGTTTGAACCTTTGAGATCAAAATGGGGGCATGGATCTGTGCTGTGCTGAAGGTGATCCCGATAGCTGATACATACGTAATTTGTAGTATTGAGTAAAAGAATGGTAGATGTGATTGATTTTTCGATCAGCACTGATTTATACCTGCTGTCACAGTTGGCTCCTGAAATATCTACTTTGCCTGAACTGTCACAGCCTAAGTCAGCCATAATGATTGTCCCGTTCAGGAGTGGGTATTGTGTGGAGTGTGAGTTTGGTAAAGAGCACCATGATTAGGTGTGATAGGGCTGGGGCAGCTCCTTTGGTCCTTTGGCTGACAAGAAATAGAGGCACAGAGGGGCGAAACCATGGACAATGGGAGAAGGATAAATAAGAACAATTGATGCAAAGATGAGAGGGCCAAGAAGTGTCCCTTTGTAGACCAACAGAGGAGGACCACACGTACGCCAGCACCTCTGGGCCAAGAAGAAAAGAGGGGTGTGAGAAGGGTCAATCGGCCGTAGTGGGACCGCTGACCAGGGGTGGTGTCGGGAGGAGCAGAAGAGAGAAAAAGGATGGATAGGAAGGAAGAATGGACAGGAGACAGAAAGAGTAAGAGATGAATAGATAAAGAGAGAGCGAAGGAGAGAGAAAGAAAGAGAGAGAGAGGAAGAGGGAAAGAGGGAAAGAGAGAGAGAAAGAGAGGGAGAGAAAGAAAGAAAGAACAAGAGACAGGGAGAAAGAGATCGAGAGAGAGAGCTTGAGAGGGAGAATGGGAAGAAGGTGAGTGTTGGCGGGAGGGCTTTTATGGTTTGTATGTCCAGTAATCTGCTTAGTGGTCACTTGAACTGTCTCACTTGGAGATCTTGCAATGCCTAGGGAGAATCCTGATCAGAACAAAGTTATTAAATTCAGACCTTCAACCAAAAGCTGCGATGACTCATACTGCTTGAATGGCTTGACTGCTCCCTGGTACACTTTGGTCTGATCCTTGAAACATCGTGAAACATCCTTGGTCAATTTAAAAACTCTGCAAACCATGTTCTACAGATGTAGTGACCTGTTATTCTTCTCAAATAAAAGCTGTTGTGTATGTATTTTATCATGTTTGACACCTTTTTATTCCCTTACATGAATATATACATGCGCATACTTTCACACCACTGTTAAAAAAGAAATAAATCAATGTACCCGTAGGTATGAGGAATCTCTGGGCCTACTACATGAAAAACTTCATCCCTTTCACAAACATTCAGCCTGAGGTACTTGGGTATTAAGAGAAACATTTCTCCCTCAAGTCATGCCATTTTGTTGTCACTTCTTCTTAACCATGAGTACACCCTTTCAAAAGCTGAGCTGTTTTTTTGAGCAGTAGCACACAACTCCTGTGCTGAAAACATTTGGTTTTCTCTATATACACAACACTCTGGGTGTGGTTTACAGCTAATGCTAGTTTGAATTAAAAAAATGAAAATCTGTGAAACATGCACACTGATGTTTTTTTTTTGCCATTAATAGCCAAAGGAATTTCTCATTTCTCTAGTAACATGTTTTACTCCAGTTATATGCTTATTTTTCTCAATAAAGTTGTGTTGAATTGAGTAATTCTTAATGAAAGAATCATGCAGAATCTTGCAATGAAGTAAAAATCTTGGAAATATTTTGAAGTAGTCAGAAGTCCAAGTTGGATTTATGCTCTTTTTTGGTACTCTCTGTAACCTCAAATTTCAACCCTTCTCAATTCACCCACTGGAACGAGATTTAGTGATGAGGTTTAGTCTGTCAAGGGCCATTAAAAGGTTTGTTTCGGCGCCAAGCTCTGGGTGATCAAATTAGCAAATGTAGACCGTTTATAGCAAAAAGGCTATTTCCAGTTGTTACAAACACAGTCATTATGGTTTCTAGCATAATTAGAGGGTAGGTGGCCAGGCCACAACAAACCAGTCGAGCGAAAACAACAACTGTTGCGATTAAGTATTATTCCTTCAGTTTCTCTTGAGATGGTAGTGGGTCACTTGGTCTTCAAACCTTGAGGCTGTTCATGAAGGTTAACTCTTTATAAGCCATTGAGGCATTTGTGCACTGGTAGTTCACCCACCATTACCATAGGGAAGAATTGAGTCTGGCAGAGAAGGAGTTAAGTAAACTTGTGAAATTGTTGGGGTCCGCAAGAGTGGATTCATGAACTTGTTCTTGAGGGATGCAAAGCAGGAGTTGAAATGCTAAGTGTTGATTATTAGTCAAAGGACCAGTTCTTCTTCTTATGATTAACTCCATATTAAAAAGTGCTGGAATATGATAATATACAAAATGACACCTTACCCTCACATTTCTGAACACTGATTAACATGTTCCAGCTTTAAGTTTGCTCATCTATGGTATAGAAACTGGGTGATCTCCCAAAACTGCATTTACCCATTGATATTTAAAGAGTATTGTTTATTTCACAGGGGGAAACCATTGAACCTTAATCATTGAGCTGAAATCTCGCAGGAAAGAGCTCTTTCATTAAACGATAAGTATCTTAATCCAATAGTGATGGTCCCCCATACAATGGTGTGTCTCTATATAGTCATTAGTCTCTATAGGCTCTGCTTTTACTTGTGGTATTTAATTCTGTGGAAGGGTGTCTGCTCCATTCTCATAGGATTCAAAAGCATTGGAAGTCCCCCCTTCAAGGAAAGAATACAAACTGATTGGGATTGAGAAGACCCTCTTTATCATTGAGTGGGGAGTGTCCTATCATGAGCCTTGGAGGAAGTTTGAGGTTGTTGGGTACACAGGGATGTATCTCTGAATAGGGATTGTTGTAGGAAGGGGGAACAGTGGGGGGACAATACATACACCCCTCAGCCCCCACACTAATCCCCATTAGGGCCATGTTCATGGCTATGTGTTGGGAGGATATTAGGGTCTAAGTAGAAGGAAAGGAGAAGCCAATAAATCAATTGATGCTTTGTTGGGATAATTAAGAGGCATAGAAGTGACTCAGAGGCGCTTGACTCATGGACATGGACGTCAGGTACACTACACTACAAGGACATTGAGCAGTAACATAATTTTGACAGTATCCATGTATAGAAAGTGTGCATGTTTAATCAGTGTCTGTGGGAGACTATAAGTGGGTGGAGAATCTTTGTACTTGCTATTTTCATGAATGTTTGCATGCGGGGAAAAACAAATATTTGCAGGGGGCTTCTTTTGAAGCTTTGATGACATGAAATGAACACCGTGACACCAGCTGTGCATTGCACCCCATGAGAACAATAATATCTTCATAGGGGCTCTATAATGGGGGTTAAATCACCAGAAATGTGTGGACTTTTATAAAAAGCTTGTTCACCTTCCTGTGAAACCAGTGACAGAAATCATGACTCGGTCTTCATAGCACATAAACAGTTTTTATTTCCAGAATGCCACTTGTAAACTCCAGACCGATATTGATCAGAATAAAATATAGAGTGACAAAAATCTGCACACCTGGTTTACCATTTATTCTTGATATGTGTCATTGGAAAAGGAGATTTCTCATTCCATTAAATATTTAGGAAAAGCAGCATAAATGATGATAAATCCCACTTTGGCGCATTGTTGCAACTTAATTACAAGGGTGTACTATTTTTCAAAATAGGCTTTTCCTGGTGAGCTTCTAAGCTACACCATGCGCTCAGTTTCTTTCTTCCATGTTTGGGCAAGACAATTCAGAATGTGTGAATCATGCGACCATGTTCCGGCTTATGCCTATCGAATACGGAGAGAAACCCAACACGGTGAAAGGTTGTGGATTTTTTGTTAAGCCCCATTTTTTGTTATCGATACAATGAATGGAACAAGTGACCTTTGTGGTGATTAGAAATTAAAAGAACCGGCATGAATTTCTCTAGCAGTGCAGGTCCATTGAGTACTCTTTATTTCGTGTAAGCTGAAGCTGCAATATGGGTAATAGGATTGGGGCTAGTGTACTGGTATAGGGGGTGGAGGGGGGGGGGTGAAGCAGGGCCTGTGGTCACCAAACCACCCTAAGCCTGATCCAAGGATGGGCAACTACTGTCCCATGACACCTACAAAATGGCTGCTTATTATGTAACATTTCAAGGAGTGTGCCTCTTTTGGGTATCAGGTGTTAATTCTACCATAACATAAAAGAGGATGTGATGTAAGGTAGGGTTATTAATGTTTTTGAGGGCTCCCCTTAGCCTGCTGTCCCAAGAGGATTGGCTGATTGGGATGCAGTGCCCTCTCCATCGGGGAATGTTCTTCCATCTCAGTGCTGCATCTTTCATGCTGGATCTGTTCTCCCTCCCTTTTCTTTTCCCTCTTTTTCCTCCCACTCCTCACTCCAACTCCTCCTCCTCCCCCACTCCCTCTCTTCCCTCTCTCTCCTCCCTTCCTCTCCTCACTTCCTCTCCTCCCTCCCTCTTCTCCCTCCCTCTCCTCCCTCCCTCTCCTCCCTCCCTCTCCTCCCTCCCTCTCCTCCCTCCCTCTCCTCCCTCCCTCTCCTCCCTCGATCTCCTTCTCTCCCTCCACCTCTCCTTCCTCTCATCCACCCCTCCCTCTGCTCATCCCTCCAACTCTCAGCCAGCAAGCCCAGTCTCCATCCCTTTGGACTATTTCTGTCTGGTAGTTGATCCAGGGGCTCACTCACCTCCCTCCCTCTCCTCCTCCTTATTCCATCCTTCCTCCATCTTTCCTCTATCCTTCCTCCATCCCTCCATCCCTCCATCCCTCCACCTCTCCACCTCTCCACCTCTCCACCTCTCCACCTCTCCACCCTCCCTCCCTCTCCTCCTCCTTCCCTCCATCCTTCCTCCATCCCTCCACCTCTCCACCCTCCATCCCTCTTCTCCTCCCTCCAATTCTCCTCCAGCAAGCCCAGTCTCCATCCCTTTGGCCCATTTCTGTGTGGTAGTTGATCCAGGGGCTCACTCACCTCCCTCCCTCTCCTCCTCCTCCTCCTCCTCCTCCTCCTCCTCCTCCTCCTCCTCCTCCTCCTCCTCCTCCTCCTCCTCCTTCCTCCATCCTTCCTCCATCCCTCCATTCCTCCACCTCTCCACCCTCCATCCCTCTTCTCCTCCCTCCAACTCTCCTCCAGCAAGCCCAGTCTCCATCCCTTTGGCCCATTTCTGTCTGGTAGTTGATCCAGGGGCTCACTCACCTCCAGTTGACCCTGTGCTCACAGTCTCCAGGTCAAGGGTGTGTTGGCAACTTGCCACAGCTCCCATGTTTCCCAACTAACTTACACCGGCTAAAGTTACACCTCACATTTTTCACATTTGCAAGGTAATTTTCCTCCAATTTTACACCAGTAAAAAGTGATCAAATGTTGTATTGATGTGTAGGGTTGAGCGAGGGAGCGAATGTCAGGGAGGCCCAATTTCCCTCAATCACCCTTCAGAGGGTTGTACCAGAAACAAAGAGGATTTCCCTTTGTGAAATGTGAACTACTTCCACGTCTCCTGCTCATGTGATGCTGCATCTGAAATACCTCCTTCTCCATCCATCTTCATGTTGAGTTGGTCTTTACGTGTTCTCGAACTAGTAGGGTGTACATAGTAAGAACATTTTAACCATTTGAATGTGCTAGTTCATCAGTCACAACACATCATCAGTTATCCATTTCAGTTGGTTAGTTATGAAACATGTTTAATTTTCAAACCAAGCTCGAAATGCCTCTTAAATAATATTGTAAAATAAATAGAAAATAAAACTCTTTGTGTGCCATTGGCAGGTTTTTTCACCCACAATTCACACAGATCCCACATACACCACAGCTCAAAGGAATTGGCATAGGGAAAGGGAAAGGGAAGAAAGGGAAGGAGCCACAGTTTTCAACCGCTGTATATTTTGTCCAGTTCAGCATGAAACATGATGCGTTTTAAGCTAAAGCATCGTGTTTTATGCTGAACTGGTCAAAATATACCGCGGTTCAAGACTGCGGCTCCTTCCCTTTCTTCCCTTTCCCTTTACCCATGCCAATTCCTTTGAGCTGTTGTGTAGTAGCATGTTCTGTGGTACAGGATGAGTTGCCAACATTGAGGCGTGAACAGTGACACTCCCTACACGTGCTTGTATGTGTATTATAAGTGTGAAGCTACCTTGTGTGGGGAGGAAAGAAAGGAGAAAATGCAGGAATCAAACTTTTGAATTTGAAGAGATGGAGTGTGATAAGAAAGGAGAAAGAAGGAGAAAAAGGACAGAGACTAGGTATGAATAGGTGGAGGGAGATAGCAAAGAAGGAGTAGAAGAAGGAGAGAAAGAAGGAAGAGGAGACATGCATAGATGGAAGAAGCAAGAAAAGAGGAGAAAAAGGACAATGAAGCATGAATAGATGGATGGAGATAGCAAAGAAGGAGTAAAAGAAGGAGAGAAAGAAGGAAGAAGAGACATGCATAGATGGAAGAAGCAAGAAAAGAGGAGAAAAAGGACAGAGAAGCATGAATAGATGGATGGAGAAAGAAAAGAAGGAGTAAAAGAAAGAGAGAAAGAAGGAAAGAGAGACATGCATAGATGGAAGAAGCAAGAAAAGAGGAGAAATGGGACAGAGAAGCATGAATAGATGGATGGAGATAGCAAAGAAGGAGTAAAAAAAGGAGAGAAAGAAGGAAGAAGAGACATGTATAGATGGAAGAAGCAAGAAAAGAGGAAAAATGGGACAGAGAATCATGAATAGATGGATGGAGATTGCAAAGAAGGAGTAAAAGGAGGAAGAAGAGAGGAAAGAAGAACTTGTTTTACAAGAGAACAGCAGAAACAGAGTGCCTGGAATTCCCATGGTCCATCATGTCACAAGTTCATGAGTCTGTCTGCTTGTTAGCCTCGGACAATCCATCTCTTTCATCGGCTGGGAGGTGAATGGCCAAGCCAACTGGCTGCGGTGTCACTAGCTGGTCCCTCGCCCATCAAGTAACATGTTTGGCTGTGGCTTTCTGCACCCTTGCCCTACCCCACCCAATCCCTCCCTTCCCCAAACCTCAAAACCTTAAACTTCCAGACTTCCAGTTCAATTCTCCATCAACCATGGAGCTTGTTCGAAGACTCAAACCCATATCATTAGTAACTTAGGGTGTTGCTACCTAATTTTTTTATCACCGTCAAAGGGTCATCCTAAATGCTGATTCTGGTTAGTCATATTTAAAAAAAACCCACTTCTTTCTTCATTTAGAATCGGAAGAGAGTGTTTTGCATTTATATCCACTAAAATCTCACTCATCCTGTCGAAAAGCTGATTCTAGCTCAGAAAATTTAACCCAAAGTTAAACCGTCTAGGTAGGGAGAACACAAGGCAAGCCATAGTGTGATGTTACCTGACACATTCTTAGATGATGTTCACGATTAAGGCTGTGCCCTTAGACTACCACGGAGCAGCAGAATCAAGCATATGGGAGGACAAGGTGATGCAGTGTCCTCCATCTTGATGATGGTCATTCATGAGATGTGGTCTGCTGTAGTTGGAATGAGATTGATGAGTGTTGGGATGGGCAGGATGCACTTGTTTACTCGTTCTCTCCTAGCCTGGTCTCAAGGCTGTTAGGCTTTTTGCAAAACCAAATATTGAAGGGGTCTGACTGCAGTAGACTAATCATTCTCAATTTCTTCTTTATGGACAGTCTGAAAACAGAAAAGAGGAGAATGATACAGTGACTAGTCTTAAAATATTATACTTTTTTTTTCAGTTTGGATCATAAATGTTCAGAAGCCTGGAAACTAGGCTAAATATCTCCCTGAATGTTGTGGTACTTGTCCCTACCCAAGTTTGCTTCTCCACAGAATGAATGACTAAAACACACATCAGTTAAGCTGTCACAAGAATTTCACTGTGCATATATAAATTGATATGTTTTTCTTGGATGTGGAATGGTTATATATATGTTGTAGATGTATGTGGTGTATATAGCTCATTAGAAATCTACTAGAAATGGAAAACAAAAGTTATTGTAAGATATGTTATACATGACCATGGTTATCACCTGTGTTGTTGTAACATGTATTAACCGGGCAGAATTTATTAGAAGAATAAGAAAAGTTCAAGCATTGAAAACACATTTTGGAGTATTTTGTATTAGACAACCCCCTGCCAAATGATAGATGATGAAGTACCTGATTCTGATGATTTGGAATGTGCAAACAGATTTACTACAGAATCAGCCACCCCAAATTGCTTTGAAGTGGCAAGTAATTTGTTGTTTTTTTAGTAAGAAATGGAAGCAAATTATACCTGAACAGTTGTATAAATTGTTTGCTCCAGTGCTCTCTCTCTCCCTTATTCCATACAGAAGATTGTGAAGAAGATGTAATGAAGGCATTGGTTGGACTAAAGCGATAGCTTTCCTAGTATCTTCTCTTCGGTTCAACTATTCAGGGAATATAAACTCTGGGCTACCACTGTCGCCCCATTTCAAGTGTTTTGATGAGTGAGAAGTGTTGACAAGGATGTGGAGAGAGCGCTTGAATGGACTGCATTATCATGGATATAATGTATCTTCCCTCCCCCTCTCTCTTTATATATCCCCCAATATTGGGCACTCCATTTCTCCATCCGTTTCCCACCCATGCATGATTGATCTAAAGCACTGAATGAGTTCTGTGGTATGTACAGCTCTGGCAAATATTAGGCTTGTTACTTGTAGTGTACTGTACTACGAAGATAGAGATTTCCTGCAATGTCAAGTATCAACTATGGCTTCTAAAAGTCTAATATTGATTCACTCACAATCAATACCCAAACTTCTCAAACTTCAAGTAGGTTCTTATGAAAGGGGCTTGTTTAAGGCCATGTTATACATGAACAGGTGCCTCCAATGTGATTTTTTTTCCTTCTCATTAGGTGTTTACAGTGTTCCTCTTGACTTGTCAATATTGTATTGTAAGCCATGTTTTCGTATACTTAAAATTCTTCATGCTCCCTGCGCAAGCTTCAAACTATCAGATTAAATGAGCCACGATCAGAAGTGATACAGTTTCCAAATCATGGTATTTCTGTTTTTTGATGGTCTCCTATTTTATTTTCCTGTGCCCATTTGATTTTCAAAAACGGTGGCGCAACCAGTATGGCGCATGCATGGGATTATGCTTGGCTTATCTCACTCCTTCTCCTCCTCTTTTTCAGCTAGTCCTGGCTAAAGAGCTTAACAGGATTATCAGTTGCTTTGTTCATGCCATTCCTTCCGGCTAGAGAATAACAGAGAGAATTCATAATTTTTAACTCTGTCTGATCTGGCCGCTGACTGTGATTGGATCGGACCTCTTTGTTAGGCATGATTCATGGATGGGGCAAGCCTATTTGTGGTCGATCTGTTACGCAGATTTAAGCAGGTGACGGTAATGCCGGGCAGTGTTTTGTCATTTAGGATGAGGAACAAATACGAGCTGACATATGTTTGGTCATTTATTCTACTTGTGGCCAGTGATTGTACTTTTGCAAACTTTTGTAGCTCAGATTATGTTGTCTTCTGTAAGGAGTTTCATTCTTTTGAAAGACTTTAGTAAATCAGATGATGCAAATAGCTGCTTGCTGGAAGTAATGTGTTGGGAATAGAAACCAACTATTTGTAGTATGGGGTCGTTATGAGGTATATTTAGATCTTTTTTAGATCAATATCATTTAAATTTATTGTGCTGTCCTACTGCAGAATAAAAGTTGACCATGTTGTCCTCTGGGAAGAGTTATTTTGTAGATTTTGTAGATCGAATTACAACTGTAATATACCCTCTTCTGGTGTATGAGAGTGCAAGGAGAGATGCTAAATATAATCTTACTGAAGTACTGAAAGGAGAGACTGAGGTCACATTATCCCCCTGCATGTTTAACATTAACTATCTCCTCTGAAACAGCACAGCGATTGAATGTCCTCAAAACCAGTTCTAGAGTTCCTGGCTGTAGTCCCTGGCAATGAATTCCATGTGGGTGTACCCACTGACCCATGGCCCGTCATATGCCTCAGAGTAGTGAAACATGGGTAATTGTGTGTGTGAAACTACATAGGACTCTTGGGAGTTCGGTCATGTTTCTCCCTGTTTCGCGTATCCTTTCACACGATCCCATTTCTGTCATGTTGGGTTGTCGGGGCCGTGCTTGTCTGTCGCGAGGATCTGCGATCCATACGCCAGATAAAGTGGGCGTTCTTGTCTGGCTGGCTGGCTGGCTGGCTGGTGGTGGTGGAAGGGAGTTGTATTTCAGCAATAGAAGATCTGTGTAAGACGAGATCAGCGGACCAATTATAGTCAAAAATTTGGAAACGTCATGTTACAAAGTTTCAAGAGTAGCTCATGTCAGAGAGAACGATACAGTAGATCCAATCACAGCAGTCAGCGGCGGCGATATATCAGAATTCCAGGTATCAGAATTTCAGGTCAAACCTTTGACGCACATCTCTTGAGCTTGGGGGTTCCTCAAGAATGTTCATCACGCCTGTCTAATGTTTTGGTCCTGTCAGATCCATAAGTCTCAAAAATAATTGCAGGATTTTTAAAGTTATCCATGATTCAGTTTGTGAATTAGATGTACAGAATGGGAACTACAGAAATCATCAGCATTTATATGTTCGGTTCAAAGAACATATCTTGGGGAGAGATCTTTTCTATTATATCTTGTTGACATTCCAGGTCTCTATTGATTGAAACCATGACATGTCAATAAATCTGACATTAATATGACCATGTGAAGTGTTGCGGTGACTCACACAAGCATACATTATGTAGTCCAAAGTGTTATGTGATGAAACAGGTACTTAAAACATATATCTTAGCTGAGAGCTAAATCTCATTCAAGGTATACTTGTACATAGATAGTTTATCACAATATACACATCATAATTTTTCAAGATACCGGTATTCAACTTGAACTGAGTATTTCAAACAGGACAATGAATTGACTGATAATGAAAATGGGACACGTTTGGAATAGTTCTTGATCTAGTGGTCAACATTTTTACCTTCCTACATCACAAAATCCATGTAGGTTTCCACTCTTGCTCACAGTGTACTTGAAGTTTGAAGATGGGTAGAAAATAAAGAGAGATAGAACAAAATAAAAAGGTAAGAGCGATAGAGAAAGAAAAAGAGAGTGCAAGAGAGACAGAGAGAGTAAGAGAGAGAGAGAGAGAGTGAGAGAGAGAGAGAGAGAGAGAGAGAGAGAGAGAGAGTGAGAGCGAGAGAGAGAGAGAGAGAGAGAGAGAGAGAGAGAGAGAGAGAGCAAGCAAGAGTGTAATGGTGCAGTGGGAATTGGAGTGGCGTGATGTCTCTTACTTTTCCCTTCGCACACAGCCCAAATGTTTTAGGAAAGATTAAGCACCAAGAGGAGTTTTCCTGAGGAGGGTTTGTTGGGCCAGGGTATGTTTGAAGTGGGTGTCAGGAGGGTGTCAGGAGGGGTGATCGAGTCCTGAAGTGACCCCTGAGTGGGTGATGTGGGGGTAAAGCGGTATAGAAGCTGTATTTGCTGTAGATCTCCATGTACACTTTGCACCGACCGAATGCAAGGTGTCAATCACTCTCACCCAGCATTGGTTAAACATTGAAACGCTGTGAGGGAGGGCTCCACTCTTGAAGAGTGGACTTGGTACACTACAGGTGTGGTTGTATGCCGGTTTATGTTCTTCTCAGTAGCCCACATCTCCCTCCATTCCTTTCCACCATGTTTTAGGCAGAGTTGTGCAGAAATATTTATTGTGGTATTACGTGCTATAATAACAAAACATTTTTGTATAGCACATAACACAGGCATAATTGCATCTCCATCCATGCATTTCATACATGTCTATATGTGCTATGTAAGAATGGTTGTGTAATTGTGTTATTATTATTATTACTTCTTAGATTTGTTTTTAACTTTTAATGTGAGATGAAGTTTAAAAGCAACATGGCAAAGGGGCCTAGCGGTGACTTCCACACCATTTTGATTCTCTTTCCTGAAGTTTGGTGTTTACGGATGTCTCTGACTTACGGTTACATAACAGACAACATCCTGGCATAAAACTGCCATTTTGACAATTCTAGATGTTGGTTTCTTGGAATCAACAGCTTATGCAAGAGTACATGTACCACCAGACATCTCTATCATCTCCGTTTCTTGTTTGAGTTCATTGTTTAGCAACGTCATAAATGAAGTGAGATGGACATACCACTACATTTAAGAGGATTTTTCCCTTTGTAAGATGTATCATTATCAATACAATAGCTGTTAATCCACTTAAAAGTTCACACACTTGTCTCACATAGTTTGGTATAGGGCTGACCGTAAGGTGCTTCCATTACACTCTTTTGTGCATGTACATACGTGACCCAAGGAATTGGATTGACTTCAAGCTGCTTTTAGTATAGAAAAAAAAAGACGTCAGAAGCTGAGCATTTTGAGGACATTCCCACTTGTCACAGAGGACCAACCTTTGTGGTTCTCTTGGTTGACATCGATGTATCACCGCTGGGTTCAGTTAGAAGTCATTTTCCAGCCCTCACAAAGTGTCTGTGTGTGTGAAAAGAGAGAGAGAAACAGAGGTGGTGAAAGATATATACAGAGGTATAGAAAAATATAGTGAGATAAGGTGAAAAGTAATGATAGATGGAGAGAGAGAGAGAGAGAGAGAGAGAGAGAGAGAGAAAGAGGGGAAGAGACAGAGAGATATAGAGGCAGAAATATGGAGATAAGCAGAATACTAAGATATAGATAGAAAGAGAGAGATGGAGAGATTTAAAGAGATATAGCCAAACATGAAGATAGACAGGGAGAGGGATAAAGAAAGAGATACAGAGATATAGTTCAGAACAGGGCAAGAGACAGAGAGAAATATGTGGAGAGATAAAGGGAAATATGAAGATAGATATAGATGGGAGAGGAAGAGAGAGAGAGAGAGAGAGAGAGAGAGAGAGAGAGAGTGAGAGAGAGAGAGAGAGAGAGAGAAAGAGAGAGAGAGAAAGAGAGAGAGAGGAAGAGAGAGAGAGAGAGAGGAAAGTCACAGTACATATGACTGTATGATTGTGGTAAGACAAGAGGAGCCGGGCAGTGGCGTCTCAGGGAAGTTTACCTTGGGCTACTAGCAAACATGTGCGATTGGTTGTGTAAAGTTTACTCAGACAGAATGTGACAATCGAGAGCTGTCTGTAATGGATTAGCGCATCAGTTTTTCACTTTCCGAAACAACCCCGGCTAGTTGCAAGGCTAAGGACGGGGGGATAGAGAGGTAGAGATGGAGGAGTTTCATGCTCTTGAGTCGAGAAGCCTTCACCCGAGAGCCCGTGGTGTGAGCCAAGTGCCGCTTGGAACCAGGGAACAAGTGTGCACACAGAGAGACAGAAATGTCAAATATTGGATAAGTGATTAGAATGAGCACATTGTGTGCAGAGAGCTAGGATAATGTGGTTCCAAAAGAGTCTTTGTAGAGGAGATTAAGACCCCATTTACACTCAAGAAAATTGCGTGGCCGGGCCGGGCCGGGCCAGGCCGCGCATTTCCCCGCTGTGGGTGGTAGCGTGGCCTGGCCGCGCAATTTGTGCGTTTACACTATACAGCGAAAATGCGTGGCCAGGCCACTGACATCAACCCACCGTGCGAGGCGCACTGCACGTAAACAAAAGGTTGAGCATAATGACGTCATCTGACATCAGCGGAATTTGCATAACCGGCCGCGCTTTCGGCCCGGCCTGGCCTCGTTTGTGTTCATACTACGAAAATTGCGTGGCCGGGCCGTACTCAGACTACCTCCTGAGCTGGTCTCAGTACGGCCCGGCCCGGCCCGGCCCGGCCCGGCCTTTTCGCATTTTTTTGTGTTTACACTACAGAAATTGCGCGGCCTGGCCCGGCCCGGCCCGGCCCGGCCCGGCCCGGCCACGCAATTTTCTTGAGTGTAAATGGGGTCTAAGAAAGGCAGAAATTGTTACGCCAGGTGATGATGGTGGTCTTCTTTCCGTGATGTGAGAAGACAAGTCCAGAATTTGTTCACCTGGGTTCTTCGTTGATACCAGTGGTTGCATGCGTGATGAAGGCTCACTGGAATGGTCACGGAAATATTCCTTTTCTTTAACTGTCTCATTGACATTGGCATGAACATGAGCGGTACACCAATGAGGTTTTCAGGGCCTGGGGATGTAAGGGTTAATAATGAGAATCTGGTGAGTCAACAGGTACTGGCATACCCAGGGGAGCCCTGGTTTCTGTTTACAGTGCATTGCCAAAGCATTTAAAGATTGTCCGTCCCTTTTGCAAGCTTAAAATTCGAAATCGTCTATCACGATCGTAAATTGAAGAAAGTGTGATTCAAGACCATTTCTAAGAATATAGCATGTTGAAGCTTTCTGTAAATGTAAAAAATTTCAGCCGTTAAATTTCAAACCGACTTTTTTCGTACTACGAAAAAAGTATTAGTCTTTGTTACAGTATCTATGCGGTTATTATGCGTGTGTGAAATCATAATTTCATGAGTAACTACCAAACTTTGGAGATGATTCCTTCTATAGAACAATTTTTTTCATAATGCTTTTTATAATTTAATACACAGATTAATCAATAAAGCAGATATTTCAACACAAACTGCTAAGAGCCTGAGGTAAAGACTATCAATCAGACGTTGTTTACGTGCATTATTTGAATTTTACACTACGCATCAGTTTTAAATTATGAATATAGAGCTTGCTAACACTTCTCTATAAGTTTTGCCAATGTTTCGATGGTTTTGTGGTGATCTGAAAAAGGGACTGGCTGTCTTTAAGTGTCTGTAAAAACAAACCAGAGTTGATATAAGCATGATTGTTCACATAGGGCAAAAGTTCAAGTCTGGAGAAGTTCTCTGCCATTGTCATGTTTGGCAAACAATCATGCCGTAGTTGACAGTGCTTGTGAAATTCAAAAGTTGGCGATGGCCTTTGAGAAATGTGACGTACGGTGAATGACAAATATTTAGCATCTGACATGGGGCACAGCGTGACAGTGTTAAGTTCCCGTCTCAGCAAATATCATGTGATTTTCTTCTTTGAGGATGTCACGATGGGAAGAGTGCCCAGTAGCATATGTTGGTGAAGGGTCTCTCAGGGATACTGATAATATGCATAATTTGTTGATTCAACTGTGTGCTGATCTAATATCTACCTTTTGAAAGGTGGCCTTGAGAGTTCTTAACTTTCTGTTTCACATTTACTGCCGCCAAAGGGCTCAGAAAATGAGAGCAAATAATTATCTTTTAACACTGACAAATCTTTCCCTCTGTGGTTTTCTTGTTTACTGATATTTATTCAATTTCCTTGGGCAAATTTAAAAAGGAAAGAGAAGTGAGCGTAAGGAGATAATTCAGAGAAACTAGCCCTCCTGAAATCTGACATTTCTGAATTCTGTTCAAATATTCTTCAGAGGCATTTATATTCCCAAATGGACATAGTTATTTTTCATTTAAATTCAAGCAAATCTAAATTTAACCCTGTCCAGTTTCTAGGGCAAACTTGAATGAAATAAAGCTTCCAAATCTAAGCTTATTTCTCCCTTTTTTAAGTGCAAGGTGTCTATTGGTCTTGCTGTGATAACATGTTTCAAAATATACCTGCCAAATTTAAAGTTCATGTAAGCAGTAATAAAATCAGATGGGAAATGGCGTGAGGGAATGTTTTATGCATTAAGCTGTGTAAGAATTCCATTGCTGTATCTTTATTTGCTCCTTAAAGATTACAGACAATACCTTGAATGTAAATAGTTATTTCTTTTATAGTAAGGACCAACAACACTAGCAGTTCAAGAAGACATGTGGAGGTCAACGTTGTCACGTTTTCTTAACTGTTACGTTGACGTTTCCAGAGCCAGCACATACCGAAGGATTTCTTAACCTTGTTGGTGACGAATTCTTCTGTTTTTTTTATTGCTGTTAGCTATAGAGGTGTTGATGCCGAGCATAGATATTCCAGGTACATTGTATGGCCTTAATGTGCACCTGTCAATGTGCAAAATGAAAACTGGGTTCGAATAGTACACTGAAGAGTGGAAGAAATACAAACAAAGTGTACTGTATGACATATTAGCTGTTAAGCTGTTAAGACTGTAATAAGGACTATTCATATCCTGTAACTATTAAATGTGTCTGTTAGTGTTGAAAGAAGGAAATGGGTAATTAAAATGGATTAATCATACATGTACTAGTAGGAAAGTGATTTTTTTCTTGGACATGACGGTACAGGTTCTTTGCCAGAACCCTCTCATTTTGACCTCTGTGGTAGGTGTAGATATATGTCCCACTCTAGGCCATAACTGTCTTTGTCTTGCAGTTATAATGAAATGATAAAATATTGGTGTCTTCATTTATGTTGAGTGATTCCTACTAGAGGAAAATGGATGGTAAGGTGCTTCTCGTTATCTGTGAGCAACAGTCATGTTAACTTTGACAGGACAACCTTGAGATTGCTCAAGAAATTCTGGCTTCTTGAGGTTTGCAGAATGGGTCCTTGGTCTGAACTGAGTGAACTCTGCTCATGACTGCAATGGAATGTCCTGTTTGTACCCATGGTCAACACAGAACAACAGAGAAATAGAAGAGGAATTGCTTGTTGCTTGTTGCTAGGGCAAGCAATGACTGATAGAGAGAAAAGTGCAAATGTAACCCTAGACTCTGTGTTTAGCAGGCATGCAATTTCAAGGAGGGAAAGGAGAGGAAAAGAGAGAGAGGGAGAGTAAGAGTGAGAAAAAAAAAAGAGAAAAGGGAGAAAGAGACAATAGAGAATAGAATGAAATAGAGAATGAGAGGGAGATAGAGAGAGTTAGAGAGAGAGAGTGAGAGATTCAAAGAGAAGGAGAAGGGGGAAACAGTGAGAGAGTGAGAGAGAGAGAGAGAAAAATGATTGATATAGAGAGATGGTAGGAAGAGGAGGAGACTAAAGTTAATAGTATAAAAAGATTAAAACGCAGAGAGAAATGTCAGTGCCACTTTGCCCAAATGTCTGGTGACTGCAGTGCAACACCCTATAGAACCCCAGGAGGATACAGGCCCAAATTGATACAGACAGGGGGCCCGAAATCTGAGGAATATTAATCAGAAGTGGAGCAACGGGTGCAGAGCAGTCCGACTGGCTGGCGGACAGCAAAAAGTCACTTGAGGAGTGGGACGACTGGTAATGAAGTGAACACTGACAATGACGGAGGATGTGTTGGTGATATAATCCTCTAAGTACCAATCATTGATAGTCCCATGTCAATTACAACATAGTTTATTGCCTGTGGGACTGTGAGAGTTAGGAATGGTGCTGAGAGATGTGGCTTGATGAGCTTTAGACCTGCCACTATGTGTGTACTTTTGAGTGCACATAATTGGAATACTAGCTGCTGGGATCTTTCAACAGAGCGAATTAAACTTCTCTCTAATAAATGGGCCTAATCATGGAACCATTGTACCTAAAGAAAGTTGAACATTAGTCATGTATCATATTATCTATGATTTTACTCTATCCCTATCTGCTGCTACAACTACTTCTACTACTTTTACTACTACATGTACTACTACTAGTACTACTACTACTAGTACTACTACTACTACTACTACTACTACTACTACTACTACTACTACTACTACTACTACTACTACTACTACTTCTGCTACTTCTATTCTACTACTACTACTACTTCTACTACTTTTACTACTACTTCTACTACTACTACTACTTCTACTACTACTTCTACTACTACTACTACTACTGCTACTACTGCTACTACTGCTACTACTACTACTACTACTACTATTTCTGCTACTTCTGCTACTACTGCTACTGCCTACAGGTTGTTTTACTACAACCATATTAGCTCGTTAAAATGTCTGCCAAGAAAATAGAAACTATTATGACAAGCGCTGGGAATTGGCTCCTCCTGACTTGATGACCAGTTCATTTGGTAATTGCCCGAGTCCAGGCTTTAGTTTGGGAGAGAGAGCATGTTGCCTGCCCCAACCCCCCCTCCCCCCTAAGGCTGGGAGAGGAAGGGGCAGACTAACAGTGATTGATACTTCCTGACATTTGTGCAGCCAAATCACCACAAACCCCCCTCTCCGATATACCCCATTGTGTTGTCAAAACCCCTCAATGACCCTCAATTTTCATGGATTTCTGAGCTCCGGCGCTGCTGAAGTCCCGAAAACTTTCGAAGTTGAACGCATCGTGTGAACCCCTGATACTACTTTGCACTGTGGGGAGCATTTCCTAATGTTCCGATTGGGAGAAGATCATTCACAAAGTTATTCATCTTACTCGGCTGTCAATGAAGGGATAGGGTTAAGACAGGACAAGGAAGGGGACATTTAAAATTACATTAATACATATTTTATAATACTGCCATTTACATATCTATCTACGAAATATATAGATCAGGAATAGTTTTCGTCAACAGGGAATGTGAATTGGCCTGTGTTGTGTTGTACATGTACATCTTGTACCAAGGATATATTCTTGCTTGCACAAGGTAATACAGTTCATTTCCATCACAAACAATTTTCCATATTTGTTCTGTCAAAGATAAACAATAAAAAAAAGTCCTCATGATCTGAATAACTGATTGATAAGGATATATCACAAAAATAGTCTTTAAATAAAGAGATTTACCTTTATACTGCTCTCAATCTTTTTTTTATCGCTCTTTTTAGAATATGTCATTGGGAAGGTGTGAATTTAGGTGAGGATTAAAATGTGTGACCCAACAGGAATGAAAGATTTTAGTACAATGGGTGTGAATATTACTTCTTTTCTCTTCTTTCATGTTCAAGTTGAAGGAATTTATTATTGACCATGGCCTATCAGGATTAGATTGTTGTGAATGAATTTGACTTGTCCTTGCTCCTTTCAACAGATTGTCAGGATTAATTTTCACAAGAAGGGACAGGTTAATGGCCCCTGGCATGTTTGTGCATTTTGTGATTATTGTAATTTAAGCCTTTAATTTTAAGCGGTAGAAGTAATGCTATCATCCCGCTTTGTGAATGTATAGCAGCTTTTAAGGTAAGCAGGGATCAACATACTCTGGGGGTTCAACATGTCAAAGACCTGGACTTGGAATGGAACTCATTATTAGAACTCATGATTGAGCAACTGTCCGAGACATGTAATCCCTGAATCTTTTGTTAGATTACATTTAATATATTACTGATTTATGCTTTGGGGGATAAGTAGGATAACTATCTCAAAAGATTGAGGAATTATCCTAGAATCTTGCTTGAAGTTAATGAACTATTGGTGATTTAGTTCAACAAATAGAGTGAAAGGGCATATACTGTATTGGGAAGACAAAAAGCCTTCAAAAGGTGATCATAAGCAATCTTCTCGCTAATGGTCTTAAATTCATGTATTGCCCATTTTAGAAACTTGCTTTAAGTTATTTGCCCTCAAATGATCCACATTTTGATTAATTAATGATTATCAGTGAAATTTTCCAAATGTTCCGCCCGAACATTTCGGGGATTTGTGATTTAATCACTGATAACTACAAATGTGGATCATTTGAGGGCAAATAACTTTTAGCAAGTTTCTAAAATGGGCAATACATGAATTTAAGACCATTGGCAAGAAGATTGCTCACGATCACCCTTTGAAAGTTTTTTGTCTTCCCAGTACAGTATATGCCCTTTAATAGGGAACTGGGATTGGGTATAAAGGTAAGGAAAAGAAGTGATGATGATCACTGGACTTGTTTGATCCTTTTGTTTTCAACCATTATGTAAATTTTGAGATGAATCCTAAATTGAAATAAGAATGTAAAATTCTCTTAGCATTGTATAGAAAGAGAATTGTTATCTCATATGAAGGGGAGTGTTGATTTGCATATGGTTACGCAACACGTTATTGTTGCTACGTTAGGTGGAAGGGAGGTTTCGGTTTAGCTTTCATTTGCGGTCACACGCTATTTGTTGTTGAGGTGTCGGTGACCGCACTCTCCCAAGTGTAAAACATGTCTTTAATAAATTGTTTACAAGTATAACAATCTTGTTTGCTTTTGTTTGTGTTATGAAAGGAGACTGAAATGAGATTTGTTCTGTCATGCTTTGGGTTTCCAAATTGTTCTTCCCCCTTACCCCGTTCCTTTAAACCTGAAAGTCTAAAAGCAGAACAGGGTAAACGGACGGGGGAGCGCTGGTGTTCTCGCCACCCCTGTGGATTACCCCTCTACAGGTGTCCCTCCCTGTTTATGGGGGTAGCTTTATGGGTACGGAGGGACACCAGCTTCAGCCGCATGATGAAAGGTGACGTCGACAAGTAACCAGGGCTGAATCATACCCTCTGTCAACTGTCAAGTTCACTGCCAGTTAACGCACATGCTTAACTCACGCCGGGTTCCAGCGGTCCACGTTTTAAGGGTTCTTGTGTGGCAGATAACTGCTGGGAACGTATTTTTACAAGACATTCCTTTGCCTGAACATAGATATGAAATATACATTTACAATGATTGAATATAACATTAAATAGAGTTTTAAGTGTTAGTTGTGATGAGTGATACACATGGTCCTTAACGGTGAAGACTGACGGGGCAGTCACAAGGGTAATCGTTGAAAAACACAAGTTAAATTAGGATTCCGTCAAGAGCCGTTTTTATTGGGCATAACAAGTAAACACAATGTCATTCTGGATTTCAAAAACATCTTCTCATGCCCACCAAAGTGAATTGAAATATCCTTTTAGAGATGATGTGATGTTTTCAACCTCACCTTAAAGGTTATGATTGTGATCATGCATGAAAAAGTGGAATTCCCAGGTGAAAGCTAATAATTTGTTCCTGCTTGTTTCATGTTGAGTAGTAAACGCGGAGACATTGCTGTCAATGTCAAATCGGTGTTGTGTCCGGTGGCAGACCTTATATCTTCTTGCCCAGATTAATTGATGCATCCTTCTCATGTCTGGGCAGCCGGAGGGCAAGGGGTTCAGTCACCTGGTCAATGCTGGGCAGGTAGCTCGGACCCATGTGGGACCCGGTATGTAGAACGCTATGGGAGATTCTGAGGAAAACGTACAGGTGTGCAACGCGCTCAGTCCCATAGGGAAGAAACTGAGTTGGTATTGATATGAGGCTAGCAGTACTTGGTACTGAGAGGTTTAACCCACACAGTCCCATAGGCAAGAAATTGAGTTGGTATTGATAAGGAGCTGCAAGTCTGTAGTAATGAGAGGGTTAACCAATTTGTGTACCAGAAAACGTACAGGTGTGTAACCCACTCAGTCCCATAGGCAAGAAACTGAGTTGGTATTGATATGAGGCTAGCAGTGCTTGGTACTGAGAGGTTTAACTCACCCAGTCCAATAGGCAAGAAATTGAGTTGGTATTGATAGGGAGCTGCAAGTCTGTAGTACTGAGATGGTTAACCCGTTTGTGTACCAGACAAATGATTTCTCTATGGAGTTCATGTATATTACTACAGGTGCAAAAATGCATCAAAAGTGCATAAATAGTTCACATGTCTGCAAATATTCAATTCTATGTGCATTGAGAAGATTAGTCTCTTTGTAACATTGAGGAACAAGTTTGTATGAACATGTTAGGCTTCATGCTACAATGATAGGAAGATAGAGGAAGGAAGGAAGGGGAGCGGGTATGGGGGAGAGCAATGTAGAGGGGGAGTGTGGGGGGGGGGGGGGGAGAGAAACAGATGAAAATATATACAGGAAGATTGATAGAAACAGAAAGAGACAGACAGACAGACACACAGAGTTTGCCCAGCTAGGCAGGCGCTAGGTCTGGGAAATCCAGACAGACCTGCCCAACCCTGGACTGGGAATTAGCTGAAAGCTATTGGATCAGGTGACTGGCTGGAGGTGAAGTCTGAGGTCAGTATGGGGTCGCCTGAGTTTGCTTTGGCTTGCACACCCTCTACCATCCATCCACCCATACGCATCACCCAGGCCCATGAAGCCTCAGTAGGGATGGGCCTCCACCTCATCCTCACCAGGAAAATCACTACATGGGGGCTCAGGGACATAACCCCCCCCCCCCCCACCCCCATTAAAAAAAAAAGACCCTGCGAAAATTACGAAAGTACCCATGAGATAACTTCGTTTTCCACATGCAGTATGATACAACATACTTACCTCTCTTGACATTAGACATGGACATTAGCCCTCCAGATAAAGGTATTTTCCCCTCTGATCCTTACCATCAACTCAACATTTCTCAGCAGAAAGGTGTGGTCTTGAGATGGACAGTCCAACCTGGGAATTAGATGAAATTTCATATTGCGTCTCCATCAGAAGCAAATAGGGCACTGTGTTGTTCTCCCTTGCAAAGATGACAACCCTCCATTTTTTTGGTTGCGTAATCCAGTGCAGTGTCCGCTGTTTTGTATGGCAAACTAGTGAAATTGGAATGGAGTTTAATCTAATGAAGATACAAAAACTTTGGGCTAATGAAGAAGAAAAACCCTATTGAGAGAGAGAGGAGGTTAGACACAATGAAGGGCTTGTTTGAGTTTCAGGGACTATCCTCAGCTCCAGCTCAGAAACACACCTGCATATATAAAAATAATGGGCAGATTGTCTTCATTTAGATAGTGCCGTCTCCTGTCATATTAATGTTGATGTATAAGGCTACGTCAACATCATAAATTGTAGATATAGATCAATAGCAAATTGTGTGGTACCTGTCACAGATTATCCCTCATCGGCTTCTCCAGTCTCGTTAGAACGGATGTCGATGAGAGCTTTCCTCAATGGACTGGCCACATTTATTTTCATGTCTCATACATCTGGCGGGGTGCAAAGCAAAGCTGTACTCTGTGAATAATTGCATTTCTATTTGATAGAAACTAAACTAGACACGTGAAATATGTGCTGGGTTTTATGAGACCTTTGGGTAGTACCTGCAGCAATGACTGTCATGGCAATACCTAGCCTAGATTTCAGGCTGTGCAGTCTATTTCTTGTTGATCCACTGCTGTTACCACAACTAAGTCTGAACGTTGAGGCTAATACATGTACTTTCTCCCTGCCTGCTTTCATACACATGAGGAAAGAGGGAAGAGAGAAGAGAATTTAGTCTACCAGCCCAGACTTAATTGTGACAGCAACAGTACATCAGAAATTTACATACCATACAGCCTAGAACGTAGGCTAGGTAACAGCATGATTCAGCATGACCTGATGTGCACTGTGCCATATGTGGCAGGCTTTCATCTTAAAATTGGTATTACCAAGACCCTAGTGCATATCTTTACTTTCTAGAAAATCATATGAGCATTTTGATAATCAAAATTGTTTCTAGTTTGTTATAAGGAAAGATAAAGATTCATCCATGGTATGCGTGTGAGCGTTTTATGGTAGAACCCTCTCTGTTTCTGGCACAAAACCCTTGTTAGTCAGTCTGTTAGTCAGTGTGGATTATTTATGGGACAATAGGCCTGAAAGTGCAGAGACTAGCTATATTATGTTTGTTACATGCCTCCCAACACAACCAGCAAGTCAACATGCTAGTCTTGTCTTACAAGCATTTTGTGCAGAGAGGGGCTCAATTCTGAGCAGAACTTGACGAGTATGTAGACAGGCTATATATGTCAGCTGAACAACTGCTTTCTGTAAAAGGATTTATAATCTTGATAAGTGTCTGACTAACATGTAAGCCAACTTCATATTTTTGGCTTAATGATGCCTCTATAATTTTTGTATTGGTTGTGGTACAGTTATTTCAGCGAAATAATTATTCAATCTAATCAGAACTTCTTCTGGAATATATGTTTGGGGTATATATAAATATATTTGTTTTAGTCATTGCGTCTTTGATGGTTAACCCGTATTGTGCCACCGATGAATTATTTCACCACGAATGCACATAGATCACATAGAGGAGAATGCTTTCTAGCACATGAAGAGTTTAGGAGGCTATCTGGCATGGGATGTTCCTACATTCAAGCTAGTTCGTGCACATGTTTTATGACACAGACCTATGGACTGACTGTGCAGTATCATTCCGATGGCTGATTGAGTAATAGGTCTCTGTCTAGAGGAATGGCTGGTTTTATGAGGTGTCGAGATAAAGGGATGTGCGGCTAATTAAAAGCCATCAAAATGCTGCTGCAGCCAACAGGTGAAGGGAGAAGATTCAGGCTGGGGACCGCGCTACTCAGGGTCGTTAGTTCCACATTTTAAAGCCTGTCTGATTTCCCATAAGGTCAGCCCGTCGGCCATTTTGTACCAGTCTTTTGTCACTGCCCTTTAAGGATAAAGGGGATAATCTGTGGTGAATGATCCAGCCCTGTGTCTTTTAGATATTTGTGATCATTAATCAAGCATTGTTGATGGAATCGAGGCCTTACAAATATTTTTTTTTTAAAGGATTCCTAATACGTGATTGACAACTCCACAGCAAATCTAAGGTGACCTACTTATAAAGTAAATGGCATTTAATCCTTATATTGAGCACTGGTATGAGATTGATTCTTGATTCCCAAGACCAATAGCTTATGCAACCTTGATCCCTTTTTGTGATCGGATATTAATTTGATGAGATAAAGAAGAGTTTGATGAACTGAGAGCGTGTCGCTGCAGTGTCACTCAAATGATCGGCCAGTCACCATTCGTTTTTGTTTGTAAACAATTCACAGAAACGATGACTCATCCAAGTTCTTCACCATTACAAAAAACAACAGAAATGTGGCTTCAGCAATTCAACCCTTATTATCTTTATGTAGACAGCAAAGATAAATAAAAGAGCCTATGGCATTGTATTAGATTAGTGAAATGTTGAAACGATCCTTTAAGATGATTGACAGGTTTGCTAAGTGACAGTTAGTTGAAGTTCTTTCTTATACTGTACATACCGGTATGCCATATAGAAATTTTGAGTGTTCAGTGAAAGTGTGTTTCTCTGCAAAAAAAAGTACTTGGTTAACAATTACTGTACTAAAGCAGCTTGTAGTGTGACACCAGGCTTTGGCAAAATTAGGAATGGATAATCACTTCTTTGAACAGATTACAAATACGTCATAGGTGATGCCCTTATTTAAACCTTTTGATTTGCAAGCACTATACCTCTTTTCTTGTAAACCAGAGATATACCAGTACGTAATCGTGATCTTGGTAATCTCTTTGGAGCAGATGAGTTTTGCTTCATTAGAGCTGAACATATAATGCATGCAACCATTCATTTGCATAACAAGGGTTCTACAGAGGTTTAAGTAGCCACATTTTTTTTTCAAAACGAGCAGGTAATTCTGATCATTCACGAAAGATACACATCTTTTGAAAATTCATGTTGAAATCTAACATAATACTCAGGATTGATTGAGTATATTTGTATTTTTATCCCTTGATTATTTGATAAAGCTAAATTTAAGATCCAGTTTTCTTTAAAGATAAAACCAGAAGGCTCTTTCTGATGGAACCCAAACAAAAAGTCACAGAAAAGCTCATTATAAACTCTTCGAGGAAGGAATGCAGGGTGAAGTTTTGGTATGTAAGAAAAGGAAGCTTGAGACAAATTTTCCCAGTGTTTAGAAACCATTTACAAATGTATGAATTACAGCCCCTGATGTCAGACGACAAAGTGCCGAAAGGGGTTTGTTACCAGCTCAATAACGGATGTTCTTGGAAGGCCCTTCATGAGGCGTATCATCTCATCTCATTCTCCTGGCAAGGTTCTATCTTGTCAGTGACCTCTTGGTCGTTAATCGGTGGGGGTACTCGGCAAGGCGACAAACGTGATGCCGCACAATGCTCCAGGAGTGGCAAGGATTAATCCTCCATTCTCAAATTACGCCACAAAGAAACACAAATGAGGACTTAATTGGTGCGTGATTTTATGAGGCATCGTCGTTATCATATCTCTGGCTTCATGACATGATACCAGGGGTGTGTATTGTGAGGGTGGACTGTAACTGGTTTATGTAACCTTATCATCAAGCATCCCTCTTTGATGTGCACGTCGTGTGTCCACATATTAGCGGCAGTAGAAGTGTTTCTCTCACAAGAGGAGGATGTGAAGGCGAGAATATTTTGGGGATCGTGTGTTTACTGTATAATGAGAGGTCCCTCTACCTAGTCTATAGAATAATGAACTCAATTTAGTTATGTTTCATATGCGCAATCTTCCTGATTCGTGCTTGCACGGTGTATCTGCGCATGCCTGGATAGGTTGTGATCAGCACATCATTGCAGTTGTTTTCTTAACAATTTACATATTATTTGTGAATGTTCATATACCAAGTAGTATTTAAATGATTGTGAATGACCATGATTTAATAAAAAATATCACAATCTTGATATTAACCTGTATTGTTTTTTATTCAATTTTGTATATTTTGATAAATTTGAATCATATTAATATTTACTTGATCTGTCTACTATTCGCTATTGTAAGCAGCTAAATCTCCTGTCAAATTGCTTCATTGCATTTGACATTCAATCAATTTGATTTCAGATGAGTATTCATGCTGAGAATTTGTCACGCATGAAAAGTGGGCAGATACATGTTACCTGTTTGAGATAAGATTATCATTTCTTCCCTTCTTGCTTTCTTCTCGATCGTAGATGACACACATCCAGACACCCAGACATCACCGCAGTTGCCTACAAACAGCATATCCAGCCAAATATACGGTCTTGTTCAGAGCATCACAAACAGGTATGGTTATCTTGCATAAAGTCACCAGTTCAACAGCGTATAGTCCACTTATTTGCCTTCCTGTGAAATAGCTTATTTATTCAAAAAGGCCTGTAAAATCTATGATTTCCCCCGCTCATTCCTGTCTGTGGTTTGAGGGTTCATGTTTTGAAGTCAAGCTCAATATGTTGTGGTGCTTTTTAAAGACCACTTATCGATCCATTGCATTTCTGGAATGATAAGCCTGTGAGCTCATTGACATAAATTGAAGGGCAACACAGCAATAATGTCATCATGCTTTCCTGTGCCAGATAAGATGCTGCTTAATGGGATTCGCATGCATTATGGGTGACAAAATGCATACCCGTAAGAGTAACCAAAGTCGTGAACAGATTAAAGGTAGCCCATCCCTTTTGCAGACCTATTTTTGAAAGTTCCCTGACTTTGTCATCATTTGAGAGAGAGAGTGGCTATATAACCTTTTCCTAGAATCGATGGAGCGTAATATTCGGTTTTGAGGAAATAAGCTGATTGATAATTGATCGAGCTTTCTTTTTTCATACCACAAAAATAGTCAGATCTCAGTTAAAACTAATTAGATTTTCATTTATTCTACGGGAGTTATAGTACCTCTGACCTTAAATTTTCACAGTTGGTATTCCATAGATATGTGCTAAATATGTGCAAACTTTCATGAAGTTTGCAGATGGTTGTTAAAAGGGACGAGCCATCTTTGATAATTGCATATGAGACTAATGAAATAAAAAGGATATGAAGCCAAAACTAAAATAGGATTGAGTATTGAGTGATAGAATTGGAGAATATGAACATCAAGTTGAAAAGGAAGTATGGTAATGGGTTATTTTTATGTCTTAAGATTGTGAATTAACTGTTAAGAAGGATTAAGCATTTGCTGTAACTGTTATTGTTTATGTGAAGTGGTGTATCAAAGCACTGTTCTTGACTATGTATACAGAAATCAAAGCCACAGTTATGTGTACTTTTCAACTTTGGCAAATTGACAGACTGTCAGCATGTACTTCAACATCCATTGTTGGGTGGCACATTGTGAGGTATTCTTGCATGACAGATTTTACCACCCTCACACAAAACATTGAGGAAACAACCTTGATCTGGCTTTGTGGTGAGGGATTATGCTCGTATTATGAGTATGAGCTTGAAGGAAACTTAGAGACTGAATGTAACCATTCACCCAGAGCGAAAGGGAACATACATGTATGTCCTCTCCACTTCAAAACAATGAGACCTAGCTATTTGTCTGAACGTCTTAATTTTAGGTAACATACTTGGATATCTGTATTAAATGTTATGGATGTTATCATATTTGTATGTACACTACAGGTCAAAGGAATTGGCATAGGGAAAGGGAAAGGGAACAAAGGGAAGGAGCCACAGTTTTAAACCGCAGTATATTTTGTCCAGTTCAACATGAAACATGATGCTTTAGCCTAAAAGGCATTATTTTTCATGCTGAACTGGACAAAATATACAGCGGTTTAAAACTGTGGCTCCTTCCCTTTCTTCCCCTTTCCCTTTCCCTATGCTAATTCCTTTGAGCTGGAGTGTACATGTATAAACCTTTCATTTCCCATAATGCATTTTTACACAAGTTATACACACAAATCCCATAGAGCAGGACTTGAATAACAATAAACATCATACAGAGATATTTACAGAAAAGAGAAAAAAGAGAGAATTTGCTAAATAGTTTCTACCCACTTAATGCCAAACCAGTCTGCAACTCCGCCTGGTGGGTTATGAATGAATTTTACTCTTTTTCAGGGAAAATTAGATCAGATCAAAAAAGCATTAATTCAGCTTGGGTGATGACAGAAATGTCAATTTCTGCATGATTATTTTCTTTATGATTTGACGTTTGTGACCAGGTTTTTTATTAAAGTTTGTGGATGTGGAGTAGAACTTTGGTTGGGTCTGCCCCAGTCAAGGCCCTTTGTCCATTCAGAGAGATCAAGTGTGCCTTGTTAATGGAGTGTTGAAAGTTACAGCACACAAGACATATCAAGGGGGGCGGGAGGGGAGAACAATCAAGGATTTTTTTTTTAAAAAGAGAGGGTGAAGGAAGGAAAGGGGAAAGGGGGCGGGGTGGGTGATTGAAATAGCAATGTTTTTCTTCTTTTCAGAGAGGGTGGAGGAAGAAGAGTGTTTTTTATGTGTGTGTGTGTGTGTGTGTGTGTGCGTGCATGTGTATGTTGGGGGGTGGGGGTGTGTGATGAAATAGCAATGATTTTTCTCTTTTCAGAGAGGGTGAAGGAAGGAGGGGAATGGGGGGGGGGGTATGAAATAGCAATGAACTTTCTCTTTCCAAAGAGGGTGAAGGAAGAAGGAGGGGGGGGGGGGGGTTGGAGATTAAATCATAGCAATTCATTTTCTCCTTTCAGATTGGGTGACGGAAGGTGGGAGGGGTGTGTGTGTGTGGGGGGGGGGGGGGTAAAATCATATATTATAGCACCTTGTTGTCAGAAATGTTGAAATGCTTGAAATATGCACAATGTTAGTTGCTCATTGCAGGAACTTTTCTTGTGGGTTTTGACGTTTAAACCATATGGAAATCATATAATACATGTATAGCGGAGTTTAGTAAGAAACATTGAAATGCTTGAAATATGTGCGGCATTGTTTGCTCTGTACAGGAACTTCTCTTCTGGGTTTTGATTTTAAAACCCCCAAGAGAAGTGTGCTATTTTCAAAAGAAGACAAGTGATAAGTAAACAAATAGTATCGGTAGACATTGATATGGCAGGAAAGAGTACCTACTTGAGAGGAAAAATGTGAGGTTTGGGGATCAAGTTTCATAAAGCAGATATGGAACCTGAATTGACTTTGATCTAGTTTAAGTGAGGGTGTGTGGGATTGAGGACATAAGTTTGTTTAATGAAGCATTTCACAGAGCTCCTTTGCATTGTGTTTTCCTGAATGAGAAATTCAATGGAGTGCTATGCATTGAAAAGGATCTGAAGTGTATACCAAATACTGATAATCTGGCTATTTCTACATTCTTCCAAGCACATGGAAATAAGCTGTTCTTAGCAATATTCTTCACTCTTGTGTATTATCACAATTTAAATGGGGGATGTAAAACAACAAAGAATATAGTCCTGGGATGTCAAACAGTTGTTTACTACAAACGCTATTTACCCTCAACACCTTCAAATTATTCATCAGAGTGTCTTTTAAAATCTGCATTTTTTTGTTTACATCCTGGCCAGAATGGTTACAGGGACATTTTATAGGGGAAAATTTTCTTGTGAGTGACAAGCTATTGATCAGGCTTTGTTGGTTTTGTATAAGCATGTTATTGGGTAGGAGGTTATGAAAGCTAATGGTAAATTCTGAAACAGCATGCAAAACTATGGTATAAATTTGGGCATACAAATGCTGGAATGTGCCTCTTTTCTTCTGCCTTTGTGTACTTTGCTCAGGTAGAAAGCTGCTCAATTTGCTAATGACTAGACACATTTTGAATTCTAATGATATAATTGACATTGGGGTGTGCGTTAAGTTAAGGTTTCCTGTCTTGATAGTTACCTGGGAATCAACAGTCGGGTAGTGGATAACAGACTTCCATTGGTAGTCAGTTATGTATGCCTGAGGAGACATCGTATTAACTGGTGGAATGGAGGTTAGATGGATATGCGAAGGATAAGCCACTTGTAGCTTTTGTGCGTCCTTTTCATGGATTGAAGGGCGATTTCATCAGCCCCAGTAGGCAACAGCTATTCCAGTGTTAAATGTCTTGACTTGTTGTTGTCCTACTGATAGTCTGGCTACCTGGGCCCCGTTGCATAAAACTTACCATTAATGGTAACTCTGCCGTCAATGGTAACTTCCATGGAAACCTTGAATTTGATTGGCTGTCAAGTGCTGTTACCATGGTAGTTACCATAACTGGGAGACTTACCATTAATGTTAAGTTTTATGCAACAGGGGCAGGTTGTTGGGCAGTGCTTAATCAAACTATTCAAAAAGTGGGTCTGGCTTTAGAAGACTAATCACTCTCAATTTCTTCTTTTGGGCGAAGAGGGGAATGATACAGTGACTTGTCTCTTGAGTCCTAGCCTCTATTTTACAGCTGGGATAAAAAAAATGTCTAACAGCTTTGTAGGAAGACACGGTAAAACATGAAAATGTGTGCAAATACCGAAAATGACCCGCCCCTTTAAACATACGACTCCAGTTTGACTTTTCTTATGAATATGACCCAGCTTGGGGTATATTATGGCTGACGGAGAGAGGTGTCAATGCAATTTGCTGGATTTTGGCAACGATGTGGGACTTTTGCTAATGCTTGAGAAATGACGAATGTTTTGATTTAACACCTGCTCTGTATGTGCGCTTGTATGTATTGTTAGCAAATAGTGTTGGCTTGAGTGCCTGTATTTGCACACACTGCCAAATCTACCTCAGTCTAAAATGAAGGCTGGAAATAGTGTGGTGAATGTTGGTACGTATATGCATTAGTGTCTGGAGGTTGGAAAGGGAAGCTACTTTTTTCGTTGAAAACATCGACAGAAAAGAAAAACATGATCCATTTATTGTTCACATCACACTGCTATCTTTAATATGATACATCAAGTCTCTGTACCGTAAAGAATTGTGATTTATATAAATTGTAGCTGTACAATAGATATAGAGAATTAGACTTGCAATCACAACTCTTTATGAGACAGGGCCGAGATTAATGTAAGTCATTGTGCTTTTAGAGTCATCAGCTTGTATGCTAGCACTATCAAGTATCATATAACTTCTGTCAATTGGACCTGTACTATTGATTGCTACAGTACTAATAGAAAGCATTAATGAATTATAAAGTGCATGAAGAAATCACTTTACATATGTTAATACACATGTTATTGAAGACAAGGGCCCTGTTTTATAGAATTGCGACTTGTGATCAGAACTTGACTTGCGATTGATGTCAATTGTAACTCTGTAGATAGGGAATTGGACTTGTGATTCATATCAATTGCAACACTTCAAGACATGGCCCAGTTGTTTTATGCACTATGATCCTAGCCATATATGTAATGATGATAAAGATACCAACAATTTTAAGTTCAAAAGGGAATTCATTGTGAAATGGTTCATAATTATGTTTGATTTACATCCATATTTCTCTTGCTTATTTCCTTGTGAAATATTTTGCAATATTTGTTTGTGTGTTTTATTTTGAAAATGTTTGGAAAAATACAATTTGAATTTGAATTTGAATTTGAATTTGAATATACTCTCATTGTTCTCCTCCTTCAGCTTGAAAGCCAAAGAGAGCGACTCAACCACCAGTGAGGATGACGAGACGAACACACCACACCACCGGGGCAAGCGCTTCATCTCCTACGAGCGCTTCCTGGAGATGATGGTCGTCGCTGATCACAAGATGGTGGAGCATCATGGGTCGGGAGTCAGCCATTACGTCTTGACACTCGTCGCAGTGGTATGTACATCCCTGTACCCCTCCCTCCCCCTCCCTAAATTTCAGTTAAACAGAGAAAGAACTTTAAGGAAACTTGGACTTGGGAAGGATATTTTTATCATAAAAAAGTCTGTCACAAAGAATCTGAGATGGAGAGAGTCTGCAGGAAATTAGGATATCACAACATTACAGGAGCACACCTCGCTAGCTCTCGAGACAAAAATATTTGCGACATCTCCACAGGAGTTTCATCACTTCCAGCATTTTCTTCAACGATGTCTGGTCTTACCCCGCAAATCTTGATCTCATTGGGGGACGTACCATCTCACCCCACAAAAACACTTGACCCCCTAGCTGGGATTTTGAGGCCCAACATTTTTATTCATGCATTTTCATTTGTGATGGAGAAGGGGGTAAAACATGAGAGGGAAAAGGGGATTTAACGGACAATCGTGAGTGAGATTTCTCAGTGGGAGTATTATGAAAGTTCAGTGATATGGTGTTATTTCCCATGCCAAATATGGTTTTGATATATCGCTCCTTCAAGGGTGTTTTTATGTTAAAATTCATGATGGCAGGCAGAGTTGGAGAAGGGGTAAAGGAGTTTGGATTCAAGGAACAAGAGAGGGATGGAAAGAAGAGTGGGAGAGAGGCATAGTGAGGCAGAGAGATAGAGACAGAGAGAGAGAGGTGGGGGGGGGGGAGAGGTGGGGGGGGGGGGGGAGGGGTAATGAGAGAGAAGGAGGAAGAGAAAACACTTTTTTCTAACAATGTTGTGCAGTATAGATTTTGAAGGGATATAGGATTTTTATTGGTGATGATATGTTGCATTTAAGATTCATGAATCAATAATTAGTTCTAACTTGGCTCTCGTGTAAATGGATGAAGATGAAAGTAATGCGATGATAGGCAATTGTATTATATGTAGGCGGATATTTACTTAACTTCAGACACCTTCGATATGGCCCATAATGATTTATCTAGAGTAGATGTGGATACTGGGAGTTTATTTATTAACTGTCTCAAATATATATCATGATATTGAAGGAGATTGCGTGAGAAATAAGATACTCAGATTGCGTTTTAGATATGCTTCATAACGCTCCCTGCACTTGAACTTTTGATAGCCATGCAGTCTGAGGGGAAACGTTATTTTTCGAAATTGTATTGAAGGGTGTTCTTTCTGAATAAGTGGACTTCTCTGGGCTAAGCCTCATGAAAATTGGGTTAATTCATACCAACAGAGGGATTGTTAGACGGTATTTCTGAAAATATTAGTGTTGGGGGAACTAAACGAAGAGAAAGGGTTGCCGGCTACATTGATATATGGGCAGCCAGAAAGAAGTTGTCACACTGACCTGGAGTTTGAGCTGAGCAGTACAAATTGTGACACTTACCCTTCTTTTCTTCACAGTTTTTCATTCCACACACAAGGAAAGTGACACTTGTATTTTTTTTTTCTGCTCGATTTTCTGTCAACTTTTCCTGCCACACATGAAGAATAGGTGACCTAGAAATAGAAATCATTTTTTAAGTGATTCCATTCCCCTGGACTCTGGTTACACGTCTGACTTTGCTGGGCCGAGTCAGAGCCTGGTGTTCTCCAGGGGGTATAGATGCGACTCAGGAATGGCGGTGATTTGCAATGTAGCACCAGTCAAAACACGCTGGGTGAGCGGCAATTGACGTAGGCTGATGCGTAGGCCGGCAGAGATTGGGTAGCATGTAATCGCATCATTGCCCAAACTGAAGATCACTTCACCCTGACATTACCAGGGCCCTGTTGCATAAAATTTATCATTTATGGTAACTATGCTACCAATAGATACCTTGAATTTGATTGGCTGTTGAGCGATATTACCATGGTGTTTATCATTGATGGCAGAGTTACCATCAATGGTAAGTTTTATGGAATGGGGGCCCAGGCCTTGAATACTTAAGACACATCTCTATGCCAAAGTGAATGAGAGACTTAAGTGTCTCAGATCCAGTCTGTCTGATTTTGTGTAATGTCGATGCAATCCAGGAGTCTGCCCCCTGAGGTCTCTCTCTGCCATACGTAGTCTTGCTTTTTTGGATTTCTGTATTTTTATCCTAGTCCACTGTCCTTATATGGATCTTGTCTTTGTATTCATTTGTCTGTTTGTTCTTTCAAGGGAATCATCATTTTGAATCAGAGATGAAACATGTGTTTATTTTTTACCATGATGCTGATAGGGGTAAGCAGGGGACTTTAAGTTTGAGATATCCCATCTCTTTAACTATTCTTGTGTATATTAATGGTGACAGAATGCACGCTTGGTATATAAAGAGTTAAGAAACTTTTAAGCCACATTGAGTTGGGTCAGTTATTTGCATTTGGAAACAACAGGCTTTTACACATAATTTACACACACCTCTTGATAAACTGAACTACCTTTATGAGTACTTTCTGCAGTAAAGTGTAATTGAATGGGAATTCTTAATTGACACGTTTGCTATGATTGAGTGTAGAGAGTACTGCGTTCAGGTATGGGAGTCTGGTTGGTATGAGAATCTGGCAGTAAGGTAGCAGTGGCACGGATGCCATGAAATAGCAAACCCACCATGACGTAGGGCATCACGCTCATTGACTTAGCCAGTGATTAGCCCGGGCCTGGCATGGAGAGAGGTCGGAGCAGAGACCTCTCGCAGGGTGCGTTTCCTCGCCTCACACCATGTGGCACCCCTGTCATGCTCCACCACCTGTTTCCCCTACACACATGGTCCCGGCCCTGCCAACACTGAACCTGACCTCCCAGATTAACCCCACAGCCACTGGGATGGAGCCAGGGAGCTGGGAGCAGGGGCGTGGAGAGGGGAGGGGAGGGGAGGGTGGAGGATGGAGAGAGGAGGAGGAAGATGGAGGAGGAAGATGGAGGAGGAAGATGGAGGAGGAAGATGGAGGAGGAAGATGGAGGAGGAAGATGGAGGAGGAAGATGGAGGAGGAAGATGGAGGAGTTGGAGGAGGAGGAGGAGGAGGAGGAGGAAGAGGAAGATGAAGAGGAGGAGGAAGATGGAGGAGGAGGAGGAGAAGGAGAAGGAGGAGGAGGAGGAGGAGGAGGAGGAGGAGGAGGAGGAGGAGGAGGAGGAGGAGGAGGAGGAGGAGGAGGAGGAGGAGGAGGAGGAGGAGGAGGAGGAGGAGGAGGAGGAGGAGGAGGAGGAGGAGGAGGAGGAGGAGGAGGAGGAGGAGGAGGAGGAGGAGGAGGAGGAGGAGAGGAGAGGAGAACCCCACAGACATCGGGATTGAGCCAGGGAGCTGGGAGCAGGGGTGTGGAGAGGAGAGGAAAGGGTGGAGGATAGAAAGGAGAAGATGGAGGAGAAGGAAAGAAGGAGGGAGAGGGAAAAATTTAAGAAAGTAGACTGGCAAAAGAAAAGATGGGAGGGGAGAGAGGATGATAGGAAGGAGGAGGAAGATGATAAGTGAGAGAAAGTTGTCGAGAGATAGACAGATCTAATAGATTAGACTATGGCAGAGAAAAGAATGGGTGAAAGAGCATGAATGACAAAGTAACATACAAGGAACTAAAATGAAAAGAGTACTAAGAAGAGAGGGAGAGAGAGAATATTGGGATGGTGTCAGGGGGCTGGATGCGTCATGAAGGAATGATTGTATACATGCATGCCTTTACATGGAGAAAGGGAGAGAAAGATGGATGGAAGATAGAGGAGAGAATCCAGAGAGCTTGGGCAAAAGAGATGAGGAGGCTTGGGAGGTGGTCTAAAGGGGCGGGGGACCAGGGAGAGGGATAGGGACAGGTCAGAGCGGTAGGTATACAGGGACCAGGATAGACAACCTGGTAGACCGGGAGGGAAAACTCATGAGTGGAACCAGCAAAAGAAGGATTAATGAGCTAACGTGACCACAAGCTAACTAGTCCAATTTAATCCTAATTTGGACCCACTCAGGGCAAACCTTTTGCGGTTAGGGCTATTACCCTTCTAGACAAGCCATTTCACTGGTGCACGTACGGTACAGTGAATACCATTATTCATACTGATGTGAGTGCCGTCTTGCAAGTCGTAAAGTCAAGATATGTTTAGCAAGTTGAATGTTTCTAACATTAACTGTCATAGACATCACCCATTGCCAATCATGTACAGTATGATTGAAAATTGTCTCAGATTGAAATATGTTGCATCACTTGCATGTTTTTAATTATTTACATCCAAAAAGGGAAATTAAGTTGAGATTTTATTCTTTTTCTGAAGATCATATGAACAATATTTAACAGTTTTTCATGCATTTCTTTTTAGTGGTGAGTGCTGTGAGTTTTAGTTTATGTACCATTTCTTATACTTATGATTCAAAGAATCCAATTTTCTTTTTAGCATAAATCAGTTTTCATATCAGGTTAAGAAAATGTTACATATATGTTATCAACAGCAACTCTTCATGTATTGAGATGATTTTAAACAATATTTCGTCATGTTTTCTATTTTTGCAGGTGAATAGGATATTCCGGGATCCCAGTATAGGTAATGCTATCAACGTGACACTAGTGGAACTCAAGGTGCTAACTAATCCAGAGGTACGTACCTGTTGTTGTCATGGTAATCCACATTTTCTTTTTTTTTTAAATAGTTTGAATTCTTTTTTTTCACAAGTTATGGCTGCTAACATTGTTTTCATGTTCAGATATGACAGACTTTTTTGAAATATTTTGTCTTGATGTCAAGTTTTCAATGTTACTGGAAAAGAAGTGAGATGGCACAGAGGTGGAAAAAAAGAAAGAAGTTAAACCCCCACATAACTATATAAAAAAAGTTAAACCCCCATGGAACATAATGAATACAGACAATGGGAAATAGGAACCCCAAGTTGCCAGTGAGATACAACAAATCTTATATTTGTCTTTGAAAAAAAAAAATGTTCAGAATGTTTCTTTTGACACCATAGGCGTATACATGCATACACAGACTTGCTGAACTGTTGCACTGAATTCTGTTTTACAACGTCTGTAAATAGAACTGCATTTAAATGGCGCTTTTTCCGCAAAGATAACACCACTTTATTGATGTTATCGGTGCGTGTGTTTATTTTCGTTATTGTAGAGAAGGGACCGCGTTATTGTGTAAGGCAACAGGAGGTTTGATGTGCATGCTCACTGTTAATTCATAACAATTCTTTATTTACAAATCAACAAATAGTCATATAGTATGTAGTATTGGCCTCTTGATTGTGGAATTTAAATTGATATTTAAGTATACAGAATGTACATCCATGTAGAAATGTCATTCTGTGCCATTCAGGGAAGTATTTTGTGTATTGCTATGTTGATATTGAGTAGATATTTACATTCAATGTGATATCGTATTTTTGGTAGATTATTGGGAAATTAATTGTACTTGTGTAGACGAACATGTGTGTGCCTCTTGCCACTTAAATTGCTTATCTATGAATACTGGATCATAGCAACTGTGAGGTGTGAAACTGGATCTATCCTCGTACATCCGCTGCAAAATAGATTCAAATCCCCAGAAGGGTAGAAAGTGCCCTGATTAGAGCAGAGAGGGTGTGACATCATGGCTCGAATAGGATGTTGTATATCTGTCGCCTTAGTCATCGCACAGTTTCGGAGGAACATGAAGATGAATTTATAGCCTCCCTGCCCTCACACCACCTTGGTTAGGAGGAAAAGAGTGAGACACTTTCATTGATCAAACAGGAAACCTGAACATATCTGGCCAAGCAGACAATGAGGAAGATATTAATTTGCTCTCATTTTTTTTTTTTTTTTTGGGGGGGGGGGGGGGAGAAGAGGGAGAGGATGACAACCGGGGAAAGTGAGAGAGGGAGGGAGATAGAGTGGGGAAACTTGAACTGAGCTGCGATGGTGGGTTCATGGCAGGGCATTCAAGATGGAGGTGGTGATGACAGGTTAGGTAGTTCTAGCATCTTAGACCCCAACTTGAAGCATGGGCAGAACTTGTGTTATGAACCTAGTGGCATATGAAGACTGCTTCAGTATCAAAGTCCATTTCTTGGCTTTTGTGATTGTCTGTATGTAGTGGAATCTTTGGATGAAGCATAAACTATATGCCTTCAAGATATCAGAATGATTTGATATGAATATATTTGGTTGACATTGTGGAATATTGTTATGAAAATATGAGCAAAATAAGTACAATCAAGTGAGGAAACTATACTTGCAAGTAGATAATCTGCTTCAGTTGCAGTCAACAATTTTTTAGTTTTTAGTTTGCCACGACTGAATGGCAGCTGCTCACAGCAATACGATGAATACATGATTGGGTGTTACGATGGAGATCAAACACATTGATAGCTTCATGATATTACAATGCAGATGCAGATTCTATGTTACAATTGCAGTCACAGTCAGAGTCAGTCACAGTCACAGTCATAGTCACAGCTGTGGTTACAGTCATAGTTACAGCTATGGTCACAGTCATAGCCATAGTCACAGTCATAGCCATTGTCACAGTCATAGTCACAAATGTGGTCGCAGTCACAGTCAAAGTCACGGCAATCTACGTCTCCCTTTTTCCTTGTGCAGGATAGTCACAGTCACAGTCACAGTCACTGTCACAGTCACAGTCATAGCCACAGTCATAGTGGTGGTAATCTAACTTTCTCTATTCTCCATTCATGTTTCTTCAGGACGGACCTGCCATCACGTCCAATGCTCCCGAGACTCTCAGGGACTTCTGCATGTGGCAGGAGGAGCAGAACCACGCTGACGACACCCACCCGCATCACTACGACACCGCCGTCCTCATCACCAGGTGAGTGAGTCACATGACCCCCCCAGTCACATGACCTCCCGTTCACACCACCCATGTGACTGACGCTGCCCCCCAATTGTCCTGATTGAATTGAGAGCGAGTGTGTGGACCGTGGGAGGATAGTGGTGCCGGTGTCGCGCTTGTAATCACAACATTTGCTCAACTTTGCAACCTCTGCGCACCCGTGTGATCAAACGCACATGTATTCATGAGACTGTGGAGATGTTTTAACTAAGGTGTACTGAATTACATTACGGCCTTTCGACGGCTGACAATGGCTTTATTCTGTTGACAAAGTTGTCTGGAGGTGTGTTTTTTTCCAAATGCGAGACAGGAGTGTGAGATGTAAAGAAGTAATCACAACATTCGTCAAAACTCCTGCCACCTGTCGGATAGGATATGTGTTATTTTGTCGCCAACTAGGAGCAACATTCCCATTGACATATGTTGTTGTGTTGACAGTTTGAAAGTACCAGCACATGGTTTGTTTAATGAAACGGTTTGTGGCTTTGAAGGTGTGTTGCCTAGTACTGCATACATAAATTCATATCTGTGTCATTCTTTGACGTTTTCTTTCACATTCTCCGACATCAGACACACACGTGACGCTTTGATTCAACTTGGCTGTTGCATTATAGTCTTGCAGTGCTTGGTTTGTTTAGAGGTGTGAGCTGTGGCGTTGTAAGTGTGAGACGGAGTGTGAGTTTGCAACACACATGTTACTGTGTGAAGTCGATCACCACAGTATATTTCAGGTCATGTGACCAGATTTCATTGTACACTTTGAGATGATTCCTTTGTGGTTTCAAAGAAACAAAAATGGCAGAATTGAGTACAGGTCCAATAGTCTTCACCACTACCACTCATTGCCTTTAACCAGGAATCTCTGTAAGATCTGATATTCCTACAATATGAAAATCATATTTTCAGGTGGTCCTTAAGTAGATCAATTTTTGAAAAAATCAATTTTATTGAAATATTCTGGAGATATGAACAGTAACAATCTCAATGAACGTAGAAGACAATTTGCATGTCTTAAAATAGATTAATAACACTCCATCTGTCTGCATACATAACAAATTTGCATTTTCGGATATAATTTATTAGATCAAGTTGATTTACTTCAAATAATTCTATATTGCATGAGATGCTAAGCAAGATTAAAAAGCAGTTGAAGTACTTGGTGTAGGCATCGTATAGTTTCACTCTTTCTTTTCTTTTCTTCACCCCATAAGTGGGTCAATTATCCAAAAGAATGCAACCACATGGTGTTACCAAAAGTTTTACTGTTTTCTAAATTGTATTTATTAGTACACTCTCACCATTGAAACATTTAAAGAACGTTGAATTGTATAGTTTGCAGGCACAAATTCCAATCAGTGAGTCAGTCTTGTAGTGAGTCTGAATCAATAGGTCTGAACTGTAAAGACTAGCTCTTGAGACAGTCTTACAGGCACATGTATGTTTTGAGCAAATGGTTCAATTGAGTCTATGACTGTAGACTACACATGATGTAGATAATACACATTCATTCTGTTTCTCTTACAGTGAGAACAACGCTAAAGTTATAGCATTATTTGGATACATTTGTTGAACCCGTCCAGTGTGGAGGGTATGAAGTTACTGGGACAGAATGAAGAAAGGAACAATCAAAGTTATGGGAAGTGGTTCTTGACTGGGCATCAGCAGTAAGAATGATTTATTACCAAATCAACTTGAACTCGTTCAGAATTCATATCACATTGTTTACAGTATATAGACATAACATAAGCTTCTTATCTTATTCTCTGTCTTGGCGTTTAGCTTATTCAAATACATCTTTTCATTATGTCTGATATATATTTATAAACATATGATGTTAACCTTTCATAACTAACTCTAATAACGTGCATGTACATGAAAGATCAACTGATTCCTATTTTTGTAACTCACATAAATCTATACTCATGTTACCTTTCATTAATCTACAGTTCAACCCATTAATCTAAACGTCAATCCATAATATCAGACTAATATGTGGTTGTTACTGCAAGAAACTAAGTTGTACCATAGAGAATAACAATTAATTATATTTGACTTTCCTTGACATATAATTATAATACATTGTCTCTCTTACTGAACTATTCTGTATCTTTTTGTGTTTATATAGATGTATGATTTAACCAAATTCCTAAACTCAAAGCCTTCTACCTCATTGCTCCAAAATAGTTTCTCTTTATATACCCAAGAGTCATTACACTTCTACACTATACACTCTCTAGCATGGAGCAGGGTATAATAGAGGAGGTGCAGGGAACACACAGATTGCATAGTAAGAGATAAAGTGTAACCCATTGCAAAAAGAGGAGACGGAGAAGAGGAGAGATAAGGGTGAGAGCAGGGAGAGCAGAGAGAGACATGAGAGAGAGAGAGAGAGAGAGAGAGAGAGGGGGGGGGGAGAGAGAGTGAGTGAGAGAGAGAAAGAGGGAAGGGAGAGAGAGAGAGAGAGAGAGAGAGAGAGAGAGAGTGAGTGAGTGAGAGAGAGAGAGAGAGAGAGAAAGAGGGAGGGGAGAGAGAGAGAGAGAGAGAGAGAGAGAGTGAGAGTTGGGAGGAACAAAGAGAGAGGGGGGAAATGAGAGAGGTGCTACTGTACAAGACTGGCCCTAGAACAAAGAATGTCATACATAGCGTGGGTCCTTTCCCCTGTACTGGACACATGTGCCAACAAAACAATCCTTTCACTCCCTTTCTACTACAACACTATACCAACATGTATGGTAGAACGTACTCTAGCACTGAATGACTTGTTATTCACTGGTCGAAGACCAGGAGTTTGTTTACAAACTTCTCCTTATCTCTGGCTGCTGCGGCCTTCAGTATAAACCGTGCTTCACTCGCTGGACAATGCTCCACCTGTGCTCGCAGTGTTTGACACTAGCTGAGTTCACACTCTTTCTACCCACTTCAGCATGCTAGCTGATACGTATGGCATGTAGGGCACGTCCCCACTTTCTTACTCTGGTTTCAGCAGTGCATGTATCCTCATAAGTTATATAATACTGGCATAAACTAAGTCAGCAAATGAATCTTCTCACAACAATCTTCTCATACTACATTGTGAAGATACAGTATTCATCATCCTTTCCTATATCCCTATTCCAGACAAGGTAAATGATTAAAATGCATTCTGTTCGAGATGAAAGTTAATGCAATCTCACTCTGCACCAACAGCATACCATAATAGAGAAATATTACTACTTTCATACTCTCACTTAAGTATCATTCAGATAGATGACAACAACATAATAGTACATGTATTTACAATTCATCAATGAGACAATATAAAGTTTGAAAGAATTGTCTTACCTGGGACAGAATGAAGAAAGGAACAATCAAAGTTATGGGAAGTGGTTCTTGACTGGGCATCAGCAGTAAGAATGATGCTGGTCCACATCACCACATTGGTAACTGTGCTGTTCCTGGCTCAGTCAATTCTGTCACGGGGGTGTCTATTACTACATGTGGAGGGATCAGCTTGTGGGGTAGTTTATACTAACTACTGAGTGAAAACAATAATAGAGTCCCAAAAAAGAAAAGGGGGTCTGTTTTCTAGGGGCTTACACATTCATCCTTTCATTCCTGACCTTCCCATCTTGATGAGAGGAATTGTTTAAATACCTGTTAAGTTAATTTCTTCCAGATTCTTTGATAGTTTCACTGAGGTAGAGAATAGGTGTCCTTAACATCAGTTAGTGAGTTCCTTGAAATGCATGTCCATAAAAGCTCTCGCATTGCTGGAAGGAAAAGAAATGAAAAGAGATGGTCCAGGAATATTGGAACTAGGTGAGAGGTCAATCTTGGACGTCTTAGCAGACAATTGTTGATAAATGCACTTTGCACAGTCAGATCCAGAGAGATACAAATTCAAAATCTTGTTTGATCTCCTCTCGGAAGTCAGAGACTTCAATTGTTACTTCAAAGTTAAGATGGCTTGCATCATGAGCCCAGTGCATTTTGGATTTAGTATGAATAATGTTTGTGAAGAACGGGTGAGAGAGTACTAGAAATAGTTCTAGGGAGAGAGTGTGTACAAAGTTGTTTGATAACCATTAAACATTAGATAGTATGGTGAGTAGTACTAGAGTGGATATATCACTTGTATGAGTACACTTATCACACATCAAAGGATTTCACGCGTCATACGCAGGATATATCCCTAGCGCGCTTCCATCTTGCGTACGCCGTGCGTTCCATGCAAAACGCACACTTACCCATATGTATTGTTTCTTGGGCACTTACGCATTTACCCGCCTGATTAGAATGCACGATCCTTACCGAAGCTAAACCTTCGGCCGTGATCGTGGCTAGCCAATTCGCTGCGTGCCGCATACGTGCGTTAAGTTCGCAAGTAAGCTTAGCAGCTAAATAGTGACGTCTCCCCACAGAATCGACGCGTGAAAGCCTTTAAGCTCAAGCAACTCCTTGCACAGCCACAGTTCTCATAGAGGTGCTTTTAGAGGTGCTAGCATGAGAAAGTAATGGTGAAATTGATTGAGATGAAGAGAGGGAAGGAGAAGCTAATTATTGATGATGAACAATATGAAAAACAAGGAGGAGGAGGAGAATAAGGAGAGAAGGTAGACTTCGAAGGAGGAGAAGAGGGCAATTGTGAAGATGAAGAAAAAGAAAATAAGAAAAGACTATTTAGTAGATCAACATAGGAAAATAAGAAAATAAAAGATAAGCATGGAGGTAGAAATGAGGACAAGAAAAGGAGAAACAAACTGTTGAATGAGGAAAGAAATATATGTAGAATTATAATTTTAAGATGAAGATGAGAGTGGAAAAAAGTGAAGAAATGAAATTAGAATGTTTAGTAGATGAAGATGAAGATGAAGAGAGAGTAGAAAGAGGGAAGAGGGAAAACATTGAGGAGAAGTGTCTGATTAGATTTCCCCTCTCCACGAAGGATGCAGTGGGGGTGTCTGTCATCACTGCTTACTCACGCGTGGGACGATCGTCTGCCAAGGTGTGTGAGAGTATCCCCTGGAAGTGGGAACGGTGCTACGTGGCTACATGGGTGTGCATGAATGATACAGATGTCCTGCCTATGAGGATGACGAAGGGGAATGAGGCAAGTCAGTCTTGCTCATGCAGGAAAAGCTGCAAACATTTTTTACTGAGATTGCAAACTGGAATATAGGATATGGTGGGAACAGTTTGAACTGTAGATTATAAACTGGAATACATCAAAACATCTGAGTTTATGAGCTCAGAATAATTAAGAAGACATTCTTTATCAGCCGTTTTTATATGTAATTAATGTTAGGTTATGGGAGGGGAACGATTGAAGAGCAGGAAGATAAAGAAGGAGGGGGAGGTGGGAGTATCGTTGACTTGTCATACAAGAGGAAGAGCAAAGAACAAAAGCAAATCAACAAAGCAGATAAGTGCTGGCTGATTAATTAGTGAAGCCTTGGCTGTGAATGAATAGGTCATTAGTGACTTTGAGGAGATAAATGGATTAGTTAAATACCACCTAGCTTGGGTGAGTGTTGATAAAGATGTGTGAAGTGAGCTGGCCTGAATCACACTAGATGAGTATTGTACATGTAGAGTTGATACGTGGACACTTTTAATTGCCTTGATTAGTGATGATGCATACATAACGTGCTTGTCATCTTCTACATGTAAAGTGCGATGTATTTTTATTAGTGTTATTTTGGATAGAGCAGCTTTGCCAAAGAACGTTCGTAGTTTGTGTTGAAATTTAAATGGAGGAGAGTATGATGCCTTTACTAAGCTTGTTTAGTTTTGATTGACAGCTGAATAAGATGAGGAATGTACGGTTAAACTGAAGAATACACAAGTTGAATCGTTTGCACCATTAGACATAACCACACTGAACCATGAAAGCTCTTATTTGGTTTAAAACTTCATACTCCACTCAATTTCATCCTTGCTATTTCTCTGGAGGCATCTTTTTCACAATTGTATTTTTGTAACGTTCTGCCAATCAGTCAAAAAAGTGTTCAGCTTTCCCATTTTGACCCTTGACCTATCTTTTCCATCTCATCCCCTTTGTATCAACAAATAGAGAAGGACAATTGTTGGTCGTTAGTTTTCTGAACAAGCTTTCTTTGTTGTACCTCTCCTGAATAGAAAAAAGAGAAATATTTGTAGGTGGCCTAATGAGCTGTAAATCATTCTTTGCAAAACAAATCTGACAATGAACTAGGGTCAGAGAGAGATAGAAGAGAGAGTATATGGAGAGAACATATTACATAGAGATACTGAGAGAGAGAGAGAGAGAGAGAGGGAGGGAGAGAGAGAGAAAGAGAGAGAGAGAGAGAGAGAGAGAGAGGGAGAGAGAGAGGGAGGGAGGGAGAGAGAGAGAGAGAGAAGAGAGAGAGGAAAAGAAATTAGAGGGAGTTATAGATATGAAGAGAGAGAGAGTGAGAGAGAGAGAGAGAGAGAGAGAGAGAGAGATTTGGATCGAGTGAGAGAGATGGAGACAGAGAGAGAGAGAGAGAGAAAGAGAGAAAGGGAAACAAGAATGGAAGAGACAATTTGAAACATATTTCTCCCCCTCAAAATTGACTCCTGCCCTTGTTTTGCTAGCTCAGAATGTTTATGTCCAATGCATGTTAGCCAGCACCCAAGCTCCCAAATAACTCTCCCCCTTCGGCTTTGGCTGTTACCACGGTAACTGCACATCCTGGGGAAACCTCGGCTGAACCCCTGTAAACAGGTTGAGCCTGTCACCTGACCGTTGTCCTAGTTTTGGACTGGTTCTGTAGGCACTTTTTGCTAGGGAGGATGATGGGGTGGTAGGGGGTACAGTGGGTCCACACCAGCGCCATGCTGGTACTGGGCCTGTTATGCCAGTGTGATGTAGCCCTACATTCTACAGATCCACCACAGGGAGCATTCCATTATATTAGGGCCCTCAGCAGACACTGGGGCACATTAAAGACCATGAACGGCTGTGTCTTCTTCTCTGAAATCATATCACACAATATTTGAGGTTTAATCTTCTAAAATGCCTATTGTTAAATGGTACAATGAAAGATGATCAAGCTTACAGCATTTCAAGCTATAGTACGTACTAACGAGTGGTGAAAATGTCAAATATCAGTATGAAAGTAATTGCTCTTGTAAGAAACCTTGATGAATTAACTGAGTAATTCATTTTGTTGGATTGATGGAACAATCCATAATTCTTCCCCTGATTGGTTCAAACTTCATGGTTTCAATCTTATATTTGTTTCAAAATTGACACAAAATAGTTGCCATGAATTATGAGTCTATAATGGCCCAAATAGCCTTCTTCACTCTCCATGCATGGTGCAGTGGTATTACTCTCCTTTCTACACTAGCCTCTAAGTTTCAGTTTCTGTTACAACTTCTGAGTGGATGGGAAGGAACTGTTATTTGTCCAATGAATACAGAGACATTATTCCATCATGTGCATGCTGTTGTGTATGTTTGAGGGTTACATAAGTTTGAAAATGGCAGCAGAGATAGTGTTATATGCTCCTATAGAATGGAAGTATTATGTTGGTAAATGCCTCAGGCTAATGTTAAGGACCATGAAGGATGAAAAGACTTAAAGGGCATATACTGCACTGGGAAGGCAAAAAAACCTTCAAAAGGTAATTGTTAGCAATCTTCTTGCCAATGGTCTTAAATTCATGTATTGTCCAATTTAGAAGCTTGCTGAAATTTATTTGCCCTCAGATGATCTACATTTTGAGTAATGAGTGACTAAATCACAAATCCTCAAAATGTTCGGGCCAAACATTTTGAGGATTTAATCATTAATCATTAATTACTCCAAATATGGATCATTTGAGGGCAAATAACTTTCAGCAAGCTTCTAAAACGGGCAATATATGAATTTAAGACCATTGGCAAGAAGATTGCTAACAATTACCCTTTGAAGGCTTTTTTGCCTTCCCAGTACAGTATATGCCCTTTAAATAGGGAGGGGTGTGTTCAGTGGAAGGACCATTCTCATGCTATTCCTGGTTGATATTGTTGTTCAGAGGCCATGTTTGAGAGTCGGAGAGCCCACCCAGGCTTTAAGTTTCAGCATCCGATGTAAATTGACTTTAACAGTGATTTGTGAGGGCACGATTTTGCAACATGAATCACAAGGTCACTCCAGGGTTTGAAGTTGCGTCTGGTAAATATTGGGTATAAATTTCCAGTTGGTGCGGGGAGGAGAGGAGACGCATTAGAAAGCACTTAAGTGATAGTGTGGATGATACCTTCATTGCAGACCTTCTCAGGGTTCCGCAAAGACGTGTCTCCGCTAAGGCCTATTATAACCTTTTAGCAAAGGAACTGATTAATCCAAATCTGTGATTGCCCATACTATGTGCAGGGTTATTTTCACAAAGAGAAATACAACAGGTGGTACTGTGCCAAGTTATGAACTTACATCATACATTTGATTGTAATAGTTCTCAACATAATGTAGGTACATTGATGCTCTATTGACAATTTTGAACCGCGAAAACTGGGCTGTAATGGGGAGTTTGGTACTGTTTCCTTTAGATTGTTTCCTTGATCCGGGGAAAAGAAAGAAAAAAAGCAGAATGGAAAATGGAAGATTGGAACCAATGAGGAGGATATCTCGAGCTATTTCTCCCCACCAGCTAGGACAGAGTATATTGATATATGGATTGCTATATTTTTGGATTTTCTATGAATATCAACTTTAACTGTTTAGTGAATGAGTCCAGTAGTAGTATTTGGGATCAGATATAGGTCAATTGATCCTTTGCTGAATACTGTGTGTTGGTCTATAAGAGATCCCCCCCATCATCTGGCTCCACCATTCCCCCATCCTGTACTAACAAGGACATGTCAATTGATGGTAACTCATTATCAAACACTCTTTACCCCTCAAATTCAGTCCATTTCACGACTCTTTTAGGTCATTTAGACGCAAACTGCACAGAGAAGGTCTTTCTTCCATACCAGTTTTCAAGCAACTGTGTGAATTTGTTTCCTTTGTGGAGTTGTTATTCGCACCCCCTCCAGTTAGATATTATGAAGGTAATTTAGGTTTTGAGACAGCACTGCTGAATACATGAAATTTAGAGTTTCTTTACAAAATTCTTTTTAGATACCACTATTCATTTTTTGGTATTGAAAATATGATGTGCATGTACTTTACCCTTTAGTGTGTATTTTTATTTCTTTAGCATGATCTTGTTGAATTCTTTTGAAATAGGCTACTCTGTAAATCAATCAGACATCTCCTTAATGATTATGATGAAAAAAGTACAACTTTCATAAGAGAAGGCCTAGTTCCTGGGGATTTGTTCAAATTTTCAATACATCTCTTGGTATTTGTTGAACATATGATTTTATACAGTAGTGTTCGTAAATGATGGATTCTAGGTAATATTGTTGATAATGGAATGAAGTAGATATCTATCCAGCCTCAATTTCCGTGTTTGGTTTGGAATAAATGTCTGAACTCTCGAGTGGCGCAAAATGTCTTTTTGGCTTGGGAAAAAAAATAAACCTGTGTATGGTTTCTGAACAGGGTTGTGAGCTCCAACAATCGTCTTTTTGAATTGCTGATTGAATCAATCAAATGGGAGAAGGTGATGCGTTCGATGTCCATGAATGAGCACGGTAGTGAGTGTGAGTGTGAGTGAGTGTGTGTCTGTCTGTTCGTTCATTCGTTCGTTCGGCGACCATGGAACTTGTCTTTTTGTCTCTTTCCCCCCTAGGATGTTTTCTATCCAAACACTTCCTCACATCTTGCTCCTATTAAGAGGAACTTTTCAGCTTCCCTACCCAGTCCGCCGGTCTCCCTTCAATGGATTTGTGATTTTTTGTCTCTGTCCACTCTCCGACCTCCCATCTTCTGCGCAATTCTCCACGTCTTTGTTGTTGCTGAATCAGGCAGAGAAGCAAAAGTCAAAATCATAACACTAGCTATCAAAATCATCACTCTGATACGGCCAGACAACCTCGCTCCAATATTGACAAGAATTTTTAGAAATATTTAGAATGATAACAGAGGGCAACTTCAAAGGCATTCCCACCCATGAATTATTAGAGGTCGTAAATAGGAAGTCACAGAACAATGTTTGTGTTTGACAACTGTCATGTTTGCAGTTTGACTGCCTAGTAGTAGGATGGTTGTAGATGTCACCTCATGTGAGAAGTTCATGATAGACACTTGATTTTTCGAAACATATATGAGGTAGGGTCAGTGAGTTACGTATCCTGCCAAAACCCCTGAGTGCTACACCACATTTTATCTTATTTTTCACTACTATGTAATCTTCATAATCATCATCAAAAGTTATATTTACCTTAATAACAGCACAGAAAAGACAAGATTAAAACCATGTGTTTCATAATATGGTCACGTCGGATGAGTAGACACTTTTGCTCATAAAGAAAAATGTGTAAAAAGTCACATGAATATCATTTGAAAAAAGATGAGTAGTCATGCATGACACTCCCTTCAGAAACGTGATAATCCTCTGTTAGAGGGGATATTTAGACTTGTGTTCACATCCAATATTTCTTGAATCAAATTTTATAAATGGCATATTTATAAAAATGATAATCCTTGAATCAGCTGCCTTTTTCCATTGAAAGTGAACATTAAAGGGAATATACTATACTGGGAAGACAAAAAACATTCATAAGGGTGATTGTGAGGCCAGAACAATTTGAGGATTTGTGATTTAATAACTAATTACTCCAAATACAGATCATTTGAGGGTAAATAACTTGCAGCAAGTTTCTATAATGGACAATATGTAAATTAAGACCATTGGTAAGAAGATTGCTCATGATACCCTGTTAAAAGGCTTTTGTCTCCCCAGTATGTGTGTGCATTTGTATACTTTTAACAGCAGAGTTGAGAAACAAATAAGTGTGTGTTTGCATTAATGTTGAAAGAAAACTCATTTATCATGTAAAGAAACGCTGATTCGAGCCAAGAAACATGGATGTGAACATGCCTGGTCTTTGTCACCTATCCTGACCCCGAGTGAGTGGGAGGGGGAAGACCCATCATGCTGAGCAGTCTCTTCTTTGAAGAGCGTCTGCCGCAGGAAACAATAAGTGATGTCAACAGGAACTTACAAATTGTCATCTCTTTTGTTTTCGAGATAAACAATCAACAGAGCGTCATGGTTCCAATCATAGAAATGGGTGACAAAGGACTGTAGTAAACATGACGCAGATTGGAGGCCCAACTCTAGGAATTGTCCCATGTCTTCAACTTGTAGGACATATTTAAAAGAAACAATGTACAGTTACAAATTACACAGGGAACAGTCAACATATTATCCTATCCGAGATTTATCTTGCATTTTTCGTCATTTTCTATTCATGTTAACTGTTTTTTTCCTGAACTGAAAATTGCTTATGCAATTTCTGCACAAAGCTTTTAATCAAAATTGAATTTGCTCTTGATATTTGGTATCTTGAATATATGATCTCTTGCACAGCTTTTCTGACCTTGCGACACCTTGAGTCATCCAGGGAAGACAAGACCCTGAATTTGATAACTTGCGAAGAGCGTGAATGAAAAAATTAATCATCTTTGTTTGAGGCAGGAAAAGAAGTACACATTGAACCAGTAAAAAGGATCTAACTGCTTCCCTGCCAGACTCCATTCTGCTCTATGGTTACGGTGTGTAAATAAAACTGTATTACCGGTGCAAAAATGTTTCAATGGTACATAAATAGTTAATAGATGACTGGTATGCACTGGGCTTGATAGTCGAATCTCTGCCAGCAACCCCAATCTCAATCATCATGTGAATGTCAAGATTGCAGGCAGAGTTACTATGAGTAAAACTTTGGGGGAAATGTACTCTAATTTTATTGATTTAATTATATGCCCTTTGTGCATAGACTGGGCCTTTTGTACCCTTATGGTATATCAAGCAAGTTTGTGTGTTTGTGTGAGTGTGGAGGAAAGATAAGGAAGGAATGGAGATTCTGTGATAGTCTCCCTTCCATATGCAGGCTGTTTGGCATTTTTAATCCATACATATGATACACAGGTCCGACATTTTATTTATTTATTTTATTAACATTTTATTTCAACAGGGTTGCCCTTTCAGTTAAATAACTGATCTACCAAGGGGCCCTGCATACTATAAAAAAAACAACAAAAACAACGATGTTTTGGTTGTTTGGGTGAAAGTTGCCTCGCAACTTACACCCAAAGATCGCGATCTTAGAAAAATCACGTTTCTTGCTGGCCAGGGTAAATGGGGCTTTTCTCTAGTTCTTCACTGGCTCACCTGAGATTGAAGAAGAGGTAAATGAAGAAGAGGTGAATAAACTTTGTCACACTAGACCCGAAATATGTTCTTGTTTTAGTTTGAATTAGAAATGTCCCAACAGCCTGGATGCTAGTCTAACACTGAACTACATCCCCAGTCCATTAAAAACAAGGAGCCTGAATTAATCTAGTTCCTGAAGCAATAGAAACTAGCTAAAATGAGACGTGACAGACAACACATAAGTTGTGCTGTGCTCCAGATAATATTTAATGTCCTTTGCAAGATATCGTTAGCAGCTGGCTGACGAGTAACATGGTAGATACAGTTTCATCTCTGGCAAATTGAGTTAAAGACGATTTGACTCCGCATAACACAGCGTAATTCTGTTTTTATCAAGTCCTGGTGTACAAAAGGATATTGATATTGATATGATTCTGCCAGGAGCCCTTCAAACTACTCAATCCCCTATCTACCGTAGTATGGGGTTATCTAAATAATGAATGGATTGGATCATTAACAATTGTAAATATTAAATGCATAATCATCTTTATAATTTGATAATGCGTTGTTTAAGTGTTCACTATTTGCGATTGTGATAGTAGTCCACTCCCACGCATATTTTGACCCTTTTAGGGTTTTTTTGTCAATGAACTATTGTGAAATGAAGTGAAACAAATATGAACTTTACCATATCTGATATTTGCTATATAAAGTATGTTGGAGTAGTTGAGTGATTATATCTCAACGAGTGAGATATGATAATTTTATGAATCATTTATGAAAAGGAAAGGATGAAAAAGGCGAAATTCCATTTGTGGTTGGTAGGAGAGACTTACTTTTCAAGGTCACCTTTATTCAGAATAAGCTCCAGAATTTCTTGAATCCACATTTTCTTTTGTGTATCCGCAATTTGTTGACAGCTTTATAAATGAGTCATGATATTGGAATTAATTCTTTGCTCTATTTGTCACAAAAAGATTTTGCATTTACTTAATCTCACTCCCAAATTGATTAGCAATAGCTCATGATTATGGATATATTTCTATACACGATGTTAGGAGGATATCATTATTTGCACTAGTAGGCCCCTATCATGAAAACAATATTCAAAGCGAAGATGATATTAAAGCTAGTGTGTCTGGAATTATTGTGACTTAAAGGAAATCTGGTTTCATAGTGAGGGAAAGCAAAGGTGATAGATATGAAAGGGGGATAAGTGTGTGTGTGAGTGTGTATACTTGTGTGTGGGTTTTGGGTGGGGGGGGGGGTAGGTGAAGGTCAATCAAGCACAACATGAGGTGAAAGGGAGGAGCAATGGAAGGAGGGGCAGAGGGAAAAAACACATTTACTCTGTGGCTGTATCATTGGTTGGGTTGGCTTTGGTGGTAAGCTGCATGTTCTGCTTAGTTGCTTAGTAGCTTCCTCTCTTCTGCAAACTATCCTTTGTCGCTTGGTGCCTGTGGTCTACCCATCTCTCTAGCCCTAATCCTGGATTACATCCACAATCAGTCATGGGTGTGGGAACCAGCCAGTCTGAAAGTGTGGTTTTAAAATCGTGTACCCAGCCAGCCAGCCATGTAAAAATAGCTCCACCTTAATGAGAGTTTCAACCTTCATTTAGTTTTGTTGTCGTAAACATGCGGTGGTAGCCCCACATACGACATACACGCAAGCCCGCCCGTGTAACATGTCGTTAGAGATGAAAACACTTTGATAGAAAGAAAAGTGACAGATAACCTGTCTGAAATTTGACAAAAGGAGTTCATTCAAAGCATGGTTTTCATTCATGTGTCATGATTTCAGACCTACAGTGCCTTAAAAAAAGCACAGTGCTGCCTGATGTCTCTGTAATCTCTGCTACATTGTGAAGCAATACTGCTTGCAGATCAATGTCCATTAGAGGCTGATCCCATACGGTTTGACCAGTCTATTCAGACCGGTCCATCTGGGCACTCAACCAGCGGGCGATCCTTCTTTGTACATGGGCCAAGTGACAGGCTGACCAGCCGACCAGAAATCCTGTTGCTCAGATACAGAAAATAAAAATTAGGGGCATTTTTTTTTGCCATTCATATCCAGCCCATCATTTCTGCTGCCTGATAAAGACATCTGGACCTCAAATTTATTCATTTTTCATGAATATGTATCATTGTATTTAATGGGTTCTGAAGAAATATGGAATGTCAGTTTTGTTACTAAGATTTAATATATTTTTATTGAGTCTTGGAAAAACTCTTTCATGTAAAGTTTTGTGCTATGTTACTCGAACCTAAACTTATGCTATATCAGATGTACTGAATGCAAATCAGTCTTGAAATCTGTTATAAAAAGAGTCATTAACCTCCACTATGGTTAACAAGACCAAACTTCAGCGTTGAAGCTCAACATTTCACAGTGTAACCCTCATCCTTCTTTCTTCATGCAAGTGGCATTCATTGTTATCCTGAGTCAAGTAAAATAATGACGTCACTTCTTCAATTTCCTTTGCGGACTCAATGTGGATATATATATAAAGTTGTTTGTCTATATTCTGAAATGGACTTCCGCAGCCGATCGTAATCGGCGTCTTGCTTTGTGGAGCGTTCTCCCCGTACGACCTTCCCCGCTTTACTGCTCCCTCTCCTCATTCAGAAATCTGGGTATCGGGTTTGTGTTACAATATTAGCTGCTGGCCTGACAATGTGCGATGTACGTAGGAGCCACTTGCTAGTGCAATGGGGATTATATGAGTCAGACTGAGTCAAAAAGTCACACTTTCAGCAACCACCAAGACACTTGCAAGAAGGGGGCTCCCGTTTGAATCCACTCAATCCCATAGGCATGAAACTGTGCTTGAATTCATATGGGGTTGTCGATGCTTGGTACTGAGTGGGTTGATCGTATATGCAGTGTGATTAGATAGTGGATATCCAAGAATGGGTCGAGTGGAAGGAGGGAAGGGGGCTAAGAAAACTATTGGTTGACTTGAGGGGGTTTATTCTTTCTTTATGATAGTACACATGGATTATTGGGGATATTCTGGTCAATTGTGGGTTTTTTTTCCCACCAATGGAAAGTCTCCAAAGTGGGGTATGCATTCAGAGCAAAACTCCTAAAAATATCACTCCTTGATCAAAATAGACCTCCTTATTAATGATAGATCCCTATATCAGGTCAGTCTAGAGGAGGCAGGCCTGAGAGGGGGTAAGATGCAAGGGAGCTGAGAGAATGAAGAAGTAATTATAATTGCAGTCAGAAAGTCAAACAACACACAGGCACTGAGCTGATCTACAGAAATGAGTTTAAAGTTGAAATAAGATTTTAGGAACGGGAGAGAGGAAGACCAGCGTGTAATCCTCTGGCTACTGGCCGCAGTCGCAAATCAGAGCGCTCAAGCGAGAGCATAAAAGCCGTAGATTTGACTGCAGCCCTGGAGAAGCACTTGTAAGAGTGTCATCCTCCTCAAAAAGAAGACAGAGGCACTTGCAAGACTTCCAAGGCTTCTAGCCACAAGGAGGTATAAAGTTCATGTCACACCCGCTCACATGCTTGATTGATGCAGCTCCCAACATCCGCGGACTAGGTCTAGACTCTAGTCCAAACTGCTTTTCTAGTTAATTCCCCCTATATTGTGCTCGGATCATCTTCACTCCGAATAGAAGATGAACAATCTGAAGGTCAGCAGGCAGACACCCTCTTTATAGGATGTCAGGGTTAGGTTGTGGCGAGAAGTTACAGAGGGTTTTGATGATGAAGGCAAACACGAAAGTTTAGTCTCGTATTTTCGAAATGTATGCACAACTTTCCCTCTAACTGCGTAGTAACGCGTTATTACATACACCTGTATTGCGCAATTCAGTTTCAAATGGATGGGACACACTCTGAATCTATTAGTTGTTGCTACTCGAACAACTTGAACAACCTCAGACAAACTTTGGGGTTACCATTAGTAACATATTGTTAGAATGAGATTAACAATATTTGCATACATAATGATTGCATTGTATCTCTGTATATGAGAGATAGAGGATTTGACTTGTGTTTGATTCATATCAATCATAACACCTTAAAAGACAGAGCATGGAGCTCATATGTGCTCAGAATTGCGGAAAGTCCAGTGCTTGAAACCACGACCTGCAATTTCTCTCCTCGATCCACTTTGGCCCCCCCTGAAAGCTTCACTCGCTTGCACACTCGTGGAGTCTTGTCCCAGGTGCAAGCGATTTCCGCGGACATAACATTGATGCTGGTAGAAGCTTCCTGGTGCTGATGTATCCCACACATACTCCATGTTGCATTTCACACCCGGGGCTGGTTCCACCAAGACGAACCCGTTAGAGTACCACTACTATATAGTGCCAGTACCTGTACTTGTACCAATGTTGATTATTTGGAGCACTACTCTACACTGCTCTGTTAAAGGGTATATACTGTACTGGCAAGACAAAAAGGCCTTCAAAAGGTGATCGTGAGCAATCTTCTTGCTAATGGTCTTAAATTCATGTATTGTCCATTTTAGAAACTTGCTGAAAGTTATTTGACCTCATATGGTCCACATTTGAAGTAATTAATGATTAAATCACAAGTCCTCGAAATGTTCGGCCCGAACAATTCGAGGATTTGTGATTTAATCACTAATTACTCTAAATGTGGCTAATTTTAGGGCAAATAACTTTCAGCAAGTTTCTAAAATGGGCAATACATGAATTTTAGACCATTGGCAAGAAGATTGCTCACGATCACATTTGAAGGCGTTTTTGTCTTGCCAGTACAGTATATGCCCTTTAATGATGTTAGTCTTTGCAGTCCAGTGCACTTTCTCACATCTTTGGAAAGTGGGATTCTGACATTGCAGTAGAGACATAGATTAAGATGTAGTAATGATAAGGATGATGGGCTGTAATCATAGCATTCTGTCATCATTGGGTCTGGAATTTTATTTAATTTCATCATTTTTAAGATGATTGTTTTCCAATATCTTGAAATCAAACAAGAACAAGATCCTTGGATATGGCAGAATGGAACTACATGGATTACAGATCCTGTAGTGTGTACTACTGCTACCCCTAACCTGTCAGTTTAATTTTAACGTAGCATTGGTATTAGTATCATTAAGGCGCTGTGAAAGTGGTGTGCGGTGTTCAGAAAATACTGTATTCGGTTGCAATTCTGGGTCAGAGCAACACACAGCCAAATCCTGAAAATATTTGGACAAATGCTCCCATCTGAGCCTATGTTTCCTACGAGGGATATCAGCTTTCTTGTCACTCACTCACTCACTCCTTGTTTTCCGCATTAACAGTAAGATGATGACCCATGAAGTCAGTCAAAAGGTCCATGATGAAACTAACATAATGGGGCAAATTTAGTAATTAAATCTATATAAAGCCTCTTTTCACACTCTTAAGTTTGTTATCCATCACTGGCTGTGGTTTTAACATGGTAAAGTTCATTTTGTTACCTGCAATATCTGCTTTTTGACATTATTTAACAATGAAAGAAGATATCTGCCATCTATTTATGTACATTTTTATAAATTTTTCATAAATATTACACAGTTCTTATCCCTTACCCATGATACACTGGAAAAAAGTAAGAAAATGCTGAATAATATTTGAAGAAAATCTAGGGTAAAGCCTTTCAATATTGGTTTGATATGAGTTGGATATTTCTCAAGGCAGTTGTAGAGGAAGTTTTTACATTCTCCATCGTTTTCTGCAAGGTCATTTCCAGAGTTCACTGTGGGTTGACGCAGCACGTGGCTCAAACTGATGCGTGAAAATGGAAGTTTCCTTCCAGTGAGACTAATGGCTGATGCGCAGAAAGGAGGAAGGAATTAGAATCCTAACCTAAATTTCCTAATTTAGTTTAGGAAACTACAAATCTCCACATCCCTCTGATATATGGAGCAGTGGATTGAGGAAAATGTGTGTTTTTTCCTCTCAAACATTGCAACGTAATGAAATTGTGCAGATGTACAACTTGTGCATTGATGTAAAAAAACATGTCTTAAGCTATATCAATTTTGGAAGCATGATTAAGTTTGTAAAGTCATTGAAAAGTAGCACAGTGGGCAGGATAATGCTAAGTGCGGTATCATATTTTACTTGCATTCTTTATAATAATAATGTAGTTTATAGAACTGAGAGTAAGCACTGGAGAATTTTGTTCTCAATTTTAAAATTACTTGATACAAATTATTTTGGTATAGATGAATTAATTTGATATTTGAAAGCATTCATTTGCAAATTCATCACACATAACATGTATTTCAATGCCCTAATCTGTCTGTTGTGATATCATAAGAGTGAGAGGGAGAGAGAGAGAGAGAGAGAGAGAGAGGTGGAGAGTTTTACATGGCTGTTGCAGACTGCCATGGGAGGCCCATAAAACATCTGTCAAAATTGACCTCAGCTATAAACCACCACCCATTAATCCCATCAAAATACTAACAATTTACCCAAGCAAGAAATGGAATAATGCTCCCCTCTTTGTTGGCGCTTGTCTAAAAGGTTCACTGCCATGTCCCGGTGTGTTGTGAGGATGGCAAGATGTGATGTGATGTGAGTCAGTGAAAAGCAGACCGCAGTTTGTTTGAGAGGAATAGTTCGGCACTCTCTGCTCACGCAAGGCCAGTGTTCATGTTTGTAAGTCAGCCAAACCATATTGTTTATGATATATTATTCATACATGATAAATTTCATTATGCATTGTTAGATATGCCCCCTTTTAAGACAAAGCGGGTGAAAGAATATCACCATATATCAAAACAGGTTTAGAATGATGCCACAAATGCTCTTTCATGGTTTTATTATTCTTGAAAACGATCATTCTTTAATCTGGTACATATTTGTCAATCTATCTGTGAATTGTAGAAGAAAGAAAGAAAATAATAAGAATCTTTTTTCAGTAAAGAGCTACACACATGTGGTCTGCTGAATGACCAATATAATAGACCATGAACAAGTACAAATTTGCAATAGGGTTACAGTGGTTTTCTCCAGGGAAACCCAGAAGTGAGTCTCTGTGACCGAGTTTGATACTTTCAGCAATTTACAGCCTGCCCTCATCTGTTCATGGTCAGCACTAGGTCAGAGTCAGGTCAGCGACAGTGTGTGTGTGTTTGTGTGTATGTATGTATGTATGACTGCATACACACAGACACACAGATACTTAAACATACCGGTACACATATCACATTGCTCACACACAAACAACATGGTATGGATATGTGTGTTTTTGACACAAATACTTTGGATGAACTTCTAAGCTATTAGCTCGTCAGCCCCCTGCTATTTCAAATAAACATCTCCTCTCAGCTTTGATACCCTGAACCTTCATTCCACTTTTCACTTTTATTTCTTATTTTTGTACCTCCTGTAGGGAGAAGTGAAGTGCCTTAAAGTCATGTTTTGGGGAAATAAGTGTTTATGCAGGAAAGATTTCCCCTTCTATAATGTGCCAAAAGACAACACATTAGAATTTCCAAGCCAAGTTCAAAGGAATGCAATCAAAGTTTTGCAGACAAGCATAGTAAGGGATGAAAAGCAAGAGTTTATTGCAGTATACTCCAGCTCAAAGGAATTAACAAAGGGAAAGGGAAGAAAGGGAAGGAAGCGTAGTTTTAAACCGTGGTATATTTTGTCCAGTTCAGCATGAAACATGCTGCTTTTTAGGCTAAATGTTTCATGCTGAACTGGACAAAATATACTTAAAACTGAGGCTCCTTCCATTTCTTCCCTTTCTCTTTCCCTATGCCAATTCCTTTGAGCTGTAGTGTAGGTAAATTTTCAGATGTATCATGACAAGATTTATGCTAGTATTGTGAGCTGTGATTGCACAATTCAGATAAAAATATTCGTCAGAGAAGAAATTGCCCTCCTACAGTAAAAAGGCTTTAGCCCAAACAGTTATCACTTATTTGAAAAATGTCACAATCCTTTTAACAAACATTTTTGTTTCTAAAAAAATGTAATTTCAAACAGTTTTCTATTAGCAGTAACTCCAGAAAGGGGTGAAAAATGCTCTTTTTCTAGCAAAGGAAAATGTAGACTGAAGGATAAGTTTATCTTATGTCAAGGGTGCTGAGATGTCATCTGGCTCCTCCGAACACCCTAATTTTTTTAATTTTTTTTTTTTTTTTTTTGGGGGGGGTGCGAACAAAAAGTTATTTTGATGTAAGAATGCCCCAAATGAGACGTTGATTCCTGCCTGAGGAAAAATGTTTTACTTGAAGCATCTTTCTGCTGTTCATGTGAAAGCGCTTTCCCTGTCTCACAGCTGATCTCCAAGGTCTCGGCAAACCAGATCAGATCTAGACCAGGCAATAATGAAGTGGTAATAACTTCCCCTTGTCCTCGCCCACTTCCTATCTCCGGTCCAGTGCACAGCCAACATTCAGTCATGGTTATTCCCGCTGCTCATGCGGCAGTCTAGCCTGGCTCCCAGGCTATGGGTATTTTTAATCTATACTGTAAAATTTAAACAGGTCTGACTGCAGGAGACTAATCACTCAGCGAGCTTCTCTCCAGCTTGAGATAGAAGCTTGGTAGAAGAGGAAAAATGTATGTAGCCTTGTAAGTAGGAGACATGAATGTACACTTGCGAAAACTTGGATTAAAGATATCAAACAGCTTGGAAGCCGGGCTAGTAATTGTGACGTTTCTGCTCAATAAATTGTAATTTATTATTTGATTATTTTAATTGGTTGCACAAAATGAATCCATTCTCAAGTAAACTGAGAAATTACTCATATGAATCTGTTTTGCAGAATGTATACAGGAATATTCCCATATTGATTGTGATAGTTGTATCATTTTAACACAATTGCCATTTAGTGAAATCATTTAATTCAAACAAAATACATCCAGGCTAGCCCTGCAAATCACAGAGACAGTGTGAGAAAGATATCTCCTATGGGAGTGATAAGTTATGCTCAATTTATCTTATAAAGTGATTGGTCATGTTACCTCTCAGATTGGACCAGAACCCTTAAAGAAATAAGGAAAAGAAATTCCCTCAGAAACATCCAACTACTTTCTTTTATTCAAGATGAAGGGTGTGTTGTTCAAGGTTAGAAACAGGACTCTTTAGGTGCGTCTTCATTAGCCCGATCAGACGAAATAGCGAGCTATTTTTCTGATCCGGGGAACTAGCCTGAAGTTGCAATCGCGTCTTCATTAGCTCGAAACTCGGGATACGTAAGCTCGAGCTCGGGTTGCATAAATTATCCCGAGTTTCGCACATACCAGCAGTGTGCGACAGGAATAGGCCATGACCGCATGGCTTCGGTTGTGAGCTCGCATTCACACACGTGTAAAAACCTATTACGTAAACAATGCCTCGTGGGCGCTGATGCATGCCGGGATCGAGAAATTTTCAGGCTAATGAAGACGCTCCGAACTAGCTCGAGCTATTTCGCGAACTAGCTCGAGCTAGCTCCATCTAGCCCAAGATTTCTTGGGAAATTTTCTCGACCAAATAGCTCGCTATTTTGCCTGATCTGGCTAATGAAGACGCAAATAGCTAGCTATTTCGTGATCTGGCTTGCTAACCCGATCAGAACAAGCTCGCTATTTTGCCCAGCTCGAGCTAATGAAGACGCCCCTCTTGTTTGACCTAGCAGTATCCTGGCTGCCCTCAGGAATATTTGACACATCAACAACTTTCTGACAGAAACCATATTGGCCAGTGACCATGTAATTGCTACAGTGATGATCAAATTACTACTGTGACTTTAGGTACAAGACAATGTGTACCTGTCTTTATGAATATATGCTTAATGTATATAATTTGAATTGCTCTATTCATAATCTTGATCCTTCATGAACTTTGACCTCATCATGAAATTCATAACAGTGGTCATTAATTGAATGTGTAAAGACTACATGATCCATAATCAATGGAGTACCAGCCATTCTGTCACTATGAATACCATGGCAGATTCTTGTTTAATTTCAGGATTTAAAGGTTTTACATGATATCCACAAATAGTTGTAGCTTATGTGACAGGGTGCACATTTTATTACTCAATGTGTTCCACAATTTCCTGTCATTTCAACCATAAAAAGTATAAATAAACTTGAATCACATAAAGAAATCTCCAAGGACAGGGATGATTGTGTTGCCCGCTGCACATGAATGGCGGAGAGAGAAAACAGGTTTTGTGATTTTGAGCAGGAAATCTATTTTGTGGTGTGAACATTGACTGAACAACTTCCCTTTCTTCCTTTTCAACTTCCCTCTCCAATAGTCATGTTATGTTTTGGTTGAAGTGCACTGTTCCTAAATTTTCAGACATTGCAAAACTTCTACTTTTAGAATAATGTCATCAAAGAATATTTTTGATTGACAATGTTGTTTGTTAGTGTGGAATTCAGTGCATTTAGAAATAATAATGTATTTATAAGTTGTTTTGCATATTTCTCAGACATATCCGTCACTTTGAAGGAAAAATGATTATAATGCACTTTTCCAAATGTTAATGACTCAGATGAATTTATTGAATAATTTTCTATGGATTATGCCTGATTAAACGTCAGTCTACCTGTCATAATGCAAAGGGAAAAAAATGAAAAGATAGCTACTGAAAGAGATTACAAGAACCATAGTTTCTGGTTGCACGGTTTGGTGATGGTGGGTGATGTTAATGTGCCCTAGCTATCCGCAGACTCCCTGCAGACCATTGAGCGTGAGGCATGAGCAAGATCAAGGTATGTGGCCAATTTGAAGCTTTCTAAAGATCGTATCCACCGGCCACAGGTATGTCAATCCTCCTCCTCCTCCTCCTTCTCCTCCTGGCAAGGTGCTTTCAGAGTTTTTGTGAGTGTTTGGTTTTGGAGTCTCTTTCGTTTGGATGACTCATGCCTGTGGTAGTGGGTAGACATGAAAGGAAGGGACTGTGTTGATGTTTACAAGCTGTCATGCGTGCTTTCAAACAATAACAGAGAAACCAGAAAGCCATATAAAAGCTGAGGGAAAAAGTTCAAAGAGAGGTTAAGGCAAAGAGAAAGAGAGGGAGGGAGGGAGAGAGAGAGAGAGAGAGAGAGAGAGAGAGAGAGAGAGAGAGAGAGAGAGAGAGAGAGAGAGAGAGAGAAGATAAATAAATAAAGAGGGTCCAAGGTTTAAAGGAATTCTAAAGAAGGAATAGTCTTCCAAATGATTTGGACAGTCGAGTCAAAAGTTAACATTATATTTGCGTAGAAATATTAGGGGAAGGGCATTTTAAAGAATGAGACTTATATCAAATCTGGTTCCATTTTGTGTACAGTTCAGTGAAGGTAATGAAAATAGAAACCAGGAAGGAGACTTTGAGGTAAAGGACAAGAAAAAATAGATACAAAGCCCAGTACAGGTAGACTTTGTGATCTGAGAGTAAATATGTCAAGATCACCGGGGTTTTTATGTCATAAAAATGTCTAATATTAGAGATATGTCTTAGCACAAAAAGTAGGCATATTGATTGTGGGGGAAATGTGACTAAAAACATTTTTTTTTTGTTAAATTATTGGAAATTTATCAGGCTTGTTATTGGCCTGTTGAAAGAAAATATTTCCTGGACACAATATGTGTTAATGTTTTATTAAAAGAATATTTGAATGTTTCATTTTTAATTATTTTATAAATTGATAGATGTGATCCAATAACCAATGAGAGCTATTTCCTTGGGGGAAGCAAAAATAAACATTCATAATAGATCAAGTTAGAGAAACAGTTTGCCTCTCATGAAACCAGTAGAAAATCTGTAAGGGGAGAATGACATGTATTTAAATTCCCAAAATGTTCTCTTTCACAGAGGATATTTTGCCGCAATGTTCTCTCTTGAGGTTTTAGTGATACATACCAGCGTCGCAGTGAGAAAAAAAACATACCCTAAATATAGAAAAAAAGGGGGGAGAAATCTTTCACTTTTCTAGAAGCATTAGACCTTGCTGTAAAATTGCTTAATTTTTGCCAAAGCACCGCATGTTGATAAAGTCACATGTATGTTTGCCAAGGTCCCCCAAATCAGCAGGGAGACTGGGTTTGGAGTGAAAGTGATACGGCTCCAAACAATGGATCTAATCATTACTTCTTTGAGTCCTGAAAAACACCCCCCTGACACGCAATCTCCCATTTCTTTGAGGGCCAAGAAAGAGAGGAAAAAAGTAGGATTGTTCTGTGTGCTTGGTTATTAATTCCCCTTCTCTGTCTGATCAAAATGTGTGCAAATCCATTAGACTTCAAATTACATCCTTATGGGAAACTTGTTTTCTTGTCTGGGGAATTTCATGAGCTCGAAAGTACAGTAGTGGTTGGAACTTGCTACTTGATGTGTCCATCAAGCTTAGAGGGAGGGGAAAAAGTGGGCAAGCGTCGCTACCTATTGTTTGACTGTCAGCATTATTGATGTGTCCTGCTGAGTTGTCGATCGTTCGTCCGTGTTCCGTCAGAACATTTCTATTTTCTGTAAGGTAAAACTGGAGATGTAACATTATTTGCTGTTGGGCAATTGTTAAGTACATGGATTCAAGCTCACAATGCTAATCCCATGTTCAGTATCCTGTGTGAAACCATTTTTGAATGTGCACTTTGCTTTGATGTTAAGCTTTGATGTCTCGCTAAAAGAACCTCATGACAAGTATTCACAAACGTCTGTACATTTTGGGTAAAGGGGTAAGTGTAACTGAATTTGAGACCATTTAAGCAGTATTGGACAATGATAGAATGCCTTCAAATCCTTAACTCTTTGTGCGTTCACCTGTGAACCCCCTGTGCGTTGCATTAATTTGAGTGTGCGCATATTCCAATGAACTCTTGTCGGAGTAGTAGTTTTCAAGGGCTATAACTTTTTATTAGATTGTCGTGAGGAAAAATAGTGTACATATAAAATATAGAGAATTTCATGGGCTTTCCACCCATATGTATTTCGTATGGCAGTTGAGGAGCTACTGTATCACAGGGCTTTACTTGTGCGGAACATTTGAAAAAAAAATGTCAATGTTTTCAGTAGTGCTAATGTAAATGGTATGTTGGACTCTTCATTTGCTGTAAATTGCAGGAGATTATTACAGTTATTTTGCTAAGACCATGACCTTTCTATTGATGTCAAAATCAATAAGTTTTGAAAAGAAGAAAGTTCGATGCAGGAAGTGCATAGAAAAGCCTATATGGCCAAGAATTTGGCTTGATTAGGACTCTAGGAGCTCTTTGTGTTGTAATACAAAGAGATCGCCTACAATGCGTACATGTACACGCACCTTCCAAGACCATGACCTTTCTATTGATATCAAAATCGATAAGTTTTGAAAAGAAGAAAGTTCGATACAGGATGTGCATAGAAAAGCCTGTATGGCCAAGAATTTGGCTTGGTTAGGACTCTAGGAGCTCTTTGTGTTGTAATACAAAGAGATCTCCTACAATGCGTACATGTACACATGTACCCACATAATCACAGTACAATAACAAGGAACTTGTGTGATTTTCTTCTGTACTGTACAGGATGGAAAAATACCGAAACAAAATTATCAAAATTCTCCGCAATCTTCTATGTAACCCTATGCTGCAACGCGAACGAGCGGAAAGCCTATTACAGTGACGATCGCGAGCAATAGTACCGAACAGTGGTACGGTTCGCAGTACGCACATATTTCCATTTCCATTCACCTACGTGTGTTGTGTGCAAAATTGCGAACGAAACGTGTCCACGGTTGTGCATTGATGCGAACGAAACGTACAGAGAGTTAAACTAGGAAACTGTTTCAGTGTCAGTTCAGAGAGAGAGAGAGAGAGAGAGATTAAAATTATTGAAAGATCACTGGGCCACAGGGCATAAATGGGGGAATATTAGGGGGCATTTTACTATCATTTCCCCTGGGTTACATTTTACTTCCTGCTCTCAAAGTGAAGATACATGTACTCAGTCCTTTTTGTGTCAGACCCTCTAATGTGATATCTCATTTCTCTGGATCCTAAGTTGCCACATTACGAGAAAACATGCTTTTAAGGTAATTAATGCTACTATACCAGAAATCTCTAGCTCAGAGCTGAACTGAGCTGAACAGAGCTGAACAGAGCTGAACACATATGTGTGTAGTGTACACAGGTATCATATGGAATCCGTTCCCTCAATCTATCCCTTCCCCCACTGGAATCTCATGAGGGGTGTGTCCTCGCCCCCCACTCCAGCTCCACCACCACCACCCACACACCCCTACACCCAGCCCAGCCAGGCAGCCAGCCAGCCAAGTTCATGTGAGATGGGTGGGAATGATTCCAAGCTTGCTACCTTAATCAGTGCAGTCATAACATGCCCCCATGTTGACCCCCGTAATGGTTTCTGGTCTGGGGGAACAGATAAGCAAAGCAGCAGCTTGGAGACCTCCAAAGGCTTTTGGCACCGTGCCCTACCTCTCCTCTCCCTCCTCTCTCTCTCTCTCCTCTCTCTCTCTCTCTCTCTCTCTCTCTCTCTCTCTCTCTCTCCTACATACCTGCCTCCCAAGTCACTTGCATCATCTGTGGTACCTGTATAACCCAGAGTTCTTAGAGATACCCCTATCCCCAGACACAGACATAGCGTCAATAATGGCCTTTCTATACAAATATCATAACTTTGAAGTACATATGCTTGTACTTATTATGCTGATTATCGATTAGGGAGATGGAGTGAAAACTGATCTGGATGATTAAACTTGCCTTTCTGTGTGTAGGATGTGACCTGGTTTTGCCCTCTTTATGTCGGCACTACCAACCAACGGACCAACCAACCAAACAACCAAGCAACCCACATGTCGGGTGATTTGCATCCACATCTGGTCATGTGACAGTCAGTGTGGTCGGACAAGGATGAGGACTGGGAAGATCATCGAGTTGTCACAGCGCATCAGCTGTCATCAGTAGCGGTTTTCTTTCAATTCAATGTTCGATGTGAAGAGGGGAAAGCCAGAAGGAATTTTCTGAGCGATGCGTCTGCGGCATCTGAAAAAGGGAGAGCAGCAGTGTTGGTGCTGACCCGCACAGCCCATACCGCAATCTCATTGGCACCCCCCTTCCCCCCCCCCCACCCCCTTCCATGACCCCCAAGACTTCAACTCAACCTGATTCTTCAAAATGAAGTAAGACTTTATTTTGACCACCATTACATTCTAACTTCTATCTTATAGATGTACTCATAGACTTTTATTTTCACAACATTTCCTAGAGTGATTTCCTTTTTTCACCCGTAGGCTATTTCATGAGGATCCCTTCCTAGCTTTTGTCTTTGTCCTGCTCTGTTTCCCCTCAACTTGCCTGAAGTAGACTGAAGACAAATCAAATACAAAGCTCATGACCCTCTTTATCCTGACCCAAATTGAAAACAAGAATTGTATCGTGACCCAAAAAGGGAAAGCTCGTCCAAATGGCTGGTCTTTTGAAGCAAAAACTGTTTCTGGAAGATTCCACATGACATGAATCTACTGTACTGCATGGAAAGCCAGGAGGCTAAATCTTCTTCCAGCTCCTCTGTAGGGAGGGATTCTCTCTGGTATGAAATTAGAAATATGGCCGACTTGCTCATTTATGGGATATGTAGGTTATGGCCATAGTCCATCCAGCCGTCCGTCCGTCCGGAGGGCCGAGCTGAGATAAACATGTTGGCCTGAGGGGCAGACTAATGACCCAGCGGTGATGAGGGAAGGTAAAGACGCCCCGCCCCTACAATGGTTGGTATCCCGGCTATGTCATCTATGTAACTCGGCCGCTCCTACATGTCACCAGCAGTCTCAACATCGGCTTGATTCCCGCGTCACCCTCTTTCGTGTCCGGCCAGCGAGGCATTCCGCCCATCGCGTCGTAACGAGGACGGCCGTCGTTAAACCTTTCAGAGCCATAGGTGCACGGCGCGTGCGATAAGTCAAGGAGCTTTCTCTAGCGTGGGTACCGAGAGGGTTCATTATAGACAGATCATCTTGGTTGGTCGCTTAATGTTTCCATGCTGGTTCACTTATGTTGGGTTGAAGATGTGGTCCTATGTGAACAGTCTGTAAGCACCCCCAGCTTGCAAATGTTGTGATTGATTACCACCCAAGGTTAATCAGTTGTAAGTCTCTGATCGCTGCTGCTAATTGGCTGACATCCAGCTATGTACCCAGTACCCATTTATGAAATGGATACTTATGATTGCTTATTTCATCTGATCTGGCATCTATTCAATAAGATAAAATCAATTTGATTTAAAATGTGCATATAATAACAGGTCAATAGGATGTCTGAAATCTTGTGATGAAGGGGAATATTGAAATTATAAATACTTAATCCAAAATGCCGTATATTTGGAAGGGGGTTTTCTAGTGAGTGGAATAAATTTACCCAATTAATCCCCTTCAAAAGTTGTCCTTCTATTTCAATGTACATATAGTACGTTCTTTCACAACTCTACATCTGTATTTCTTAACAAGTTTTTATTTGAAATTCTATACATCTAAGAGCACATTCTTTCAAGACTGTCCGGTCTTTCATGTTCATTTCTACAAAGCACAAATGTTGCATTTCCTCATCATAATTGGGAGTTCAGATTTGGTTAGTAATTTATGCCATCATTTAGGCATCCATTTCCTCAACTTCCTCAAATATCTCTGTCATTTTAAGAATTACTTTCATGAAATTCTGATGTTCATTACAAGTACTGGTCCCTGTAGAATGTTCCATGATGCGTGATTATACATGCACTGATTGTATTTGACATTCTTCATTCATTCATTCATCCATCTACTATTCTCCCGTCTCATTGAGATATTCCTGTGAGTAATCTGATCTGATATCTCATTACACTGCCCCTTTCTCTGGTAATCCACGACCCCTTGCGTCGTTCTGAGTGAAGCTCATGGCGCCATGCTCCCTCCTCTTCGTCAAGCCTTTCACATGTGTCGTAGATGTTGCCTAGAATCGTGATCCTGCACAGTGTTTATATGATCAGGTGTGAAAGAGTCTCTGTAATGAAATCCCACATAGTGTGATTAGTGGGCTCAATCTCTTATTCAAGCCTTTCACACGTGTCATATATGTTGCATGGAATCGTGACTCCATACAATGTTTATATGATCATGTGTGAAAGAGACTCTAACAAAATTCCACAAATAGTGATTATTGGGCTCAAACAGTGGAAGTTTTGAATCATCAATTCAATTTGGGGTAGAATGGTTCTAAGGAATCATCTTACCTGACAAATTTTAACTTTGTTTAATTGGCCTTTCACTCTAGATGACCTCTTGAAATGTGTGTGGACAAAATGTATCTGTTTGTCTATCATACCGGGGTCAATTATAGGTATCATCCACCCATTCGTCAATACCTCCATCTGATTGTCTGCAAGTAATTACTAATTGGTTGGAATGTGAATTGGCCTCATAATTATTGATATGCAAGAAAACTAGGCTACGTCTGTCCGTGTGTAATCTAACGCTTGTTCACACTGCGTGCCTTATGAAAAAATACTAGTGAATGGAGTCAGAGTGGCCATGACTCCTGGAAGCACTCTGAACATAATCAGAGCTATGTCTGGTCAAGGCTGGACACTCACACAACTGGTCACTTGATGCGTGAGTGGGGAATGACGATTGGAATGTATTCTATGCAATGTATGAATCGCGTCTGAATGGGCCCAGCTTCCTGCCTTGTTAGCAGCATGTTCTCATGTTGCAACATGGATGACCTGGGGGGGATTTAAGGAGAAGGAGCTTCAGCGATCCTCCCAAGGATCATGAAGGAAGATTCTCTCAGACTTCTCCTCAGCTGCAATCTTAGAAGATCCGATGTCAAAAGATACCCCCCGCAAGCATCTCGTCTTCTGTAAGGTAATGGAATCCCGCTCATCCCCACTGTTAACCCCCTCCATGCTATTGATGCATTTTTGAACCGGTAATACACACAAACCCCATAGATCAGTACTTCGTCTGGGATGTACAGGGTTACCTCGAGTAGAGCAATCGCGAGATGAAAACTCCTCCTCATCGATAGCAGTTGTCATGAAGAGTCTAATCCTGTCTAAGACGAAGTCATGTGACTGAATCATGTGCAGTGTGGGGGAGCCCTATTGTTAAACATCACGCATGCACGCGCACGCACGCACGGGTGGGTATTTACAGGCGAGACATATCTGTCAATGTTGACATAGCGACATTGATGACAGAGCAAAGAGCTACTTCTTATGTGGGGTCTCAGAGTCCCTGGAGATGGATGTGAGTGATCTGGGTTTGATTTGTTTGATTACTTGCCAGCCAATCATAATCACCATCTCCATTACTTCTTCTACAAACCACAGAGTTTTCTAGCATACATGAGATACTTAATTCAATAAAGGTGAGCTCTGTGTTGAGCCCAAATGTTGAGTTTAGAATCCGCAATTATATCAGTTCCGGGGTAGGCTACTAACATAGTAAGTGTATATTTCCCTGTGCTTAGGATTCTGGGCTGTAAAAATACCATGCCACCCAAAATGAAGTAAATTTATTGTTTGCAATCTTTTAAATCTGCCGGAAAAAGTAATGTAGAAGACATGGGTTTTAAGATGGATAGCAGTGAAAATGCTGTTCATGCATGTGTTTTCAATTCCCCAGTTAGACGTTCAAGGACACTTCTCAGAAATTAAATTAGTAATTTGATAATGCCTCTTTAAGAATTGGACTGTATGTTTTCAGCCAATTACTCATACTTTCTTTCTTTGTTGTAGGCCTTCTTTTGAGGCAGACATAATTTGGCCCATTTTTTACTCATTTGATTATTAGTGGTCCGGCTTGGTTAATTTGACATTTTGACACAATCAGTCATCATTATCATACTGCAAAAACACATATCGAATTTCGCACTAGCCATACATGTATGCCATGGAATAATTCCGATAATGGTTGTGATCTGTTTTTCCTATATCATCCAAAATTATCAAATGCAACAAACAGAATTGGGGATATTCTCTGACAAGCTATCACAGGCTGACAAATAAGAATAGATTTGCGGGCTGCCATTTTGTGACAAATTGTAGATCTAATCAGATTGTCCCAAGTGATGCTGATAACAGTGTTGCTAATAATGGCGTGCATTCACCAGCGGTGGCTGGGCTAAGTACCTGCACTGTAAGCCTGAGTTGACTGACCCCTGTTTGAAATGGAGACAGGCAATTCCTGGCTTACCATCATTCAGTGGGAGACATGGTCCCCCCACAAATGGGTCTAGACTGTAGGGCCATTGATGCCTGATGAATGGTGCTAGCCCAGGTCCAGTCAAGGATACACGCCTCATTATCATGCTTCTGGCCTCCAATCAAATGACAGTTGGGACTACCCTGGACTAGTCTACATTTCAGGCACCATTTGTAATTTATTACCCCCATATGTACTTTTGATAAGAAATTAATATGACAAAGGATTATGAATGGGTGATAATGCATTACATATTGGGAAAATAGTGTGATTTGAACCTACCAGTTAAGGCGTAACTCAAGGCCATATTCAGCAGTAGTCTGCATGTTTTGTAGATATTGAGGAGAATGAAGGGGATATTATCTAGGATGGTGGAGATTATTAACGATAGTCTGCATATTCCAAAGACCTAACACTCCTGATGTGAGGCTACCCTGGATGGTTATTCTACGGAAATTGTAAATCGCCAATGTGTTTTATGATACTTCCCTTTATTTTGACATCTTGCAAAACGACAGTGAGTAAATGGGGACTGCAAAATGTAGCACTACTTAAAAGGTAGGTGAGTACTTTTTATAAAAGTCTAGAACTCAACATTGATGAGCATTTTATTTTAACGCTTAACATTTTTGAAATCTCACAGTTATAACTTCACAAATCTTTTCAGGAAAAGTGAAAAAATTTGTTTGAAACACTCCGTTTTATAGCGATCATAATCATAGCATACATTAATGTATTGTACTGATAGTATACATTAATGTACCACACTGAACTGGCCAGTGAGTTAATGTTGAGCTGGATAGCTGTGATGTACGCTGTTGCAGTCTGAGGGCGTGTTTATCAACTCTTTTTCGGGTAGAATTAAGGTTTCCAAACGCGTATAAATTTTTTAAAATGCGTTTAAACGATTTGATAAACACAAAGGTGTTTTGATTAGGGGGTTTGGAAAGCTGTTTTGAAACACGCAAATTTGTACGATCCTAAACGCGTTTAAAGAAGCGAGATAAACGCAAAGCTGTTTTGAAACGCGTTTAAACCACATGTTTTTGGTGACAAGGCTGGTTTTCGACTTGGGCGATCGAGTTGATAAACGCACTGTTTTTTAAATGCGTTTGGAAACGCGTTTGGAAACGCGCTTGGAAACGCGTTCGTAAAGGCCTTTGGAGTTGATAAACGCACTATTTTTTTAAACGCGTTTGGAAAGACCTTTGGAAACGCGTTTAAAATCCTGAAAAGTTGATAAACACGGCCTTAGTTTCTCAGCTGCAGGAGCGGTTAGGTTGTGGATGACCTGTCAAAACCCATTAAAGATTGTCCGTCCCTTTTGCAAGCTTAAATTTTGAAATCGTCTATCACGATCGTAAATTGAAGAAAGTGTGATTCAAGACCATTTCTAAGAATATAGCATGTTGAAGCTTTCTGTATATGTAAAAAATTCAGCCGTTAAATTTCAAACCGACTTTTTTCGTACTACGAAAAAAGTATTAGTCTTCGTTACAGTATCTATGTGGTTATTATGCAAGTGTGAAATCCTAATTTTATGAATAATGATTTATAATTTTATGAGTAATTACCAAACTATGGAGATGATTCCTTCTATATAACAATTTTTTTCATAATGCGTTTTATAATTTAATAAACAGATTAATCAACAAAGCAGATATTTCAACACAAACTGCTAAGAGCCTGAGGCAAAGACTATTAATCAGACGTTGTTTACGTGCATTATTTGAATTTTACACTACGTATCAGTTTCAAATTATGAATATACAGCTTGCTAACACTTCTCTATATGTTTTGAGAATGTTTCGATGGTTTTGTGGTGATCTGCAAAAGGGACTGGCTGTCTTTAAGATATCTGGCGATCAAGACAATTCCGCTCACAATCAGATTCCAGTTATCATATTGTGACGGAAGTTACTGTACAGCAATTTTGTCAATTTTTTGTGGTATTTACACAACTTAAAAAGGCAACTCGTTCTTTAAACCAAATAACATAAATTTCTTCTCTTAGTCAGAAAGCAGCCAGGAAGTGACAGTGGATGTCAATTTCCTATCCAGAAGCGAAGAGGCGATTGCAGCATTTACTGTTTACATTTCAGAAATATAGACATTGTCTGAAAGTCTGTTGTCACATAGACAAAGTTACTCAATAAACGTGATTCAGTAACTCTAAATTGTCTGACCTTAGATGTGTCAGCGTGTCCATATTCTCTTCATGCATTCTCTCCCTTGTCTCCCTTTGTGTCCCCCATTCTTTATCGGATTGGACCCTCCCATTATTCCGCTCAGAAACTTAATTTGTCTTTGGGCACCAGGAAGCAATGTTGACGGGCATGTCTCATGTCATGGGAGAGAAAAAGATTGCAAGACTGCACAGGATATGAATGTTGTACTTACGTTTGTGTACAGCAGCATGATTAAAGTCTCACTGCTGATTGATACATACAGAATGTTGACTAAATCTGCCAATGACTTGCTGCCCAAATGAATTGAAATGAATGAAAAAGGTAAAGCTCTTACACAACAAAAGTCTCTTTTTTGGCGGTCAGCTTCACACAGACTTGAGTAATTCCCTAGCAGAAACACAATGACAGCTGAATATGGTCTTTATTTGCCCCGTGTGCAGTTTGTGACCCAGTAACGATGCAAAATCCCATAGAGCAGCATTTTATGTGGTATAAAAAGGGTTAAGGGAGGGTTGTGAACTTGCTAGTAGTGTAGGTGACCTTCACAACGCCATGCAGTTTGAGGCGACTTCCCCAGCGACGATCATCATCGGAGGAAACTAGTTTGGGGTTGAGTGGGTTGCGTGGGGGGTAAAAGTACATTAGTGGCTTGTCCATGGAGAGAGAAGCTTACACTCTGTCACTGCTGGTAGGTCAGGCAGTCAGTCTAGCCGCTCTACCAGTTGATACCATCAAGTAGGCCGCGGGTCGTGTAAAACAAATCGAGTCACCACTTGAGGTGACTTTTCGCCTAGCTGGGATTGGGGTTTCTGTGTGGCTTGTCTGACCCAATTGAATCAGCTGATTTTTTTTGTTCTCCTCTCCTTGAGTGACTGTGTGTGTAGAGCATGCCTTCAGCTCTCTACTTGGATGAAATGCGGCCCTGCTCAAGAATACTTTGTACAAATGTTGAATGTTTGGAATAAATCAGAAGTTGGCCCATATAAGAGAAGTTTTTAGTCGGTTAAGATGCAATTTATATGTTGAAGGATTAAGATATCAGATTAAGATATCAGTTGTGTGTAGTAGTTGTGTCAAACTTAAATAAATACTAACCAATTAATTCCTTGAGGTTATGATATGGTGACCAACTGGTGTTTCCTCATAGAGTTCTGGCAGTGTACGTGATAATTCCCTTCATTTTGGTGTGACGTTTGTCTGTTTCATCTTACATGTGTTCATTATTTTAAGAATCTCATGGTAAAAATGATACTCAAGTTCTTTTCTTTGGAATGATTGAACCATGACAAGAAGTTCTTTGCATGTTTATGCCTCGAGAGCAGTATAAGCAGGGAGTTGTTAGGACAAGGCTTTCCCATTCGTGAAGACAAGGTGAGCTTACATTAATCACAGGATTTGTATAGACCTACACTTACGAGGAAGCTAAAGAACATATGGACTGGAATGAATGCATGCTATTGTTATATCCAAACACAAGATTAAATAATCAGCAGGAGGTATGTTTTTGTTCTTGTAGGATATTCAACTCATAACACTGACAAACTTTAGTCAAAAGCAGACTTCATTCAGAAGGTCAGATTTTTGTTTGATGGTAGGGGAAAAAATCATTTTTTCCCTAGGAAATATTTTTTATATTTTTATACTGAATATAATGTCTTGATGTATGAGGTAGTCATACTGTTATTCTTTTAGTTTGATAAGTTTTTTGTACCATCAAGTCTTGAGGCAAGTCTACGTCTTAGTGCAAAATGTGAGGTGTCATTACTTTCCCTGTGATTTTGTTTTCAAACTACACATGTGAATCTGATTGTGAGGTTGATAGTGTAATGAAAACATTCATTCATTGCAGTGAGAAGTTCCCTGACTCTCAATTTGCTATCAACTGTATTATTCGTCCCCATTGTTTGCTGTGTTATACAAAATACAGTGCTCGTATGCGGTTGGACTATTACATTGCTGTACTGTCACCTTACTTCTTTGACATCACCTTTAAGATGTGGCAAGTGAGCGAGATCTCTTGAACAGGAGATACCATTAAGAGTAGTGAACGTGATTATAAACAAATCATTGGTATCAGGGGACTCATAGGATTAAAAGCAATTATAGGATAAGTGTAATCCTTATGTAATGGTTACCATAATTGATGCTGTTTTATTTAGTTGTGGTGAATAGTCTTTTTATCTACTGCGGCTGCTCTGCTGCGTGGTAGATTAAATCTGTGTGTTGCTTGTTACTCTTGAGGGTGTGGAACAATGCAAATGTCAGTGAGATCATGTAGATTGCTTGAATGAGGGGGAGGAAGGAGAAATGGTGTATGTGGGGGGTCGGAGAGGTAAATAGAGAGGGAGAGGGATGAAAAGAGAAAGTTGGAGAGAATGGGAGGAAGAGAGAGAGAGAGAATAAAGAGAAGGAGAAAGAGAGAGGAAGAGAGAGGGAGAGAAAGGTAGAGAGAGAGAGAGAGAGAGAGAGAGAGAGAGAGAGGTAGAGAGAGAGAAAGGGTGAGAGAGGGAGGAAAAAGAAAAAGAAGGAATGAAAGAAAGAATGTTCAGTGTATTCACTGTAAGCATCATCATCAAATGTAACAGTTCAGGTAATATTGATAAATGTTCTCGTTTTGCTTACCTCAAGTAATTGCAACATTAATGTAAAAAGTATCAAAGAAAATACTACTGGGTAATATTCAAACTACTAGCTTGCATGTGTAATCTTTAACCAAAGAAAGTAAGTGCACATTGTCCGCAGACAAGTACATCAAATGTGTTTCTTGCTTGTCATTCTTTATTGTAAATTGGATGACCAGATACATAACTGTAGCCTCTCAGCACTTTAAATCCATTATATCACTAGATGCGTGGCTGTTTTGAGCTATTACGTTATCTTGTCAGTGAAATTTATAAGCTCTGAGCGTCCATTGAGCTTTTGATGTAGGCTCTGTGATCCAGTGTGTAGGGAACCTTTTTAATCTCTTCATCTTGGCACCAGAGAATTGTAATTCTAAGTAACAGTGATCTGTCAGAGTCAGAAGTGATCAGGCTCGACTAAATCATGATAGATGGAGCCCATTGTATGTATGTCCTTCCAGATCCTCAGAATTGTAAATTTCAGTAAGATATGACAACTTTGTAGCATGAGTCATGCTATGTAGTGTCATACAATGTCCAACATGATCCATCATCGTTTTGGACCCTGGACAAGTAGACCTACAGCCAAAGGCTACATTTTCAACCACACCTGTACTGTTGTTGATGGATACAAGCAGTGATTATCTACTGCATCACAGCCACCTCTCTTATTCAGAGAAAAAGACCTCTCCTAAACTTCTAGGTTACAAAAAGTTTTATGAAGTAGAAGTCTAGATACCTGAGTGGTCTATGGACAGACAGCTGTGAGTTGAAAGCCTCTAATCAGGCCCTGTCTGATACATGATATTATAGTAACATGTTGTTGGTTAAATGAGTACACTTTTACTGATTTGCATAGTGTATTTAACTGTCTCACTATAGCTTTGTCTTGCTTGCTAGGTGCCTTGTCTTTTCCAGACTTGAAGATCAAAGCTCTCCATCTACTTCTATCTCTTTATAATAAGTTTTCATGATAAAACGTGCTATGCGGACTATAGCTCATGAGGATAGACCAGGGCCCTGTTGCATAAAACTTACCATTGATCGTAACTTTGCTACCAATGGCAACTTCTATGGAAACCTTGAATTTGATTGGCTATTGATGGTTACCATTAATGGTAAGTTTAATGCAATGGGGCCCATAACTCCAAAAACTAATATAGACACAAGGGCACTGTAAAAGAATCCACAAGGCCCAATCAATAGTTCTCATTACTTATAATTATTCCGGTAGTTCTTTTTAAAGTCAACACACTAGATTAATCCTTGTGTTTGATATGTCATCTCCCAATGCTTCTCTCTCTCCCTTAATTGTTTACTATCAGTCATTAAAATTTCCAGCCAGATATGAATGCAAATATTTTTTTTAAAAACACATTATGAAACATTTGTACAACAGGCCTCTTGGATAAATATATCCACCAGTGGTGTATGATGGCAAATATTTAGCCTTGGTATCCGTGACGACATGTGTTCATGTGATACTTCTTACTCACATAATTAGTACCCCTATCATGGGAAAGATATGAAACGTGACCCTAAGTCCCGCTATGTGTAAACACCTTTACTCAGCTGTTTGTGATCTACCTCCAATGTTGTGAGTCATAGAGACAGGACCGGCCGGACCGATTGGTCACCTTACACGGGTCAACATTAGGCCATCAGTGGTGGATCCAAGCGGCGCTGCTAGAGGCATGAAGCGCACACCCTCTATTTTTGGAGAAGCCCACACTGAACATACATGTTGCTACAACAGTACTTCAGAAAATTTTAATCTGCGCTCCTCTATTTTCAAATTGGCCTTTGGCACCCCCCCTCCCTCTAATTCAAATCATGGATTTGTGCCTGGACCATGATGATGTCAAGATTATCCTCAGACTTTGACTTTATTAAGATATATCACTTATCCAGTAACCTTGGAGAGCTGTTAGTGATGCAAGTCAATATATTACTTAAAGGTTAATTAAAAAAATATGATTAATGATATCAATAATTTGATATTATACAATTATGATGTTGTTTCAAGTTAGGTACGATGTAATGGAGTAATTCAATGTACATGTAGATCATTCTATGAGCTGTGTGTGATGTCACAAAAGTAATATGCAGTATTAGGGTTGCAGAAGACTAAAAATACTAACCCCCCACAGAAGAAAATGATATTCTGCACGGGGAGTCTAAATGTGTCAGTGACATGAGACGCCGATCATAAGTATGTTGGTCATCACTGTTTTTGAGTGATGATAATTCTGTCTGTCCTTCATGTTACTGAAAGACACCAGCTGTAACGAGATCTTGTTAAGTTTAGAGGAAGTCCCTTACATTTCTGAGCACGTTTCATTCTTGGGGTTTCTTGTGTGGAGCTGTGATATGTGAGTAACGAGCCCTTCACTCCTAGGAAGTGAGTACATGGATCATAAGAGCCGCATAATCTCAGTCCAGCTTGAGCTAATTATCTGCGATACTTTTGTCAGATGTAAGGTACCTGCGTGGACTCGGCCTGTCGGTTGCATTACCCATGCTGCCATCAGTCTCTGCTCCTCCCTTGTTAAGGAGATAACAGGTTAGCGACAACTGTCCCCTGCCAGTCTTTGAGTACAGGGATGCGTGCGATCAGGTTTAGGTTCACGTCTAATCCCCCTGATTATTCCAGAGATGTATCATAAGAGCCTCTTGAGCCGTGGAGGTTGAGTCTGGATTTAATTGCGATCACATGCTTATGCCTCCATATTTTGATGATAAGTGTAGGTCTTGAATAACGGTTGCAAGATTTACTCCGAAAGTGGGTTGTAGGAGTCATCTGTGACCAGACAGGTAGTAAATGCAGATCAGCACACAGCCGGTAGTAAATCAAGGAGGGTTGTAACTTATAATGTTGTTACATAGTGACTTATTTTGTTACACTGTCATGAGTGTTATACTGTATTTTTCACGGAGGTTGAGTCTGGATTTAATGCGATCACATGCTTATATCTCAATATTTTTGTGATAATTGTCGGTCGTGAATAACCATTGCAGCATTTTACCTCCAGGGTGGGTTGTAGGAGTCATCTGTGACCAAACAGGTAGCAACTGCACATCGGCACACTGCCCCGTTGGTAAATCAACGAGGGTTGTAACTTATGTTACACAGGCTGTTACATAGTGATTTATTTTGTTACACGGTCATGAGTTATGAATGCTGTATATTTCACAGAGGTTGAGTCAGGATTTAATGTGATCACATGCTTTTCCTCCATATATTTGTGATAACTGTTGGTCTTGAATAACGGTTGCAAGATGTTACCTCCGGGGTGGGTTGTAGGAGTCATTTGTGACCAAACAGGTAGCAACTGCACACTGCCGATGGTAAATCAACGAGGGTCGTATGTCGTAACTTATAATACACAGGTTGTTATAAAGTGATTTATTTTGTTACACTGTCATGAGTTACGAATGCTGTATATTTCATGGTCATTACTAGTATGTCTTACTTCTTGATAGCTTGGCTGCTTCCCAAATTGCAACCAGCCATGTTCTGAATCTGACCTCTTTGAATTCTTGTTGAGATTTAAATGTTACCAGGCACCAACAATGCTGGCATGGCATGGCATGGCCTGACGGAAGGAAAGAACATTGTAACATTGTTGGATGTCCATAGCGCAGGAGTTATGGTGATTGATCAGCCTGGCTGACATATGTTGGGTGTTTGTTAGCGGTGATCAGACAGGGACATGCCCCGTACTAGTTCAAACCCACCAGCTGAAAGATGCTCATTATCTCTGCTCATCCCCCCTTTACCCTGGCTAGGGGGCGGGTTCTCACCAACCCTTAAGCAGGCACATTATCCCGATCAGTTGTCCTTTGGAAATCACGGTATGGTTCTGGGTCTCCACTATCTTACAGCACAAGTATTATCAGAGCTGCTGGGAAAGTACCGTGGAGTAGGGTTTTGCAGTGATGGATGTGCTGAATGTGTGTGTGTCACTGCGTTTATGTGTTTGTGTGTATAATGTGTGTATATATGTTTTTATCTGTGTATGTGTGTTTATGTAGGTATGCTGTGTGTATGAACTGTTGAAACCTTGCATTAGTAAAGAGTTGCAAAAGTTGAGGTGTATGCATATCTTTTTGACCATTCTCAAAGCTAAACCATCATTGTCATGACTACCTCTGACTCTTCACATTAACATGATACCGTAGTAAGTTACCAACAAACATTATTTTTTGCCAGTGTTTACACTCTCTTCTCACAACATGATTGTCATGAAGATCAGGGTAACTTCCTGGGCCCGTTGCATAAAACTTACCATTAATGGTTACTCTGCCTTCAATGTTAACTACCATGGTAACATCGCTTGACAGCAAATGAAATTCAAGGTTTCCATAGAAATTGCCATTGATAGTATAGTTGCCATAAAAGTTTTATGCAACGGGCCCTATTCTAGAAATAATTGCCCATCTGCAGGGTGGTGAAGACAGGCCCAGCCTGAGTTCGTTCACTTAATGCATCAGTATTGGCAGGATGTTGATCTTCATTTACCTGCAGATTGAGGGATTGGAGGAGGAGGGGGGAAGAAAGGTCTCTTTGTGGATCAGGGTCTCTTGACGATACCTATAAGCCCCAGAACATGAATGGATTCTAAGAGCTTGTTTGCTAATCAAAATTCTTTGAGGATTGCGTCAAGTGCGCTTATGGATCAATGAAATATGATTGTGTCCCATGCTTAAAGAAGTTTTCTGTCTACCAAACAAGTTTTCCTTCTTTTATATTAAACTGCTGATAATCTACCTGAATGTGGGTGGGATCATTGGATTCTTAGAATAATTTTTCAAGGGTATTTTCAGGATAAAACGATATAATTTTTCTAATTTCTCTAATATGAAATTCACCAGTGTAGATGTTGTAGTGTCATGGCCTATAGCAGCATTTGTTCTGTGCCTTTAATTGCTTCCCATCAGATCAGCCCAGAAACAATGTGAATCCTCTAACCAGACAGATAAACTGGCTCTGCACTCTGTCTAAAGCCCGGGGAATCAGTTAACGATGCTGTGCTCTGTGCCTGATAAGTGTTATCCAGATGGAGTGGAGGGAGGCTCGAGGTCCGAGGGAGGCTGGAAGAGAAAACAGCATGGCCGATATGTCGGGGAAATTAACGTGACGAGGATTGAACTCCCTGACCCCATTTGTACATTGTAGCACGCCTCATTGCCACTATGGCAGAGACCAGAGAGATTTTGGGGGTCTCCTTAGTGCAACATGGGCTTCTTCAGCTCACCCAGGGTTAAGAAATTTGCTTTGTGTCTTTTGCCAAGCTGTGATATCTTCAACTTTCATCATAGTTTCTTTTTTTGTCCTCATCTGAAGTTTGTTAAATCATGGTCATTTGATGATACTGTTACAATTGGCATTGTGTGTGTCTGCTTTGAATATGTTTGATGCAAGGAAAACTCACTTTATGTGATACTACCCCTTGCTGAAAGATGTCATGCATTTTGCTGACTAAGGACTAATATTTATCCATGATTACTGCATTCATGAGGAGCAGATGTTTACAAGTGTAATAGAATCTGGCTTAGAGAGTTTGAAAACATCCACCCAATCTGCTAAACAAACTTCCAAGAGGGAGTCCTGTTGACATAGCAAGGAGATCGGGCCTCCATGGCGATATGGAGAAGCTATGTTAATGGCGGACATAATCAGAGTTGAGTGGTTTTAGTCGCACAAAGAAACGGTGGGAGCCGATCCGCTTCCATCAGAATCCAGAATACGTAACATTCTCAGCACGTAATTGGCACCTCTTGAGGTCAGGCCGATGCTACGTTACCACCGACGCACCGAGCGGTGTGTGGGACTGCACCCTGGCCTGCATTCCTGTGATTAGAGGCTGATGCCGGCCGCTGTGAGGCTGCCCAGCGGGGATTGGTCTGTCGCGCAGCAGAGCAACCTCAAGGAGTCACTTTACGGAGATCTCAGATGTGTTTTCTCTTCTTACATGTTGTAGCTTACCACTTACACCTCCTTGTTTTTGGCCCTGTCTCCTTGGACAGACCCTCGTCTATGCACAGAGGTTAGCATGTCATAGAGCCAGGCATGTTACATGCTTAAGGATACAGGAACACAAAGTTCTTCTCCATTACCACCTAATCCCCCCCCCCAACCTTCAACTGTTCCTAGCTTTTACTTAATTAATGTTTACCTCCTTTTTGTATTCAGGATCCCTTACTTGTTTAAGTCAACAGTCAATTCCTTTAGAATATAGATCACTCAATATATGTCTTTTTCATCTGCTGTTTTCGGGCAATCTGTGGTTTGTAGAAGAGCAAGTTATATGAATGAGCTCTTCTTTATTTTGTTCTTGAAATCACGTTGGCTTTAGAAGGACATATTCATAAAACATAAGAGCGTAGAAAGTTATTAACAGTACATGTAGCTAAAGTCAGCTTAGCAGCTAACTAGGCTTTGTGCAGCTTCATCAGTATGACCTCATGACCCTAACATGTCAGTCAAATGCAGAAAGTGAATACAAAAATACCTGTGCAAGTTTCACCTGCTATCTAGATAAGATGTTGAAGTATTCCCGAGCGGGAGGGGTTAAATCCCTCGATCCGTGACGCTATTGGGTTCAGCGAGCGCACGTTGTTACATTACGCACGTTCCTTTAAGATTTGCCTGGAATGCCTACAAGTAAACTCACAGTCTGCCACTGGCTGGCTGCGGTGATGTATGATTTAAGGGAACAGCCCAAATAAACCTTGGTAGGCTACGGCTGAGATGAGCTGAGCTGGCCGGGGCTGGCTGGCTGGCTAGTGTGGCTTGGGTATAGGGTGGACGGACTGGCCAGCCGAGCCCTGGAATCTCACCAAGTCTGGGGAAGAATGCGGCGGGATTTTTTTAGCCAAACGGCGGCGTGACCTAGAATGCAGGGAGGCAATGTGTCACAGCAACAGCCCTTTCATCACATCACTTTCTATGAAAAACAAGAGAAAAGACAGATACACAGGAAAACAAACATTAATGATCAAGGACGAGTGGTATGCAATTTGTGTGTGTGTTGCAGTGCTATATACTAGAATGCGACGTTGTGATTCAGAAAGCAGATAATTAATCTGCAAACTGTATACAATGTATTTTATAACATGTGCATACATTCCAGCAAATCATGACCAATCCAAAAATGTTTAAGTTTTTTGTGTTTACCACATTCATGCCTGTCTTGTACTTGTTCTACAAGAATGGTCAAGAATTTAGTACATTCTGTAAATATATTTGATAAATCTTCTTTGATTTCTGTGTTATGTCCATAACTTCTGACTCGATGTCTTTCTCTTTCATTGTCATTGCAGGGAAGATATATGTCGGTCTGGACCAGATTGTGATACATTAGGTGAGTAATCAAACCATTCTGCTTGTATTGTGTCGCTGGCAAATGTGACAGGGATACCACAGGGAAGATACTTCCCCTCCTTCCCTTGGAGCCTGTTCGTCATTTTTCTTTGTAAGAACTAGGCCCTGTCTCGTAAAGATAACTCATAATCATAACTCTGAACATCAGACATAGGGGGATTGGACTTGAGATTGATTTAGATCAATCTCAACTATTAACTTCGATGGGGGACTTGAAGTCCTTCAGTATGTGGTACTTACTCATCTAACATTAAACAGATAAAAACTTCAAGATTGGTTTCCCTACCTTTTAACTTATTTTTATGGAGAAGGTTGATGGCGGCGACTTGCCAGTTGAGATGGATAAAGACCCTCCTGATGCAATGCACCTTGGGCATGTCTTCTTTCTCCAAACTGTATGCTTTCTATTGATATCTAAATCTTGTTTAGATTAGGGAACTCTGGCAGATGTCATCTGAACCATTCCTTCTTGAGATTGGAGGAGAAACATTCCAAATGGTGGCAATTACTGACCTAAAAAACATGACTCATATTTGTCAACATTTTTGTTTGGTGAAGAGAGCATAAATGGAAAAAATGTGTGTTTGTATGACAGGTGTTCCAAGGGTTCACTTCTGATTCAGAGACTTCCCAGGTGGGATAATGACATTTGGAAATCTAAAAGTCTTCCAGAAGAATTACATAAAAGCTGTCCTCATCAGCTCAAAAAGGCATCATAGCGAGGTATTTTGTCATAGGGTTTAGCTTGCCAGATCACAAAATAGCCAGCTATTGCATCTTCAGCCCAATCTGGCAAAAAAACTAGCTTTTTGGTTAGGTAATCTTGGGCTAGATGCCAAGATATTTTTGAAACCATCTGCATCAGCCTGAAACCTAGCCAGAGTCTGTGAGCTTGGTCCGTTCAGGTGTTCTACAGTGTGGAGCAAGCAGGGTACTGCATTATGCAACAGCAACAGCTGACGGCTTATCAGGCGAACATGATCAGGCCGAACATGGGCAGGCAAAATAGCCAGCTTTTTGCCTTGTTTGGGCTGATGCAGGCTAAATTGTGTGGATTAGAAAATAGCAAGCTTCAGGCTGATGCTGATGTCGTGTGCATTTATGGTGCAGCTGTCTTCACCAGATGTGAACGTAGCCTCTATAATTTTAGATTTATGATTATATATGAACAAGGGTCTTATCAACATAGTAGCCTTCAGGTTAATTAGCTAGGATGACATCTTTTTGAACATTCCACTTTCATGTCATAAATAGTAAGTGTCCATGTGGTGCCATAAGTTGAATTTGCCAAAAGCTGGTTGGGAGGATCGTAGAATGTATAACAGTGATGTTACATTCATGACTGTAGTGAGAGTTGCTCTGGGGGTCTTTAAGTTGATTGTTCCTTCCAGGGGCCTATATGCTGATGGAATATCGATGTGTGTGAGTTATGATGATGTCAGGGATGAGTATTGACATAGAGGTTTGCTTGTCGTATAGGCTCAGCTGCACAATCTGTTCAGAGCTAACTGGCCAAACATTGAAAGAGGCACCTTCACACTAGTCATTTAGCCTGGTTCATGGTGATGTGATACTTGAAGGTAAGGTGTGAATTGGGATGGTGGGTGAGCTTGCTCTCATAGGCAATAGACTCTAAAATGTGTTTCAAGCTACATAACGTGGCTAACAGATACCTATGCATTCACACTGATTCTGCAGATTGTAAGATACCGCTATTTTGATTCATACAAGTATGAAAGAGGGCCAGTTTTCGAGGAGATTTATTTTGTACATTCAGATGTTAACTTGCACTCATATGAAAAATGCATGTAAAAATCTTATGGATTACGATTTAGCAATCTTAAGTGGTTTGTTTTTGTGTCTTAAAGAATAATTTTTTGTTGGCGCGAATGTCTGTTACTCTCTGTCTTATTTCGCAAATCATGCATAATGTGGAAATCAACTACATTTTACAGTTAGGTTACCTGATAATTCAAGGCAAGTTTGGAGAATTGTCTATCAATTTATGTGGGTACAATAGAGCCAACACAGTTAACAACTCACTCATGCTTGGCAGTCAATGTCTCATTTATAAGCTCGGGAAAGTCACCTTATTTCCTTATATGGTCAGAATCAAGTGTTATTCAACTTTCAGAGAGATTCTAAAGCAATTCTGAATGTAAAAGTGTTCCATTATCATTGCAATACATAGACAGATTTTAAAAATTTGTTTTCAATGATATGATGCTTCTTTCCTTGTTTGGAGTGATATTAGCATGCCTTGATTGCGTGCATAAAGCCAGGAATGTGACATTACCGGATGTTGATGCCCAATGCTAATTTTTCACCTTGGTCCTGCCTAATTATGTCGCACGTTATCACCCAACTTGGCGCAAATTATGATGTCACAACACTTTTTGGTCATGTCTTTCTTTACTGTGAGGTGTCACATAATGGGGGAGTGTCATATTGAAAGTGACACTGGGCGCTTTGTTTTTTGATAGACTCATCCGTGCTGCTGATGTTTAGTGCCAGCTTTTACAGACACCATTGTCAGTCTGGGTCTTATAACATGGTGAGATTGCCAAGAGGCCCTGGGAATGTTTGAACTTTTGGCTGTAGTGTGGTCACAAGCTACTCGACTTTCACCATCTATTTTAGATTAATTCATTTGGACCTGCAAAGAATGACTTCTGAAAGGAAGCAAGCTAATTGTTTGTTTTGAGCTTGTGGTCCTTATGTACAGATTTGGGATAAGTGATATCGACATATGTTTTTGAAAACATGCATACATGTGCCACCATCTTTTACTGAACTAATTTGCAATAGTTACAAATTGTGCCTTGTGCAATATCTTTACAAGGAGGAGGATCTGGTATAAGACATAACTGCCAGGAACCCTTTTCAACCAATTTTTATGAGGAATCTTGAGACTTTACGAGCCCCCACGATGATCCTTGATGTAGAAGGAAGCTACCCATCACAGGGGGAAATGTTTCAAAGTTTGCCCTGAAATCTGAGCCCACCTCATCTGAAGAATTATCTGATGCGGACAATTGCTTATTGATCTTGAAGAGGACGTGCCAAGCTGGTGGTAACTTCTCGTCTCCTCCTCCAAATTGAACTCCTGCTGAATCTTGAATTAGGGTTACGGGGTACTTAGCTTCCAAGCCCAGCCCCTCGCTTTACCCAAGCCCTTGTTTCGTCTGGAGGAGTTTTGAATGAAAAGTTTTTGGTGGGGTGCGTTTCAGCCGCCCCTCGTCCACACCCTGGGGGCACGTAACAGCGGGCGCAAAGAGACGCGCACCGACTCCAAAGTGCAGGGGAAACATGAATGTAATGCAAGCTGAAGTTCATTGGCAGGGGATGCACTGTGGACGTGAAAGGGGAGAGATATGGTGAGGGAGACCTGGAGGGGAAGCGAGTGTAATTGGTCGAGGCATCTGTAGCCTGGCTTACAGGCTATTAGAGCAATTTAATCCAAACTGTACGATAAACAGGTCTGGCGGCTGTAGACTAATCAATCTGTAGTTCTATACCGACTTGTCCTAAGGCCGACCTAGATGGAAGCAGGAATAGCTTTGTCATGACAGAACTGGCATGTTTAGGGTTAGGGTTAGGGTTAGGGTACAGTTTGAATGTAAATGTCAAACTGCCTGAAAACCAGGCTGGCATATCTGTAGTACTGAGAAGTGAATTGGAAGAAGGGAGAGTTGATAGAGCAGAGATATGGTATTAAGGGAGAGAGAAAGATAGGGGTGCCTGTATTAAAAAGAGATAGAGATTGAGGGATGGATTGATGAAATGAGAGAGAGAGAGAGATAGAGAGAGAGAGAGAGAGAGAGGACGAGAGAGAAAGAGAGAGAGAGAGAGAGAGAGATGAGAAACAGATGTTGGTGAGAGAGGAGTGCAGAGATAGGAAGGGTGTGTGCTGCGGCAAGGGGAAGAGGAGTAAAGATAAGTAGAGAGGAGGAAGGGTGGGGTGGATGTGGTAAGAAGGTAGTCAATAGATATGCCTACATAGATAGCTGGATGGACATAAAACAGGTACAAACCTGAGCATAGGACCTTGTCCAGTGTGTACCGCTTGATCAAGGCAAACCCAAGATCTCTCTGCAAGAGTCAAGAGCTCACTATACCATAGTGCTTTCACTGTAGATAGGGAGATAGATGAAAATATGTGGATAAGTAGATATGTAGATATAGTAGATAGGTATATTATGATAGATCTATATATATATATAAATATATGTAAAGGTATGGAAAGAGGGAAGGAGATGAGGAGGAGGGAGATAAGAGGTACATTGGAAGAAGATGAGGGTGGGACCTCAGCAATGGTGGTTTGTGCTAATGGTTGGGAGATGATATATGGAGACGATGTAGAACCCTAGGAGGTCCATTCGGACAGGACTGCCATAAAAATGAACGGGATCTTTCTGACATCATCTATTCCATACATGTCTCATCATGTTCTCTCTCAAAGTCTAAAAGTCTTTTATTCGGAAATATCTGAAAGTTTATTTCTCTTTGCTAGAATAAATAGTGCCGCCAGACTCCAGGATATTTTTTGATGTAAGTCTGATCAGGTGAAAAGTGATGTGCTAGAGTGCCAGGAATATACTTAACCTTCTCAGTCCCACGGGTGATAAACTGTGTTGTAATTGACTCATGATTATTACTTTTGGGTACTGAAAGGGGTAATGTGTGACTAACCACCACTAGCCCAGGATAGAGTCACCAGACATGGGATTTTACCTGCATTCAGTTTCTGACTCTCTGTTTCTCTAAATTACTAGTACGATTATTGTTCATATCATGAATATTAGTATTGAACTTCATACATACCGCCATCAGGAAAGAACATGAGGCGTGAAACATTAAAGCTGTCAAGGGAAACAATTTCTCCATATATGGTGTGACATCATAATTAATGGATTTTTTGCTGATGGACCCTTTTCTTCTTTCTGTGCAAGGCATTTAAGTGTTCATCTGCGATGCTAAGCAGTATGACATGATAGCTTTTTTGTGTGGAAATGACTACAATATTGGATTATAGAAGACAGAACTATATGCAGTTTACATCAAATGAATGACTGGCTCGAATGATTAAGGTAATTTCTAAATAATAGATGCAGACAACAACTGTGGAAGTGTATTTATCTGTCACATTTGTTTCTGTTATTTCATGATTTATAGCAGCAAAATCTGCAACTCATATGTCATCATATGAAAAGGGTTTCAAGTGGAGAAAGGGCAATTCCTCATTTGCCTCTCAATTTAGTTTTCTCTCTAGAAATAGTTGAAAGGCTTGTGGCTGTACCACTGTAACATGACGGGTGATTCAGTGCAGCATATGTTTGCTTGAAAGATGGCTGGTACAGTTGGTATGTGTTGGGTTATCTCGGGAGCATTGGCCTAGTTAGCCCTCTCTGTTACATGTTTGATAAGACATGGAAGATGGTTTGCACAGACAGATCAGTGTGAATAAGAAGGGGATCCTGGTTGTGTTTTCATGTTAATATACAGAATGCACAATTGTGGTTTAACCTGAAATACATGTAATATGTCTCTTTGTATATATATATTTATAGGCTCTTTGTATATATATATTTATAGGCTACATTCATATTTAATTTATGTGGGAATGCATCTGGCATGTACAACTATGCTGTGTTTATTCCAAAATGATTTTTTTAAAGAGTCTCATAGTCTCTGAGTCAAGAAGGGCATAAATAGTAACGTATAATATATCAGGAATACTTCAACATATTTTATTTCAAAGGCTGCTCAATGTTATTGCCGAAAGCTAAAATCTATCTATGATTTGTTGCCCCATTAGCAAGGTGCCTGCAATATAATGTTTGCCAAAGAAGAAAATCTACAATGTATGTCGCAACCCCTTTTAGAAATCCACTTTGTTGATTTGATGGGGAAGTTAAATGCAATTACAAGCATAATTTGACAGGTGGGTGTGATGTATTTCTTCAAAATAGATTTTCTTGATAAAGCACTTATAATATCACCTTTTTGTTGAATAAATTTGGCACATTAACTGACAGGCAATTATCTGGATCTTGAGAATAGCTTGATCTGAATTTCGATCTCTTTTGTGTGAATGTGTTTTGTTTGTTGGACAGTAGAATTTGAAGTCGATGATAAATAGTTGTTATTCAGATGTTATCAGCCTCATCAGCACCGCACATTTTACCATGGATGATTTGTGCATGAAGTTTATAGATTGAAATCTTGACTTTATTCAGGTATTTCCTTATATTCACATACTTTCCAATAATCATGTTGGCCCCAAATCCATCCCATTTCAACCCCTTACTTTAAATGCAAGTCTTCCAATGAAGATTAAAATGTAACATTCATGTTGACTAACTAACAAGCAGTTACATGAACATGTTACATTCTTCATCACATACCAAGTCTTGCTCCTTAAACATACTTTATTTTGATACATTCAGTGCTATCTCAATCATAACATACCACACCAATGACTCACAGTGGTATCACACCTGTCCGTAACAAGTGGTCACTTATTTACGGCCTGATCAGTCTTGATGCTCACTGGTGGACCCCCCTGGTCTTTCCACGTATCGGAAAGACCGCCGGCTACTTTCGTGCCGGATTTTATTTGACTGTCTAAACAAATCTTGTGGCTGAATTTTATCAGAACCTGGTATTTCTTCTTTCTTGGGAGAGGTTGTGATCAATCAACCCATTCTTAACTCATGAATTTGGTAAAATTGCATATACCACAAAGAATTTTTAGAGCTTTTCGTCATCAAATTCCTATTGACCCCAATGTCCTATATAAAAAAAGTTTTGTTGGCAAGGCCCAAATTCTTATTTAGCCATTTGATTTATTTGGCTTTCCATACTTAAAGTCAGGAAGTTTGAATGTAAAGCTAGCTTGTAATGTTCATTTAACTCACAAGTACTTTGTAGATATCCTGGCAATAACATCATTTCTTGTGCCCCCCTTTCCATGATTAAGATGTAACCCTCTTGGAAGACTGCCATTCATCTGCTGATGATTAATCCTGTATTAGGTTACTAGGGTGGATTCACATCCATGCAAGAAAACATCAAAATGGTCTAGACTGATTATAGCTGCTGGCATCTTCACAGACAAAGTGGTTTGAGGCACTCTTGGAGTCGTTTCTGTAAACTGGGTCCACAGACCTCCTCAGTTGGCTGTACTTGGGCCTTCTAGTGTCATGCGGGAACTGTTAATTATTGTTCTAAATCAGAATTGTGCGACAATGGCCTGGGTTTTGACAGCCCAGTTGATAAAGGCATGGTCCTTGCTATGTATACTTCTGCTCGAGTAAGCCGTGGACCACTCTGAACCACTTTCGGGATCGAAAGTGAAGACAAACCCGTATCATTCTAACACAGAGATGAGCCATTCCTCAGGAGCAGTCCGAAGACGTGATTCATTGACTCCTTGAAGATGTGAACCCACCCCTAGAGAGTGGGAAGGGAAAGGGGAAGACCTGATTTGGTTTCTGTGCCATTTCCATCAGTCACCTGCTGGTCTCCAGGTAGCCCAATCCCTGAATATAACTGTGATTCAACCCTCCATAATAACAAGCAGACAAGATTAGTGATGCCATTAATTGATGCCACTATAGGGAGACTTCTTGCATGGTGGACGAAAAAACAGCAAAGCAAACATGAGATTGGGGGTTAAAAGGGGACGCAATCTGTAAAAAGATTGAAAGACATGTTTGCCGCTGTGGTTTGGACAGCAATCTATGTTGGCTTGGTCAAACTTTTTACTGGAGTGTGGTCTTATTTTTATTGACCCTCGCTGGAAAAGATGCAAATATCCAGAGGGTTTGTCATCAATAAAAACAAGTTTGCTGCAGTGGCGGTGATGAGGTAATGTGTGCTTTTCTGGTATCTTATCCTGTGGAAATCTTGGGTATTTCTGATTGAAGTCCTCGATGTGGGTGGACTTCCGGAATCCCAGCATGATAAGGTAGCTGTGATACAGTAGACGACCATTGTACCTGTGTGGTTTCTCTGGTCTGCTTCAGTTAGTCTGGTTACAAACAACCACCACCACCAGGGTTTCCTAGCTTTGCTGTTCTCCCTCTCAACATTCATTATAGTCTCAGAAAAACAATGAATGCTTTCATTGTACACCATACATTCTTTTTGTTTAGCACATGGTTAATTTTTGTTATCACTCAGTATAATTGTTTCAGACAAGGTGGGTATATTAAGAATAATGTACTGCTGTTCTTGGGCTGCCTGTGTAGGTAAAACCATATACATAGAACAAAGAAAAAACAAAAAGAAAGCAAAGGGCCATGCAGTAGCAAGTATTGATATTGTTGTGAGCCAAGTGAATTGACCATTTTTTTTTTTTATAAATAAACTGTTCCAGTCTGGTCTGAAACCCACCAAACTTTGTTGATCTTGTTATAATGTAGCCTGTCTTACAGACTTTTGGACATCTTTAATTCATACTGAAAGCAAAGGTCTAGTACCCGCAAGACTAGTCACTGTTTCATTCTCCTATTCTCTCCTTTTGTCTGAGCCTGAAACAAATTTAGAAAGGTTAGTCTACTGCAGCCAGACCCACTTATTGAATGACATAGTTCAAATAAAAAAACGCCCAGCAGCCTTAAAGCGAGGCTGGTTACTATGTGATGATATGGATGGCTTGCCACATCACAAAACAGGGCAGAGCTTCAGTGACCACAAGGAAATAAAATGACCTCCTCAATTAATATCTTATACTGCTTCAGGGAAGAAAACAACAACATATCATTACCCTTCCAAGCAGCTTGCCGTTACATCTTGATCTCCTTTTCAAGTAACAATTGATGTGGGTCATAAAATAATGACTGTCTTATGGTAATCACGTTACTAATCAGGTGTGGTGATGTACATCTAATTGTGGGATGATATGGGTGGATTCCACCTACCTTTATATTCTTTCTTTACTGACCACACAAAATCCCCCCCCCCCAGCCACATCCTCAGGATTTCTTTTAAAGTGATAGGAAATGCTCTTAGCATGGAGGGGATAAGTAGGAACCAACACTTGATGAAATCTCTTGCATGCTAATGCAGTTTGGTCAGTCTTTCTTTCCGTCGGTATAACAACTCCAAACTGCAAGGAGAAGCATCTTGAGAAAACAAAGAAAGCTGAGGTCATTGCACCTACAAGAAGTATTTGTATTGACTGAGATGTCTACTTCTTGAGGTGCCGGTAGTTCAATAACCTCCATCCACAAGAAGCCCTGGACTTGATGCTTGTGACATCCTTCATTTGCCTAGTCCTTTCTTGTGGGAGGCATGTTTGTCGAGCATATATTTGGGTATTTCTTGAAGACTTCTGGAATAGGCTACTCATGATTAAATTGACACCTGAGACGGTATTCTTGAGAGAGGCAGTTTAAATAGTGGCGAGGATGACCAAATTTACCGAGGTCAAATATGATGTCACCAAATCAGTTGTTCTTCCTGTGTATGGTCAGTCTGGCAAACACCATCTTGGATGGCAGAATCTCTGTGATCTCCCCTTCTTCGTTGTCTTTTCAATTTTGTATTTGTCTCTCTCCTTCCAGTCTCTCCCTCTCTTCCAATTCTTTGCTTTGTTAATCTCATTCACCCTTTATCTCATCTGTCTATCTGTTTCTCTCTCTCTCTTCCCCTCATTTTGGAGCTCTCTCACTCTTCTTCTTTCTGTATCTTTCTCTTGTTTCATTTGCCTCTTCATTTCTATCTCTCTTCTCTCTTTTCTCCTCACGCTCTCTCAGTCCATCTCTTAATCCCTCCTCCTGGATCTTCTGTAAGTCCTTGTCCTCATTCATGATATTACTTGCTTTTACATCCCCAATTCATTCATCTAGCATTATGAATTCATACACGTGGACTGATACTATACCTTCTATTGTAGTATGCTTTTCAAGCTCTCTGTGTTAGTAGTTAGCATCTTGTTAGTACATTCCTATCTGTGTTAAATCCATCTTGCCTACTGCTACCATCAGGGGAGCAGTTAGTCTAGAAGACAGACTGTCAACAGGTTTTCTGCGTTGCAAATTCTCAGCCCACGCCACTGTTCCCTCGTGTGCGTACCCCATCAGTAAGTCATTAGGAACACATTGTAGGTTCTGTGCTCGTCAGCATGTCTAACATGTTAGCCTAGTTCTATGTGACAGTTACACCATGTTCAAACCAAGCTTTCCTAAGCCGACCTGTCAACAGCGTCATTAGTGATATCTTAAATGACTTTGATAGATCATGTTGGAATGATTTGCTGTTACAAATTGTTGAAGTAGACCGGATTTGTACCATACTCAGCATTAAAGACATGCACAGGTCATTTGATGATTTTAATCTAATTAGCAATGAGAGTTATCAAACATAAGCATGTTTCGGAATTCATGATTAATGTTAATGACTCTCACTTTGCCCTGAGTCTGACATGTAAATGACATATTGTTTGGGGCTCGCTGTCTAACAAGTCACCCCTGTAATAAATCAAACATTTCCCAAGATGAATATGATATCTAACACAAGTGCTCTAATTATCATATATCTCAATCACGTCATTCATTTCTAGACAGGCCTCTTGACCGAACTCCCTGTAGATTAAAATCATGTGCCGCCCAAGTTCTTATATCTTTATGAAGTGACGGTGGTAATCAGCAAACAATATTTTTGAAAAATATAAGTGATCTCATAAACATATATTTTCACCGGCGGCCAACTGGTAGCAATTTGACCGAACTCCCAGAGGATGAGGTGATGATGATTGCAGCTCACGAGGCTCGGGAGGCTGGGTAAGGCTGAACTTGAAGACGTTTTTTAAGGGGGAGTGAGAGAGTTCCGTTGGAAAGAGGAAAGTTATGTCTTGGGCTCACCCTTAAGAACTCCTTCGAGTATGGGGAGATGTTCAGGATCAAGACCTCAGCTGGAAGCAATCATGCTATCTTCTCTTTATAGTTCTGTCTCTTTCTCCTTAGAACTGTCTCCTTTATCAGAGGTCGGCAGCATCTGGAAGACAGTCGTGTATAGGAATAAACCCTCGCAGTGTGAGACCAGTCAGCTCTGATTGGATAAGACAGGAAAGTCAGCAGCAAGATCAAAGCTGTGGATGCTTAGAAATCAATTTGCCAAAAGGAAATCTTCTCTGATGACGGACTCTGCTCTTATCTCCTCCCATCTTTATGAGTTATTCCTGTGAAGAATCCTCCGAACAGCAACCTGTTCACTTTGGTATCTCTGCCCTGGTGTTCCACTAACCTAGTTTCTTGTTCTCTTTTTTCTTGATGCCTGCGCAATGTTTTTAATTCATGTGCCTCACAGCAACATGAATTACTACTCCGCAGCGTCTTGGGAGTATGACTTTCTTCTGTTTTATTGCTTCCTTCCTGCCCATGATCTTACCTGGGTCTGATGTCTTAATAGCCGGCGTATTGCCCTCTTTAAGTTGTGGTTAACGGAATTTCTCTGGGAGTTCATTGTTAGGGGAATGCATTTCGGAGGGGAGAGAGCAATAAAAGTATGCATGCATCAATCGGTGACTATCACAAAATAGAGAGAGCAGATGTTGTGCTTGTGCGGAATCACATTAAAGAAATATTGAAGGAAGCGCATAAATATCTGGTATAGGCCTATCGTTGATGGAGATGAGATTGCGCAGGTTAGAGGAGGGTGTGGAGGTTGAAAGATGAAGATGTGGGGGTGGGACTTGGAAGGATGAATCCAGAGAGGAAGAGACATGAGGCTAATAGAAACAACTTTTATCCTTGGCTAATGCTGTACTGATGGACAAACTTTCATGCAAGCCATACACCCACTTGGCTTCAATGGCCTTGATATATATTATTTTGTTTGAGTTGTTTTCTCATTTGAAATTGAGTTCCATTCAGTGTATTTATGGAATGGGTGGGAGAGAGAAATGTCCGTGGATGAAATATTTCTGATGCTTGTGTGAAATGCTCATTCAAAAACATAGAGACTGTTGTAACATGTAGCATCTTTGTATTAGAATCATTGCTATCATTATGAATGTTTCCAGTCATGTTGTTATAAATACCATTGAAATCAAATGATCTTCATAAGTGAGCCTAACATTATATAGCTATCTTACTGTTATAAATACGATAAAAATGAAATGAAAGTCTAGTATCCATCTTTATATGTGATTCTTCTCGTATATTTTTACTGTGCAGGTCTTGCTGAGCTTGGGACAGTGTGTGATTCCATGCGAAGCTGCTCCATCGTAGAGGACAATGGGTTGAGCGCTGCATTCACTATGGCCCATGAGCTCGGGCATGTGTAAGTACCCACCCACTTTTGTCATCCTAAAGCTGATTGAGCACTGACAAATTACATAATGAACTCTTTATGTTTTCTGTTCACAACTACAGCTTGCAAAGTTGTTTTACCTACCTGTCTTGAAATTCTAGTTCTCATTAAAAGGAAAAGCTCACCCTGATAGAAAGTTGGTGTAAAGAAAAGCAGAAACATGAAAGAAACATTAGTGAAGGTTTGATGAAAATCTGTCTAAGGATAAGAAAGTTATGATCGTCATGTGCTAGGTGCTGTCTCATACTTGGGCAGGATGTCAATGTCTTTGTGCTGGATCATGGTAAATTGTATATGTCTTTACCCACATCCATCACTTTCACTGGATGTTGAGGGAAGGGGAGAGGTGGTTAAAATGTTGTCATGATTACTCAAGAGAAATGTGCATTTAATCTGTAGCAAGTTGACAGCACTGAATGAGAAGAACAGAAAGGGTGAGAGAGAGAGAGAAAGAGAGGGAGAGAGAGAGAGAGAGAGAGAGAGAGAGAGAGAGAGAGAGAGAGAGAGAGAGAAAGGGAGATGGAGAGAGAGGGAGAGAGAAGGGGAGGGGCGGAGAATAAGAGGTCACAAGTTGTGATTCTTGTTGCTTCCAGCTAATCATGACAGATCAGGATGCCATGCAGAAATGTGTTTTGAATGCAAAATATTTGTTTTACACAGACATCTCCAGAGTCTGATTATGCCCCTTTCATGGCACTCTAGGTGCTTGTATCACATCTTGCCAAGTTGACCTTCCGTTAAACCTCAATTATCCAGCGTAGTAAGATTTGTACTTCCCTGACTGCAAATTAATACCAGCCCATTTATCATAATCACTTAGAAGTATGGGTTCGGCTAATGGGACTTCATCCAGTCACCATTAATATCCCTCTCCTCCCTAGGATTAATGGAGGATTGGTATGGGGCGGGGTGGGGTGGGAAAGGGGGCGGGGTGGGTGGGATAGGGGGCGGGGGAGGGGGTATCTGAGGGATGAGGGCTGACAGATGACTTTAGACCCATTACCTCAATTTTCACTGGGGATCCGCCCCATAGTGACCAGCCCTTTGTAGGGCGTATTGTTGAGGGATTTTAAGGGGGACTGCCAAGTTTAGTTCCCCTAATCCCAACCAATCACTCACCCGCCCCAGATGGACTTTCCCCCACCTTTTTGAGCGTAATTTCGCTGGGGGAAGAGTTTCGGTTTTGTCTGGCATCACACGCATGACCACCTTTGACCAGCGGGTGGACGGACGGGAGGGATGAACGCTCACGGGAGGGAGAGGGTATATAGGCCAACCAGTCCCCTGGATGGCTTTGTGGGGTTCCTCCTCGTAGAGCCCCCTGTTCCTTCCTCAGTCCCACCTGTAGACTTTAGATGCTGGTTAGAGCGGCAGCACTGAGAAGCAGGCCGTCCCAGTTGGGGAATAGGGGAGGAAGCCCCACAAAAGACATGTTTATCGGCATGCCCTCCTCTAACCTATATTCAGGCACGCATAGGACAATGACTCGCTCACAGGCTCACGGGCAAAGGAAGAATAATAGATATGATGGATTTGTATTCATCCATACATCCATCAATTGTGTTACATTCAGCTTGGAATGTGACATTTAAAAAGACATAATGGATGAAATAAACACACATAATGGACGACAGACACAACTAAAGCGTTATTGGTCCTCTCAATCATTAGTTTTCAAAAATATTCCCACCTTGTCAGTTTTTTTCTGAAAATAATCTCAGTGTGGTGTTTACTGCAGCTTTCTCAGGAAACAGATGTTGTTTTGACTGTTTTGTTTGGTTGAACTTAACATTAAACACGACGAAATATCCTGCCATTTCAAGGCAAAAACCTTATTTGCTTGTGCTATTTTTTTTTAAACCTAGCATGCACTTTCATTCACCCTCATGCAGTTTGTATTTGAAGGTTTGACACAATTTTGTCACCAATTATTGTACCAGATTAGTTTCCTCATTGTCCTCCTTCCTGTCGTGACGACTTCCAATAAAAGATGCTCCACATAGTTGTGACTAGCTAACGGCGCATTTCTGATCACAATTTAGATAAGACACAGGGTATGAATAGAATATTTGCCCCGAGAGAGAAATGCTCTTTACTTATTCTGATGTGAAAATAAATATGTTATTATCTTCTTTTGTGCATCATAATAGGTCAATTTTGACCACTTCAATTGCATCTACTGATACAGACCGGTATACAGCACAGCATATCTTTTATCCTTACCATTTTGTTTCGTGTGTAGATTTTGTAAATACAAATGAGAACAGAAGCAGTGCATTGATTTTGCAGAATTGACACTGTGTAGCTATAGAATATAAGATTGTGATGTAGGTGTAGAAGGTTATTCAGATCTATTATTTAATTGGATCATCCAGTATTATGGTGCAGTTAAAAAGAGGGACTAGGATTTCTGTTGACATGGCACAATTAGCCATTTTACTGTTCAGATTTCAAATATTGTTTGTAACAGTCTGTCAGTCTACAAATCTGTATTTTGCATTTGGATCTTTAAAATCTGATGCTCATTTTTCAAACACAACATAAGGTATGGATGACAGTGGACGACTTACTTAGGATATAGAAGGACTTGCTTACAGTACTTACAAAGGTATTCCACACTTATAACAATTTAATCTGCTGTCAGGAGGTAAGGCGTTTGTAGTCGACCCTTAACTAAGAGCGCACTAATCTCATTTTTAGCATTTCTAATTATATGATGAAGTAAAAATTGAGTTGCAATAATGGGTATTCCATTTATAGAAGAAAAAATTGGAGCAAACTCATCAGTCGTAATCATATTTTTGAGGGTCAGCTAGGTATTAAAGTTGATAAAGGCATATGTATGCAGAGAAAAGATTTGTAGGTGTTAAAAATTAAAGTAAATCTATTTCTGTCAGAGCAGCCATTATTGCAATTATGGCATATATATATATATATATATATATATATATATATATATATATATATATAATAGTATTTTTCCATCAGTCACCCTTGTGAATGGGTGAAAAAAATCTCAATCGTGAGATATTTTTGTAAAGTTGTAAATGAATGAGCAGGCCCAGTCTGGACATGATCTAATTGTTTTTAAGCACGTCTGTGGAATTCCAGCCAAATACATGTCAGGCGGTAATTGGCCCATTGAAGGTCTTTGCCAGGCGGAGCTATTAATAAATAGGAAACCGCTAGGGGAAGTTACCTCACTCACACAGACCTTGTACCTGGTTACTGGCTGCATGTGGCCAGTGTGGAGGCGGCCATTTTGAACTTTTCCAATCCCTCACCTTTCGATGACCGCTAGACTACTGGACCAAAGACAACAGTGATAATGCCTTATTATCTGGCCACTTCTTACGTCTTTTCACCATTCACTTTAATCTCATGAGGGCCCCCCATATTAGCTCACAAATAGACATACATTCTTGACTTTTCTACAGTGCTTTCAAGTAGTTTTGGTAAGCTTGAATAGACAAACTATGCAGTACTACAGATGCTTTCTTCCATATTATACTGTCCTTATTTAGACCCTTTAAACTCGAATAGAAACATTGCACTATTGACCTCCCCACACATAAACAAGCACAAATTGCAAAATAATCTGTTTCTCTGAAAATCACCATATTGTGAATTGCTGTAAATGGACAACTTAAGTCAGCCAGATTAAATTGTCTGCACTTAGACACCTTAACTGTCATAGAAGTGTTCCACCATCATCCTCCCCACACATAAAAATAATGACAACTATAACAACGACAGCATAATGTAGCTCTCTGTAAACCATTTAAAGTGACGCTTTTCCTTTACTTTATTCTTGCAACTTCCCTGTTGATATTTATAGTACATTTGTATAAAACATTTGTTAAAACAAATATTGTCACCCTTTTTAGCAGATGTTTTCTTAACATTTCATTATGTGTTTTAAATTCCCAACGCTGTCCAACTCCAACTCGAGAACTAGTTTAGCACATCCAGATTTTCCCTGTTGTGAAAATGAACTGTTCTCTCTCATTCCTCTGCACTGTGTGTTGATGGATGACCTATAGGAACAAACTAGACATAATCAAAACTCGTTTTGCCCTGGTGAGTGATGACCAGTAACCATGCTGAGGACATGAGAATACTAGTTCCGCCTAATTTGGAGG
>OZ022576.1:34054841-34068137 GCA_963669155.1 Arbacia lixula
AGAAGAGAGAGAGAGAGAGAGAGAGAGAGAGAGAGAGAGAGAGAGAGAGAGAGAGCATGAAAGAGAGGAGAGCAGGAATAATAATTAAACCAAACTGGAAATTGTAACGGATAGTTGTAAATGATGACTGAGCAGTGAGCATATTGACATAACTTCTACTTTTTTTTTTACCTCATGCAATCAGATACTTAACAATCTTTGCCAGTTTTGTTGCAAGAAAATCAAACACAAAACGAACGTTTAACAGGTACACAGTAAAGTGATGAATGTTTGATATTGAGGGCAGACTAGAAATGGGGAGATATAACTGACTGTAGTATTCTGCTGGTCCTGTGCGATGTGTGTTTTTATAGGAGAGGACAGAGACCTTTGACCTCACTTACACTGAACCTGAACATGGAGGGCAAGGTAAAGGTCCAACCCTGGGGCATGATGGGATAGCACTCACTCCACACTGCACGTCCCATCCCCGCTGACCCCCACTGACCCTTAGAGCTGACCGGTTTCCTGCGAGAAGCAGGGGGAGGACACATCAACAATGGGAGATGACCAGGCAATGTGACTGGCCGATGTGACTGGACGCTCATACGCCTCTGTACTGGCTAGGGTCACTGTCATTGACAAGGAAGGGGGTGGGGGGGGGGGGGGTAGTCTGTATTTATCACCCATAGGTGACTGGTAATGACAATGTACCGACCCATTACTGAATGGATTCACCCCACAAGAGACTCCTCTTTCCATATTTGATTCTTTTATAGTATCTGACCGGACACAATGCTCATACATATTTGTACTGCCCAGGGTCACTGTCATTGACAGAGTGAAGGAGCCTATGCCCATCAGACATGGGTGACTGGTCATGACAATAGACACATCACTGACCAGCTCCAACCCATGGGAGACTTCCCCCCTCCCCTCCTATATTTGATGCTTTTATAGCGTTTGACCATACACAACACTCATATCTCTACACTGTCAAGGGTCACTGTCATTGGCACGGGGTAGTCTGTGCCCATCAGGCGTGGGTGACTGGTCATGACAATGGACACATCCCTGACCAGCTCCATCCCACGAGAGACGCCCTCCTACATTTCATGCTTTTGTAGTATCTGACCGTACACTGACACCTCCATCACCTCCATCGTTAACCTCCATAGCACTGAGCTTTACTAATAACTCCTACAGCTTGTAGCAGCTCATGATGGATTTACACCCAAGAACAGGAAATATCCGGATAGCATTTTCACAGTTTAGGATGACAGTTTCCTGAAATAGACTGACCTGTCAGTAAATCTTTGCAAAGGTGTTGAATTATTTTGTGACTAGGAGATGTGTCCAGTGGACTTGTGAAAGTACAGTGTGTAGTCAAGTATAGGACGGAAAACCAATTGTCTTTAGAGTGAGTTGTACCTGAACATTTGCAATATCAATAGTTTATATCAACTAACAATGTTCCTCTTTGAAATTTGATATTTCAATGACACTTTTGGGTATATCGTAAAGCAGTAGCCCATCTAAACTTATATAATGACATATTCGAACTTGGGTACCCTCAGTGTTCTGCCTCTGGAATAGTAAGAAAAGTTTACCAGATGGCCCAAAATAAAACTCACTTAAAATGCCAAGGTCACTGGTCCCATACTCCTCATTTAAGCATTTTGAAAGTGATGATAATGATAATTTAAACTATCCCTTTCCGGGAACCAATCGAACAAGAATTACACTCAAGACAGAATAGTTTTCACTGTGGTGATGGGTGCCATTGAATGACCACAATTGCACAGTCCCTTTATAACAGTTTTGAATTTGATTTCTTTTGTTTGGAAATATGATGGTTTGACAGAAGTAGACATTGTCTCTATGAACAATATAGTTGCTCAGGCCTTTATCAAGACCTATTTGTGACCACATTTGCTTTTATTCACCCATTTATACATATTCTCCTGAGTGTTGATACAGATCTAATCAAGATGAAATATCCTTTACATGTTCTCTGACATTCAAACGTAAATTTTGGCAAACCGAGGTTGGGTACAACATGTATTCAAGCTTAGCCCTCTTTTAGATATTTTAAATGGCAAACATATTACCCACCGGTATCTGTAACCTAAATTTCAATTTAACTATGATAGTGTATCGTCTTCAGTTAATGTATTTTGCATGTGATGTGATTAGTTGTGTTTGCTAAATGACTCACTCGACCAGGAATGCTTTTCCGCAAAAAAAACCTAGAATATGTACAAAGTTATCACAAAAGATAAAAAAAATCCAATTTATTTCATGTCTTGCTATAAAAAAATCAACTATTACTCACTTTCATAGAATTTTGTTTATTAGATTTTAAAGATTTGGATGAAACTGTTAGAGCAAAGCCCTGGCCACATCTGGCAAATATTTGAAAAGGCGCAATTTAATTTGGGGAGGGAGGGTGATTGTGACAGGTGGTTTTGTCCTGGGCAACTTTATTTTTGGCTGATGTGCACAGGCTGAAATACATCATTGAGAAAAAGCTGGAGAAATCAAGTCAGTTTGACCCAGGACTGGAGAGAACAAATTTAAACATTTGAAATGCTGCTAAGCTTAGGAGCATCAAAAAATGACATTGGCTCAATGCATGACTTTTACATTTGTATTTCTTTCTTTTCACACCTCTATATCCTCTCCCATTTCCTATCTCACTTTTTGAGGAGCTCTTTGCAGAGCTATTCCCATTGAACACACTCAAAGGTTTTTTTTTCTGAACCATGCAGAATATTCCATGAAACGTTGCCTGCATAGTCTGAACATTTACAGTTACATTTATGAGATTTCAAGAACCTTGATTCTGGCTGAAATGTCCTCATTTTATTGATTTCAATCAGCATGCATGTCGAAATCAAAGACCAGCATTGTAAAATGTTCATGATTTGAATGCAACATTCATCAAAATGCTGATTCTAGGAAGGAAGGACTCTTAATCCCAGCCAAAGATAACTTGTCCTATAGATTTGTATCTATAGATTTACAAATTGATTGGGCACCTGATTTGGCCCCCATGAATGGGCCCATGGGATTTTCCTTTGAACGTTCATCTTCTTTTTAAGGTTGCTGGTGGCTTCTTGGCTTTTGATCACTTTGATACCATGCATTGACAAATTCCTAATCCCTCTTTAACAAAATTTGAGGCCCTAAGGATTTGTTTCTCGACCATTCTGGTAGAAAATTGGGGGAAGCGGGACAAAGCACATGAAGGTTTTGCTGATCTCCATTAAATGGTCAATTCAAATTGATTTCCAGCAGATTTGATATAAGTACCTGTGTGTATTTAACAACAGCTTTGAACAATCTTACAAGGCGCCGAGAGCTTTAATACCGGTAAAACGATGTTAATACAAAATGTCTTTCCTCTCGTAAAAGAATCAGGGCTTGAAAAATAACGTTGAAAGCCACCTTTGTTGTGTTACTGGTATTATATTATGTGTGGTGTTTGATACTCCGTCTTCCAATTGTGCTAAACTTTCTTAAAAAATGACTGTACCTGTTTGCCAGTCGTTACAATATTCAAGTAAAGCCTAGGTCACATAGCCCGGCCGATGAGGTTCCGATGAGCCAGCGATGCGATTTTAGCCGGACACCGGCCGGACTCCCGTGGTCACCGGCCGGCGTTTGGGGCTAAAAACCGCATCGGTGGCAGCTCGGCGAAATTTAATTTCGGAGTTAAAAATTCGACGGGCTCTCACCGAGCTCCCTCATCGCAGCCCCATCCTTACCACATCGGAATACGCATCGGCCGGTGTACGACCGAGTATCGGCCGGTGTCCCGTGCCTCTGAGGTCACCAGAGGACAAGCACCTGCACAGAGGTCAAGAGATAGCAGCCTTTCGCAGTTGCTATATGCGAACGAACGTGATGTCACAAACGAAGGTCCCGAGGACAACACAGAGAGCTGCAGCGGGAGAAGGAGCAAGAGTATGAGCAGGAGTAGGAGCAGGACATGCCGAGTTCTTCACAGTCTGACAGAGACCCACCTCAGTCAAGTAGTCCAAAGTTTTAGTGATCGTACTGACAGTGTGCCTCGGATACTTATAGCGACAGTGTGCCTCGTATACTTACAGTGACAGTTAGCCTCGGTTACTCACAGTGACAGTTATTTTGGCAGCATTGCCAGTCGGGTTATAGTTATCTTGTGATATATATTCTTTCGATGGCAGCGGTCTACAGTGCCAGTTTATGTTTATTGCCATATTTATTGTGTATGTGGTAACATCCAAGGTATGAAAACTAAAGTTCTGTCGTTGTCTTTATTGTTTTTATCTTTTTAACATCTTAGAGCAATAAACTGAGAACTCAAAAGGGAAAACAAAGTTAATTTAGAAGGAAAGAAAATGTCATTTAGAAGGTTTTATAGAACACACCATAAAAATTGGTTAATTTTAACAAAGTTGCATAGATCAAAAGTTAAACAGTACTCAAGTAAAAATTAATATTTCGTAAGACTTTAGCTGATATGTTAACAATGGAGATCCTTCCTCATTATGAAAAAACACATACTTTTTAAAAGGTGAAAACATATTAATGGGCAATTTGAAGCCTATTACAAAATTACAAAGCTAATCATATTGGTTGATACAAGTGTTTTTCTTTATGAAAGGTTAGTTTTCAAAGGTGAAAGAAAAGATACAATGACGATTATTCTTTGATTAAAAATAATTCAATCACAATGAATGTGTTGCTGTTGTATTATTTACACACATCTCCTCTTATTCATACTGGTGTATTTTAATATTGATTTATTCTTTCAAACAGGTTTGATTTCTTTTGGCATTTATTACTAGTGTTCAAATTAAAAAGAGCAAAGGCAATGTTTTAAGATTACCCAATAACAGATTTATTTGTAAACAACATACTGAATAATGGAAAGTATAACACATCAAAAATGCGTTAAGTCCTGAGAAGAATAATGGAATGTCTGTGGCTGCATCCGGTATACTGTAACACTATTAGAGACAAGTTACTGCTGGTTTATTGCCACATCTTGCCATGGCACACTCCCGGCAGGACTGCAAAAGTAATTCTTGAGGTATGCGCGCAGTTCTTTGCCTGGTCGGGTCAATCTTGGCCCGTGCCCTGCTGCTTGCACATCTTCGAAGAAGGCTTGGTCTCGCCATGCACCCGCGATGATCTGACCCTGCTCATCTTCCCGGTCGAGGTCAGCATTCTGAAGGTTGGGGTAACGAGTCCTCATGAGGTTGTGAAGGGTCATGCAGGCCTTGACGATCTTGGTAACTTTCGACGGTCTCAATCCCAGGGTTGTTAGCAGACATCTGAAGCGATTGGCGAATATACCAAACGCGTTTTCAACCACACGGCGTGCCCTGGAACACCGGTAGTTGTAGATCCGCTCGTCCCGTTTCAGGTGCCGATGAGGGTAAGGCTTCATCATGTATGGCCGTAGGGGGAAGGCGTCGTCTCCGACCATGTAGTAGGGTGTGTCCTGGTCGTCATTTGGTAGGGGATCCGGCTGGGGTAGTCCGATCGTTCCCTCACGCAGACCTGGCTCCAGTCGCGACCGGTTAAAGATGCCGGCGTCGGAATACGACCCTGGTGACCCCACATCCGCCCAGATGAACTTGTAGTCAGAGTTTACCACTGCAAGCATGACGATGGAAAAGAAGCCTTTGTAGTTGTAGTAAAGTGAGCCGCTCTTGGGGGGCTTCTTGATGGCGACATGTTTCCCATCGATCGCGCCACAACAGTGTGGAAAGTTCCATCTGTCTCCGAATCCCTCGGCTACCGGGCGCCACTCATCTTCTGTCTGGGGAGTGGCCCACATCTCCTCCTCGTATTCGTCGTAGATGGCCTGACAGACCTCGGGGACGAACAGAGAGATGGTGTTGTGTGGGACACGAAACGCGAACGCCAGATCATGATAGCTGCTTCCGGTCGCCAAGAACCTCAAGGTGATCACCAGCTTCAGCCCAGGATCCAAGGGGGTTCGATGCCTGCAACAGAAGAGGGTGAAATATGAATAAAATCAAACTAGAATAAATATGGATGGAAGACATTTCAGCACAATTTGACAGTAGGTTCATAAAGTGTAAACTTACGTTGTGGTCTTGGCAATGCGGGGGCCAACTCGGTCAAGCAACTCATAGAACATCTGTGGCTCCATGCGGAGGTAGGATTTGAAGTCGGCAGCGTGCTCGGCCTCGAGTTCCCTCATGAGCGTCTCATACTGGCCGAAACGAGGTCTGCGTAGGATCCACTCGCGCACCCACCAACGTCTTATTCTTCTGCCGGCCCTCTGTCGCTCCCTCTCGGCTTCTTCGAGCAGTGCTGCCAGGACCAAGTTGTACTGGAACCTCGCCTGAGCTAGCTCGTGTTCTAACAACGCCATTCGTAGTCTTCTCGGTGCAGCCATAGTGATGAACTGACCATTCCAGGTAGGGTGGACATATATATACAGGTATGGAATAGCTGACCATCGGCCCCCCAAGTCCGAGGTACACCGGCCGAACATCGGCCGGGCAGTCTTCGAAGCCCGTTAACAACCCGGCCGGTGATCGCACGGTGTCCTTTAACCTGCTCGGGTACCGGCCGTATACCCCCCGATGTCCGGCCGACCATCGGCCGGACATCGGCCGGTAGTTGCTGCCACATCGGCCGAAAAAAATCTCCACTTTTGAGACAGACTCCGGACGGTCATCGGCCGGTGTTTGGTCGGTCGCCTGTAGATTTCCGGACGGAGCCCGGTCACGTCACCGAGCTATGCCACCGATGAGGGGAGCTCGGCGACACCTCAAAAATCCACCGAGCTCCACCGATGCCGGACACCGGCCGGGCTATGTGACCTAGGCATAAATAGACTGTGGTTTGGAACCAAATCATCTGTTTATCTCCCAGGTGGTTCAGTAGCTTGATAGGTATTGACACTTTGTACACGGTACATTTATTATTTGAATATCCCTTGAAAAGAATCATATTAGCTAAGGAATGAATCATCAATAATCTCAGCCACAGTGTGAGTCATTATGAACATATTTGTTATCAGGGATTTGTTGATCGGCAAGTGCCGATCAAGTAAGTGAGTGTGTGATTTGTTAATACAAAAAATGAAATTGAACCCTTCGTAAAGATGTGTTTGATTTTGAAATGTGTCCTGTATTTCTGCTGTTCTCATATTTCAATGGCAGAGAAGAAAATTTGAGTTTGGTTAGAATATTGATTCTCTCTGAATCCATATCGGAACACTGGAGGAAGGGAGGCCTTTGGGCGTTTGTTGTCCTGAAACTAACGCTGTAATGTTTAAATCCCCAAAATGTGGCTCCAATTTGTGGCAAGTAAGTGACTTCAATTATCACTTCGCCATCACAGTTTCAAAACCTAGGTTCTAGGATGCAAAGGAGGCAAAGGTATCACATGTAGACATTTCCCTGCTAGTGATGTAGATGTGTATCATGACATTGAAAAAGAGTGAAAGTTGAGTAGAGCTTCAATTCAAATCAACAAAGCACAGCATTTTGTTAATAGTGAACGTGTTGTTTTATGAATTTGGACAAGAAAAGCTGAGATGTGATAATAAGTATATATATTCTGAATGCCCACTACTGAAGACTATTTTGATCATCTAGTAACAGGTTGCAACACATAGTATCAATTATAAAAGATCTTTAGCATTGGTATGTTGTGGAATAAGTTCAATATGCATTTTGTTCAAGGTCATATTGTGAAGTTGCCTTTCTTAAAAAAAAAAGGTGTCATCATAAAAGACTTTCTCTTAAAGTGTATATTTCTTGGGACAGTGACCTACATGCCGAAGGAACAAATGAGAGATGCATGGGGGTGAAGTATTCCTTCCCAGACTACAGACAAGGGAGGCTTGTTTTAGACTAAAGACCTCCAGGCATTCTTCATTTTAACCCTAAATACCCATAATTCACCTCAAATGTGCTAGAAGATTCTGCATAGATGAAAACCTGGAAGAGAGAGAGAGAGAGAGAGAGAGAGAGAGAGAGAGAGAGAGAGAGAGAGAGAGAGAAGGGGGAGGGGTCTAAATCTAGGGTCAAGGTAGATGACCATGGAAGAAGCATGGATGAAGCTACTAGTTACCATGGTAATTGAGAGACAAGCATATCCCATCAATTTCTTTTATGTGTAGCCATGTTCCCTTGATGTTGGGGGGGGGGGGGGGTATGAAGGAGACTAGTTACTGTATGTTGAATTACACTTTGTCCTGCACACCTGAACACATCCCCTTTCATTGTTTAGTCTATTTGTCAATATTTGTTGCCAAAATAAATGCTTTAGAGGAGGAGTTGCTTTCAGTCTCTTGTTGTTATAACCTCAGTCCAGGCTCCTCTAGGTCAACTTCAGTGTGACTGGTGAGGAAAGTAGAGGCATCTATTCTTCTCTTCTGAAATCTATGTCCAGTAGATCATGTACAAGTTTCAGGAAAGAGAGCCAACAACAGGAATATGACCCTCCTGGTATGAAAGAATGCCCATTGGGACAAGATAAACATCTTCCTTTTTAATGGTTTCTATGTTTTATTATTTGACTAAAATAGTACTTTAAGATGAATTTCTTTAAGTAGCAGTAAATGAGTAAAAATAGATGAAGAACGGAGCATGAACAATATGATGAACGAGAGTATTATCTTCATTTAGGTCATCTTGTTTTGGCAGAAATCTGTTTCAGGTTGAAAGTGATAACAGTTGGGATTTCAAATTGTAAAGAGGGCAAATGATCGGAAACGTGCAGAATACATGTATATGCCTGTCTGCACGTATATCAAACACAGCTACTGTGGCAGCTAGTTTTAGCACTGTTCAGCAGTAGCAGTAGAACTAGCAATGGTCGTGCTAGCCAACGCTCTGCCCTGCACCCTGAACTGATCACGCTGGGTGATAGAAAGTAATTTGGTTTCAATCACCATAGGTCAAGTGCATGATATACCCCGCTCTTTTGATGCTCAATGAAGTCGCTTATCTGACTTGGCCCCGTAAATTTCACACCCTTTTGAACTTGTTTGTGTCACTTTGGGTCTGAAATTGCCACTGGGATGGAATCCAGTGGGAGAGAGTGACTTGAAAGAAAAAAGATGAGATTTTCTTGTTTTATGTCTTTCTGTTAACATTAGTTTTTATGTCCCAGAACATTTGAATGACCCTTTCAAGTTGTGAAAGGGAAATGGAGCGGTCTTTCCTTGAAGAGTGACGGTTTGATATGAAATATCTCGAACTTGTCAAAGGTGTGCTCGCATGAATTCAAATCACGTCTTTATGTGTCTCTGAGTTGCTCTATATCTGTCCCTGCAGGTATAGCCCCGTCGTTCATTTTACCCAGTCATTTGAAAAAGAGTTTCATATTTGTCCTTAACATGCTTTTGAGACCGTGAGAGGAGATAAATGTTAGCTTTCAGTTTTAAATTCAGAAAACAACATCTAACTCCCTCATTACTATTGACATGATGATTTATGTTAAGCCAATAGGGTTTTCGAGGCCTAGTAATGTAAAGGTTAAACAGGAAGAAAAAAATGTGGATTGTAAGTTGCCACCGTAAGAAAACTTGATTCATACCTGATCAGGGGAGGATTACATTCATGTTTGGTTCAGCCAACACCAAACAGCTCTAAGACTCTCAATGACTCAGTTTCATGTTAGAGATCTTAGACCGATAATGCTAACAGAAACATTAGACGCTGAGAGACGGGCTTCCAGCGGTTCAGAAAGGGGAGTGTCGCTGAAATCAAATTCTATCACCGATCCACGGAAATGTAGCCGTAAAGATCAAGAACTGATTCTAAAGTCGATCTGCGGTGAGAGAGTCTGATCTGATTGAGGGATGTTGATGATGAGATGATCTGGACAGTTTCCATCCAAGGCTGGAATGCTGCTCAAGAATTCAAGAGAACTCTCAAGATTAATGCAGGCAATATATCAAAATATTGCCCTCTCACAGACACTATGACTTGTGATAAATGATTTCTTAAAATTGGTCACAGAAGTTCTTGTAGATTGTTGCAGGAGCAATCAATATGATATGAAATGTGATGTTAAATATGAGATCCTGCTTTCACACTCTTAAAGGTACAGTCATACTCTACCCAGTAGTATACCGTCAGATGTATGAATTGAATGAACATATTCAATGCATTGGGTTTATCATTAACAGGTTATTTCTCTTTGTCTTTTTCTCGTACTGTACAGATTCAATATGCTGCATGATAGTAACTTCAAGTGCCAGACGTATGAGGAGATGAGGGAGGGGAAGTATGCCGTGATGGCCCCCACCCTCAACTACTTCACCACCCCATGGAAATGGTCCAAGTGTAGCAGAAGGCAACTCACAGAATTCTTAGAGTGAGTTCAGCATCATCTTTATTATTATCATTGTTATCTTCATCATTTTTTTCCTGCTCAAATTCTCCTTTCATATTCTTCCTTCGTCTCTATCACATCCCCCCCCCCTTCCTCCCTCTTTTCTACATATTCGAGCAGGATGCAGCTCACAGGATGCAGCTCACACAACTCTTAGAGTGTGTTCAGCATTCTTTATATTTTTAATGTTATTAATGATATTTGTAAAATATAACATTAAAGTTTAGCAGAAGGCAGGGAGGATAGGGGTGTATATGACAGACATGAGGGGAAGGATATAGAATACAGGAGGCAATTCTTAGGGAATTCTTTGGGTTAAGTTCAGCATTATTTGTATCATTTTCATTGTTATTTTTGTTAATTTCTCCCAAAATATAAGAGCAAGGTATGGTTACCTCCAAGTGCTGATATTAATTTTAAGACATTGACATGCCAGGAGGCATTTTGTATTCTTTAAGCACTCTGTGGATAGAGTGGGATGGTGGGAAGGAGAGGGGGAGAGACGTGGGGGTAATGGGTAGAGCGGAATGAGGAAGGATAGTGGGAGGGTGTGGTAGAGGTGGGGGAGGATATGAAAGAAAAAACGCAAGTTTGGAGAAGCTCTAAGGGTGAACGAGGATGGAGGAAGGGAAGAAAGAGAAACTGGAAAGATAGGGAAGAGGGGAAATAATTCATATGAAAGGGAGTGTTACCATGACAACGTTGAGAAAACAGTATGAATGATGTTTAATCTCTTCTTTACTGATCCTGTGTATATGTGGGCTGGCTTTTCTCCATTGCTGTACGAACAAAAGACGACAGGCTATGAATGAGTTGCAAATTCTTCATAGGCCGCAGTTAAGCCACGCCCTTTTAGTGACAGCAGCTGAATGTCAAGCTTTGACATTCTCACTGGACCAGGGTTCTCAAAGCCAGATCATGTAACCGGGAGCAATGAGTTAACTTTCACATCTATTGAAATGACTTATTTGTAAATTTGCTGTAACGCTAACCAAAGTATGAATTTCTGTAGCCTTGCATTTGATAATTCATACTTCAGTGGTAAAAAATGTCAATGGAATTTTTTCCTCACTCTCACTTCTCATAGGGTATACAATTGCCAAACCTGAACTCAGTTGACATGATCATTGATATAGGAAACCTTTATAAGTTGCCTTTTTTTATGATCTGTAGGCCTGACTCGTGATATTCTCAAGATATTTATAGAACCTTTGTGTGTGTGTGTTTCAGTCTGGTTATTGTTTCATTGGAATTCAGGTAGTTTGGTGGCACATGTGAGATAATATTCTCAGATTCTATAGAGAGTCTTGGAGCAGGGAGATGACAGGATTAAGAGATGGGTTGTGGAGGAATGTCAGTCATCTGAATGACAGGCATTCAGGACCACAGTGGTGCTATCATGTTTCCCCTTCACGTTCATAGTTACTCCAGAGAACTACATTGGTCCTTCAATTCAAGGTCATATATATCTATAACAGTTCCTTCCCTCTTTTAAATTTAAGTATATCAGAAATGAATTGAGGGGGTATATATAAGAGAAGTACAAGGTCAGACCCACATGTTGTATGTTTAATGGGTGATGGAGTCTTGTTAGCTGGAGCTTGCACAGAGACAATGTGGTTAAAAGAATAGATGAAATGCTATTAAAGAAAGGTCTTGATAATAGAAAGAATGCATCTGCCAATCCAAAAGTGCATCCATGATGACTGTTTTTACGACTCGCACTGTGTATGTGCAGAAACGGGGGATCAAATTGTTGCACGTATTAATGTGTCGGGTGAAGACAATGGTTGGGGTCATTGTACCTTTGCTCTTGTATGACAGTCACACTTGTGTAGTGCCAAACCAAAGTGGGACCTAACTTTCCATGATTGAGAACTCTCTCTCTCTCTCGTAGGCTCCCCTCTGCAATATTTGTGTTGTTAACCCTTTATTTGCCAGAGTCATATTTTTGCACAAGTATTACACACAATTTCTATAGAGCATCCTTTCTACCCGCTCATAAAAGGTTAAGGTTAAATTGTCTGCTGATAGGAGCAGAATAAATTATCCCAGATGACTTCATTTCCTTTCTCATGTCCACATTACCTCTGAGTTATGGCTTGATAGATCCACTTGGTAGAATTCCCAGTTTGCGTTTTTCACCTGTCTGAGATCGGAGTGTTGCGATGCACATAGATCTAAAAGACTTGCCATACTAACTAGCCATTCTGTAAAAGTGTAAGCCTTTTGCTTTTATTGTTGAAGCTTTGTGAGCAAAGCATGGAAGATGGCCAAAGAATGTTGTATCTAACCATCTCCTGTACTTTTTGGCAACCCCAGATGCACTTTTCTGTTTCTGTTGTGAATAGATACATAGGTACAGCTAGACAACTTATGAAAGTCGTATTATATCATGTGCATTCAGCCAGGCATTGCTAGTGAGAGTATCACAGGTAGGAAGTCGTCGGATATTGAATCTATTGTCGCTGAAGCCCATATCAAGGGATTGTAATGAAACGATTCCGAACGGGTCTTCGACCTTGGAGCTCGTAGAGCCTTTCTTCTATTTTGATATCGGCCTGGTGACGATGTTGTGTGATATTCAGCACTGTGTTGATAGTTTACGTCCCTGGGGGGTGACTTTGCTCCCCTGAGAACTAAGACTGGGGGGATGAAAAAGGGAAGATGACAATGATCCCTGTAACGAAAGATGCAGGGAGCTCACAATCATGCCTGGATGCAAATCACAGCCAGGGGATTGCCTTGTCAAGCTTTTGTCCCATAAATTGACTCCAAACTACCATCAATGCACCGCCCCAATCACGATCCGCCCATTATGGATGTCTTCACTCTCTCTCTGAAATATAAGACATTGAGCTGGGGATGAGATGACACAATATTGCCCTTTATGGAGTCAAATTGAATTGTTCCAGGGAGAGGGCTTTGCCTTGTGAG
>OZ022576.1:34068337-34153337 GCA_963669155.1 Arbacia lixula
GCAGTGTGAGCTGGTCTTTGGACATGGATCCACACTCTGCACATACATGGTTAGTCACATCAGGGGCTGGGAAGTCTGCAGAAAACCCTGCTGAAAGTTTGTCTCAATTTTATAACTGTTTTTCTCTTTCGAACAATAATTGTTACCAATTATTCTCAGCCAATAATCCAATTGCAAACTCTCTTAAATAAATGATTACCGGTATGTTGATTTTTGCATCTGAAAATAATTCTGAAAACAGAAATGGACTTAAACAAGATCAACCAATGGTTCTTGAAATCATTTTATGTCGAATCCTCTGTTTGCTTCCAATGTGGGCAGAATAGCTATCCGTGTTTGATGATGGATGGTGATTTGAGCAATGGAAAGCATATGTCATTTTCCAATCAGAATGTCATCACGCACAGTGTGAAATGTTCCAGCCAATTGAGCCTGACTTCTTTCTAAGGAAATGTTAGACTGCTGTCATCTAAATTGAATAAACATAGATGAAATGTCATACCTGGGAAATGCACCAACAAGGATCTCATGTAGAACATGGCTTCTTTTAATCAATGTGAGTTCAGTTTAAAGGGAATGTGGAGTAGAATTTAGCTCATAGTCTGGCACAAGTAAGTGATAGTTCATCTCATTGCCTGAAACCAAAAGTTGATTATTTGCTTTATATTCTACATCTGAAACCAACTATCTATACCAAAAATGACAATTTGACGTACAAAAGTAATGTTTATTTCTCAACCTAACCACGAGCCGGTACCATGGTGAACAGGCGTTAAGACGCGCCTTAGGACGCGTTAGTTGTTTGATAGTTCGAGTGTAACGCACTTTCATTTCGCGCGTACTGAAAATATTGATAATGCGTTAGGACTGTGAGGAGTGAAGAGATCAGCGAAATGAAAAAGTACTATCACCTAGAGTGTAACAAACTTTTCTTCTCAGGTGATTAAATGGGCAAAACTATACTTCATCACGTTATCAACTCTTGACCAGTCATATAGCAACATTCTTAGTATGTGGAATATAATAGTGGATATTCTGATGCCACATTCCCACATTTTTTAAAAAGAAGTTCCATTTATCCTGCTGCTTCTATCAACAGCTATCCTCGCATCATCGCCAAATTAAATAATTTGATTTGATTCTTTCTTTAAAAGTTTACACGGTGGTATCTCACACATGTCATGACTATGCTCCAACATCTGTGTAACCTGCTCAGTTGTCTGAAAATTTACGACTACAGTGGTATGATCATCATATTTCATGAGATTTATTGCAAATTTGCCTGGGTCTGAACTCTGTGTGCGGATATCGACATTCATGTTGGTTGTAGACAAAATAAATACTTAGCTGTGAGTGGGTCTGTGTGGTAGTTGTGTGATTAAAGAAAGAATTCAGTGACAGATTCTCCTGGTATTGCTGTGGAAAGTTTGTGGCTGAAGTGCATCATTGTAGATTTTATTTAATGTCTTAATAACCTTAATGTCTTGAGACTGAATAAAGGCATTCATATCAACTTTAATTAAAGTAAACTCAGAAAACTTGTAAACTTTGATGGGCCAAAAGACCTTGGATGAAATACCAAAATACCCTTAGTACAGTATTATTCATGCTGGATAAACACATTTACTGAGCACATATTTATTGCTGTCAGAACATGGCTTATGACAACCACCCTTCTTTTTATTTACAAGAATATTCATGAAACAAAGTGTGTTGAGGTGTAGAGCAAAACTGATGGCAATTAATGTTACACCAAATGTTTGGATTGAAAATCATTTTTGCAACCAGGAGTTTGTCATCTTTCAAAGATAATACAGAAGAAATTGTAATTGTCCTATATAGATTCATTTCAGAGATCTATCGTGCACGTTACTGCAATCAGCACCAGATACAGACTCGTCCCTTAAACCGTGAAGTTTATACAAGTCCCTGTTCCTCGTAAAACGCTCAGCGCTAAAAGTCATGCCTTGCTCCCCAGCCATGCGCCACAGCCCAATTACCGAATGTCAAAACTATCAATTGGCACCGAGCGGAATCTGATGCCCTAACGTTTACATAATATTGAGGGGGTGAGGCAAAGGTTATGAAAAGATTCAGCAAAATGTTGGAAACAGTGTGCTGTCGGCGGCGAGAGTGGGAGAGGAGAAGGCTTGATTAATGGCCGCACATTTCTTCTTTCTCGATGGCTAGACCAGTTCATCCATCAAGTGTCACACCATCCATGTTCTTGCTCGGGGATTAACCCTTTTTGGGCCAGACAAAAAGCTGCTCTATGGGATTTATGTGTATTATCTTGGGTGAATCTTGAATCTTGAATCTCAAATTATTGTGCAAAAATGAATCAGTGACACTTGAGGAGTTAAAAGTGGGTCCACATCAACTTGAAATTGGTAAAATAAACTACAATATTTCTGGTTTGGGATAATACCTCTGCATATGGTTACTTGGGCACACATCAGGCATTGAGTTATCCCCTTCAGTACCGAACAGTAACAGTCCCATGTTAATTGCAGCACAGTTTATCACCTATAAGACTTTGAGGGTACCATCTCCCTGTTCCATTTTTCTCTGATGCTTGCCTGACATATCATTGAGCATCACTATCAGCTATGCAGAACTGCCCTCTAGTGTGGACTTTCAATATTTTGTCTGGAAAATTATCGTACTGAAATTAAAGTACTGAAGATTTGGCAAAAATACTGAATTTATGTAATCAAGCGTAACAATAGGTCTATTTCATTAAATGGGATGTACTGATTTGTTCATCAGAATACTTATCTTTTTAGATATGAAAATACTGAAAATATGCAGAGCCATCTATACACAGTGTTTGGCCAACTCGGTTTCAAAAGGTAGCATCATGGCATATGTTGCTATGTTGGGCAGGCAGATAACAAGAATATACGCCGTGGTGTTACCTGTTGAAACTCAGTTGGCCAAAGTCTGTGTATTGATGGCTCTGAAAGTATGGTTATGATGCTGCCAGCTTTGGCCATCATATATGGCATGTTCAAGTTGTTGTATGATCAATACAGGGAGAAAAAGAGTCTGCCATGAAGATGTGACTTCATGGTGTGATGTGATTTTATGATGTGCCAATGACTCTCCGTGAGGTGTTAGCCAAACAAATCTTGGAAGAACCCCCGCCTGGTGGGTTCAGGTGTGCTGCCATTTCTTTAAGGAGGAAACCCATAACTCATTGGCCAGGTGAACCTCCCTCTGCAGGTTATGTTATGCCTGGAAACTAGTTTTACACCCCCCCCCCCCTCCTAACAAAAAAACACCCATATGTGTGAATAAATAAGGACTTTTAAACATGAAGATATGTGATACATCATTAAACTCCACATGAATCTCTCTACCCCATTGGGCTGTGTCAGTCTGGTAAAAGGCCGGGGTCGTTATAAAACCTTATTTACGAGAGTGTAGTGAATTGATGTTGAAAATCTTGACAATAGAGTGTTTTCACGCACTCAGGATTTGCCGCACGCAGGGATGGAGGTAAATGTTTTCTACATGGAGAAGAACATGAATAGATTACGAAGAAAGGATTGCGATTTTAAAATGTGTTTCCTCGTTGTAAAGCGCCTTAACACGACATGTATTGAGTTAGGAGACCAGCTGGTTTTGACTTTTGATGAGCATGGCTCATTATTTCGATGTTACACTCTGCTTTAGTATTTGTTAACAAATTATAGATGAAATCTTGAAATCATGATTACCTATGTATCACTCTAAAATCATGATTTTACTCATTGTAGTTATCATAGGGAGCATTTTTTTCAACTTTCTTATGACAGAATCAGCACTTTAAATCATTTTTGAAAACACTGATTACAGGCTATAGAGGAGATGATAAATGCACACATTGATGCATAATCTATTTTAGGAGTACGGGGGTAGCACACAGACTCACACACACACACACACACGTACACACACACGTACACAGGGAATCGGACAGCGAGGGAGACTGACTCACTTTGGCCACACTGCCTGTGTGAATGTGGGTCAAGTGGGCAGTGAACTTGCAGACAGGCTGGGAGGAAACCCAGGATGATTTGTTGATAAATAACTTCGCTAGCTATTCAGCCTGTCCAGGGGTGTGAAAGACAAGGGGTTGCATGAAGGCTCGCTTCCTCTTTTAGCGCCCCTGTTTCTCTTTCCTCATTTCCCTTGCTTCGTTGTTGTATATTTTTTGCCTTATTGGTAATGTTTCAGTCTTGAGTGCATTAAGACACGCTATTGTGCCTATGTGTAATGCACGATGCAAAAATGATTAATTATGACATAATCATTACATAATGATTAAATCACTTATTTTTCCTGTTGCCCTCTCATTTCATATCAACCCATTCTCCCTGAATTGATTCAGCCTTTTCAATATCAGGAGCGCTATTTCTCCCCCACCCTCCCTTAGTCTTCACCTCCTTTTTAACCCTTTGTTTACCCCCCCCCCTCCCCATCTCTCCTTTTCTGCCCTTCCCTTCCATTGTATGCACTCTATCCCTCTCTCTTCCCTGGTCCCAATCCCCATCTGTATCCCCCCCCCCCCATTCCCCCGTGCCCCCATCTCGCCATACCCAATTTCTGCTCTGTGCTCCCCATCGTCATTTCCCTTCCCCTTCCCACCCCTCCCTACCGCTCCCCACCCCTCCCCAACCCTCCCCAACCCTCCCCACCCCTCCCCACCCCTCCTCACCCCTCCTCACCCCTCCTCACCCCTCCTCACCCCTCCTCACCCCTCCCCACCCCTCCCCACCCCTCCCCACCCCTCCCCACCCCTCCCCACCCCTTCCTTCCCCTCCCCCCTCCCCTCTCCATGCCACTACCCTCACCCCTGAAGCATTACCCCTTCTGTCTCCTCCTGTTCAATCCTGATGTATAGATACATGTAGATCCATGTGATTTTTATTAAGTTGACAGAGTGGATGAAATCTGTTTCAATCAACAATTCAAAGGACCTTGAGGCATAGGAATTGATATAAGAAAGGATTGAAGTTAAAACCATTCAAAACTTGGTAAGAAGTCAAAGTACCACCCATGGGACAAAGTTAATGGGACTTTTGAGTGATATTTCTGGTTCAGTAATTCTTGGATTAGTAGGGAGAATAGATCATGAAGAATACATAGATTATAGCGCACCATTCTCAGTGCAATAAATGCCAAGGGTCTCAGCACAATTTTGTCCTGACATGCAAAAAAAGAGCCTCAATAAGTAATAGAAGAGCCATTTAAAAACTTTTTTATATAGTATATAAAAAACTTTTTATATAGTATACTACAACACGTGTTTCAGTCAAAGCATTTCATGTCACCCAGACGTGAAAAGTAACCCCCTTATCATGAACCTAAGCATTATTGAAATAAAATCAGCTTTTGAAATGCTTTGATTTATTTTATGTTCCGAGGTAAATTATAAATCATAGTTCCACGTCAGTCTTTCTGTTGCTAACGGAAATAGGCAAACTGGCACGAGTAAGTGCAGATCACTGCCACATATATACTAGTCATGACTTTGTGAAGTGGAATGTGTCAACATTCAAATTCTCATGGCAGTTTGCTGCTTTTGAAGTTCATATTGGGCTCAAATCTGCATTGATGGATGGGGTCATAAAACTCTCAGCACATGGTATTGTTCTCAGGTGACAGCAAAAGACAATGGCTATCATCTTTCTGTATATGCGTGTTTATAGAAGGTGTTGCTTGGATGACAATCAAACATTTGTGTCAGTTTTTTTTTCCAGCTGTGCAGGTGTCAATAGATGGATGACATTGTATTGTTTTAATGGATGATGATAAAGGGTGAAGGAGGAAAAAATGCTACTGGAAAGTGTGTGACCTCTGCTTAAGGGTGTAGACTACTGCAATGTAAAGATGGTTTCATGTGAACAGCCCCCTGATGATGAAATGCTAGGTGTTGGCGCTACACTTGCTTAGTAGACTTGGGCGTAAAGACAGGCTGATGTAAACATGCTCTGCGCATTGCAACGCTCTGTCACAAATATTACGATCCCTCTGCAACCAGCATCAGTGTCATCGTGTGTGACTTGAACCCAAACAGAAGGGTACAGATCGCTTAAAGGGAGCTTGTCAAACATTAAAAATAATGTATACGCAGAGTGTGAAATCGTATAAAACAAACATGTTAAACTGTCATTGAATCATACTGTACTTGTTGTAATGAACCCTTGATATAAAGAAGTTTGTGCAATGTTTGGGCTAATTTATTGCTTGGATTGGTATGGTTTCAATCATTCATGGCTTGTAAGAATACCTACGCAGCTACTTGGGTGGGATAAAGGCGTGATTAGGATTTTGCATTTTGCAGACAAATATGCTAAGATTGGTTAACAGTTAGCGAGTAAATCCCCCAAATATTCCTTTCCTTCGAACGTCTCGGCAGACGACTTGTCATCTCCAGAAAGAAGCTATTGTTCACGGGCGTAGACCAGATGAAACGATAACAAAGTGCCCATCCATCCGTCACTCATATTTCACACATTTATAGTCAAGGTTTGTTGTCTTGCCGTATCCTGTGTGTCAGGAGCACACAAAAAGGTGCCATCACAATCTGGTTACCATGGAAACAGAAAGTCATCTTAATGTCTACTTCCACCATAGTCATCATCACCAGATCAGATGTTTGGTATTTTCTGCCCTTTTTCTCGCCTGAATTTTCCTGTAGCCGCAGGCTTTCGGTCTTCCCTCCAAAGCATTTAAATGGAAGGTTCTGAAGAAAGGTTGTTGATGGTAGAGCTCAGTCATATTTTGACATGGAAGTTGGCTGAACAGAGGTGATATTGTATGTTTCACATGTTGGTATGTGACTGGACACATTGTCTGGATTCTTGTTAAGGCAGGCAATCAGCAGCCAACACCCTTCATTTAACCCTTTGTGTGCCAGACTGTTCTATGGGATTTGTGTGTATAACTAGTGCAAAAATCCATTAAGCGTGCATAAAGAGTTAACCTCATTTTCTTGAGAAAGGGGAATGAGGTGAATAAGTATATGCTAGCATGTGTTCCATGCTTCGTGCAAAGGTTAGGGATAGCAATAGTGCAAATTACACAACCCATGATCATAGCAGAGTTTTTCTGCCATAGGCCCATACTAGTAATTCTTTGATTCCAGAAAAATAGGATGATTCATCTTTCAATAGAACCCATTTTGAAAACAAACAGTATAATAATCTTTGACACTCTAACCGGATGGCTCTAACTTGCTCTGAATGAACGATTGACTGGATTAATAGATCAATGTTAAGTGACTACCAGGCCTAGTAATACAAATACCTGTCTGATGCAGAAAGGTATGTTCTCTACTAAAAGGAAATTCCAATAAGCAATTGACACTTGACAGTAAGTATTTCTTTAGTGATATCACCACATTATCCATATTGATTAGGTTTTCCCTTCTATAGTTAACCCTTAGTGAGCCACGTGCAGTGCTGAGATTTGTGTATTTCCTGTGCAAACTTGCATCAGTGGCACATAATGAGTTACTGAGCTCCATATTTTACCCATTTGAAGGAAGTAGCATGCTCTGAAAAAGCTCATCCAGTCAATCATTGTATAATAATAACAGCAGGAATACATAATTCTCTTAATCTCATAATTCGCCAACCTCCACATTCGGGCGTATTCTGTGCTCATTGACTCATCAAAGTAACAAAAGGCCTTTCATGTACAATAAATCAAACATGTACATGCACGAGTACATTTAGGATTGGTACTGTAAAAACACACACATTCTGGTGAGCAATTCAATAGAAGCAATATTTTATTGGCAAATTAACACTCCCAAGCTACAAAGAAACACAGCATGTGTGGGTGAAAATATATTCAGACCCAGCAGAGGATGGACGCCTCAGGAATTTAAGTGTTTTTCTGAGTTGACGTTACAAAACAGAAAGGAAAACAGAACACATTTATGTGTCTTTTTTGAGGATATGAAGAACATGATTACTTTGTTAACTTTATGAAGGATGTGGAACATAATCTAGGAACTGAAGGGCTAATTAAAACTACTAGAAAGAAAAAGGTAGTGGTGTGTGTTGCTATGTTGGAATGGTTGAAATGTATACAAGATTGTAGGTTTATCATACGCATAATTCAGTAGTGAGAACGAAGGCAAGAGTGTGAGTTAAGGTCAATGGTGTGATGACATCTGAATCGCACCATGTATCTGTATCATCTTTCTGTCTGTCTCTATCTATGTCTCTCTTTTTTCTTTTCCTTTTCTCTCACTCGCTACCCCCTCTCTCTCTCTCTCTCTCTCTCTCTCTCTCTCCCTCCCTCTCTCTCGCTCTTTCTCTCTCTCTCACTCTCTCACTCTCTCACTCTCTCACTCTCTCTCCTTTAACTTCTTTTCTTTCCCTTTCTCCTTCACATCTGGTACCTGCATCTTCTCCTTGTTCTCATTACCTTTCCTCATCCTCCTCCACCATATCATTGTTCTCCATCACCATCTCCCTGCTCTCCTGCTCTCCTGCTCTCCTGCTCCTGATCCTGTTCCTGCTCCTTCTCCCTTTCCTCCTCCTTCTTCACCTCTTCATCCTCCTCCTCCTCCTCCTCCTCCTCCTCCTCCTCCTCCTCCTCCTCCTCCTCCTCCTCCTCCTCCTTCTCCTCCTCCTCCTTCTCCTCCTCCTTCTCCTCCTCCTTCTCCTCCTCCTCCTCCTCCTTCTCCTTCTCCTCCTTCTCCCCCCTTCTCTTCGTCCTCCTCCCCCTCCTCCTCCTCTTCACTCTTCTTTTTCAAATTATCCTCAACTTCACAAAGTACTACACAATGATACAAGAAGTTTTTCTCACTCCCATCCCAGTAAACTTCACATGAATCCAAAGCCCCGTTTGCCCTCGGGCAAGACTGACCCACTTCGTTATTCACCCACCACCAAACCCACCGCCAACCCCACCGCCAAACAGATGTAGGCTACATCCTCCCCCCACATCCCACAAGTTATGAGAAAACAAAATGTGAGTCTTCAGTCTTGTAGACCAAGGCGAACATGCATTACATCAAGGAGGGTGTTTCCAAACTGGACCTGACAGTAATGATGAGAGCACTTGGTCTCCTGTTTACTTTAGACAATGCTGGATGATTTCAGCCTGATTCCCCTCCCCAGCTCTGCCCGTTGATGTGACCTGATTGTGGCAGGTTACATTTCAGCACATTTGTCAGGGATGCCATGAGTAAATAATGTGCCCTGAAAAAATGCAGACACTGCTGATGTGCAGCGTCTGGCAACTCTTTAAGATGGGAGTAAGATCCCCTTAAGAAAGGACTTCATGTGACAGGATCTCATTAAGCATTCTGATTGCGTACTGATGAAACATGAATGAGCTGAGTATTGGTTGTGGTTGTGGAAGGCATGAAGGCCTTCATTCCTTCTCCTTGACAGGGTTTGCTGCTTGTTATTCAGACCACCTGATGAGTGGGATTGTTTAAAGAAAAAACTAAATCCTCCACACCCTTCCTTCCCACAGGTGTTATACATTGATAACCTCTCATATATTCCAAGCAAATCAAGATTTTAAGAATGGTTAGTGTAGGACTGTTTAAAGATTGGTTCTTTTAACTTTGCGATCTTCCTATCAATCATCTTTCCTGTTTAAAAGAATTTGCTGAAATTGTGATTTCCCTCAGTCATCCAACAAAACCAACAATATACTGGTTTATTCTACCACTCCATTGAATATAAGCCCCAAGTGATACTTATTTCCAATCATCTTATCATGAAATATATTTATTCATGTCTTCAAGTTCAGGGCATATTATAGAGCTATGCATTGCAGTGAGATTATTGACCCTGTGCACTGTGTGTTAAAAGGATGAGCACGTCTCACTATGCGCTTGTTTTATGAATCGATCCGTCATCAAAATGGCTTCTGAGAATATATGTGACAGGTCCGCATTCTAGTGTCCTGTTGCGACAGATGAGTGTGTGAATCAAAATGTTTGTGGAGCAGGTTTTTATGTTTTCCTTCCAGGTAAGGAGTCACATACTTGTGTAAAGTTGTGTCACTCACTTTCTTCAAAATTGGCATGGTGTCTCGCATCCTTTTCCTCCTATTATGGAGCAATCCATTTTCATAAACATTTTATTGGTTTAGTTCTTCCTCCCTATGTAGGGTTTCTTTGAATACAGGCACAATTTGGCAATCTTCTGCTACAAAACAACTGCCATGTTTTTCAACATTTATTCATGCATTCCTCATTTCCTTGGCTTTTCTTTAAAATACTTCTTTGTGAATTGAACATGTTGGTAGGCTTCCAAATTCGGAAGTCAAGCATTTCCACCCTATGTTATTTTCATTGTATACTTTCCTGTAAATCGAGTCATGATTCGGTTCACTTATTGGCTCTTGTTGTATTGATTTTTTTTTTGTGTGTACTGAAGTCACATGTATTGCTAATATTTATCATTGTTTATTATTGTCTCGTTTTCAGGGGAATACTCATGTAAACACACCTCAAGGCAGGATTTTCCTACTGCCCTTCTGTAAATCTAGTCAGGATTCAGTTCATTTATTGGGCCTTTCATTTTTTGGGGTCTTTCACTCATGTACACTTCATGGCTAATATATAGCATTGTTTATCATCCTTTTTCCAAAGAATACAGTAGTTAGGTAAACGCACTGTGGTGTACAAACTTTTGGCAGGATCTTCAATTGCATTTCTGTGTGTGATGTGAAAGTATGCCTTTCTATGAATTCAGACATGTGTGGGTTGTATTGTTCGAAGGCTTCAGTCTCATTTCTTTGGACCCCTCAACTCTTAGGCCCGATTTACACCAAGCTTTTAGGCCGGCCTAGGGCCGGCCCGAGGCCCTCCCTGAATTGGGACCATCTCTGGAGGTAGTCTCGGGCCGGCCCGAGGCCAGCCTAAATGCAGTGTAAAAGGAAAGGAGGCTTCGGGCCTCCAATTACGAGGCTGGGAAGGGAGGCCTCAAAGCCGGCCCCGGTATTCGGTGTAAATTCACACAATTGAGGGCCTTGGGCCAGCTTTTTTGGTGTAAATCGTGTTGTGTTTAAAGTTAATACCATGTTCTCATTGTATGAGTTGTGGAAGCAAATGAATTTGAAAATTTTTAACCATTTCCCCCCCCCCCCTTTCTTGTTCCATTCTTCCAGAGGACCTGCAAGAGGTTATGGTGTACGGGGTCATCACAGGGCTCCCAGACAGGGTGTCGGACACAGCACATGCCCTGGGCCGATGGCACACCCTGTGGCAGTCACCATGTAAGTTTCAACCTTATGCAGCGGTCAGCACTGCAGATACACCGAGTGTAAACACCTTTTTTTTTTTAATTAACAAATACTTTAACTCATAAAGATAACACACTTAAACACATTAGAGTACTGATGTGGTGTCATCATGTTGTTATGCAGCTTTCTAGGTCTTAACAACATGAATCAACTGCGAGTTTCACAGGTCCGACATTGTCTAGCCAGCTTTTTTTAGGGCACTCCCAATGAGTGTCCTCCATCTGATCACACCTCTTTGCTCTACCCACATAGTTTACAACCAGTTGTCATGGCAACATACTCCTATGATTCTCTGTATACATATTGAATCATGGAACAATTGGACAGGAAACAATTAATCAACAATAAAGTGAGTGGGACCAGATTGAAGATGAAAATAACAGACATTTTAGCTAAATTTTTTTGTTGACTGTCCCATAAAGCATTGCATCTGACAACAACAAATAGCAAAAAAAAGTTACAACACTATGCACTACCCCATTCCAGCTCCTCCTCTCCCCTCCTCTTTCAGTGAAAGTCTGAAGTCACGCCCCACAATACTCTACATCACCAATGATACTCAGTAAATAAGCTCTCAAGTCATAAAGATAGAGCAACATCCATGGACTCGTTCATGTCACGTCACATCTCGAGGGGAAGGTTCCTGGGTATGCGGACATCAAAAGTACAGCCTTGAAACACAGGGGCATCGTTAGGCCAATTTGTGACATTGTGTTACACAGTAATTGCAAATTTATTGCGAGGGAAATGATTAGTGACTCTCAAGATGAGCCTTGTCTACCACTTGCCCTCTTTGTTGTTTTAAAATGTTCACTTTGATCTACTTACTTGAAGGGTGCATGCATGATCTGTGCGTAAATATTTGACTTTGAGCATTTGGGTTTGATACTGAGGCAGATATTGTCTGAGGCAAATCAGCTGTGACCAGCCCAATGCTCGGGGGAGAACTGGGATTTAACCTTTGGACATGTTTCCATGGGTCTGCGTGTCATCAGATAGCGGCGTGACGAATAGAGTATGTTGGGAAACTTACAGAACAGGAGAACGCTTTTAGTGTAGGCTTGAGCGATGGATCCATCTGCAGTGATCAGATAGGATGGGATGTGGGCGGTGCGGATGGAGGTCCGGACTAATGGTGTGTGTAATGGAAGACATACCAACACAAATGCCACGTGTATCATCAGGAGCATTTGTTTTCGATATATTTCTGGATTTCCTACAAGTATCGATTGTTTAGCCTCTGTCAAGTCTTGAAGTCAATTAGATGTCAATTAGATGTACTTATAAATGAAGGGTTGTGACCACATGTTCCAATGTTCCTATACTTTCAATGCTGTTTCTTGAATGTGAATAACCCATCTGTTATTTATTCATATTATATAATGATACCAGTCAAGAACAACATTGTCAAAATGACATGGTGATAAAATAACAAATAGTTAAAAGTCTGATTCATTAATAATCAGAAATCCACTGTAAGGACCATTCAACTTCAACTTAGTTTTAGATATCGGTCGTACACCTCACAAGCCATCAGATTTCTGGTGATACCTTGTATTCATTGTTCATGAGAAATTCTTTATTTTGTTTGTTAAATGAGTGAAGAATTGAATTGAATTGATTGATTTTCACATTTTTACCAGCATGCATTCATGTATTAATCTCCATCCCTCCTTCATTCTCCCCTTCACCCCCCCCCCCCCCCCACCCCTGCAGTGGTGCTTCCTGGGCGAGTGCCGTGAGCGGGACTACTACGTGGAGGTGGTGGACGGCCAGTGGGGCAAGTGGGAGGAGTACAGCACCTGCTCCCGGACCTGTGGGGGCGGGGTCAAGGAGGCCATGAGGCAGTGCAACAACCCCGCCCCCCAGAACGGAGGGAAGTACTGCATCGGGCGCAGGCTACGCTTCAAGTCTTGCAATATGCAGGTACGGTAGACAACTTCCTTGTGACTCCTAGATTTTCTCATTCCCATAAACTTAATACAGGGACTACCCATTAAGGGTTAACTACAAAGGAGCCTGAGATTAATTGCACACTGAATACAGGAGCTGACTGTAATAATTTGTAATCAGCTCCATGCATTCATACACGCTGATTGCAATCATTGACTGCATTCGATTGCAATCAGCTGAGGAGTTGAGCTCAGGCCCCACTGTATATTGTGATTATTTGTTTTCCATCCTGTATTAAAGGAAAGTTCAAAATATGTTGTGTCAAGCAGTAGGCAATGCTTTTTGTGTTTGAATCACACCAAGAAAAGAGGAGAGAGAAAAAAAGAAGCAATAACCCTTCCCTCCATTCCATATAAAAAGTCAGTAAAGGTCACAACCTTGCTCACATACAACAAAATTTACAATGATATTTCATTTTTCAAACCAACAAGCATATCAAACCCGTCTCTATGGGAAACAGCGGATACTATCATCAATTGAAACAATCAATTGACAATTATTCATTAACATTTTAATAATCATTACAAGTTCTTTTTACAATTTTGTGTTTATATCTCGTACTCTCGTTCCTCTTATGTGATTCCTGCTCGTTTTGTTGTCCACCACTTGTCCCCTAGCCTTGTCCAGAGGGAGTGCTGGACTTCAGGGAGAAGCAGTGCGCTGAGTTCAACGGCAGACAGTACATCAACGGCATACAGCCAGGCACACGCTGGGTGCCCAAATACACCGGAGGTACGTGTATACACCCCTCTTGTTTATATTGTGTGACCGGTCTCCATTACCCCTTCATGTGCCACTTTCTCCTTTTTACTGCAGCAATACACATAAATCCCATAGGGCAGTATGGTGGCTAAAACTGAAAGAGTTAAAGGTTCAGGGCTGTACTGGTAATGACTATGGGCTGGGACTTGATCATCGCAGAGCTGTCCGATGGTCATGATGGGGATCCAGTTGTCATGTAATTTCAATGATTTTATCATTTTGAGATGATTCCTTCGTAATTTCCTGATATCAGACAAGAATGGGACCGTTGGTCTTGGTGCAACGGCACTCCATTGATGAAGGGTTCCGTAGTCCTGATAACTAATCCCCCTTACTGCTAAACCGTGTGAAAAATACAAATAAAAGGGAAAGTCATTTCTTGCCCTCACTGACTTTTTACAAATTTAATCATTATCATCATCAAATCTCTTTGTTAGGTACTTCTGATGGTTGTTCAGAATTGAGAGTTTTCCCTCATGTACCTCTATGCTCCCCACCACATATGATAGAACCTACGTATTGTGTAGTAAAATTGTCATTGGAAATTTCCACATTGTAGTTTGTAGCATCTTTTTGTACATGGCCAACATTTACATCTTTTCTTTTCTTCCTGAAAGAAAGAAATTACTTCCAGTTCAGAAACTGTTTATTTAATATATCCGAAACTTGCTTTCACGTACAAAAGAGGATTGTCATGGATTTAAACGTAATTTTATTGATATTGAGGAAGTGGGGAAGAGATTAGGGGCCAATTACATTTCACAGTTGGGTTATCAAGCATGACTTTCAGACTTAAGTGTTTGGATGAATAGTAGTAATCCCCAAACAAACATATATTGTTGTGTAGTCTCAGATGGCTAGGTTTGACGAGATAGTCAGATGTACAATAGAGCGCTTCTTAGTCATGGCATGCGTGTTCTACCATCACTGGGGTGTCTGGAGTCATTTTATTTTGGTAGAAATCACCAGATCTGTGAATAATCTGGCGAAAATAAACACATAGCCAAAGTGCTATGGTTATAATACATTTAGAGAAGCCGCCACCGGAAATAGGACTTTCCTACCAATGAAGCATATAATGAACTAAGATCATAAACCACTCTAGGCGCTTGACTCAAAGGTAAGGGATAGAGAGGTAATAGATATGAACTGTATTCATGGTAGAACTGGGTCTTGTTGCACAAAATATATCACTGATGGTAACTTTGCTATCAATGGCAACTTCTATGGAAACCTTGCATTTGATTGGCTTTCCAGCAATGTTACCATGGTAGTTATCATTGTTGGCAGAGTTACCGTTAATGGGAAGTTTTATGCAAAGGGGCCCTGCTCTGCTATCATAACAGAGTCTGGATGTTGTTCTGATTGAAACGAGTTCACAACTTTGAGTGGATTTCTTCCTGGGCCCTGTTGCATAAAATTTACCATTAACGGTAACTCTGCCATCAATGGTAACTACCATGGTAACATAGCTGGACAGCCAATCAAATTCAATGCTTCCATAGAAGTTGCCATTGATAGTAAAATTTCTATCAAAGGAAAGTTTTATGCAATGGGGCCCAGGTATCCTGATATCAAGCAAGAATGAGACCCATGGTTATGGCCAAACAGCACTCCATTGATTTCAGGGCCCCTCGTCTTTTCCACTTCTTCCCCGTACCTTGACTATGATTTGGATTTTGGTTTAGTGTGAGTGTGAGACACACATAATGGCCTCTTTAATTCTGATAAGTCAGAGCAGAAGAAGACGCCAGAGTACCGGAGGTAGGGGAAAAAGCTCCACAGCTTCATTATTCAAACGAGCAGCTGGAAAGAATCTTCAGGCATAATAAACGGGATGACTAATCATGTGACTATGCTTAGTTGCATAAAGATGATAACAGTTGACAGCGCAGGATTCAGATCACATTCAATCAGAGGAGGGAGGACACCACTGATGTGAAATGGGCATGTTGCAGTATAAGCCTTTGCTTGCCAGATAAACTGCTAATCTATTGAAAGTGTGTGTATTAATTGTAATAAAAGGCACATGTGGCACATTAAGCTATAGTGACATCCCACAGATGTACACCATTGATATACACACATTCTAAAGAACCAGATTTAGTCTGGCATGGGAGTTGTGGAAAAGGTGCGTGAGAAACGAGGATATTTATCTGAAAGGTTCAGTGACTTGGCAAAACTCAGAATAAGTTGATTTATTGCCAATGTTTTTTGGGGAAAGACACATTATCTTTTGCAGAATAAAAAATTGATCAATTGTTGGCAGTATTAGTGCATCTGTTATGCTACAAACATTGTAACAATGTGAATGAGGTAGGTTTTCTCTGCAAGGGAAATGAAATGAATTATCAAAAATAAATATTATTTGCTGTAGAGAGAGGAATTGAAAATATATAAATACTTATTTCATACACAACATGTAATTGTTACAAAGCTTCCCTGCAAATTACAATCCACCATGCTTGCTCTTTCATGATAATTGTCTACAGACAACAGGAATTGGAAGTGGTACACTCATGATCTCCAACTGGATATAGCTTGTTTCCTTAACTGGCTATGAAGACATTATCAGAGGCAAGGAACGTGATGTTCCGTTGAATGTCGCAGAATCTAAACTGACTTTCGTGAGGGACAGCCTTGACACTGACAAATCTCACACTCATTTTGTTATTATTATCTCTTAACTCATCCCCTCATTGGCTCTCTCTTCTGTAACTAGCAGACTGTTAGTATGTACCACATTACAATCTTCCAGGGCCCTGTTGCATAAACCTTACCATTGATGGTAACTCCTATGGTAACCTTGTATTTGATTGGCTGTCAAGCAATATTACCATGGTAGTTACTATTAATGGTAGAGTTAGCATTAATGGTAAGTTTTATGCAATGGGGCCCAGGTCTTTTTTTTTTAGCTCCAGGTCGGTTTTAGTCAACTTTAGTGTGAAGCTACAGTAACTGCTAAAATCTAAGAAAGGCTCACCATTATAGCATAGAGAGGGCACCTATGATATTACATATTCATTTGTACTGTGTAGTGTTTATCATACTAGGCTTAGCTGGACAGTCAGAGTGTCTACTGGTTTATGAAGGGAATTTTCTGTCGGATTGGATACTTGGGATAATGTCCGATGATTTGACATTCAAATTCTACTCCTTTATTTGTGGGGTTCAGAGGAATGAAAAATATTGTCAGTACAAACACTTTTGTTTTGGCTGAAAATATTGATGGTTGGATGACAATTGAGATTTGTTTCTTTTTGAAAAGATGGCGCTTTTACTGCTTAACGCTGTATTTTTAAGGGCTTGAGTGATTGATTCATTGAGAGTTTATGAAAAGATGTTCATGTGTGATTCACACATCGCCAGGAGGTAGATTCTAAATTTGGACTATGCCACCCTGGACGTGACTGATGATTTGACCAGACCATGGCGTGAAAATCAAGAGACAATTTTCCGACATTAAAGGACTCATCCCTGATCTCTCTTGATTTTGTTATTTTAAGAAATCTGAGCAATGCTGATTCAGGTTTTTGGAGCTGTGGTTATCAAGAAAAGAGTCTTAGGGTCAACCAGCAATTATTCACCCTGCGATAATTGTTGTGCTTTTGATAAGTATTCTGAAAGAACAATTAAATGTAAAATAGATTTCCATTGGTACTTAGCTATGAGATAATATCCATTATGTTGATGATAATTCAGTATCATCTTAATAATAGCCTTACCTTCAGGGTGTTAGACATTTTTCATCCACTCTATCACAAGTATTACTGGGTCACTTACATTAGTGTACTAAAGAATGACACTGGCCTTGATAGCGTTAGTGAGCTGAGGACAGCCATGCTGGATAGACAGGTCTGGAGGTGCTACGTTCATGGGACCTGAGATGGCATAGGCTGAAGCCTGTACATGCCCTTGAATTAGTAGTAGTAGAATTACTGGGTCTAGTAAAGACAAGACTAAGTTTTCCATTTTTCCAATGTGTCTTGCAGGAGAACAAGTTTGCTATTAGTCTTCTGCAGACAGACATGTTTTTTTTTTTTTTAGAATTTTGATTAGAATTGTCCAATAGCCGTAAAGCAAAGTTATCTTAATAGTCTCTATCTCTTTGGACATGTCTTAAAATACTTTAGGCTGTTTTGTATGTATGCCATAAGGTTGGAAACCTGACTTAAAATACAACATGTTCCTTTCACATATTTAGGATGACAGAGCAGTAGTGTTAACATTCATCTCCATAGGAAATACAAGTGAGCAGTTTGGGTTGAAATGATGGAATTTAGGGCAATATGTCTCCCTTCATGTTCTTTAAGTGAAAGATTAATGCAACAGCAATTTTTAGTAGATTATAGTCTTCCAGAAGTTAGGAGGTCTATTGTAGGGAGAGATACATGAATCATTGTGAATCAGAGACTGACAGGAAGAGGGCCTTTGTCTTTGTGAACTGGATGTTTATATCTATATGACCCATAACCATAAAACCATTACCATCATGCCAGACCTGGATTAATAGTTTATGACTATTATTATTGTCTAAATCCTTAGCTTTCAAATGATCTAAAGCATATTAATGCTCTCTGCATTTGCTATTGCTAGATATATGAGACAGTTGTTAAAAAACCTACACAAGTCACTGAAAACCAGTTCTTAGTAGTAATTTCTATTGGCAACTTTATATACGTCATGTTGTTAAAAGCAAGCTGTGGATTAGTCATTACATATCCCCTCTGTCTAAGCCACTCCTACCCAATGTGTCTTTCTATTCTCTCTCTCTCTCTCTCTCCCTCTCTCTCTCTCTCTCTCTCTACCCCCTCTCGGTACTCTGTATTCCTTTTACAGACAACTTTATTTTTTGCAATTAGACAGAAAATTATATATGATGATACAACCATGAAAAGCTCATAAGATTTAGTAACCAATAGTGAGGTGTATTTATGTCCGGTTGAAGTTCAAGAATTATGAACATTTATTCTAATGGCTTTCTGTAATGGAATAATGAAAACATGTATCTTTGATTTACCCTTCTTTTAGTTCAACTGCAGGACCGGTGCAAGCTGTACTGCAGAGTAGCTGGTTCCAGCATTATAATGGCTTTCTGTAATGGAATAATGAAAACATGTATCTTTGATTTACCCTTCTTTTAGTTCAACTGCAGGACCGATGCAAGCTGTACTGCAGAGTAGCTGGTTCCAGCGCGTATTACGAGCTGAAGAGGAAAGTGGTGGATGGAACCAAGTGTGGACCTGACACTGATGATATCTGTGTACATGGGCAGTGTCGGGTAAGACTAATGGCCAAGTCTTGGGGCAGGTTGCTATGGGATAGGTTGCCAGGGGTTGAATATCTGGGGAAAGCACTATTTATGAACACCATTTTTCATAAGGACTGCTATTCATAATTTCTACCTTCCCATATGCTGAGGGAACACTATCCATAATAGAAAATCATGGTTGCTGTTCATAAAGCATGAGAATATGTCCAAACCCTAAATATCTCCCCCCCCCCCCCCCACATGCTATCTTTGGGCTGGGTCAGTGATCTGAAGTGGTATGACTACCCAATTTGATTGCCAATACAGTGAAACCTGTGTTCGCAACCAACTGTATAGAAAAAAAATGTGTCTATAAAGACCTCATATTTGGTTCCCTTGTGCTATTTATTCAAGTAACCTGTACGCAAAAACGACTGTCTTGTCCCCATTGATTGATCTTCCTAGCTTTCACTGTATAATCATCCTCATTTTTCTTGCTCTTTCTTTGATTGCCATGACAGCAAGCCGGATGTGACCACATGCTCAGCTCCAACACCAAGCGGGACGACTGTGGGATATGTGGGGGCAACAACTCCACCTGTCGCAGGGTGAGGGGTTTCTACAACAATGCTTCACATGGTACGTAATCTGACCTGCTTCGGGGCCTCAATGTCTGCTGACTGCCTGAAATTGTAGCGGTGTCGTATTATAGTGGTTATGTAGTAGCATGGCTGAAGATTTCAAAGTCCTAGGGCCAAGCCCACCCATGGCACTTGTATCCTTCAGCTACGTACTTTATCTCCACCCAGGAGATCATAGTTTGCAGGTCCACATGTATGCTGAGAGTGATTCACTTGCTTTGACTTGTTGTAATTTGAATGTTACTACGATTGTGGAAACTGTAACAATTGCTTTTGTTGTGATTTGAATGTTACTTTGCTTGTGGAAACTTTGATTGTGGAAACTGTAAAATTCACTTTGGGTATTATAGCTGTTGCCACAGTGGATACACTCATCCAGAATGACGGTAATAGTGTGTATCATATCGTGCCTTGATATAACATTCGGGTTCTCATGGCTACACTCACTTTGAGGCGGCGCTTGGCTCACATAGTGCAGCTATATTGTAATGTCACCCAGAGATTCATTGTTTTTATAGGAACTAACATTAAATGCTTTCTTATGTTTTTGTCATGTTCTTCGCAGGTTATACAAAAATTGTAACTATACCAGCTGGTGCTACAAAAGTGGACATAAAACAACATTCATATAGTGGGACACCAGATGATGACAATTTTCTTGGTAAGTATCTTGTCTTGGAAATTTGCAATTTTACTATAATAAATTATATTTGATTTAGTATTTTGCATTTTAATTGGGACCTACGGGTGCTACTTTTCATTTCATTGTAATTTGTCTATAGCCTGTCGCATTTGAAGATATGCAAATGTACAACTTAACATTTGTTTGTTCTTTACAATTTTTCACCACACATTTGTAATTTTCATGAGCACTTTGGCTTATGTCACGAATCATGGAAGTTCTTTATATTGAGTAAACCAAGATTTAATCAAATTTAAAGTTTTTATTTTTAGAGATATCTTTGGAAAGAAAACAAAAACACACTAATTTCTTTCTCTCAACATCCCACTAATTTTAGTCGAAATTAAACTTCACAAAACTATATTATGTTTAGGATGGATACACCTGTAAATGTTATAATCACTTTTATAAAACATATTCTTCCACAATTATCCACTTGCACACATAAAGAGTCTGACAAGTTTACAATGCAGACATCTAGGGACATCAAATTTGGAAGCAGTTTATTTATAACATTGCAGATAAGTAAACCAAGAAGATTTGATGAGTTCATACTGTTAAGTTTCCCCCACTGTTTTTTGACTTCCTCCCTCCGTAGCCTTATTTAATGACAAGGACCAGTTCATTCTGAACGGGAACTTCATGGTCAAGGCCTACTCCATTAAGATCCACATCAACAATTCGGTGATTGAGTACAGCGGGTCTGACACCGCTATCGAGTCAATCCGCTGCGAGGATAAACTGCAGAGGGCTATTAGTTTATATGTAAGTATCACAGTCATCATGACTGTCCCCACATCCAAGTCAGGGTTCTCTCAATCAGAATATTTTCTTGTAAGACAAACAATAATGAACTCTTTGTCTGCCATGTGTGCATTTTGTCAACAGTAATGTATGCGAATCCCATAGAACGCCATTTTATATGGCACAGCAAAGGTTGGTAAGAGCAGGAAGGTGTTAGAACTGGAGTCGGCATGAAGAGTAATTTATTCCTACACCAGCTGCGTTCATTGATAGCACAATGAAATATTTGACGCATTTGGTTCTTTGATCGAGGGAGGTCCACCGCCAAATATGCAAGACAAACTTTGGATGCATTTCGAGGAATATATATTCTGTATGCGCAGAAGATTTCAGAACCACTTCATGGACTGAAGTGCATGTGCAATTGTAGAACATCGTAAAATGATACAATTCTGCGAATTTCAGATTATTTTGTTGCTTTGTTTCTTTGATAAATTGAGAATATTGTCAAAAACATGTCAGAGAAATGTCTCCATATCGCACATTGGGCAATCATATTTCCTTACAAATATCTTGTAAATCGTTTATTGAGTATTTCACCTTCCATGGAAACAACCTCGATTTCATGTTCGAGATGTACGAAAAAGTTATGGACCAAATTCTTTCTACAATTTTATCAAAATTTCCCTTCGCTCACCCCCAATCTAATTTCCAGTGTGTGTAATAAGATCAGCTATGAACTCCCAGCGAAGGCTGAACAGTTAACATATTTCTCAAACCAGTTTTTCTTTTGTTATTCAGAGAAAGGCACTGCCTGATCAAAAATGCAGCGTATTGTTTGAAACACCTGAATGTCTTGAATTTTTTGAGGCGGTGGTCATCGTTGATCAAAGGAAGTCTTGGAGTTCAGTCCATCCATGATAGGTCCATAGTAAGAGAGGCTTCTGATCTGAATATCAGTCTCTCTGACTAAGCTATTACTACAACTAAGACTATTATTTTTTTTTAGAAAAGCTTTGCATTGCCATTATTTTAGTTTAGATCTTTCATATTCAATATTTATTACATAGAAAATGTAATAATATGATATGCAAGTGTAAATGTAACAAGACAATTCAATAAAAATCCAAAGGCTTGAGGAAAAGAAACAGGTAGATATGTATTTGTCGAAAAGACTATGGTTTTATTGCTCAGTGGGTTAATCATTCTTTCTTTATCTCCACTCTCTCCTTTTATTTCATTTGCTCTTTATTACTTATTTCTTCTTTCTCTCTTGTCTCTGTCTTCTCTGTCTCCTTTCTTCTGTGTTTCCCCTCTTTCTCCGTCTCCCCTCCTTATCTCTCTCTCCTTTTCTCTTTCCCTCTCCCCTCCTTCTCCTCTTTTTTTTTTACCATCTAGATCTTATCTGTTGGGGACTTATACCCGCCAAATGTGACATATTCCTATAATGTTCCTCTTGAGAGTTACCCTGTTTATGTGTGGGATCGGTCTGGTCCATGGAGTGAGTGCGACCGAGACTGTGATGGTAAGTTTCGTGCTCAAGAATGATTCAAATTGAATGAATTACATATATCTGTTGTTTTGCTTTTATTCTATTTCAAATGTGTTCAAAGTTAGTGGGAATAGAGAATTTAAAAAAGTTTAAAGTAAAGGGGACTACTTTGGAAGCCTCGCACCATGAAAAAAAACAAGCCATTTTTACTTATTACAAGAGACATTACTATGAACAAATGGTTGAAAATTTACCAACAGATGATGCTAGATTGTGAAAGAGTTAAAAGTTCATCAGCTATCTTTGATAACTTTATAGCCATAAATCTGTCAAGACAGACATGAACAGTCCACGATTTTCACACACACGCTGTCATGTACACCTCTGGGCACTATCAAGCAATTCTGTGAGAAGTCAAATTTCCTTTCTATTACTGTGCTTAAATATGTAATATCACTGTCCCCTCCTTTCTTTCATTCACAAATACCAACCATCACAAACCTTAAGATCCTCCACATCCGGTCTTTTGCAAGTTCCGGTTTCAAAGAGATCGTGGGGAGAACGGGCCTTTGCTCATGCAGGGCCAATCCTGTGGAATTCTCTTCCACAGAGTTTGAAAACCCTGACGTCAGTGACCACCTTCAAGGGCAACCTAAAGACATACCTGTATAATGGTGCTTTTTGACATACAAGTTCATACCTGTATTGTATTTTGTTTCTCTCTCTTTAATATGCTCTGAAGCGCCTTGAGCATCTAGTTAACATCTAGTTAAATTCTATTATTATTATTATTATTATTATTATTATTATTTCAATTTATATGTTTGCTGTCTCTCCCAACAGGTCTGAAGCAGAGAGAGGTGCGCTGCGTGGATGCCAATGCCAACAGACAGGTGAACGATGCCATGTGCTCCGGTCATCGGCCAGAGCCCATCAAAGAGGAATGCAATACGAGATGCGTAGGCAGGTCAGAATCTCTCTTCACTAACTCTGCCTCTTTTATGATGATCTGTGTGGACGGAATGCTTTCATTGATTGTTGTATTGATTAGCTACTTATTTGATGGTTAAGATTGGCACTTCACAACTACTAGGGAGACAGCCAATGAGCTCAAATGTTGCTGTAGTTCCAGTGGTATTTACCATCACTTAAAGTTATATCATCATGACATTATATTTCATTATTCAAAGATCAATATCTTGACATAAGATGTGAATGGTATAAGCATAATTTATTGTATTTCTTTTTAAGTATTATTATTCATTACATATATATTGATATCTTAATACAAGATATATATGGTATAAGCTTTGATTTATTGTACTTCCTGCAAAATGTTAATGGTATAGTAGAGTTATTTATTTGTTATTTCATTGTACATTTATGTAATTTTTAGGACTTCTCTGTATTTGACACTGTTTATTCATATTTAAATAGAATACCCAAGCTAAGTTTTCATGATGTAAATCATGTCTGTATAAAGTTAGATTTGAATATTCAATATGTCCAATCATCTCTGTTTGTCTGTGTCCTGTCTCAGCTGGTACATCCTAGCCGAGTCAGAGTGCTCTTCGCCCTGTGGTGCGGGCTACATCTCAAGGACCATCTCCTGCATGAAGACTCCCAAGAAGCGCCGAGGCACGCACACCAGAGTCCCCGATGAGTACTGCGACGGGTCCCAGCGGCCCGCAGATAACATCGCCTGCCAGGGGCCCTGTATTAACTACAGATGGGAGTACTCGGCTTGGTCACATGTGAGTCGGCTATGCTAGGTTGAAACTGGAGGCTTTGTACGTTAAATGTTAAAGGGTATATACTGTATTGGGAAGACAAAAAAGCCTTCAAATGGTGATCATGAGCAATCTTCTTGCAAATGGTCTTAAATTCATGTATTTTCCATTTTAGAAACTTGCTGGAAGTTTTTTGCCCTCAAATGATCCACATGTTGAGTAATTAGTGATTAAATCACAAATCCTGAAATTGTTCGGCCCAAACATTTTGAGGATTTGTAATTTGATCACTAATAACTGAAAATGTGGATCATTTGAGGGCAAACAACTTTCAGCAAGTTTCTAAAATGGACAATGCATGTATTTAAGACCATTGGCAATAAGATTGCTCATGATGACCTTTTGAAGGCTTTTTTGTCTTCCCAATACAGTATATACCCTTTAACATTTGTTCACAACTCTGCTTTTCCTTGTCCTTCCTTATCTCTCTTCTCCTTGTTCTTTTGCTTGTGTTCCTCTTTTTTCACCTCCAAATTCTCCTTCTTCCCATCTTCCTCCTCTCTTCTTCCTCCTTTGCTTCCTCTCCTTTCTCTTCCTCCTCTTCCTCCTGTTCCTCCTGTTCCTCCTCTTCCACCTCTTCCTCCTCTTCCTCCTCTCCCTCCTCTTCCTCCTCTCCCTCTTCTCCCTCCTCTCCCTCCTTTTCCTCTTCCTCTTCCTCCTCTTCCTCTTCCTTCTCTTCCTTCTCTTTTCCTCTTTCCTCTTCCTCCTCTTCCTCCTCTCCCTCCTCTCCCTCCTCTCCCTCCTCTCCCTCTTCCTCTTCCTCCTCTTCCTCTTCCTTCTCTTCCTTCTCTTCCTTCTCTTCCTTCTCTTCCTCCTCTTCCTCCTCTTCCTCCTCTTCCTCCTCTTCCTCCTCTTCCTCCTCTTCCTCCTCTTCCTCCTCTTCCTCCTCTTCCTCCTCTTCCTCCTCTTCCTCCTCTCCCTCTTCCTCTTCCTTCTCTTCCTTCTCTTCCTCCTCTTCCTCCTCTTCCTCACCTTCAACCTCTTCTTTCTCTACTTCCTCTTCCTTCCTCTTCCTTTTTCCTCTTTCTCCTTTTCTCTCTCTCTCCCTCCTCCTCTTCCTCCTGTTCCTCCTTTCCTATAGTCACCTTCTCCTACCCCTCCTAGCCCTCTTCTTACAGGTGGTATTAAAACACATATCTTTATTTATTATTTCACAGTGTTCCAGTTCCTGCAATGGGGGCACCAGGTCGAGGGGTGCATCGTGCCGAGATGGGCGTGGCTATCTAATCAACGATGTCATGTGTGACCCCTCCATCCTTCACACTGTGGAGCCCTGCAACAGCCAATCTTGCCCAGTCTGGTCCAGCTCGGAATGGAGCTCTGTAAGTTGCACCAGAGGACCACCGTGGCGATATGCTACAAAAATATCAGGGCCATTTTGCATGTAGCATTTCATTTGATCACACCTTCCATAGAGACAGTCAATGAGCTCTGTGTTACCATGGTAGATACAATCATTTATAAACGACAACAAGTGAATATTTAACATAGTTTTAGAATAGTTCCATCATTTGCAGGACACTGCAAGCTTGATAAGATTGAACAAAATGGCAGGTTGATTCTGACTGGTAGTCACTTAGATTCATTAGTGCATCATCATTGTTTATCATTCGAGCTGTTAATCCATAATTGAAACTGGATCAGAGATGAACGAGCATCTTGCACTGATAGAAGTACAATCACATTTTTCGCACTTTGGAAATCATATCCTCCTATCGGGGAAAATTCCCTCTTTAGGACCCAGAGCTGTTTCACGCAAATCCAAATCTATCTTCCATTCGTCTTAAGATGGTATAGGTGAGGGCTACCATAGGAGGGCAAATATCTTCAAAAACAGTATCCAATGCCATTTCACATCAAAACCATACTATCCTCTATGAGCGTTACTCTCCTCTTGACATCTCTCCCCATGCGCACTCCGGTGTTCAGCGACAAGTCGTCTTGGTGAAGAGCACAATGTATTTTCTTGCTACTCGAAAGGCAAATCTCTTCAATGATACAGTAGTATCCAGGGCCTTTTCACTTGAAAAGTGTCCTTTCCTCAATGAGCCTTACCCTCTTTTGACATCTCTCCCCTTGCGCCCTCTAGTGTTCAGTGACGTGCGGTCTGGGTGAGGAGCACCGCGTGGTATCTTGCTACCAGGAGGGCCAGCAGGTGGACAACAGTCAGTGTACTCTCTTCTCTAAGCCTGACACCACCAGGAGGTGTGAGCTCTCCAACTGCCCCTACTGGGCTACCGGCCACTGGAGCTCTGTGAGTCCTCAGTCCTTTCTCTCTCTCTCTCTCTCTCTCTCTCTCTCTCTCTCTCTCTCTCTCTCTCTCTCTCTCTCTCTCCATATAAGGCTTGTCATGACTAGGCTGGCTTCCAGACTGTTGGACATTTAAAAAAAAAAAAAAAAACAGGGGCCTATTTCACTTTCACTTTTAACGGCGTCTCCATAATCAAGTGTGATCGAGAAACGCGCCTTAAATCACCAATCAACAACAACAACTTACACATATTAAAGCAATCATCGCTAAGTCCCTCACAAACTGAAGTTCATTGTTAGCGATGGATTTGCCTTTTTTTGTGAGTGCCCAATGGACACCTGCAAAAACTTTATCTCGAACCACAACTTTGCGATGACTAAATTACTGAAATAAGTTTCTGCAAATCAATTGCTCGGTAGTGTCCAATTTGTAGTAGCTATGAATAATATATAACAATATTATTTGCAGACTTAGTGGTTTGCAGGCTCCATTTTGCTTCAAAGATGCAGGAGATTTTTTTTTGAGGGGTGAATATTTTTATCATTATCGAGATGGGGTGAATTGCTTGTTCTTAAAAAGCACAGAACTCAGAAAAAAAACATGTTGATTAGAATTCTGTTGACTTGAAAGTGAGTATAATTGGTGGTATGTAAAGATTGGACTTTTCGCCTTGTACATGCAGTGTTCTGTCTCCTGTGGGACTGGGAGCAAACGTCGAGCGGTCCGGTGCAGACAGTACGATGGCCAATCCTTAAACGAATCAGAGTGCAGCGCCGGTTCCAAACCCATCGACACCATGGTCTGCGAGCCAGCCGAGTGTCCCACCACCACTACACAGCCCCCTCCTACCACCACGCCACGCTCCACAACCGCCGCCATGCCAACAGCCCCGCCCATAGTGGTGGCCGAGGTGGATCCGGCTCCTGGTGACGACAGGAGGGATCCTGACGTGTCTCCTGCCAGCAAGGACTGGACCTTCAGGAGCCAGTGGAGAACAGGAGCATGGACTCTGGTGAGTGGAATCTCCATGTGTTTGACCCTCCCTTTCCATTTACCCAATGTGTGCCAGACTAACTGCTGTTTTGTGGCATTCCTGTGTAGTACTTGTGTCATCCAAGGTAAAAGAATGAAAATGGAAAATGCAATTAAGTGATGATTGGAATATAAGAAATTATTTTGGAGTTACATAATTAGTTATACAGATCTGACAATTGATGGATTGAATCTCATGATAATTATAGCTAAATCGACAGAAACCCATAAATCAAACGCCCATGTCGTGGTTTCTACAGCGTGCATTATTTATCCCTGATTTTGATTTTATTGGTACTTTAAAAAAACGATTGCTATTGACAAATTCATGAATTTCAAGATAGTAAGAGGAATAGTGCTTCTTCAGCACAAGCTGTAGTTCATTCCTCTCATAACCTTCTCCCTCCTTACGTAGTGCTCTACAACCTGTGGGCCAGGAATCAGGGAACGCTATGTGAGCTGCAGAAACATTGGGGGTGACATTGACAAAGGACACTGCAATGAATCCGAGCGACCAGCTTCGAGGGAGGTGTGTGAGGTTAAATCTTGCCCGCATTGGCGGACCGGGGATTGGCGAGAGGTAGGTTCTTCAAGATGATGTGCGGTGTTTGTTTCCTTCGCTCACAAAAGCAGATGTATTTTGATTTGTAAACTGGGATTGTGTGATCACTTTTATGAAACTACTTCATATTTGACCCCTTCTAGTATTGATGTGTCTTTGAAGTATTGCATTTAGACCAAATGACTGAACAAGATAATATCTCTTTGATGTGCTTGGAAAAAACACAAAATGAACCTATGTTTTCATTATTACAATTGTGATGACATCATTTTTATCCACATTTCACCGAGTGTGTTGGACATGAAGTAGAGCCATGCAGTCCTAAGCTTTTCTGGTTTCTTCTTTAAACTTGAAGAGCGCCATCTCTTGGTCACAGATAGAGTCAAGCTATTCTGAGATGCCAGTGACTATGAGTTCTTCTTGAGAGCCCTACTATCTAATTTGCTCCTGAATAGGACAATGTTAACATCCTTAGATTGTAAGTTATTTGGAAGGAAAACACAGTTTAGCTCTCAGTAATTGCTATTTCTACACAACGAAACAAAATATGAAACACTGTTCTTACTACCAGTAGTAAAGCACACACTAAACAATACACAGTCACAGATCATTATTTACTGTTTTGTGTAAAGATATAGACCACTTGACTATAAAGAACTCTCAACTTGAATCCCTTCAATTTGTATGTAATTGTTACTGTTTATAAAGACCACCACTTCGTAAAGGCCACTTTTCCTTTTTCCCTTCTGGCTCTCTTCACAGACAGATTTGATTATAGCTTGTATCAACTTTGATAGATGAATGTGTCATACATCATATGAAAGCCTTTAATAATATAAAGAGTGATCAGTTGCAATGAACAGATGATTGATGTCTCATTGTGGCTTCATGTGTCCTTTCAATATAGTGCCCGGTGACGTGTGGGGAGGGTGTAACCACACGCTACGTGGCCTGTCTCTATAGCGACGACACCATCGTCTCCAATAGGGAGTGTGACCCAAACTTCCGTCCCAGCGGGGAGCACCCATGCTTTGTGCAGGACTGCCCCTCGGACACCCCCCAGGTGCCCCAAGGGCCACGGGGCCGCAACAGGCAAGACCAACAGGACAACCGCCAGGACAACCGAGTCAGCACGGGCTACTGGAGGACAGGACGGTGGAGTCCAGTGAGTTTCAGCTTCTTCATGGCATTTACTATAATTCCTATTGGGGGAACACTTGGATTAAATTAAAAACTACAATTTCAGGGAGCCATGCATATTTCTTTTTACCTGGTTATTAATAAACAACAGACATAAAGAGTATTTCAGTGGTTGGTATTCCGAAATTCCTCTTAAGTTTCTCCTAAGTTTTCTTCCAACTCTACAACTGAGGGGGTGTCAGGAAAGACAACATGCTAATATGGATCAATGTCAATAAATTTAAAAGAAAACTTAAGGATGTTATTAGAGGTTTTGGAATATAATTTAGGAGAAAACTTAGACTTAGGACAAAATCTCACTGAGGTCAACATGTTGATATCCTTCCCTAGAGAGAGAAGGAGAGTCCATTCTAAATCACAAAAATGTTCAGACACAAATTCTCATCTTAATCTCATTATTGAAATATTGAATTACAAGTAAACAGACAGAACCAAACTAACTCCCACCTACCCATGACCTCATTACCCACAGTGCAGCGTCTCATGCGGAGAGGGCACCAGGCAGCGGAGAGTGGAGTGCCAGGACCAGGGCTCGATATCAACGTCATGTGACGCGGGCTCCAGGCCACACGACTGGGAGAGGTGTGATGCGGCTCCTTGTCCGTCCTGGGACTACGGCGAATGGGGCCATGTAAGTCTACAAGTCAACTTTAACTTCTGTCAGCTCTTGCGGCTCAATGCTATTGAATCTACTCTGTTCCCGCATGGTTAGCTTGATCTCAGTAAACAAATCAATCAATCTATCATTATGTATTATTTCAATTTGTTTTGCTTGTTTATGTATTCTACTGACTCACTAAAAAATGGCATTGTTGTAGATAGTAAGTGTTTCAACCATGAGAAAATAAAAGAAGCAGACGCAAGCATCCTATCATATCAGCTTAAATCTCCACAACATGTAATTCTCTTCAGTATGGAAAAGGGAAAGCAGATCATCTCATAGTCCCTTTCCAGAGATCGCAAGTCTAAACGAGTCTTTATATCTTTCCACCTCCGCCAGTGCACAGCATCGTGTGGAGGGGGCACCAGGTCGCGGGTGGTCAAGTGCCGGCGGCGGACCGGCGAGACGATAGGTGACCACTGGTGCGTCCTGAGCGAGAAGCCAGACGTGACCGTGGGCTGCAACACTGACCGCTGCCCAAGGGACACTGCCTGGCACAAGTCTGCCTACTCACCGGTAAACAAATATTACCATCACTAGAGATTCAATGCCGCGGTCTGATGATGAATGTTTTTGCCACAACTCTGTGTTGCCCCTGTGCTGTGAGAATCAGTGACACAGTTTGATGATGAATGTTTTTGTGCCCCAACTTTGTTGCTCTGTGCTGTGTATTTTCAGTGTTGTCTTGTGACTATTTATTGACTGAATTGAAAGAAAATTGGACGGGAGATTGTGAAGATAAGAGAGTAGATGGAGGTGAGAAAGATGGACAGAGGATGAATAGAACGAGATGGAAAGAAAGAAAGAGGAAATGTTGAAATGTAGAAAGAAAGAACAGAATTCAGAAGGAGAGCAAGACAGGAAACAGATATAGAGGTGGTGTTCAAGTCGAGTGGGTGTCACTTCATTTCAATTGCAAATCAAACTTGTTTGATTGAACATGTTTGTTATGAATGTGAAGTGTGTTTTGTGCTTCAATTTGATTATAGTTTTCATTGCTCCTCTCATGTCATATCTTGTTTCATGGAGTAGAATCACCTAAAGTGTTGCCCCCATTTATGCATGGAGAGAAAAATCACTGAAAGGAAAGAGAGGGACTACCAGCAAATGTATTACAAGACATTTATGTATAACTTCTCAGAAGAAAGTAGACCTGTGTGTATGTGTGTGAAGAAAGAGAAGTTGTTGAAGAGACTGAGCTAAGAGAATATTGCATCTCATCAGTGTAGCAATCGCAAATTGGCTGTGTGGAGTTCATACCAGACAATGAAGTCCAACGCTATGGTGCTTAAATCCTACATAACCAAGCCTTGAAAGCCCCAGTGGCTTACTGGATACCCACATGCCAGTGGTAATGAGAGAGTTAAGGAATGGGTCAGGATCAAGCAAGATGCATATGCGGTACAGACACACTGCATTTTTATGTCTTCTGTATATATTGTCTGATTAGTCTGATGGACCAGCACAAAGTGAATGTAAATTATCATTTTCTTTCAATATAGTTTTACTGTAGCATATCCATTTTTCCAAAGTCAAAGTTATTTTACACATTTCTGGATCCTAGCTTGCACTTTTTATCAAAATCACCTCTGTGTGTAAGTTATGGTCAGAATAGGTGCACAATGTCAGTCTTGCCAGCGTATGAATTTGTTGTTATGTGTACTGATTGTTTTGTACCTATCTTCTGCTACAGCTGGAGCTTGGTTGTCTGTATGTCTGTCTGTCAGTCTGTCTGTCTGTGTGCAGTAAACTAGTGTTTGTATGTCAGGAAAACAGGAATGATATACCTCACTTTGTACAACATATACCTGGAACCATTCAGCCACCTCAAAACACTGGAAGATTCCCATCATAAAATGAACTGTCGGTTGTGGAGATTGATACTGGGGTTAAAAAAAAATATATTTAATCAATTTCTATGAGATTACAGAGAAGGAGCCTAAATCATGTTCTAGCATGTGTGCATACATTTTATATATAGTGCTGTATGTCTCTTGGCTTGGGCATGGAATGTTTCAGATTATTTGAATGTATTTTGTGTCCGTAGCCTGAGATTTTAACGGAATTGGGGGCATTTGAATTTTTATACTGTAGTTATGCAGTTGTTTATCAAATTACTGCTTGAACAGACCTCAATAGCTGAACTTTTGATGCAGTGTGTGTGTGCGTGTGTGTAAATGTAACCATGTTGCTTATCTGTGTCGGTGTGTGTTTAATAGCTGAGGTCATATCTGCCTCATCCTTGCGACGCTCCAGTAAAGATGCTTTATGACTGCCTTGCGAGACATATGCTGCATGGAATGTTCATGTCCTGTATGACACTCCTATGTGCTTCAGTCTACCTCTTGTCTTACATAACAAGCATGCTACCCAGGACAGCAGTATTCTTGTTGTGTGATTTGTGTCAAAACGTTGAGAGGGATGAGGAAACACAAAGCTGTTTTGTATTCATGAACACAAATGAATGGCACTAATACTCTTCTATATTGTATTACATTGAGTAACCATATTGTGAAGTACTGGTTAGTATTTCAGGTCTCATGATCTTTATCATGAGCTTGGTATGGATAATATTTTGCCTTGTTTTTCTTTATTTATAGGACTGATTTTAAAATATGATTTACCATATTGAACACTGTACATCACCCTTGTAAATTTGGATTTGCAGCGATGACCCTAAATTGTATGCTCTTTTGTTAGGCATGGTGAGATAAAACATGTTTAATGTGTAACATAATTATTATAACTGTGATTATATGGGTGAGAATGTCTTGTTACCCCTGTATTCTATATTTTATGAAACTTAAGTTGTGTAGTTGCGATATTACTCATTGTATGACTAATTGTAGGTGAGGAAACTTTCATTTACTCAATCAGACAACTCATGTATTCTTGAATGTCATTGTGAATGTGTAACAAACTTATCAAGCTCTGAGAGTTGCACTGTGCAATCCAAATCTTGCCATTTTAAGTATAAGTATAAAGTATTCGGATGATACAGTATTAGCCCGTATTAAGGAATGCATTATTTTGCACCAATTTTTATTGTTTTGTTTAAAATCTCTACAAAATATATTTCTTTTTTTTTGCATTATCTCTAAAAAGATATGCCAAGGTGTTGCTCATAATTACACTTTTTCATCAATTATTTTTTATCGTTTCACTATTAAGTGCATTTGATTTGATATGCATACTCCTCTTTAAGTAAGATCTTATCAGTATTAGTCCTGAAACATTGATGTTTCAGTGATGGATCATTTTTCTTTCAGCAGTATTATTTGTTTCATAATTTATAAAGAGTCCACAACATCTTGTAATGTAAGACACTTATTTCAAAAGCTCTTCAAATCTTTAGAACAAATTACATTTCTCTTTTGATATCAAGACCATATCAGTCCATCCTCAAGAAATACACCATTTGTTTTGTATCTTAAATCTCCAAGTTTAACTTATGAGTATGGAGGTAACCACATGCATTGGCAGATCGAACTCCTCAAATAAACATGCCTATTTAAGGGCGATATAAGTATTTAATCATTTTTTTTTTACTCATTCTGAATTGTACTGTAGGATTCAAACTCTAATAAGGGGTCAAGTATGTCACATTCGGGAATTTCCCCAAAAGCTGTGACTAAACGGAATCGATACACAGTGTTTGCAACAACTGCTTATTATCAATTTGAATAACAAACCAACCATTTCAGAGTTTTATCTCAGAAAGCAGATAGATAAGTTTTCAGAACATCAAAATAAGATTCGTGCAAATACACTGAAATGGACAGCCATTAAAAATATGAAATTGTGATTAAAACAATAGGTTCCATTCATCCTGACCTGCCATTTTCTCCCCGTCCCAGTCAACTTGATGCGTAGGAGAACCCTGTATTACTTTAAACTGGGTCAGATCGCCATGGTCATTGGTTGTCTCCTTTTCAGTGGGTCAGGGAAAGGGCTGAGAGGGTCAGATGGGTCTCTGAAATGGTCAAGCCTGGCCTGAACTAGATCACAAATGTATCTCTTATATTCTCCCATCTCTTTCTCCACTAACCCATTGCATATGGGGAGCAACTGACCCTGTACATTATATCCATTGACCTTTCAATATGGAATTCCTATACGGTCCATTTAAAGTATGTTTTATTAGATTTTATATTGACTTCTGTAGGTTTTCTTTGCATCAAGTTCAAATGTAATTGTTCAACATATATCAGTCTGAATATGTTACATTTTTATTCTCAAAATGGTCAATTAAATTTCTTTACTGATGAAATGAGGTCTATAATTATGACATATACTTGGAACATACAGATATACATCCAAATGTGTTTTTAGAAACCATCTCTCAACTCTACTTTATCTGTTACAAATTAACTCCTTGTGTGCCAGACTTTGTACTGCCCTATGGTAATGGTGTGTATTATCAGTGCCAAAAATACCTCAGTGGTGCGAAAGAGTGAAGTAGTTGGTCAAATATGGGTCCAAGGGAAGAGAGGGTACAGTGGTGTTGATAGTCAAGTGTGTGTGTAATATATAGCTGTGTATTTTTGTGAAACTTAAGATGGAAACCTATAAAGATATACACACAGTGTTTCGTTAATTCACCGATTACATTATTAAGGAATCGAGGTACCCTTGTCTTATACACTCATACATATGAGAATCAAAAGCGTTTATCAACGTGCGTAAAGATTGCTATAGCAATGCCGTGTGGGGATGCAGGTAGATGCTCTTAAAGGTGAAAAGTCAGTGATTGAAAGGAGACACTTGTCTCTTTCTGAAGCCCTGACATAGATAGAAAGAGGCGTCAGGGCGAAGCAAGGAGATACCTGTCCCACGACGACGTTTGATGACATCACAAAACATCACAGCGTCAGACGTCAATGACTTCTCTGATTTGGTCACACGAGACAGGCTACACCTTATCCCTGGGAGGTTTATAAAGCAACCCCTTGTTTGCTCACAGCAAATGGAAAACATGGAACAGTTTGCTACTTTCAAGACTTAATTTCCACTTTGAAAGGGCCTTTTTGTGTTTTGTAATGAGTCATACCTATTTGCAGTGACTTTTTTTTTATATTTGTGAATTTTTATTTTTAGATAAATTCATTCTTCTGTAGTAGAGATCACAAGGGTTTCTATTCATACTTTTATACCAGTAAACATGAGTGCATTGCCAATGTGCTAGGACTATATGTGATGTGTTCAAGAACTGAATGTTGTTTTGATAACTTGAGCTGCAACTTTTGTGATGAAAATGACAACAAACCTATTGTGTATAGATGTAAATATACATAGATTCATTTTGACAGTGATTATTTATTGATGATACATGTGAGACATAATTTCATTTTTGAATGGCTTGTAAGACATTGGCTGTATTTATAAAGCACTTTCTGTAACATACATGATATATATCAGTGGTATTCAGTCATTAGATGAGATTTAGATGCAATTTTTGTAGTCAGCATCTTCGACCATGCAATTTGTGCTGTTTTTCTGTACAGAGTTTTCGAGCTATTATCATGTATTTCTGTGCTTACATTATTGTTCCTGATGTAGGTCATATGATTTGATTACAACAAAATCCATGTAATTATTGTGAATAGATAGAACTATCTTGCCTGTGAAGTAGTATGACTTAGAGATTCCCAACTGTGATGAATGATAATGCTACAGCGCATGTCTGACTAAGTTTAGGACGCTCTGTCTTGAGGTATATTAGAGTAAGAATGAAGTTGAAAGGGAAAGAGAGAGAGGGAGCTAGGGAGACAAATTCATGTATAGATATGCTCTATGCTGGTAATTAAATTTAGGATTTGTTGTAATGTAAGGTAGGGTTAGAATGATGTTTAAAGGGAAAGAGAGAAAGGGAGAGACGGAGGGAGACAAATTCATGTATAGATTCGCCACCATGCTGGTAACCCAGCAGCGGGCGAGACCCTAAGCCACAAGTTCATGGCTAGGTTGAAGCCAGTCACAGCCCCGGTTGCTGCTGCCTGCTGCTTCTAGTCAAGCCAGCGTTTGTCCGGCCGCCGTCACTGAAGCCGCTACACCAGTGTGTTGTAATGTGACCCCCAATCCCAGGGGGTCGGTCTCAAGAAGGGATGGTGGGGTTTTTTCCCCTCTCCAAGTCTCTCTTCCATCGCCAATTCAGGAATCCCTCTCTCCCACTCTCTCTCTTCCCCCTCTCTCTCTCGATCCCTTCTTTACCTTTCTCATCTCGCTGTGATAACTTGCCAGCCAGCCATGACTCGGCTGTACTGTACATGCAGTTGTAAAGCAGGAGAGAAAGATAGATAGACAGAATGAAAGGAGGAGGGTAAGTCAGAGAGAAGGATCTAGTAGATTGTGAGCCGAGCCTAGCTGACTGGCTAGCAGACGGCATGACGTAAACAGAGTGTGCCGAATCAGAGCGGTCGCCCTGCACAACTCCACCTGTCTAGCCTCAGTCTGCAGGCTGACTGCGGGGAGGGGTTGTGCACAGGCAGCGCAAGCTTTTTTTAAAACTCAAAATGAATGACCTTTGAACTATGCAAATGAATGTATTATCAGTTTACATGCTAATTAATCATTGGTGGACGTGCCGCCCAGGCTCCTCCCACTCTGTGACGTGCGCCGGCCTCTTTAAACCATGTTCCGCAGCCGATTGGTCAAGAGTCTGTCAGGCCCAGCCCAGCTACTTCCCTATTCATGGAATAGTGTGTGTGTTTACTTCATTCATCCCGGATCTCAGTCATTCCATGATGTTCAGCTTCTTCTTTTACTATATAGGAGAGAGAGAGAGATAATGATGAGGGAACATGATTTAATAGTCTGCACGCTAAGTGAGTGCAACACGTTGTTAAGAAGAATTGTGTGCATGGGTGTGATGGATAATTGCTTTTGGAAAAAGTGAATCTTGCCATTTTGGGGATTTCAATGAAGGATTTGGCAGGTGAGTGCTTCTATAAAGTTCATGCCCTGCTGTGGCCTTTATTGAGATTTTATTGTGAAAATCTGGAACTTTGTCCAATTTAGTGAATCTATTGAAGAGGAGACAAACAGGAAATCTTTTATATCACTGTGATGTGATTATGTGCTTCATTTGATAGGACTTTTATCACTGTGGTAGTACATTTCCAGTATCTGTGGAAAGAGAATCCTGTACCACGGGTTATCATCCGAGGAGCGTAGGAATGCAATGAAACACATTCCTTCTAGCTCAGCGAAGGACAGTTTGTTATCCTGTTATGCACCACTCATACACTGTCACACCAGTAATACTGCTAAATTCAGGAGTGAGCAGTTTGTGCAGCATGATAAGGGTTAATTTCAGAACTCCTGGGTACACTACAGCTCAAAGGAATTGGCATAGGGAAAGGGAAAGGGAAGAAACGGAAGGACCCGCAGTTTGGAACCGCAGTATATTTTGTCCAGTTCAGCATGAAACATGAGACCGTGAAGAGGCGTCCGCGAGAGGTGCTTGTCTGCATGGGGTATCTGTTTTGTCTCTGTCTTTCCCCGCTTTTGCTTTTAATCTAGTTAGGAAATTATCAGGATGTCTGTGGCCACTTCTGATTAATTAAGGGGCCTCCATTAACGGTCTGCGAGATCCCGTCTCTTAATCACAAGTGTTGATGTTATCTAACTGTTGGCCTGTTTAAAAAAAGGTTATCTCTTTGATCATCCTTTTTGCTCTTTGCATTAGTCAAATATTGAGATATGTTCCTATTTAGACCTATTTTCACCTCACATATCACTTTTGATATATTCACATTCTATTATATGATGTCTAATACTATTAGCATGGATAGTATATCTCTTGAGCATATCACAAATTCTCTTTCTGTTTTGGGGATACGTGTACATCATGTCCATGTGTGTTATAGCTGCTTTACTGCTCATGGTTCAGTTCATATCTACAACTTGCATATTTATCATACTTATTGTATTCAAAACATGTAGTAGGAACATGGATGTACTCACAACTCTCTTCTTGCCATTGACATGAAGATGTGTAGTAAGCCCATGGGGTTTTCAAGGCCTTGTAATGTAAGGGTTAACCAAAATCATTCTCTTAAAGATGTAGGCTATTGGAATCTTCATTGAAACCTCCACCCAGCCCTACAGTAGGAACAGTTCCCTTCTGTGCAATCAGGTTTGCGATGCTTTCATCAGCCGCAGTGTATGTTTGGAAGTTTATACGAGGCACAGACGTCATAATGTTTGTCTGATTGTATCTGTGTGGCCTTTGCTGACGACAGGGCTCTCCAAAATAAGTAGGTGGTGACGGGAGGGAGAGAGTTATCTCATCTCGAGACTTGGGAGGGTGGCACATTTTTCCTTGGCCATTGACGTGGTCTATATTCTCTTACACCCCCCACCCTCCCCCCAGGTCAGCCTGTTGTGTCTGTTTTTATTTTCCGTTTTCTATCTCTCTCTCCCCCTCCCCTGCCCCCTTATGTCCATCTGTCCCTTTCACTCCTCTCTCTCTTCTTTCCCCTCCCTCTCCTCTTTCTCTCTTTCCCTCTCTTCCTCTCTTTCCCTCTCCCTCCTTCTCTGTCTCTCCCTCTCCTGCTCCTTCTCCCCCCACCCCCTCTTTCCATTTCTGTCTGCCTTTCTCTCTGTTTATTAATATCCTCACTTTGATACTGTATATCATATTTTTGTTTGTGGTATTTCAAATATGTTCAAACTGTCAAGCTGACATTTTTAAACACCATACACCATTTGATATCATGGGCAGAGCATGTAAAGCTGAAAAAAATAACGATCACCAATATTCAAAACAAGTATTTAAAATAAATAATCAAATTATTTGTTTGTAAAATGAAATATTCATGAAGTTAAACAGTAATATGTTATTGGTGCTAGTTATTAGGATTGGTTGATGTAGTACAGCATATACAGCATATTATTGAGATATTATTCCTCATTTTCTTTCCATCCAAAGAATGGCAAGTATGCACTCAGATCTAATACTGACAAGTCTAATTCTCCTATTTTCTCGGTCCATTCATAGTTCTTACTTAGGGGCTATTAGTCTACTGGAGGCAGACCTGCTTTTGTAGAGGTTGGATTGGAAATGCCCTAGATTTACAGAAGCATGAGACCAGATGGGCATGAGGTTATGTGGAGGTTTAAATCTTCTAATCTTGCTAAACTAAAACAAAAATAGTTGTTGGAAGAAAGATGTGGACAGCACAACAATCTAGCCTACATCTGGATTGCACATTCCAAGAACAAGATTCCGATTGTTCTTAACATTTCAAAATCAAGTTTTAAATAATGTGCAGCCTGGACAACATTCTTTTTAAAGATGATTGAATTTTGGACATGATCCAAAAAATGAAACCTTGCCTCCATGACGTGAATTCAACAACAAATTTTGGATGATATATCTACTGACTGTGTGAGCAACATATCTCATCAGTTGATGTTTACACTTTGGATGGCGTCCCATGAATCAAAGCTGATTTTCTTTTAAGGGGAGGAAGAAGCGATGAAATGCTGCCCCTAATCCCAGTCTGTGTCCTCATCACCATCCCCCTGACCACCAGGGAGAGAGGGGTGAGAGCGAGGGGGAGGATGCGGGAGACCAGAGAGGAGGGTGGAAGAGATAGACCATGGGGGAGAGAAGGGTAAGAGGGGGGAGAGAAGGGCGAGAGAGGGGTGAGAGAGGGGTGAGAGATCAGAGAGGATGTGGGACCAGAGAGGAGGGTGGAAGAAATAGACCATGGGGGTGGGGGGGGGGGGGGGGGGGAGAAGGGCGAGAGGAAGGAGAGAGAGGGGGGAGGGGGAGGAGCAAGAGAGGGGCGAGAGATCGGAGAGGATGTGGGACCAGAGAGGAGGGTGGAAGAGATAGACCATGGGGGAGAGAAAGGGGAGAGGGGAGAGAGAAGGGGGGTGTAGGACCAGAGAGGACGGAGGAAGAGATAGACCATGGGGGTGAGAAAGGGGAGAGAGGGGGAGGGGGGGGGGGGTATGTGGGACCAGAGAGGAGGGAGGAAGAGATAGACCATGGGGGAGAGAGGGGGAGAGAGGGGAGAGATATGGGAGGATGTGGGACCAAAGAGGAAGGAGGAAGAGATAGTTGGTTCTCATAGCCATGTCATCACATGGAATGTTGATACCCAATGTCACCAATGGAAACTCTCATATATCAAGACAGCGAGCAGGTTGAGTCTGTCTGCAGGAGTTCCTCTTCATTCAAGAAGATACATTAAATCTCTACATCTATGTTCAAGGAGATTGCAAACATCGACTCCATATGTTCACTTTAAAGGAGATAATGAACATCAAATTTCTACATCCATGTTCAGGGATATTGTGAACATTGACTCCATATGTCTACATATCGCATATGTATGTCCACATTAAAGGAGATCACAGACAAGACTTCCTTTATCCGCATTTAAGGAGATGTTTTGACTTTCAAAATCCCTGTTCAAGGAAATCAGGTACATTGACTGTTCAATTGATCATGTTGTGATAGCTTTTAACACAAACCAGCACTAGGCTCTAAGTCAGTTGTTGACTGGACTGCTCTGTACATAATGAAATTGATTGCAAGGATTAAGTTGAGTAATAAGTTTTTCTTTGCCACTTTATGATGTAAAACATTTCAACTTTTAGGTAGAATATTGTGTTAGCAAGTGATCACAATTAATCTGGTAACAGTTTCAAAGCAATATAAACTGTGCACTTTGATGGAGACACTACACATGTCCTCCTTTAATATTTCCAGCATCTGCCTCTTTTAAATTCAATTACGATCTACATTTCCTTCTGTACTTCTGCACTTTTTCATGAGCATTTATAGCCATGAACTCAGATCATACAGTCCAACTATGCAGTTGAATATCCGAAGTCAGCGTTGGTGAATTATTTTTTTTTCTTTTTCTTTTTCTTTCACATAACACTAACATTTCAGCAATCCTGATGTGAACATCTGCCCTGTATTGGCATTGGAACACTTTAATTCTATAGAGAGATTATAGGGTTTTCTAACCATTTATTTCTTATCCATCTTTCTCCATTTCTTTATAATATATGGCTTGCTGTCTATCTTTGTCCATTCCTACACATCCCATTACTTTCTCTGCCTCTTCGCTTCTGTCCTTTTCCCTCCATTCTGCTGAATCCCTTCGTTCCCCCTTTCCTCTCTCTCTGTCCCTTTCCTCCCCATTTTCCTGCTTCCCAATCCCTTGCTAAAAAGCAAGAAACACTCTGCCCACTCTAGATTATCCAGACTGACATTTTTAGGTGACACAGTTGTTTAACGACCCTCAGTGGGCCGTAAACAGAATGCCTATCATTTCCCTAACCTCTTATTCTCAAATTAGACTATTTTTGTCATAAAAAAGTGCACAGATGAAATAAATTTGATGTCTGCTGATACTGTTGTAGAGGAGCAAGTAGAATTTAGCAAGTGTATATAGTATCACAATCATTATTCAAGTAAATGACTTTTTAAATGAGTTCATTTTAAGTTCTTTATCTGATATAGGGGTGGATGCCCCCTGGCCTCATAATCTTTCATAATGATTAAAACAAATCTCATTCCTTTGTGATTATCTATAAAGTTGAAAAAAATGTTACCCAAATGATATTTGCACTGTTTCTGTAATATAATCTCCTCTTCATTAAACCTGTGACATCGCCTGGGTGGAGCTGCTCATTTTGAGGACATTTAGAAGTTGAAGAGTCAGTTTAACCCTCTTGGTGCCAAGGAAGGAAAGGCCCGTTGTCTCACGACACATATATCATGTTCCCCTGGTACTGAACGGTTTAAATGTCAGTATTCCACAGGACTGCTACATGATGCCCTATATAGGTACTGGGCAACCCTGCATTGATGAAATGTGTACTCTTGTTAAGGATCTTTAAAACCTTGCAAAGAGAACCATTGCGCTCATTATTATTACCATTTTTGTGCTGGATAAAATGCTGCTCTATGGGATTTGGGTAAATTACTCAATAATATAATACAGTAATAATATTACTTTAAAAAAGGCATAAGTGGCAAATAAAGATTTAAAATTATATAGAAGAATCACTTCAAAATCTGTGTTAAACTGCTTGGTACAAATGTTGTGTGGAAGATTGTGGATAAAGCGTGCAATGTTTGCAGTTTGCATGGTGTAAATCAAAGAAGGAGGAGGGGTGGGGGGCTGAAATTTGTTTAAGGGAATCACAGGGGGTATTTAGTTCCCTAGGTTAGAAGGATGCAGGCGGTAATAAGAGTCAGGTTTCTGTGCCAACTGCTATCTTGTCAAAATCAATTTGCGCACGCTGTCTGCTATGCTGACGACTTTCAGGTATTCACCATGACGATGCATGTCTTTTTTAAAGTATTGCCAGCGTTGGAAATGTTGCGATTCACCCTGTATCTGGTCATCATTTCCCTGGCCATAAACCCTGGTGGTAGTGCTTATGAAGTGCCAAGATTTGACTTTTTTGTTTCAAGTTTTAGTCACAATTTTCATGGGAATTTTGAAAGACACAACCCATATAATGAATTTGAAATGCAATGGTCAATAAAAAAAACAATTAACACATCTTTTGGGCTTCCATTTTGGGAGGGAAGTTCTTAAACAGTATTTTCAATATATTGTGGTATTTATTTATCCAATTGTAATATTGTAGGAGATCACTATCTTCCAAATGAAATATATAATGATGGTGGAAGATGTTTCCTTAATATTGTTCAACATTTCAAGTGCAGACATGGTTTCAAAGGGTGTTGTAAAACAGCAATCTTGCTATATACAGCACTATGAAGTACCATAAATAGACTGCATGATCAGGAATGCAAGACAGATAATGAGGATGGGTAGAAGGGTGAAGATGTTGGGTAAGATATGTCTTTCTGGCATGCTGAACTTTTCAAATATTATCTCCCTTCCATATCAATTTCTGCCTTACATTCTTTGTGGCTGTCTGTTATCATGGTACACCTCCACCCCTATCCACTAGCAACACACACACAGACACACACACACAGACACACACAGACACACACAGACACACACACACACACACACACACACACACACACACACACACACAGACACACACAGACACACAGACACAGACACACACACACAGACACACACACACACACGCACGCACATTCACATACACACATACACTTACATAGGCATATACACACACACAAGCTTGAAATTCTTAAGAACATTTTATATTTGAATGCTGTATTTGTGTAAAATTCCTTTGATGCAATATTAGTGTTAGAACTCAATCATTATCAAGGCAATAGCGCAGATAGCAAATTGTGATATGCCATTGAGAAATGTTTGCACTTGTAATACAGACCATTCCCATAATGCATTATGGAGTCTTGCAGAGAAGGAGTTAACACATTTTTGGAGAAAAGAACCTGTGCCTATATATTGCTTTGCGTGCCAGCTCTGTGGTCTTGACAGCCTATTGATGCTTTCGCTTCTTGAGGTGGGTGAGGCCAAGAGAGACAGGGGCCCTGGGAAGAATGAGTGCTGAAAGTTTGGTTTTAAGGGTGCAAGTTTACCGGCCTGACCCCCACCATCGGGGTATCGGAGTTCAAGTAGGCATGCCCAAAGTGGGATCGCCTGGGAAGATAAACAGCTGTCACCGTCTGGCGCACGGAATATCACATCACTATCCCATCATGCACTGCGGTCAGGAAGGCTAGTTTTGTCTTAAGGTCAGAGCAGGTCAGGCGTTTTGTGGGGCGATCTTGTTAGAGATGTGAATTTCATCAGGGTTGATGGGGCTGCTCAGAAAATATTATGATAAACACAATAATACGCTCTCCAGAAGGTGATTTAAAGCCTATTTTTGAACAAGATACTATGTACATGTAGGTTGGGGGCACCTATGGATAGGAGCAAAAAGAGGGGTCTGTGTGTGTGTATGCACATGTGTGCATGTGTGTTTATGTATGTATGTATGTATGTATGTATGTATGTATGTATGTATGTGGTGTTTGTGTTGTGGGGGTGGGGGGGGGGGGGGCGGTGGTGATGTCTCAAGCCATGCAAATTTGTTTTTATGCATTACTTTGGCGATACCATCTCCACCCTGAAAGTCATTCGTATGAGAGATGAGAGTGTAAATTATTTCATAAAATGATCTTCTGTACCGAGAGTAGTTTCTCCTCCCTATCTTTATTTTTAGTAGTAGAAATCATATGGAGGAAAGAGATGTACTTTGAGCACAATTTATGTAATTATCATACAATCTTTAATGGTTGAAAGTATTCTTAATTTGGAAATGTTCTATTGGTAATGCTGATATTAAGAATAAGTTTCTTTCAAGATTTGTCAACTCCTCAGTCCCATAGGCAATTAACTGTGAAGTAATCAACATGTGACCTTGATTGATTTGTACTTAGAGGGTTAAAACTGTTGACACGCACAGCTATTAACATATCAAATATACTGGGATTTTGAGCAACATACATTCTAATTATCATGCAATATCATGTGCAGATCAGTCCTTTCTGTACCATCAAGCGCAGTTTTAAACCGTGGTATATTTTGTCCAATTCAGCATGAAACATGATGCTTTTTAGGCTGAAAAGCATCATGTTTCATGCTGAACAGGACCAAAATATACCACAGCTTAAAACTGCAGCTCCTTCCCTTTCTTCCCTTTCCCTTTCCCTATGCCAATTCCTTTGAGCTGTAGTGTATGTGTCATGTGGCGTAGCTATGCGCTTCATACGTCCTTGGTGAAACCAAACCTGGTGAAAGCTGTGATGAGTGCGTCGGTGACATATGGTGAGACAGACATCTCTGATCTATCACCCTCTCTGTCACCTGTCCTCCCACTGACATCACAGCTGACATCAGAGGCCACCCTTAATCAGCTCTGAATCACAGGTTGCCATGGTGATGTCATCAGGGTTTGTCTGCTCAGGGCATCTCTATATATCATGTCTCAGATTTTCGTCCTACTTGATGTATATTTAGGTGTGGGTATTTTGTGTGTTGTGTGTTGTGCATAAGATGGATAAGGTGATGTCACAAGAGATTTATAATTGATTGTAAAGGGATTTAAAAATGGTACTTTTGAGTAGTTTTTTGGGTTGAGGGCTCAAACCCCCACAACATCATACCCCCCCCCCCCCTTCAAGTTAATCTTACAAATGGTTCCTGACCCTTCGTACCTTTGAGAGTGATTTAATGATATTCCAGACTGCCTTCTTCGCTTCTAAATATAATTTAAGAAGGATATTGTAAATGAGCAGTTCAGCAGGATTTTCAATAAGTGAAATACCCTCCTCAACAGTGGGTGTGTATTCTATTCATATGGACCAACCAAGTTTGATTCATGGTTCCCCTGTGCCTTAATTGACACCATCCTCCATCTCCACCCCCCCCCCCCCCCCAAAAAAAAGGGGTCTTCAGACAATCTGGCCACACTGCCAGAGTTGTTGGTACACCATTCACTTGATTCATAGCCACTGCACAGTGAGCAAGCAGGTCAGTAAGTAAATGACCTGCAATGGGGACAAGGCTATGGTGCTGCTCTCACCTTATATTGCATGGGGGCCCCCGGGGGCCCCTCATGTCAGGTCTAGCAGGGATTTGTGGTACTAGCCCCCACATCCCTGGGTCTAACCAGCAGAGTCATTGTCAGCCTGGCTTTCGGGCTGTTAGCCATTATTTCAAATCCAAATTACTGCAGGTAGTAGGTATATTCACTCAGGTCTAGAACAGACAAGACTAATTGTTCTCTTCTCATGGGCCTATCTCAGCCAGAGAAGAACGAGAGAATGGATATAGTCTACTGCTTACATACCTGTTCATTGTAGATTTTGCACTAGAAACAATTAACAGCCAAATGTGAATCGATAAAATCCTGTGGAGGGGAAAATAATAATTAAAAAAAATGATTAACAGCCTGGAAACCAGGCTAGTAATTTCAGTTCAACAGGATCAGCCTACTTTAGTCACGTGCCGGTTGTAGATTGTGTTAAGAATCTTGGAGATTGCTGTGCTACATAGGCCTATGTGTACATGAAAAGGCATCCATTGTAGTTCTTCGAGAAGCATGCAAGTATGGCACTATTAAAGCTATACGTAGCTTTTAAGAAATTGGCAAATGGAGGATACTGTTTACTTTATTAGTAAACCTGAGGAATTTAATGTACTTAACATTGGTCTTTGTCCTTGTAATATGCAATACTTATATTCTGGTTGCGTCTAAAGATTTTTTATTTGGGGCAGGGAGGGGGTGGTGAGAATTCAGGGTTAGTTAGGAATTAGGGGTGGGGTTGGGTGAGAGCAGGAGAACCAGGGAGATAGGGCAGGGGAGGGGTGAGATGACTAGAGCCAGGGGGATAGGGCTGGGGCATTAGGCGGCACATCTCTGGCTAGCCTAAACCGTGTTTGCATTAGTGGAATAACGCACATTATTGGCCAATCCTTGTGGAGGAAACGCTGCTTTTGGTCGGGCAAGAAGGAGGAGATCCCGCCGGAGCTTCAAGAATTCTGGCCTAAATCCGCCTGAGATGATAAGATCAGGCTCCCAGTCTGGCGTTCCTTCTCTCATCTCAAGCTCGGATAAGGTGGGTCTTGATTAGACTCGAGTTGGGTAAGAACCCGATCAGACATCTTCAGGAAAATAGCCAGATGCTGCAAAAAAATTGCAGCTGAATCTGCCTTAAGTGTATGAGAGAAAATATCCCCTGATTGGTGTTGGTACGTAGCGCACTTCACTTCCAAAGCACGTTTGTCCAAGAATGGAGAACTCTGGGAAATCTGCTTTCATGCTGAATAAGATAAGCCACAAGTAGCATGCTGCTTAGCCGATTATTGAGCTCTTTTGCAAAAAAACGCAATATTTTGCATGAAGATTCCCCAAACAGCACATTGCTCACACTAAAAGCACTTTTCCTGATTGGATTTGCATCTCGATTTGAACGCTACTTTGAAACTTAGTTTTGAAGAAGATGGCCTTTATAGACTAACTTCTGAGCATGAGTTCTTATATTTTAACAAATCCAATTAGAGCTCTGTGATTTAATCTCGACACAGTGCCATGGGCATGTTGGATCCTGTATCAAGCATCCAGAATCCATGGCATAATGAGATGTGATGGAGAGAGAGATGGCGTTCCTAGCTGAGGAAAATGCTCAAGGCTCAAACAGGCTCAAAGTTTGTCAACACATACATAGATGGAATTGATTCTGGGAAGCTACTGAAACATTTAGGGGCTAACTATGTGAAGATATTTTATATTCATTATTTTGTGTGTGTTGCTTGAAACTCTATGCCAGACTGAATACTTCTTTGTGGAAATGACTTATCATCTGTTGGGATGTGCACTATTGTATTGTATTATAGTGTAGTGTAGTGTAGTGTAGTGTAGTGTAGTGTAGTGTAGTGTAGTGTAGTGTAGTGTAGTGTAGTGTAGTGTAGTGTAGTGTAGTGTAGGTGTAGGTGTAGGTGTAGTGTAGTGTAGTGTAGTGTAGTGTAGTGTAGTGTAGTGTAGTGTAGTGTAGTGTAGTGTAGTGTAGTGTAGTGTAGTGTAGTGTAGTGTAGTGTAGTGTAGTGTAGTGTAGTGTAGTGTAGTGTAGTGTAGTGTAGTGTAGTGTAGTGTAGTGTAGTGTAGTGTAGTGTAGTGTAGTGTAGTGTAGTGTAGTGTAGTGTAGTGTAGTGTAGTGTAGTGTAGTGTAGTGTAGTGTAGTGTAGTGTAGTGTAGTGTAGTGATTTCTGATAATGGTATTGACGTCTTTTCAACATAGATTAATGATATTTTTGCTGGATTACATCAGAATTTTCAGGTGACTTTCTATATTAAATGGATTCTTAGACCTTGTTACAAACTTAGGTCAACATCTACTACAGATAGCTGGGGCATATGTTTGCTGTCAGTCATCATTGCAAGACTCATGCATGTATCTTAAACATTAATCAGCATCGTACCTTGTTCAACTCTCCTGAGTTGTGATTTTTTTTTTTATAAGCTTGTATGAATATGGAGACAACTGAAATAGTATACCCTAGTGGATTTCACAGCTACATTGTGTATGAGCAGAGAATGGAACATTTGTGTATTGAGGAGAAAAGCTTTTGTGTTAAGGCATATAATTCTTGGAAAAGGTGTAAAGTTGTAAGCTTGTGAAAGGTGTAAACTTTGTGAAGTTGTAAAGCATAGTTATTCCACATGGCTTCCCATTGTGCCTGCAAATATATTTCCGTATTGCTGACTTTATGTTCACTAATGGCTGATCCTGCCCCAGATGCACTCTGTAAACAAAAACATACAAATTTGGTTAACAAGGGATTTCTTTGGCTGAAACCTCGCGACTGCGGCATGTAATCTTACGGTCTGGTCTGTGTGTTTTCCGAGTGGATTACCTACTTCCGCTGCTCCCAGCATGCTTTTGTTTTTGCGAGGGTGGTATCAGTAAGTGTGGCGCTACATCTGGCAGGCAGCTGGGGGGGGGGGGGGATCTGTCTGTGCTGTCTAGAGTATGAAGGAGGAATGTACTTCTTCACAATCTTTTATGTAGGTTTCTGGCCGGAATTTCTTTTAGTTTGCACTGGAACAATCATATTGTCAGCGCGATATCATACTTTTATGTTGTTTCTTCAGTATTTTGATCTTTTTATATTTAGCTATATCTTTTCAGGTGGAGAAATTTGTTTTGAAGAAGGTTTAGATATTTGGCGTGTAATGTAAACATGCTATGTCATAATGTTTAGCCAATGGTCCAAGACCGATTTTGTTTTGTTTGCATGTGAGTGTGCTGTATGTGTATACTGTCTGATTGGAAATGTGGCGCAAGAGATGGAGAGAGAGAGAGTGAAGAATGTGGAACAAGGAAGAATGAGAGACGGAGGAGCGAGGGATGGAGCGATCCAATTAACGAGGTGAGCCCTGCCTGGCTATCGTTTAATGTGTCTGGCCTTGCTGACGTTTCTAGACCATGCTGTTTGTTTACAGAGCAAGAGAGATGGTTTATGAACTCAAAATAAACCGGAGCATGTAACAACATTTGGGGCATGCTAATCCCCCATCTAATATCAATTCTGTGTGAGCTATGGTATAGCTTGGGCAGCGTGTCATCCATCATGTGGTGTAATAAGGTGCGTTGGTTGTACAGGGCAAGGCAATTACGACTGGGGTCCGGGGTCTGAGAAATGTGTGTGAACTGTGGCTGACCCTATGGCCGAAATTCAAGTGTATGTAGGCCTCGGGTTGACGCAAGTTATGATTTAGATTCTAGTGCATTGACTGTCTGGTATTATTGCAATTTAACCCAATCATTACTTAGCCCGCAAATGTGCGGGCTGGTTTTTTCCCCACTCATATTCTAAGCAGCGCAGGTCCCGTGTAATCTGTAATCTGTAATATTGTAGAGACAATATACGATAGATTATGAACAAACTTCAAATGCCTTATGGGGCATAATTAAGCCACATCGTTTTGATGAATGCAGTTCCATGGCAAATTTTGATATATTTGATATAACCTGTGCGGTATAGTATCAAGATGTCTGTTTCTGAAGAAATAAACGTGGGCCCTGTCTCATACAAGTTAACATTATGATTGATCTGAATCTATCGTAAGTCAAGTTGCACTTAATTACCATTCATTACAAGACAGGGCTATGAACCTGTTAAGCAGTACATTAGCTGAATAATTTATGATGTGTTTTTTTTATTTCTGCAGTGTTCTGTTTCCTGTGGCCGAGGTGTGAAGACACGCATCGTTGTCTGTCGCTATGGCGATGACAGCTTGGCACCGGACTCTGAATGCACCGTGAGGAAACCGCCGACCGAGAGACGGTGCAAGACCAGACCATGCACCCAGTGGAAGTCCGGGGACTGGCAAGAGGTGAGCCTGATTTAGCAGCGCAGTCATTGACACGGCTCCACATTGGACCGTATGCAGTTAACGTTATCACTTATTCATACACATTTATGACCTACCCTTACTTTGCCAAGCTTTAAGACCCCCATTGGCTAACTGCACATCTTCATGTATTGGTAATGAGAGAGTTGACCCTTACATTACCAAGTATTGAAACCCCCATTGGCTAACTTCACATCTTCATGCTAGTAGTAATGAGAGAGTTAACCCTTACATTACCAAGTATTGAAACCCCCATTGGCTTACTTCACATCTTCTTGCTAATAGTAATGAGGGAGTTAACCCTTACATTACCAAGTATTGAAGCCCCCATTGGCTTACTACACATCTTCTTGCTAATAGTAATGAGGGAGTTAACCCTTACATTACCAGGTATTGAAACCCTCATTGGTTTATTACACATCTTCTTGCTAATAGTAATGAGAGAGTTAACCCTTACATTACCAAGCATTGAAACCCCCATTGGCTTTTTACACATCTTCATGCCAATGGTAATGAGAGTTAACCCTTACATTACCAAGTATTGAAACCCCCATTGGCTTACTTCACATATTCATGCCAATGGTAATGAGAGTTAACCCTTACATTACCAAGTATTAAAACCCCCATTGGATTCCTACACATCTTCATGCCAATGTAATTGAGAAGGTTAAACCCATTCCATGCCAGATAATGTTCTGCTGGGTAGGACGTATGTGATATACTGGAGCTAGATTGCCTCAATGTCCTTCCGATAAAAAAAAAAATGCCCCAATTTATGGTTAGACCTGTCTAATGATGAAGTCGACTTGTGTGCAAAATGTAAGGGCTGAAGATACCTATGGTAATAGTTGTGAAGATGTATTTGGAATATGATTGTTTAGGAGACTACATGCTTTGCCCTAACAGTAGTGAACATGAATATTTGTGAGGAAAATTCCTCATTTAATTTCCAACTGTTCTGAGAAAAATGAATTATCTATGGGTATTTGTAGAATGCTTCCGATTGTATATATTTTCCCAAGCAGAAAAAATGTGATTGTTCTTGTGTGATGAAACCCGCACAAAGTGTGGGGCGAGAATGCTCCCTGCTGGTTCATAAATTGATTTGATTACACATCTTTATTGAATAATGAGCCCCAGGGCTCTTCCAGTTGTGGCTTCCCAGGAAAGCAAAACAAAAATGTCTGTTACCATAGCGATGGCATACTCTACCCAGTGTGAGCCCGGCAGTGCTCAGTGTGTGGTGTACAATTCTTGGTTGCCACTTTTTGCGTAGTTTAACAAAATTAAAGCTTCAACGCATTCTGAAAAGAAAAATTAAAATTTAACCCTGTTGTTACTTATTTCTATTGGTCCCCATCACCATGGATGTTCATTATTTACTAATTACAAATATTTTACATGGATTTGAGACTTAAGACCTGTTGTATGTGGATGTTAAACGGCCAGATATTTCCTTTAAGAGATATCTTCTCAGGTCTGTTTCCCAAGGGAAGCAGCAGCGGTTACCCAAGTATTTTGGGAAGACACATAGTGATGAGCTGTGATGGGACATAACCAACCCCCAGGAGGCATCCTAGCTGATGACATGATGGCCCTCTTAACCACATTCCCCTTAGGTCAAAGGTCACCCAAGTGCCTGCTATAAATTCAGAGCCCTGCCATCTTCTCTTGCCCTGCTCATCCATGTTGATAGCCTAGCTTCCAGGCTGCCGGATATTTCTAAACCCTACGCTACAATAACCGGGTCTGGCTATAGAAGACTAATAGCTCTCTCGTTATTGTACGGCTGGAGTTGAAAGCCTGTTTTGCACTGGGAGTAGGGGAGTATTAGTCTTGTCACCCTTAGACCCCAATTATCCCTGTAATTGTATAGATTAGAAATGTCTAGCAGCCTGGTATCAAAGCTATCATGTTGAGGATCCATAGGGGAGAATACCAGCTTGTTCCTTTCAGTTATCAATCTTAGAAGGACACCTTGTCATCAAACCACAAATAAACTCATTCATTTTGATCTGGTATGCTATTGATGATCATAAGTAATTGTTCTTCAAAAGGAATTTTAAAAGGTTCTAAATCTTACAATTATAAAATTGATAATTAAGTCATCACTTAAAATCTTCAGTCTGTGTTGGTTATAAGTATTACAACTTGGGATTATATACATTTCCTTCAGAGAGAGAGACAAAATGAACACTCTTATAAAGGAACTTACTGATGCAATTTACTGCGGCTTGGGCTCTTTGCCTTGATCATCATATCATTTATAATCATGTTTGCAACATCAAACTTACAGTAATGAATATTTATGTTTTATATGTAGATCATATTGGTATGTCATTACTAACTAATTCATTGTGGAGTACTGATAGGCACTGATAAAAGCAGTTACTACTGTATATGCCCCCTCTTTATGTTTTATCTTATATATTACTTGGTTTAACTTGACTTTTTCAAACTTATTTATTTCTTTTAATTTGTATTATTATATAGCATAAAGCTCATTAAATTATAACAAAAAGTTTACAAAATCACTCTGGTGGGAGAGTGACAGGCAACATTTGATTCATTTGAATGGTCTTTGTTTATTTTAGATGGCCAATTTATTTGGCTTGATACATTCTGTTATCCTTTTGTTGTTTCTTTGCCTGACTTCCTCAGTGCACGGTGACCTGTGGGCGGGGCGTCCAGGAGAGAGAGGTGGCCTGCATCAGTGAGAACAGACAGGTGAATGAATCCCTGTGCCTGGAGGAGAAACCCAGGACATCCAAGGGGTGCAGGAGGCCGTCCTGCCCACGCTACCTGTGGAAGAAGGGGCGCTGGAGCGAGGTAAGTACCATGGTGATGATGATGGTGGTGGTGGTGGTGGTGGTGGTGGTGGTGGTGGTGGTGGTGGTAGTGGTAGTGGTAGTGGTAGTGGTGATGGTGATGGTGGTGGTGGTGGTGGTAGTGGTAGTGGTAGTGGTAGTGGTGATGGTGGTGGTGGTGGTGGTGGTGGTGGTGGTAGAGGTGGTGGTGGTGGTGGTGGTGGTGGTGGTGGTGGTGGTGGTGGTGGTGGTGGTGGTGATGATGGTGATGATGATGATAGTAGTAGTAGTAGTAGTGGTGGTGCTGGTGATGGTGATGGTAGTTGTTTATGATGGTCATAGTGATGACAATGAGGATGACAACGATGATAAAGAGGTGGTCATGATGATGGCGATGGTGGTGGAAATGGTTACTGGTAACTGGTATGAGCTTTGGTGATACTGAATACTGATATATTTGGTGGTATCATCAAGTTATTGAAATTGTGATGGTGGTGATAGGGAAGAGAAGGGGCTGTGTGAAAAGTGGATCATAACCTTCTGCCCTACTTTCAATGCATGATCAGCACTTTGGTATAGTTCCTCCATCCAAACCTGCTATATCTTGCTGTGTTTCCCCCCTAGTGTGCCAACACCTGTGGGAGTGGCGTGGTCAAGGTGAGGGAGGTGTGGTGCCAGGACAACAGCGGTCAGAAGGTGGACGATGACCACTGCAGGGCAACCAGGAAGAGGCCCTCCATGAAGAGGAAGTGTGAGCTTGACCCTTGCCCTCTCAACTTTAGTCCAGCTGCCTTCTGGGTCGAAGGCCTCTGGGAAGAGGTAAACAGGCTGCTTTTCACAAATGACAGTTTAAGTATTTTTATGTTTCAAAATGATACTTTCTTCGCAATTATCTACTTTGACACAGGGAAACCAAATTTGTAAGGCAATTTACAAAATTTTAACACCATTATATTGACTAATATCAAATACTATCATAGGTGGTGTTTCTTCCTACAAAATATTAATTGCATAAGAAATAGTAATCTTTATAAATACAGAATTCATTCTGGTTTTAACTCAACATGAAATGACAAATGAAAGAAGGACTGTGTGTGAACAACCGGCTTTATATTACCTACCAAGGATCATGAATAGTTGACTAACCGAAAAAAATCATACACTTACTTTCTGATGTTTTTTCTTTATTTGCACCGTCTCCCTATTGTTTTTTGTGAATCTATTTAGGTTGTATTTAGTAAAATGATGAGGATTGTAATGATGTGGTTTAATTATAATCTCGTGCCCTTTTCACTTATTTTTTAAGTTGTGTTTTCTGTCATGATGATGATGGTAATGATGAGTTGTGCTAAATCTCTCTCCCTTCTCCCTTGCCAATGCAGTGCAGCAGAACGTGCGGTGCGGGAGAGCAGCTGCGTCAGATCTCGTGCCAGTCGCTCAGCGAGCACGGCTGGCGTATCCCAGCAGACCTTGCGGCCTGTAACCCGGAGACGCGGCCCGAGGAGTCCCGTCGCTGCAACATGGGCCCCTGCTTCGGAGATTTCCATTGGACGGCGGGGCCCTGGAATCAGGTAAGCTGGGGGGCTCGGTGTAGAGACCCATTCACACAAGGCCATATGATATTAAGAAATATTCATGCTGGTTGCTATAGGCCTCTGTATAAAGACACATTACACACATGCATTCATACCTTATGCTTTGTAATGCTAGCTGTAAGTTTTCAGATGAAATTGTGTCATGGTTCAGAGTGCTGTCTTATAAAGAATTGTGATTGATTGTAACTTCACTTTCAATTGATACCAATCCTAACTCTTTATAAGACGGGGCCGTGGACCTGGTCACAAACATGGCTCACCACTCTGCTGTCTAATACTGTGTTTAGTAAATAAAAATCTATTTCTCTTAGGAAACATACATCTGTATCTGGTGTGAATTCACAAGCTTAAATGAACAGTTCCATTGGAGTAGTACATGTGTAATACCTCAATGTAATTTTTTATAATTCGTTATGGTTCAATTTCTTTGAACATAATGCAAAACTATCGGTCCATGTGACGTCATAGTACCATAATGGAACTGGGGTGTGATTGCACTGTACTTATGTAAAGTGGTGTTAAAATCAAAGTGTGTCCTTCTTTTTCTGCAGTGCTCCAAGTCTTGTGGAGATGGTGTCCAGCGGCGGAAGGTGCAGTGCCAGGCGAGGCATGGCAAGGTCATGCCAGACCGCTTCTGCCGCCACCCAGCCATCAAGCCAGAGACAGAGAGGATCTGCAACAGCAGACCATGTGAGTGTCCAGTCCCTGTCTATCTCACTGACCACTCCTTATCTATCTCACTGACCACTCCCTAGCCTGGGGTGGCATTCTGAAATTAGTGTATCTCTAGCATATAGTAGTAGTAGTAGTAGTAGTAGTAGTAGTAGTAGTAGTAGTAGTAGTAGTAGTAGTAGTAGTAGTAGTAGTAGTAGTAGTAGTAGTAGTAGTAGTAGTAGTAGTAGTAGTAGTAGTAGTAGTAGTAGTAGTAGTAGTAGTAGTAGTAGTAGTAGTAGTAGTAGTAGTAGTAGTAGTAGTAGTAGTAGTAGTAGTAGTAGTAGTAGTAGTAGTAGTAGTAGTAGTAGTAGTAGTAGTAGGAGTAGGAGTAGTAATAGTAGTAGTAGTAGTAATAGTAGTAGTAGTAGTAGTAGTAGTAGTAGTAGTAGAAGTAGTAATAGTAGTAATAATAGTAATAGTAGTGGTAGTGGTAGTAGTAGTAGTAGTAGTAGTAGTAGTAGTAGTAGCAGTAGTAGTAATAGTAGTAGTAGTAGTAGTAGTAGTAGTAGTAGTAGTAGTAGTAGTAGTAGTATGATGTAGTATTTTATTGATAAAATCCATGACCGTCGTTCGAGAATTGAATTAATGTGACTTATGAAAGTTTAAACTACATTACATTATTAATAAACAGATATTTAGCAAACACATAAAATAAATACACATTATTTTGCACTGCAATAATACTGAAAACAAAATAAGGAAAAAATGAAAAGAAGAAACAAAGTAAAAGGAGGAGTAAAAATAGAGAAGAGAAGACTGATAAGCGAGGAGAAATGTACAGTATATTACCTTGACGTACCATGACAAGATATTGTGGTACCTTTATACCAAAGGTGGTATTAGAATACTTGTAATTGTCTTATCTTTTGTTGTATCTACTGTTGTATCTTTCCTCCTTGTATTTAACACATTAGTAGCAGATGTGCATGTCTACACTTTAAAGCCTTGGAAGTGATTTTGATTGGGCATTTCAATGATCATAGAGAGATTACAACAATTTTCAAAATACCAACTTACAACAACAATTATTCTCTAGCTCTCCTTTGGCTTCAAGACAGACCTGGACAAAAGGAGAATTAGTCTTGAAAGTTCTAGACACTAATGTTTATATTTTTATCATCAAAATCTGTTAGTGACTCACAGTATCATGAGCCAGTATTGACTTCCTTCAAATATGGTATTTCTTCTCGCAAAATGTATTTGTTGAGGGATCAAATTTAGTGATATGATACAAACGCACTATCATTACCCTATCTTTCCATTTGATATCTTAATCCATGTTCAACTTAGAATATTTGTATTTTGAAGCTGATTGGCTTACATTACACTGGCGTCCTCTATTGAGCAGTTTTCCTTGTTTTGACGACTTAGTTGTGACATTTATTGAAGTCCAATTGAAGCAAATTGTGGAAATGTAAAGGTTAATTCTCCAATGTTGCTATATGTGAGATGGAGGCTTCATATCTCAAACTCTGAAACATTTCACAAGAGTTGTGCCTCAGCTGAACTGAGGTGTTCCGTCGCCCTTGCCCAAAGGCATTTTCAGGCTGCTAATGGTTCCCTATTATCCCTCCCTGTGCCCAGGGGCGCACGCTGCAATCAAATCCGACCGCAATTGAGGTACATTAGGGCCTCCTTGGGGTGCATTCTGCCAGGCCCCGTGGGGGATATCGAAACCCAATTCCCACCGTGGGTGAAGTGCATGCTGGGGTCATGTGACTGGGGGGAGGGGGGGAGGGGCAGACGGAGGGCTCGAGGAGTTAACCTCTTCACCCTGGGGGGATTTGTCGTGCTGGTGATGGTAGGTGAAGGGAGTTCACGTTACCTTGTTGGGTTTTAGTAGTTTAGGTGGGAAGTCTGTACAAACTTTTTCTTCTCAAAGGTGAACAAACATACTTCTTTCCATCTTTTCTCTTTCTCTCTCTCCCACTCCATTCATACAGTCCTCACTTCCCAATTTTACTATCTTGCTCCCCTCTCTCTTTTTCCATTTTGCTTCCTCTTTCTCCCTCTCTCCTCTTTTCCCCTCTCTCCTCTTTCTCTCGCCTTCTCTCTGTATATTTCTTTTTTCCCCCTTCTTTTTTCCCTTCCCTTCTATCTCTCTCTGTCTCTCATTGCTTTGAGGATGTAATTTTTGTGGGGGGAAGGGGTGCAGTTTTCCCCCCAATTCCCCTTTTCTGTTTATTCCCTGCTTATCTCTTTTAAGCTGTAAGGGAAATAAGGAACTGATTGTTTATTTAGAATTTATGCCACCCCACTCTTAGTTGACTCTCATAATTTGTCTTCTTACCCCCTTCATTCATGATGATACAAATTATATATTGATAGTGACATTGAGTTCTATATTATAGTTATGATAATTAGTAGGAAGTTTCTAAAAATGTAACCAGTTTGATATGTTTTCATACATGAGTATTATTATGAGTGCCAGACTTAAAGAGAACATACAGACCCTTGAGGCACAGAGGGGTTTGGGATAGGGTGGGGTATTACATGGAAGCGTTGTGAGTTTGTATAGGCCTAACACTTCTTGGCTCTGATTCTCTGAAAAGATGGTAAATCGTGGGGGGTGGGGGGGGGGGGCGGTGAAATAAGGGTCAGCACATCTGCAGTGTCAGTGACACAAAGAGTCTTTGTTTATTGTCTTGGCTCATGTGAAGCTCCTTCATGTCTCTGTCTTGTCTACGGGGAGATGGATGTGTAAGGGGAGATGTCTCAGGAATATTAAGGCTCTCCAGAATCACCCTGACCCTCACAGCGTGAATAGAGGTCATCGGGCGACCGGCTCTGAAAGTTGAAATCATCTGATAAGACATTGATCGCTCGTATTTCTTATCTCCATGGAGAAATTTATTTAACAGCTTCCTGTACAACATCTTAGTCCTTACAAGACTATCATCTTGCATGTGTGACAGAAACTTAGACTCAAAGTGGGTGTGAAATTCAATTTGTATTATCTGTGTTATGGTTTGGCCCATGTTTGAGGGTAATCTTGACATGTTCTTTTCATGAAACATGAATTATATTCCAGAATATCCTTTTTGGTTACTCGATTGCCTCCATTGTGCATTTATCTGACTAAAGTCACACTACAGAACCATTAGGCTGTATCACATACCACTTGAAGAAGAATGTGTCAGGCATGTAAACAGTTAATCAATCCCTTCATTTGCCTCTCTCTTCACACCCCTATTCTTAGGTCCACCAACTAGTTGCAGAGATCTCCAGCACACAGAGAATATACAGGAAGATGGGGACTATTCCATGCTGATACAGGGGAGGCTGCTCAAGATCTTCTGTCATGGCATGGCAGGGGACAACCCAGCTGAATATTTAACGCTGCCAGCCTCAGAGGCAGAAAACTATTCTGAAATCTATCCAAAAAGGTGAATTTTGATAATGTGTGACAATATTTTTATGTGTATTTAAATTATTGTGAGAAAACATTGTTTATTATGAAAATGAATAAAAATGTTATTTTACAGAACTCGTAGTATTTGTACAGTATCACAGAGAATCATAAAAGCTTATAAAATATTTTTTATGTATAGTTGCAGAGATTTTTTAAAAAGAAAATGTACCAGTTTATAAAGACAGAAAGTCTTTGAAGCATCACATATCAATGAAGTACACATTCGTATGATGATAAATGATTTAACTTTTTGTTCTTTCACAGATTATTAAATCCTACTTATTGCCCAAATAATGGGGCAAGGAACGACAACTGTGAGTGTACAAACTATGGTCATCGCAGCCCTGGTCTCACATCATTCAACAAGATCAGATTGAATGTGACAACATTAGAAGTCATCAGTAAGTATTTTGTGTGCGCGGTCAATTTTTAATGTTTCATTACTTGAGGGTCAATGAGTTAATTTAGTACAAAATTACAAAAGTACAAACTTAGTTAAACTGGAGTATTTTATGTATACAAGTTGTTTGCCCAAAGGAGCACGTTTTAAAAACTGTTTGATAATTTTCATACTGTTTGATAATTTTCATACTGAATGAGTGGATATGACTGTAAAAATAATCCAAATGTTGGAATATTATGGAGAATAATCATTATCGAGAATTGTCGCTACTTAAGTTTTCTTGTATGTCTCCTCAGCTGATGACCCGGCCTATGCCACAGTGCATCATGGTCATTTCATCCCGTATGCCACGGCAGGCGACTGCTACAGCTCAGTAGCCTGCCCTCAGGGGCGGTTCCATCTCAGCCTGAACGGGACAGGCCTCGTGGTGGCGCCAGACGTTGACTGGGCCACCGAGGGACACTCCGTCTCAAGGAGAATATCAAGAGATGCCGTGAGTTCCTCATTTTCCTCCACTCTGAGAGGTCGATTGATGTGAAGTGTTGTGTCTGGTGTGTAATTGGTAGAGGTGAAATTTATCATATGCGAGTTAGTATTTTAAAATGATTTTATGTTTCACCATTGTGCGATAAATACATTGAGACACTGTGGATAACATATGAGAACTTTTAATGCCCTGTGATAATTTATATGCTTTTTAGTGGGTGGTAAGTTCCAATGAAAAAAAAAAATACATAAGAAAGTTACAAACGATCAAAATAAATGATTTTTTTGTAAAAAACTTATTGATCAAGTCAAGACGAAGGTTTGTGCCTGAATTTTTTACTTCCAGACGGTAATTAGAGGAATGTAAAGAAAATAGGTATGTTGCATAGATTTGCACAATTGAATAATGAAAAAATACGTTGCCAACATTATGTTGTTCCAAATCTCTTATGTGGACTTTTCCCCCCTCCCCACTCTTGTTTTCCTGTAGATCAATCAAAGAGTGAGCGGCATCTGTGGGGGTTACTGTGGAAAGTGTTTCCCAGACAGGGGGGCAGGAAGATTATTACCTCTAACATTCCAATCATGACTCAGGTGAGTTCAGGCACTATCTTTTCATCTGTCACATTCTTTCTTTTCTCAGTCTCTCTCATCACCCCCTCTACTACCCTACCCACCCCATCACCCCTCAACCCCACCCCTCTCTCACCCACCCTCTTCCCCCTCTCTCTCCCCACTTCCTACTCCTTCTCTTTCTGTCTCACTTTGTCTCTCTCTCCCTCCCATTCCCCCTCTCCTTCTCCCTCTCTTGCTCTCACTCTCTCTTGCTCTCCCTCCCCCTCTCTGTCTCTGCCCTCACTCTCACTCTCTCTCCCCTGCCCCCCCTCTAATTGTCCCTCTCCCTCTCTCTGTTTTTCATTCCTTCTCCTCTCTCTCCAGCACTCTCTGTCCCCTTCCCTCTTCTCATATATCATACATGCTCTTGTCATGTTTCATTTTTAGAATGAAGCAATGCAAGATAATACATGTCAATAATTCTGAAACCAATCGTAAATAATCAATACACTTGCAATATTGAATTAAAGAACTTGCTGTAGGACACCGATATTACCTACAGCTTACTCTCGATATAACGAGGTCGTCGGGACCAGGGCTTTTTCCTCGGTATAACGAAACCTCGTTGTATCCAAACAGGATAAAAAACAATAAAATACATTGAAATATGTGTGTTTGTGTGTTCTTTGTGTTTTACTATGTTTTGATATCCATAGCCGTCTTGAAAACATGCGTTATGATACCGATAAGGGGGACTGGAAACTTGCGTTTTCTAACTGAAAAGGGGATTTATTTTTGCTGAACACATCATCCGACCTTGATATATTTGCTGTTTTAAAAGCTAATTGCATTAAATGAATAAAGACCATTCCCAATACGATGGGTATTATTTTGAAGTAAATAAATTGGTCAAACTAAGTTGACATCGTAATCTTCTAGACAAGAAAACATGCGGTTTAGTTGTTTGGACAAACAAGAGAACGGGCGGCGCAACAGGCCGAACGGCCGGGAAATGAGGGGAAGGTGTATAGATAAGAGCGTCTCGCTCGTCTGATAGGCTTGTGACGACGTAGCAACACCGATATGATCGGCATTTTCTTTGTGGGTCAATCCAAAATTATTACGAGGGGGTTCCATGAAGAAAATTAACGCTGCCACTGCATACTTATATATAATTTTATATCGTAATTATGATTTCCAGCAGCATTCTAATTTAAAGAAGAATATTTTATCATCTCTTTAATTCTCTCATTGTCATATTTTAGTGTGTGAAATGTACTTCACCCGTCCGAGATCACATTTGTTTTTTGTCAAGAAACCTAATCAATCGCTGCTCATCAGACACACCTCCAATTCAGCACGCGCCGTATCATTGATTGCCGCGATGGGATCGGACTTGCAAACCATGTGCTTCCAATGTACGCCCGCGCGCTGTGTGTGCGAACGAGTGATGTATCAGAAACTGTGCACCCCCAATTCAACACGCGCCGTATGCGATTGCCATGATGGGATCGGACTTGCAAGCCATGTGCTTTCATGTACGCCCGCACGCTGTCCTGTGCGAAGGAGCACTTTATGTACAGTGTATCAGAAAGTGTGCATATGCTCGCCTTGCGTGGACGTGTATAACGAGATGTGTCTGGCCCATTGCGGTGCCGTTCTCATGTGCCTTCAATCTTTTGGGAAGATTGCTTTTGACTAGCTCGCCCTCGATTTTTCCTTCCTCGTTGTAACGGAACGCAATTGTTATGTTTTTCTTTGTCTTGGGGTCAACAGAATAAGCTCGTTATAACGAAATCTCGTTATAACCGTGCTCGTTGTAAGCGACGTGGTGCACCATAGGTTTGCATGTAGAAACTTTTGGGACCGAGAGATTCCTCTCGTTATAACGAAACCTCGTTATATCCGTGCTCGTTGTATCGAGAGTAAGCTGTATTTGTATGATTCCTTCAAAAGCTAATCCATCTATCCTTTGTATAATCATGATGATCTTTATCATTATTTTTGTTTAAATATATGTTTTTTAATAAAGTTTATCTACCTCTTTTCTCTCCCCATTTTTTTTTCTCCACAGGGACATGTAGAATATTCCAAATACCTGTACATGCTGTAAATACTATTTTTATTATTTATCTACAAGGTGTATTATAGTAAACCAGAGATAATTTATATTTTATATACATCACTTTGATATCAGATGGAGTTTGAATATTGCGTTTGAGAGAAAAGTAGGGCAGGGAAATGAAAGATAGGGCTATTCAGGAGGAGAGGAGATAAGATCTGCCCATATGTAAGCAAGCAGCGGAGAAGGATGTCATGGAGGAATGGTGGACTGGTGTGTTAACGTTCCATCGGGTTCTACTCAACGACCAACAAATGCTGCATTTCTACCGTGCATGTTGTCATACATCAACGCCGTGTACACTGGATTGTATTTGTCGCCCCCACATGGCCAGGGTGTGTCTATACCACTGCCGCAAAGTAACAGCATCATTTATTTATACTAGTGTAAGGAAGTGTCGTATGACCCTTCCCAGAGGTCTGCAATTATGAATATGATAATTGCATTGCGTCACTCAATTACCTGGATTACAACCATGCAGAAAGAAATAGGTCACCCATTTCTTTTGATTCTTTGAAAACAAAATACAGGCAATGGATTGTCTGAAGTGGTTAAAGAGATTTGAGATAGAGGTCATATTGGAACATGATCAATGTTCTCAGAAGTACTGAAAGTTGACACAAAAATCATGAGTACAATATGTAATATATTGTTAATTAGGATGTTACCGCAATTCAATCTTTTTAATTCTTACAGAAGATTCAATCTTTCTGAACAAAGAATGTCCCAGTGTCTAATGTTGATGGGGCACAATTAATTAAAGAATCATATTATGTTTTATATAAAATAAAACAACACATATTTATGTTATTTTTGTTTTTGTTTTAGATTCTCTAATGTATTCAATCATATAACAAAGTGCTGCATGCAGTACGATCTGCAGACCTGGGCCCTGTTGCCTAAAACTTACCATTGATGGTAACTTTGCTACCAATGGCAATTTCTATAGAAACCTCAAATTTCATTGGCTGTCAAGCAATGTTACCATGGTAGTTAACATTGATGGCAGATTTACCATTAATGGTAAGTTTTATGCAACACGGCCCTGTTAGGTTTTGGGAGTGAAGCCTGACAAAAGGACTGCCAGTGACACACAGAGGAGATACTGCCTTCTTGCACTCACTGCCTCACTATACCTCACTCACTGTTCGCTCAATGGGCCGTTCATATGCTGCTGGCCTTGTGACATGGCTACAGTCAACTCAGGGGTCATTTTACCACATACTGGTACTGCTGAAGCAACAGGCTAGAAAACACTCTCACATATCGTAGAAACATGGGTATATTAAGGAAGGGTGTAAACATTTTGACATTGTGTATCAAATATAACAGTCGGGGCCCCGCCCTATAAACAATTGCGATGGATTTGAATTGATCGCAAGTCTGATGGGTACTGTACACGTATCAGTTGCAAGTTAATTTGCGGTCAGTTGCAATTCTTTATAGAACAGGGCTCAGAAGTGCATAGAGTAAGGTACATCTTTAGTTTGTGGGGTTTTTTTTATCCCTAAGCTAAGCTTGATTAAATGATCAACTGTCAGATGTAGGTGTATTGCTGAACCCATGATCTGGAAAGGTGGTAAATCATATCTCACATTATGACCAAACTTTTTTCTATCACCATCTATCCAAGTATGAAAGTCTGATGTTCCATTTTTAATACTTTTTTAACACCTTTGATATGTAAATGGGTTTGAAGGCTTCTAAACATTTAAGCCCATATTTTATATCGTGTAAACATGAATAGCAAATAAAGCACACCACTGTGCACCATCTCCATTTGTTTATGGCATCCGATGTGTATGTTCAAAATATAACAGGGTTTGAGAAAGTCGTCTTGCCTGTGCTGGTCCTTGCTTGTGCCCATTGTGTATATAAGAAAGAATTCAGGATGTCCGAACTTGTCATTTATTTCATTCTTGTGTTTGTTCTTGTGATAAGTTACCTCAATTTGTTGTGTTGTATTGTAAGGCATAGGATTGACTCTCGCTGCATACCCCATAATTCAATTAAAATTTTAATTGTGAATAATTTTTAAAATAAATTTGAATAATCTTTGTTGATACTGCCGAACCTGTCTAGAAAGACCACTACAGGAAACAGGAAAATGTATTTTTATAGATATATGCAATCACATGCAATCCACTTCACTGAGATTCAATTTGAATGGTCTATACATGTATAGGTGGTCTTTAAAGAGGATGGTCTTTGTGGACCCGTTAGGTTGCACAAATAAGCACAAAACCTCATCAAAGTCAAACGGATTGCTTACATCACTATGTGCTAGGAGTTTCAAAATCATTACTGCACTTTTCTATGTGTTTTTAAATTGTAATACTAAATCGTTTTTAATGTTGATTCATCATAATATCAATATATCTGGACTTAAGTTCAAGTTTTGTGTTAATGACGATCAAATGACAATCAGTTTATCATTTGATAATGGGTGATTTGCCCTGGAAGGGAGATTATGTTTAAAATCGCACCTTTTTATCAAAGAAATATATGTGCCGCAGTAGACAGAATGTAAGCGAGTAGTAGAAAGCAGAGTGTGTTTGTTGCCCATGATGCGAGTACCCAAGGTATGCTGGGTAATTTGTATTGGTTCATGTATTCCTGCTCATTTTGAGCAAACCATTGTAATACTCAGCAAAATATTGGAATGCAATGCTGTAAGAGAACAACTTTTTAAAGACTCTTCTCATATGTTATGAGATTAAAATGGTGCTGCGATTGTATTGTCTGTCATTTTTTATGAAAAACAATTTCAGAGTATGTGAGGTACTTTGTACCAGTTATTGTATGTGTGATGTACATATGTATATTGGATAACTTAAGAAAAAACAGTATTTTTAGAGCTATGCAATGTTAATCAAGGGGACATTCCCTGGATATTGTGTTTATATATTTTGCTTTCATAGCATGTTTGTGTTGTATGCCGTTCAGTTGGCCAGTACTATCACCTCATACAATCTCGTGGAAGTGAATATTTCTTCTTGGCCAATGTTGTGACATGATCAACCAATAATGAATATTGAGCGATCAATTCATAAAAGGACCAATCTACCTTCTTCTCATTATGCAATGAGCCACTGAATGAAAACAAGCTCTGTCCAGTTTTTATGAAAGAAAATAAATCATCATACTCGCTACATTCATTTATGCGACTAATGTTACAATACAGCGTTTACTGTGATTTTGAAATGTTTATTTACAGTGTTTGTTCTATCAATAAAATGTAACATTATGACACAGTAGGTAGATTCTTAGGAGTAGAAACAGTTGATATGACCTAGTTTCTTTATATATGAATCACTATATCTTGCATTTTTGTATCGATAGTTTTATTAGTTTTGAAACAAAAACAAATAATGCATTCAGTATGGTGCTTGTATATTCCATTTTCGTACCAAATTCATATTGTGAAATCCTTATGAGTATGCATCAAAAACATGCCAGATGATGCTCATAAATTCAACATTTGCAATCAAATTGTTCTACTTAATAGTTGTTTCATACTTGTCTTATATTAATTTCTCAGTGAAATATTTGTATCTATCATTTTGCCGTGGCAACACAAGAAGAATGCACTCTGCTGAAACATGTGTTGTACCGTGACTGCTGAAATGAACTGATACAATTTGAGATTCTGAGAATTTGAAAGGGGGAAAAAGAGTATTCAAAATAGCCTTTACAAGTTCTCCATGAAATTTTCACAACCACAAGGACATTATGAAAAAACACAAATATGTATGTGCGTGTGTGTGAGTGTGGGTGGGAGTAGGGGAGGGGGGGGGGGGGAGTTCTTAGAGAATACAAGACGTGAGGATGCCAATAAAGAATAACGGATCAAACTTAAATTTAGAAGAATAGAAACAGGGTAACAGTATTACTAGAATGAGAGACGGCCATTGCAATGCATAGCAACTCACTTTGATTGCACTGAATGAATGAATTGAATAAAAGAATGTACATAACAATGACATGTACATGCATTTGTTGGTGCTCAAATATTTTTCTCTTGCTGCTTCTATTACCTATATAATATTGCTTTTTCTTTTTCTGATATGAATGTATGTTTACTCAATATTTTACATTTGGAACATACTTCTTTCTAGTCTAGATAGCTAACCTTGTGTATGTTGGCTACAGGTAATCATGTGAATTTGAGTTTATGTTTTGCAACTATCTCCAACATTAATGTCTGCATAATGCTTCTCACACTAGCAAAAAGGTCCTTAGCCCTGTACTAAATATAAGGCTAGAGGATTGGGGGGGGGGGGGGGGGGGGAGCCTCGTGTATAATACATGGATAAGCTTGCCCCAGTTGGGTTTTATCAAAGTGGGATAGTCCCACTGACAGTACAGGATTAAGTAGCCCCCAAACAAGGCAGGACTAATGATAGTATGGGCTAAGGAAACCCAGTGTGAAAAGGATAGATGTAGGGCCAATCAGTTGTCTTGAGATGAAGCGTTCACGATTACATTTTTTGTTTAATTCCAATACATAATGAGCTTTGTGTTTGCCAAATGTTAAGAACATGTAGATTATTCACTCCATCTAGATGTTGGCATAAATAAGGTAGTGAAACTAGAAATCCAATTGACGACCACTGTGTTATTATTGTACAACAAAACAAATCAATTTCAGAGTGAACTTAGTGATTATTCTACACTTGTTTTGGTGTGAAGGACCTCTTCTAGTCACACACTGCATTTTTGTGTGAGTTTTGTTCTCATTGGTCAGTCCTTTAAACATGGTATGTCTGCAGAAATATTCCTATTCATAAGAGACAAAGTAAGCAGGACCAATGTTAAATTGTCTAAATAAAGTATTATTTTGATGTTTCCTTCTGCCATGCTCAATTCAGTGAGGCATATGTGAGAATATTTGTTTAAAATGTTGGGGGATGTAGGGTTGCTTGACTAAGGAGTTCTTTAAAGCAATACATTGTGAATGTTTATACATGCTGCAACACGTTTCGACTCCTACAGAAGCACACACACAGATTAAACTGCATGTCTGTATGTTGTCTCATTTATTTTATTTTTCTCCTCTCAGAGAATGTTCATTGTGTACATAATCATGACAGTTCATAACATATGAATTGGATATTTAAAAAAGTATGAAAGAAAAAAATATTCAATAAAAAATATAAAATTGCAATAACTCGGTGTGTGTACTCCTTTGTTAAACATTTTATGTATGAAAGATGGAAAGAGGGGGAAAAGTGATAGAAACAGAAATATTGAGGAAGAGAGAGAGGGGACATGGGGAAAATCAGAGGGGGAGAAATGGTCCAGGAGAAAGAAAGAAAAAGCGGGAGAGAACGAGAGAGTTTGCACTATTCTCATCAAAATAGGACAATTTGCATACAAATACACATTTATCATTAGCATATAGATGGACAAAGATTGTACATTACTTGTTTGAAATATATTACAGCTCTTATAGAATAATATTTGATTTAAATTCTTCCAACTTATACAATGTGTGGACTCGGGGCTTCTCTGTTGTTTTAAACAAATACATGTAGTAGTACATTTATACATCAGCAACCTATTGGGCAAAAACAATGATTTTGGGTTAGGAATTCATAAGGTGATCTCACAACATATTCCTCAAGTCTTTTAAGACTTGATACATACATATCAAATTGGTTATAGAAATGGACAGATTCATATAAAAGAATGTTTATTCATGCATATTTTGTTTCAGCTACTTGGCACTAATACTGGACATAGCCATGGACAAGCTCATACAACATTATTACAAAATAAATACCATTTAGATAAACCAAAGTATTATAAATGAAAATGAGGACTAAAATGATTTTTTTGTGTGTGTGCATAAATAAATGTGTCCAGCTTGCGATATATGCAAATTGCAAATTATGAAAAAAAAGAAAATTGCTTCAATTTTAATATGCATTAGATAATATTTATCAATAGTTATCAATGCAGAATGTATTAGGGCAGGCATAAAATTTTTATCTATTTATTTCACATAAATTCAACGAATGAAGCATTGCTGAATAAAATTGTTCTTTTCATTCCATAGAAATGTGCAGTGACAATTTTTTCTGGGATATTAATTGCTTAGCATTCATGGCAGATTGTGAAATAAATTTGCTGATTAATTATGTCCACTGAATATTTCACCCTGATATCAAATGCATTGTTGTGCCAGACATGTACAATTATGTACAAAATGACAAACTCATCAACCACTTTGAATCAGGACAGTGACCAAAACATAAACATCTTTGCTTGTTTCATCTGATAACAATATTCACAGATGGATAAATAATGTCTTTAATTTTAAGTGTGGGTATATAAATATTTATCTTTTCAGTGGAAAGCTGTAGGCTAGCTATCATATACTGCAGGAAGTTTCATATGAATTTCAAGAGTAATGAAATAGAATTACTTCCCATTCATGTAGATTTTATGTCCATCCTTCCATCAATCTAATAGTAAAGAAAAAGTGTAAAAAGCACTTCAGTGATAAGTAAATGTAAAACAATAACAAAATAGAACTCTTTATTGAATGAATAAACATCTTTTTTCAGTTTATTTTTCTGTTATGGACACACTAGGCAACACTTTGAGTGATACCAATTATAAAGTCATAAAATGTTTGAGAAGTACATATCGCAAGTTCAGCTTTTTACAATTTGCCATTAGCAATATACATTGTACATGTAGATGCATTTAAGGATATTTTGACAAATATAGGTCAATTCTAACTGCTTGTTTACATTAATTATTAAACTTCAAACACACTACACAATTGAGTTATGTTGAATGAAAATGAGTAATCATACATAATTTCTTTTGACATGACTGAAAATTCAGTTGGAAACTCTCTGAAAATGTTATGTTATGCAAATACTGATGAAATTTCTTTCCCTAAACAAACAGTGTACTTCAAAATAAACACAAATGTATGGCAATGAGCACAGCAGCATGATTATTAAAATTTCTTGAGATATTCCTGGCAAGATACTCCTAAATATACCATAAGCTACATGTATATTGATACCACCTAACATTTTACTACAAGCACACAGAAACCAGCTTACATAGTTTTCAACCCTATATTTAATAAATACACATACCTTTAAATTCAATGTTGACCCCCTTTTTACATGCACACTTCACTGAACAAGGGAAGAGGAAATTACACTAGTACAGATCAAAAACTACAAAAAAATATAATGCCCTGCTTCAACGGATCATAAGTTATTCCATGGCTCTCACTCGAAGACCAAATTTTTACCTTTATTCCATCCCTTAATAGCTGTATTTGATTTTTGATATTGCATGTCTATCTTTGAAAGAAAGCATTGTATCACAATTTATCCATGCATAGAAGGCCAAAACAACATTTAAAAGAGATACGGTACATGTACTGTATCAGACAAATAATTCTTCAACTAAACAAGTTGCTGAATTTACATTAAATAAACCCAGCAATATTTCATTTATGAGTTTTTACTTACATACACTTAAAACGTGCATACTATCTGTATGCTGTAACTAATGTCTTGGTTATTATTACATAATGTAGGAAAACTACTACACAAAACATGAACTATTCAAACTGTTATATATTGGATAAACACTTTTCATTGCTTCATAAACATGTTTTATTATCCAATTATATTGAACTGAGTGTCATAAGAACATAGGAAAGTACTTTCCATCTTAAATCTACATATATGAATATAAGTTCTAACAATATATACATCACCATGTACAAAATATTTTGTGTAATAATCTTTCCATTATATACAATATAAGATAAACATTTGTACAGATATGCTACTATGAAAAGGTTTCCATTATGAACATTTGCATAAAATTTCTTTTATTTCTTGTTTTTTCATTTCCTGTTTATTAACTTGTTTTTTGTGCAAGAATTGGATTATACAGGTCGCATTTATCGCTAGCATACATATAAAATAGCATGGGCGACACTGTTTATGCTTAAATGATCATCCTCATTCTTTAACAATCCTATCTTATTTGTTTACATCATGACAACTAGGTCTCTGATATGAAACTGAAATGTATTTTTACTTGGTGTTTACATGACCGTCTCCCCTAATTACTGCAGGCAGTTTAACTGCAATTCTACATGTATATTTGCATGTTGTACACATTTAAATTGTAAACTGATAAAAAATTCCCAATCTTCACCATTTTGTCTACCCCATTCCATATCCCCCTATTTCTTTCTACTCCCTCCATCTCCTACGTATCATGTATCTGTGAGATTCCCTCCATCATGCACTGACCTGGATGGACAGCTCCTTGTTGTGCCTGTCCCTCCACTGTCCACACAGCATCTTCATCAGCCTCTCCCGGTCCTCCAGCGAGGGCAGCAGCAGGGTCCAAACCACGTCCGGCGTGTGGGGCTTCTGGCTGCCCTGCAGGTCATCCGACGCAAAGTACTCCCGACTGATGTCCACCTCCACCGTGATGACCTCGAAAATCAGCGTGATGTCGCAGGAAGAGAAGTCACTGACCACCAAACGCTTCAGGTTGGCGATTGGTTGGACATCTCTGATGGCGTACTGCGGGCTCTCCGGGAGAAGCTTGGTGAAGCTGGGGATGGGGTAGCAGACATGGTCCTCTGTACACAGGGCTACATGGGTGTTGGTCACGATCAGGGATTGTGGCTTACGCTGCGCTGACTCGACAGTAGGCGGGACATAGTCGTTGTTACTAATGACCTCCCCCGTTTGATGCAGGAGCATGTACATGAGGAGGTGGACATCATGAATAGTGGTGGAAGGGGATTTCACTCTCTCTACAACGAGGTAGGTGAGGTCACTGATGGTTTCCTCATTGGCATAGACGAACTTGACCCCTGCAGGATGTCTGTACTCGGTAATGACAGCCTCCTGCCTGGCCTTCATGGCCTCCTTGTAGAGGTCTTCAGGGGACCCAGGCCGCTGGTCTGGCTTCCTGGGGCTGGCTGGGTGAGGCAGGGCCAGCATCAGCTGGTGCTGGAGGTCATGTGTCTCCTTGAAGCTCCTGGTGATCAGGGTCATGGTCATGTCCGGGCTGTGTCCCGTCATGCGGATCTTCTGATCAAACAGACCAACCACCACCTCCTCCACTTCTCCCAAGGGAACCACATGCTGGCAGCGCAGCCTATCCGCATCCAGCTGCTCAGAGCTCAGGATGACCCCGCTAGCGTGAGTCTGCACCGGTCTCCCGGACTGCAGCTTGGACTTCCCGATGGCGGAGTCGCTGCACATGCGTCTATGGGTCTTCCACGCCTCCCGGTGGAATCTTAGGGTCACGTCCGATAGCACGTATAACGCCCTTGTGCTGAGCATGACGCAACAAAACACCTCTTCAGTAGGGGCTGCATAGGTAATGACATTAGTCCAGATTACATGGTACAGGTACTCCACACCATTCCCAATCTGAGTCACATTTTCATGGAAGTACTTGACGAGTTCACTGACAGACATGGTGGCAAGACACTGCATGGGCGGGGTGACCTTCAGTCCCTTCCTGATGCTGCAGGACGACAGGTGATCTAGTATGGAGTCCTCATACTCGGGAACCTGTAGCAGTGTCTGGATTTCAGCTTTTATAAAAGGTGGTTCCATCATTGCACTAACATTGTATTCCTGGCTGCTGAAGTCCTTTGGTCCTTCTCTGGGAAGGGTTTGTGAAGATGTTCCCTCTGAGAGCTTGGATAATGCATCGCTTTTCCCAATGTGCTCCTGCTCCTGAGCAGAGGATATTGTTGTAATGTTCACCTTGTCTATTTCAGAAGTTACCTGATCTAGATCAGCATGTGCCACTGATTCTTTTCCATCACCTTCACTACTACCACTTTGTTCCTGTCCCTTGACTTCTGCAGCACCTTGTTCAACTTCTTCCTGCACCTCCAAAGTGTCACTCCTCCCCATCAGAGGCATGACATACTTCCACACCTCCTCTGCTTCCGCCTTTGAAGGAAACGATTTAGAGAGCTGGACGTCCCCTCTCACGGCACCCCTGAGGATATCAACAAGCTGGTCCTGATCCTCAGGGCTCATGAGCTTGAGGTAACCCTCCAGGGTGGGGCCGTTGACCTCCGGAGGGGGCATCCCAGCGGCCCGGTGGCGGGGGCCGTAGGTGAAGAGCTTGGGGCCCTGGAAGTAGATGGTGAGCTGGGAGAAGATGGCCGGGATGGAGGTGATGCCTGCCTGGCTGTGCCGACTGACCTCGTCAAAGACATGGAAGGCAAAGCCCTTGGGACTCAGCTTGATCTGTTGTACGGGGGCCGCCTGGTTGACTACTGGGACAGGCTTGGGTTGAGGTGAGCGTGATCGTGAACGTGGCCTAAGATAAAACAAAACAACATCCCTCAATACTACTTATCCAAAATATCTCAGAACTCTAATCATTTCAAACATTTCCTTTAAGTAGATTCCAAGGGGCTTTTTACTTTGTTGCTCCCACCTAACACATTGTGCATTATGTGATGCCAAGTTTGTTTGCTTATTCTTTTGATCACCATAACTGATAACGGATCAACCCCAACTTCAATTTTTCGTTTGGTTTAGAAGGAGACGCAACCTTTATATTCTTATCATTTAGTGACCTTTTGAGTCATTTATCTTGAACAAACAGACTAGGGCAAACTGGGCAAACAAAATCTTGATAAAAAGATAGCAACAGACCTGGAAATAATAAATGGAATATTACGGTAACAATGATTAACAATGCCCCATGGTATGCAACTCTACCTTCAAGATTGAATGTCATAATAAAACATGATCACTATAACAAGATATCTGTACATTCAATTCATAAGGGACATCATAAATTTGTATGCCCAGGTATGTTAAAGTGAAAGACAACATTAGGCCTTTTTACCTACAATATGGGATTTTGTGTCTTTATTTAATCTTTCTGAATCGATACAAACACATTCTTAGATTGAGTGTATTGCAGTGTGCATACACTTAATTGTTTTGTGTACATGATGCATTGGCTGCTTGAATTTCATCAGCACAATACCCCAATTTATTTTCGGGCTCAAGCACAAAATATGTTATATCCCACTTTTATCAGATTCAACACTGACATGTGACATGGATTCAACCAATCACAGACAGACTTACTAGTGGCCCATATCCACACAAACCTGTTCCGCATGAAGAGCAAAATATTTCTGTCTCTTCTTTTTTGAAGTCGTCCCTTTCTCCAGACCCTTTTTTGAGGCATCCCCCTCCCCTTCTTCCCCTCCATCTTATATCCATCCACGGACACCTTTTCCACACCATAGAAACACACTCCCATCTCTAGGGAATCCAGTGCATACCTTTTTGACTTCTTGCCTTTCTCGAGACCCTTCTTTGAAGCATCACCCTGGGGTGGGGTGGAGGCCTCTGCCCCTCCCTCTGGTGGGCCGGACATCTCGTTGAGGATACTGAGCCATGCCTTGCCGCCCTGTCTCCGCAGAGACTCCACTTTAGCCTTGTATTCGTCATCATCACCTGAGGGGAACAGACAACAACAAGAAGGATGCCAAGGTTGTGAAGGTGTGACGACTAAAAAGGCTGGCAGAGCCATCTATACTTAGAGTTTTGCCAACATGGTGTATATTCCCCTGTAATCTGCTTGCCCAACAAAGCAACATATGCCATGTTATTATCTTTTCAAACCAAGTTGGCCAAACTATGTGTATAGAGCTCTGGGCTGTGGGGGAGAAGCCCCTTCCCCTTCAAAGGTTCATACAATGAGTTTGTACAACAATAATAAGCGTCACAAGCATTATCCCTTCACATCTTGTGCAACTTTTCACACTATTAAACATTATGCAGGCATTTACAGTTTTTGTCTTTTACATCTGGCATATCCTATTTCACACTATCAAACAATTGTGCAGGGAAATCTGAAAGTACACTTGAATTTAGACAAGTTTAGACTCCACTTACAGAGGAGCTACTCTTTTAACAAAATATTTCAAAACAAAATACCAAAGCAACAAAGTCAATAGGTACAAGACTTAATTGAGTAACCTGAATGACACAGACAGAAGATGATTATACACTATAAACATGGTCTTTTGCTATGGACAAAATTCCAATGGTCCCTTTCAAATTTTGTCTGCGTGACAAAAGACAATGTTCATGATGATATGAATGAAAGTTATAGTGAAGTAATGAAGGTGTATGAGAATTCATTCACTGATGTGGTTACCTGTTAATGAGGAACTGTTTGACACCTGATTGGAAGAACCAGGGTCGGCTATTGATGCCTCATGAACTGCCTTCTGTGCAGAGAGCAGATGTAGAAAAAAGAAGAATCGTTACAAGCTATTCAGCAAAAGGCCAAATCAGGCACAGACAAATTGCAATACAGTGAAACCTGTATATAAAGGCCACTCAAGGGAGACATTAAAGTGTGGTCTTTATGAACAGGTTAATTTAATATGGGTTTCAATGAGAAATATTGCTCTAGGAAAACAACAACTGTGGTCCCATTGAACAGGGGGTGTCCCTATACTGGTGGTCGGTAGAGCAGGTATCAAGAGACAAATAAATTTAGAAACACATATTCACAGGCAAAAGATAAGTTGAAAATCAATCAATAATGATTAAAAGACAGAAAGAAAAGGATTTGTGTGTATATGGGATGTAATATGGAAATACATGTATTGCATTCACCTGCATTTTGTGATTCAGTTTCAATAGGTGGAACACACACTAAATCTTTTAGTTGTTGCTACTTGAACAAACCTCGGACAAGCTTTGGGGTTACCATTAATAATGTATTGTTTCAATAACCACGCAAAGTTTGCATACATAACAAAAATAATCTTTTTCATAATTGTGGGATCTTAACAATAATATTACCTTTGGTGACTGATGTTTGGATCCAATAAATGGCCTGTAGTCTTTTGACCTCCTGATGGCTTTCAAGATGTTGACAGTGTCCTAACAAAGCAGGTAAAAATAACTATGGTAATGCGTGATTATAAGCATTCATGATCGATAAACAATCCTACACAAATCAGTGTTATGTATCTAGCATGGACTGAATAATAAAGTATATGAATTTGTCTCCACTATGCATATCACTCCATGCAAACTTTAACATAAATATTCCAACAGCACACTTTGAGAAGCTAAATTTGGGACAACATTCTATTTAAACATAGTTGCCTTTTCTTAGAAAATAGAAATGACCCCTATAGAACTGAGTACAATAATCTTATGCAATATTCATTTGTAGATAAAATATGTGGTCTTGACTGACTGACTTCATCCTACCCTGTCATAAACTGACAGCAACACTTTTTTGGCAGGGATAAATTGATAAAAAATAAGAAAAATGTGAAGCTTATAAACCACAAGATAATAACTTTTTGTGAGCTTACCAATTTGTGTTAACATATGCAGAGACACACATCTTTGTTATACTGTTACTCTTCGTATAACTAAGATTGATTGAACATCTATCAAACAAGGCATTAGCAATATTGTGTCTCGCCCACTTGCGAAAATAACCAGAAATATCGCGATCTCCGTTGCTATGCAAAAGAAAACTGAAACAAACAAATAAGCAACTTTAAACAGACAACATCAAAATCAGGTGCAAAATAGTGACTTTGCATAAATTTGCATAAATGTGCATGAGTAATGTTTGCCTAAATCTACATCAGTAATGCTCACACATGCTCACACAATCCTGTGCACAAGTTAGGAAGCCTTCACCAAGAGTCTTGCAAGTAAACTTTAATGTATGACCTCAAATGACCTTTGACCTTATCATGTGACCTCTTACAGCACAATAACATGCAGGTGCCCCCAGTGCATCCATCATCCAAGTTGGATTGCCATTGTAGCAACATGTGATGAGTTATGTGTGATAAGAGAGTCTTGCAAGTAAACTTTAACGTATGACCTCAAATGACCTTTGACCTTATCCTGTGACCTCCAACGGTACCATAACATGAAGGTACCCCCAGTGCATCTATGACCCAAGTTAGGTTGTAATCCAAGCAACCTATGTGAAGTTATTTGTCAAAAGAGAGTCTTGCAGGTAAACTTTAACATATGACCTCAAATGACCTTTGACCTTATCCTGTGACCTCCAACGCCACCATAACATGAAGGTACCCCCAGTGCATCTATGACCCACGTTAGGTTGTAATCCAAGCAACCCATGTGAAGTTATTTGTCAAAAGAGAGTCTAGCAGGTAAACTTTAACGTATGACCTCAAATGACCTTTGACCTTATCCTGTGACCTCCAACGGTACCATAACATGAAGGTACCCCCAGTGCATCTATGACCCAAGTTAGGTTGTAATCCAAGCAACCCATGTGAAGTTATTTGTCAAAAGAGAGTCTTGCAGGTAAACTTTAACGTATGACCTCAAATGACCTTTGACCTTATCCTGTGACCTCCAACGCCACCATAACATGAAGGTACCCCCAGTGCATCTATGACCCAAGTTAGGTTGTAATCCAAGCAACCCATGTGAAGTTATGGATCATAAGAGAGTCTTGCAGGTAAACTTTAACATTTGTGACGGACGACGGACGACGGACGACGGACGACGGACGGACGACGGACGACGGACGGACGACGGACGGACGACGGACGGACGACGGACGGACGACGGACGGACGACGGACGGACGCCATTTGGATCCCTTAGTCTCGCCTTCACCTCCGGTGGGCGAGACAAAAATCAGAGAAAAACTGGACCATGCAAGAACCTGAAGCTACATCTACTGCTTGCCAGTCAGCGACATCATCCACCAGGCTATTGCTGGCTTATGATAATGGCGCGATACTTAGGAACCAATGCCCAAAGATCCCATTCTCTTGCTTATTTGTATGCAATATGTTCTCCTCAGCATGACAGGAGTTTATTCAGAGAATTGTTCACTGGTGGGCTAAGACTGATTGATTGATTGATATCTGGTAAATAAAAACAGACAAAAACATACTTTTTCCTTTTCTGAGGGTTTATGTCCGTCCAGGCTAAGCTCCATGAAGCGGTCTTCAAAGAGCTCGAGGACCTTGGTGCGGTAGTCGACTACATTGGTGACAGGGTTCTCCATCAGCATCAGCTGCTCTAGACATGGCAAGTTGCACACATGCTGTACTGCCACAACCTAGGGGAGAGAGAAAGAGTAGGGTGGTAGTGGTATTGGTAAGGATTGTGGTACGGCCTTGATGGGATGATATCAGTGACAGGATTCTTACTCTATGTCAGTTGCTCTAGACATGGCAGGTTGCACACATGCTGTACTGCCACAACCTAGAGAGAGAAAGAGTAAGGTGGTAGTGGTATTGGTAAGGATTGTGATAGGGCCTTGATGGGATGATATCGGTGACAGGATTCTTAATCAATGTCAGCTGCTCTAGACATGGTAGGTTGCACACATGCTGTACTGCCACAACCTAGGGGAGAGAAAGAGTAGGGTGGTAGTGGTATTGGTAAGGATTGTGGTATGGCCTTGATGTGATAATATTGGTGACAGGATTCTTAATCAATGTCAGCTGCTCTAGACACGGCAGGTTGCACACTTGCTGTACTGCCACAACCTAGAGAGAGAAAGAGTAGGGTGGTAGTGGTAGTGGTAAGGATTGTGGTAGGGCCTTGATGGGATGATATCGGTGACAGGATTCTTACTCAATGTCAGCTGCTCTAGACATGGCAGGTTGCACACATGCTGTACTGCCACAACCTCGGGGAGAGAAAGAGTAAGGTGGTAGTGGTATTGGTAAGGATTGTGGTAGGGCCTTGATGGGATGATATCGGTGACAGGATTCTTACTCAATGTCAGCTGCTCTAGACACAGCAAGTTGCACACATGCTGTACTGCCACAACCTAGGGGAGAGAAAGAGTAGGGTGGTAGTGGTATTGGTAAGGATTGTGGTAGGGCCTTGATGTGATAATATTGGTGACAGGATTCTTAATCAATATCAGTTGCTCTAGACACAGCAAGTTGCACACATGCTGTACTGCCACAACCTAGGGGAGAGAAAGAGTAGGGTGGTAGTGGTATTGGTAAGGATTGAGGTAGGGCCTTGATGTGATAATATTGGTGACAGGATTCTTAATCAATATCAGTTGCTCTAGACACGGCAGGTCCCACACCTGTATGTCCACCACCTACGGGGGAAGGAGGGAGGGGGAGTAAGGGACCATGATATTGGTAGTGGGAAGGTTGTGGTAGTAGTAGTGGTAGCTGTATGCAACAACAGCAACACCAACAACATCTAAACCAACTAACAACTATTGATCAAGACATAGAACATCTTCTTACATCTTCTATGAGGTTGCATCGGACGTCCAGCTTGACCAGTGAGTAGAGCTTGGCCAGACCCCTCAGACCGGTCAGGTCGTTGTTGGTCAGCAGGAGTGTGTGGACATTGCCCAGCTTGGTATGCAGAGCCTCCAGGGAGGTCAGCTGATTGAAGGACAGGTTGAGGTGGGTCATGGACGACAGGTGCTGGACATGGGCGATGCTCCGTAGCTGGTTGTGGCTCAGGTCCAGTTGGGTTACGTTGGGAAGCAGGCACTGTGGGGGGGGGGGGGGGGGACGGAGTAGGGAGAGGTGGGGGGGTGGAGTTGGTAGATGGTAAAGGGAGTACAGGGTGGATGGTGATAAGGTCAATGGAATAGGTAGATGGGGGAGGGAGGGGATTGGGGATGAAATCAAGGGTATAAGGATAGGTGGGTGGGGGAGGGGCAGGTGGGGAGGGGAATAGGGGTGAGAGGGACAGATGATAAAAGGGGCGTCTTCATTAGCCCGATGTGGGCGAAATAGCGAGCTTATTCTGATCGGGTTAGCTAGCCAGATCACGAAATAGCTAGCTATTTGCGTCTTCATTAGCCAGATCAGGCAAAATAGCGAACTATTTGGTCGAGAAAATTTCCCAAGAAATCTTGGGCTAGATGGAGCTAGCTCGAGCTAGTTCGCAAAATAGCTCGAGCTAGCTCGGAGCATCTTCATTAGCCAGAAAATTTTCCAACCCCGGCACGCATTAGCGCGCACGAGGCATTGTTTACGTTAGGTTTTTATACGTGCGTGAATGCGAGCTCACAACCGAAGCCACGTGGTCGAGGCCTTTTCCCGTCGCACAGTACGCATGTGCGAACATCGGGATAACTTATGCATCCCGAGTTTTGAGCTTACGTATCCCGAGTTTCGAGCTAATGAAGACGCGATTGCAACTTCAGGCTAGTTCCCTGGATCAGCAAAATAGCTCGCTATTTCGTCTGATCAGGCTAATGAAGACGCACCTAAAGAGAAAAGAGATATCAGGCTCTACAGTACATTGATTAAGAACAAGTCATCCATAACGTTATCATTATGTTGTAACTATGCTTTTTATCAGCCTCTATGTCCTTAACTGCACATCAAACTCAACTGTAGCTCTGAAGAGATCTTCACTTTAGCAACATTTGCAACTGCAGGTATCATTGGAATGTCTAAATCACTGTTTGAAGATATCGAATATCAAGTGAAATGCATGAAACCTACATACCAAAACTACCAAGGTACCAGTTCGTGTTGCTACTTACAATGGAGTTGTCTATCTCTTGAAGCTCGTTGTAGCTGAAGTCGGCCAGCTTGACCTGGCTCCAGGGGGGCACCACGGCCATCAGCTCCTGCCCGCTGGCCCCAGCTAGGGCCTCCCACTGGGTCAGGTTAGGCAACAGAATGTCCTACAGAAATAGAGCATGTCATGACATTAGTATGGTGTCTGAAACCATATGGTTTGACGTTCACTTCATTTTCATACCACAGAGCCATGTGCAGTATAATCTATAACAAAAAAAATGTACCTGTTTTGTTTTGATTTCAAAGGGTATTTTCCATATGGTTTGACATTCATTTCATTTTCATACCACAGAGCCATGTTCAGTATAATCTATAAAAAAATGTACCTGTTTTGTTCTGATTTCAAAGGGTATTTTCCATGATGGTCGCCATTTATTTATTTATTTTATTCTGTATTCTTTAAATGGAGTAGCCCCATCAGTAGGGTTGTACTGTTCTCAATAAAGGCCCTGTGTAGTTAATAATAAAAGTATGTTCACATTGCTAAAGGGTTTTATCTGATCGGAAATATGACTATGAAGCTTACCTAAATCAGGTAAATCTTCATAGCATATATGAATATAACAAAACAAAATGTAATTCACTTGTCTCTAAGTATTATTGAAAAGCTATATCCATTTTTTATGACATTCAGACTGACAGAAGAAATGCTGTTTAATAGTAGGAGGAAGTGAAGTGCACTGAACCAAGAACTTCTCAATGTCAAAGGCTTTGCACAATTTACAACAACTACTGCCATTAAATTCACAAATATTTCATATTCATATTTAGTGGAGTATTCAAGGTAAACATAATCTTTAATCCTAATTAATCTTTTTTGTACAATATCATAATCCCTAAAAAACCACACACTGACATCCACAGTATTGATTTGATACCTGGACACATGTCAACAACTTTAACTTGCACTGAGATGCAATTACAAGCATTTATTTTGATGTGAGAACTTTCCACTAAGTGCTCTCAAATTATTGGATCATAGCTTGCATTTCATTAATGCCAAATTTGCAAAAAGAAAGGTGTTCTTTCTAAAATAACACTGAACCTGGAATACTGTGGATAAAACAGATGTGCAGACAAACCCCTATATTAAAAAAAAAATTACAAAAAATAATAAAAATGATTGAGAATCTGATTTGGCACCTAAGAACAGGGGGGCATTTCATCAAAGTCACACGTAAAGTCATGCATAGCTTACGAACAGCTTGGGGAAACTTCCCCAGGCTCAAGGAGTAGCCCTACAAATTAATTTGGGAATTTTCCAGGTCAATAAGACAGACAGACTTACTTTCAGGGCAGAGAGCGTCCTGTGCACGACCACATAGGTGACATGTCGCTTCACTTCCTCTATACCAGCTATACAGCCAGCGTTGCAGACATTGATCTAACGGATAGTGGGTGACATCACAAGCAGGGTGAAAAATGCACTTTTGTGCTTCATCAAGAAGAATATTACATGAAATGCAGTTAGAAATAGTGGACATGTAATGTTTTTAAGTACAATAGTAATAATAATGATAATAATAATAATAATAATAGTAATAATAATAATAATGAAATAACAATAGCAGAAATGATAACACTTAAGGAATATACTTGAACAATAATGTCTTTGAAATTTAACAGTATTATTCAAATCAAATACCACAAACCTGCAGATGTTTGATGGACTTGAAGTATGAAAGATCAAACGGTAGATCATCAACTTTTCTTGAACTCGACCCAAGCCGTGAGGTAGACCCAACAATCTGACAAGGAAAAATGAAAACATCTAAACATATTACTCTTCAATTAGGCCATATACACTCCAGCTCAAAGGAATATACCGTGGTTTTAAATTGCAGCTCCTTCCCTTTCTTCCCTTTCCCTTTCCCTATGCCAATTTCTTTGAGCGGTAGTGTATGTGGTAGTCCTATAAATAAAGAACACACAATTATGTGCAAACCCTCTAAGCAACATGCCTTGTGTGCACATATAACACGATAGTAAATGCAAATCAGTCATTTCTGCTTGGTTGAAGATCAGTAGCTATTATTTAACAAAAGGTTCATACAAGCCCCATAGTCAGGGTTTAATCGTTTTGCCTTGAGCATGGGTCCCATTCTAATTTTATTTCACGATCAAACGAAGGAATCATCTTTAAATCATACAGCTCTTGATATCAAACAAAAGCAGGACCTGTATACACGTCACTTTAACTACTAATACCCCTTACATTAAATTCCTTTGACATATACACTACAGCTCAAAGGAATTGGCATGGGGAAAGGGAAAGGGAAGAAAGGGAAGGAGCCGCAGTTTTAAACAGCGGTATATTTTGTCCAGTTCAGCATGAAACATGATGCTTTAGCCTAAAAAGCATCATGTTTCATGCTGAACTGGACAAAATATACCGCGCTTTAAAACTGTGGCTCCTTCCCTTTCTTCCCTTTCCCTATGCCAATTCCTTTAAGCGGTAGTGTATCTGGTGATGTAAGTAAACACACTTATTGCATGAACTGTGATGTGACAGAGATAAGACAAGGGGCTACTAGGACTCACCCTGAGGTATTTCAGCCTGGACATGAAGTCCATGATGTGACCTATATCACTGTGGGCATCATCAGAATCTGGAACAAAGTATACGAACAGAGGGTGACCAACTCATTCAAACCTGTCTATAAAGACCACCTCATGGAAATGTTGGTATTTCCAGACAGGGGCAATTATATAGCAACTGTTCTGAAGGGATTCAAGACAAGTGGTTTTTACCATTCAGACTGGTCTTTGTAGACAGGTGGTCATTACAAACAGTGTTTTTTTGTAGACAGGTGGTCATTATAGACAGTGGTCTTTGTTGACAGGTGGCTTTTGTAGACAAGTGGTCATTATAGACAGTGGTCTTTGTTGACAGGTGGCTTTTGTAGACAAGTGGTCATTATAGACAGTGGTCTTTGTTGACAGGTGGCTTTTGTAGACAAGTGGTCATTATAGACAGTGGTCTTTGTTGACAGGTGGCTTTTGTAGACAAATGGTCATTATAGACAGTGGTCTTTGTTGACAGGTGGCTTTTATAGACAAGTGGTCATTATAGACAGTGGTCTTTGTTGACAGGTGGCTTTTGTAGACAAGTGGTCATTATAGTCATTATGGTCTTTGCACACATGATGGTTACCGACAGGTGGTCATTGCATACAGCGCTCTTTGGAGATAGCTTTGGATGTACCGACACCCACCACAGGTCAGCAGTGAAAACATTCATCTGCCTGTGATAGCAAAGAGTTGCATGAGGGACATCTTACACACAATGGCACATGGCTAGAATCTAGGGTTTAGGATAAGGGTTAGGGTACTACCATTCACCACATGTAGGCAGCAGAAGTTTTGATCTTTCTGTGATGGCAAAGAGTTGCATGGGGGTTATCTCACACACATCCTAGCAGGCTAGAATCTAGGTTTTAGGGTTAGGGTTAGGGTACTAACACTCACCACAAGTAGGCAGTGGAAGTTTTAATCTTTCTGTGATGGCAAAGAGTTGCATGGGGGTCATCTCACACTTTTCCAGGATAGCTAGAGTGTACGGTTTAGTGTTAGGGGTAGGGACTAACACTCACCACAGGTAGGCAGTGGAAGTTTTAATCTTTCTGTGATGGCAAAGAGTTGCATGGGGGTCATCTCACACACATCCTGGCTGGCTAGAATCAAGTCTCCCTTATCAAAGAGTTCAGCAGCTAACGCCTGGGACACTCCATTGATATCCTAGACGGAATGAAAATGTGCGTGACATATTGCTTTCTATATACTATCATAATTACCCTATCCTATTTCTCTTGTTTATCATCTGCCAAAGTCACAGATGATGAGTACAGAATAAGCAATATTTGATTCACATATTAGAAATTCAAGATTATGAGACTTTTAACAAATCATACTCATTTGCACTAAAAAAATACACCAGATGACTAGTCTTAAAACTGGCATTGAAAACTTGATTTGTACGAAGAAGCGCAAGCAAACTTGCAGACAGTCGTTCTTTTACCTTGTCTAAACCGTTTGAAAGTATGGCCTATGATGCATGCACAAAGCAAACCTGTTGCACTCACGCAGATATCAAGCTCCAGTAAGAGGAGTATGGGCTTGCATAATGCAAAGCACATCTGTTTAACTTACATAGATATCAAACTCTAGAAATAGCAGTAGAGGCTTGGGCAGTACACGGCTGTCTCCGACCACCTTCCTGAGGTAATCTTCCAAGTCTCGCTGGCGCTTCTCAATGAAACTCTTGGACATATTTCCCAGCAGCCTCTTGGGGGGCAACAGGGCCCTCTCCGCCTTCCCCATGGCAACCAGCTTCTCATGCAGTTCATGAAACTTGCTGTACCGATGCTGTACAGTCCACTGACAGTCCTCCACGATGATCCGGATGGTGTAGACCTGTAACAAGCATATTCAAGATATACAGTATGTACATACACTCCCGCTCAAAGGAATTGGCATAGGGAAAGGGAAAGGGAAGGAGCCGCAGTTTTAAACCGCGGTATACTTTGTCCAGTTCAGTATGAAACATGATGCTTTTTAGGCTAAAGCATCATGTTTCATGCTGAACTGGACAAAATATACCGTGGTTTAAAACTGCGGCTGCTTCCCCTTTCTTCCCTTTCCCTTTCGCTATGCCAATTCCTTTGAGCTGTAGTGTATATCTTAAAGTGTTTCGATCTATACAGTACAGAACCCATTAACGATTAGCCACATACAGCTGGACACCCATTATTCTGCTCCGCGAAGAAGATTTTATGTATTTTTTTTCAGAGCAGTATTGAAACATATCTATGTGACATTATCAAAAAATATTGGAAATATTTCAGTTGATTTGATGGTTGATCAGCTGGGAAACATATTACTTTTGATTGTAAAAGTTTGTTTTGTTTTCGCGAAGGGCAAATTGCAACCCATTCTTTACTACAGTCACATATTTGGGGGCTGTTTTTTCCACTCAGAAACCAAGCAGTGCAACTCTCGCATAATTTGCTGTAAGGACAATAGATGTCAGGCTATATGAACAAACTTCAATTTCAGAATGCAGTTAAGCAACACCCCTTTGGTTACTGAAGTTTCATGGCAAATTTTGGCGTCCTTAATGATCCTGGTTCATGAATCCCCAAAATATAACTGTGAGCTAA
>OZ022576.1:34158337-34245837 GCA_963669155.1 Arbacia lixula
AAGTTAAGATCGTTCTGGAATACCACTTAGGAGAATCCTAGACTTAGGATAAGATTTCTCCTAAGTTATCGTTCTGTAATACCACCCCTGGTTTATAATTTTTCCTGTTTTCTACAGAAGAATTAAAATAATATGGTCTCTTGACCCGTTTCTAATCAATCTACAAGATGGAGCACATTATCTTCACTAAAATCACTAAATCTAATGTACTCTCTATTTTTCATAGTATACCCTTGAACTATTATGGAGATTCCTCCGACAACATATTTCAGTATACGTACAACTTGTTTGATTAGTTCCTAAACCAGCCTTCTCATAATTGTACACTGTATGAAAAACAAAAACTATTGCTCTCACTTAACACAATTCCGAGCATCCAATCGAACAAAGGAAAAAATATTAAATAATACTGTCTATAGAAAGCTGAACGGAAACATTTAGGTCATACCATGAGGATGTCTGGGCTTACAAAAAGTGTGATGTGAATGTTTCCTGATATGGTCGAATTCCTGACTTGATTGATTAAAAATGCAATTGATTACGCAATAGTCCTGCATGTTGGAATTTGGTGTTCTCATCTCGCATCTGATGTGAACTTTATTTTTTTACTACAGTTTAAGTGTGAGGGTGGAAGAGGTAAAGTCTACTAGAGTGCAAATATACCATGTCCATGGATTCTATTCGTTTGATTTTGGGATACCAGAAAGCAATCGTAAATATACCATGATCATGGATTCTATTGGTTTGATTTTGGGATAACAGAAAGCAATCGTAAATCAAGCACAATCCAAACCCGGCTGATGACTGCCAGTGAACAGTGCTATTTCTTCCCCTTGCCTTTAAACATGACACATTTACACAATGTTCAAAAGTACTTCAAATGTATCATACCACCACCATCTATGGCCGTGTTTATCAACTTTTCAGAAATTTAAACGCGTTTCCAAAGGCCTTTACGAACGCGTTTCCAAACGCTTTTTCAAACGCGTTTAAAAAAACCGGTGCGTTTATCAACTCGATAAACCGGCCTTGTCACCGAAAACACATGGTTTAAAGCCATTTCAAAACAGCTTTGCAGTTATCTCGCTTCTTTAAACGTGTTTCTGGCTCAAACGCGTTTAGGATCGTACAAATTTGCATGTTTCAAAACAGCTTTCCGAACCCCATAATCAAAACACCTTTGCGTTTATCAACTCCCTGAAACATGTTTAAAATAATTAAACCCCTTTGGAAACCTTCACAGGCTTGGGACAAAACACCTTTTGCCCAGTTATGCCAAATAGGGTAGCCCAACTTCATAAGATAAGTGATATATTACCATTCAACTTTGACTGTAGTCTTTGCTGTAATTCAGCATTCAGCTATGTCAGATACACAATATGAGGATGACATGAACATATCGGTACAGCATCTTTTTTATTCTATAAAACAAGAAATTATTAGCCGATAACATTTCCTGAATATTTGCACGAGGTATTTCACCCTTAATCCATTTGTGTGCTGGACAAAATGCCTCTTTATGGGATTTGTGTGTATGTAGTCATTGTGAAGAAATGCACATTTCGCACATAAAAGGTTAATGAGCCACAATAATAACTCTACATTACCGCAATTGACATTATTTAATATGAAACAAGTTGCAATTGATTTACTTTCAAAAACGTTGACACTGTCCTTGATATTTCTGATCATTAGTACTTATAGTAGCAATCTGCTATTTTACAAAATTCCCATATATTGATGAAGTCCTGTTGACTTTTAAGGAGACTTCTGAGTAGAACTATTTTCTAAAATGATATTCTGTTTAAAGTTAACCCTCATAATAAGCCCTAGTACTATGTAAAGTATTTCACAGATAATCTAAAACTGCTATGCATTATACGTATGTATTCCACTGCAAAATAAACACCCAGCATGGAATATTCATACTTGCTAGCAGTGTAATTGGCCACATAAATGTCTTAATATTACCCTCTATACGCTTTTTTAAAATGATTTCTATGTACATCTATTGCACTACTGCTGTCTGTGATGTTAATGCACCAACACAACTCTTTCCTTAATCACAAACATGACTACCCTTATCAAGCGTATCTAGAAAAGGCTTTATGACTAAAAAAAAGTGAGGTAAATGTGCTATAGGTACTGGTACTCAAAAGTGTTGAGTTTCTTTTTCATTTCCACAAATACATCAGCAATAAGCCTCTTTGTTTCTTAGTGTACATGTTCATCGTTAATCAAATTTAATGCCTACAGTAGGCACACACAAGCAAGGAGAGTATGAACTTTCTGTGCAACAATACTACAGAAAAAGTATGAGTCCAGTTGAGAGCATGTACTACACACGCATGCACTACAATGGGCATTTAACGGAGTGCTTCATACCTGCAGCAATGTGTCTAAACCAGTTTAATGAATATCAATCATAATTATGAATCATAATGAATATTCTCAGGCAATTCAGCTACTGCTGTGAAATGATGATAATGAACATTGAATCAAACAGTTGACCCATCATATATCTTGTTAATAGAGCAAACCTGCAAAATAGAACTCAGACATAGTACTCAGATATATCGATATAGTAGTGAATGGCGTCTGGCACTGAGTTGATGCTGTAAATCTGTTATGGGGCACAGCTGATTATAATATCGAAATGAGTTAACCGATATTCACTTTCATTGTGATATCAGAGTTTAAACGTAAGACTGTGAGTGGAATTCAAACTCAAGTAACCTCTCTCTCCCTCTGAATATTCACTTTTGCTATTGTCATCTTCTCGACAAAACCTGAGCATTTCTGGAACGCAAAGGATTTAATACTGCAAACCCTCGTCACCTTACTACACATTTTGCGCGCCTACAGCACTAAGAGAGCATAAAAGTAATGTGGTCGTATTGAGTACACGCTCCAGCTCTACATGAAATACAAAGTCAATACTGTAAAAGTGGAAATTTTTGCGCATTTCACGCAGCGTGTATTTGGCGCGAAAATAAAAATGTGCGAATATATTTGCGGCTAAACGAAGTTCATATCGGTGTGCTTTGTATGCGCCCTTGCTTTGATGCATCACGCATCACGTACGTAGGCCTACGTTTATGGTTTAGCCTTAGTCAGCGCTTCAATAACATCATCATGCTATTGCCGCTGCCTGGCTAGCACTGGTGTGGCAGTGGTAAGCTGAGTGAATTGATCGTCCAAAGGGCTGGACAACCCGCGAAATTAAAAACATGCAAAATTCATTTTACTCCGCCGACCGCGAAAAATTAATCACGCGAAAATTTCCACTTTTACAGTACTACGTTAAGAACTCGGGCACATCCCGCTTGTACCAGCTCAAGACACCTGCTTTATCCAGCTGCTTCATAATCTCAATCTCCCTGGCGAAGTCATGGCTGCCTTTGACGTTCTTGTAGACGGTGTGGATGGTGTCGTAGTAGTGTTCTGTGTAGGCCTTGGTGAAGCCCATGCCGTACACACTGAGCCGGTCGCAGCCGGAGTGCAGGGCGGTCATCAGCATCATGGCACCTGTGCTTGGCCGGAAGGACTTAGTCTGCATCCATCTGCAAAACGGGGTGGGGTGGAGGGAATGGTATGGACCTTGCGATGTTGTATTAATGGTATACATGATACTAAAGGTGGTATTCTGAGAAAAAAAAAAACTTTTTACTTAAGTCCCCGACATTCCATCACTGTGTAAGGCTCATTGGTACAGGTTTTTCAATTTTTTAAATATATATATTTTTTTACTTAAGTTAGATTCCAGAATACCAGTAGGTTTTGTTTAAAACACCCTAAAGCAACTGTTTGGATTATAAGGCAACTTTCATGTTGGTTAGATCAAACCCTCTTCAGTATGGATTCAAACAGCACAAAGAGTCACATGACATGTTTTGTTTTAATAGCAAACATCAGTTATATCTAAGAGGAAGACCAATCAATTCAAGACACATGCCTCTGATTCTGAATATGTACCCATATCCCACGAGTCACCATCATGGCTCTTTACAATTTTCACAGCTATAGTTTCACATTTTTTGATAATGGAAGCAGATGCACAACCTCTATGAACCAAAAACAAAAAGCATCGTCTTTGGTAAACGTGCATAATATCAAGTCAAGGGCCATACTTCAGAAACAAATTACAAAACTGCTATCTACGAGATTGTGACTCACACTTTATGAATGTATCTGACAAAATCTGGATGGATGATTCTGATGTCTTTGGCGTCCGCTTTGAGTTTCTGCTTCGCGTTGCTCCTCCTGGCCACCTCTGAGATGTAATTATAGTCGTTCTTTCTACATGGCAGGAACACCCATGTCATTCCCTGGTTGAAGTTCAGATAAAAGGATATCATATTTCATTATAAACCATGGCATTAATGCACAAGACATACATTCAGCGTTATCATTTTGTACTGTAATATGCACTACCATTTACAACACCTTTATGTTAATAAAATAGCAAAGAATATTGGTTGATTTCACAATGTTACTCTGCTGTTTGGAGCATAATTCAAATTATAAATTTTACACAAAGCCTGTTACATGTAGGTGGTTTGGAAACATATCATGATTTGAGGTCACAAAAAATAGGCTTGTACCAAAAGATACTATACTATAATTGCTCTGCAATTAAGAAATCTCAACCATATAACACAGTCATTATGGATAAATTTTCCTACCTTATCCTTTGGGATATCTTGTTCCTTTGTATGAACAAGAGATCTATCCATGAATACATAATGAGTTGTCCGGGTTCCAACATCCTTCTCAAATCCTCTCCGTATGCAGTGGTTTACCCTGAGGGGAAAGAGAAAAACAGGACAAGAAAGATAAAATGTTATTATGTAAATATTCATTCAGTTGAAGTACAAAATGAAGTCAATATGGTATCAAATAGACATTTGTATTTCATAAATGACACAATTTAAATTCTGTCCTGAACTCTTAATGTGCCAAATTTGTGGAGGTATGGGGAAAGTCCAGTGATGAAAAATGAAAAACTAGTCAAAACCATTCCCCCAAAGGGTGAACTAGATCAAAGATAATATAGGGATTAGCCCCAAACATTAGCCCTTTCAGCTCTTCATCGGTGGGTAATCCTGAGAGTATAAAAGGGGATTATACATTCCAAAATCATTTTCACAGACTGTCTTTTTTTTTTTTTTTTTTTTTTTTTTTTTTGGGGGGGGGGGGGGGGGGGTGATATTTTCATCATGAAGCATACATTGGGTTCAAGCTAAGTGAGTAAAGATATCTAAGCTCCTTGCCAAATCACCCTAACGTGTTGATATCAATACTGCCCTACTCTGACAAAAGGAAGCAAGTGACAAATCACTCAAATCTGGGTTATTGGTACTCTAAGATTGTACCCAGCATTCCCTACATACAGGCAAAATCTGGACAAGAAATATACATCTTGCTGCGAGATATTGAATCTAACATGATGTGGTGTTGCACTGATGCCAATGCAAGTGACAGATACATTTTGCTAATTTACAAGAAAAGTCTCTTTTGTTAGTTGCTTCCTTTTGTCAGAGTAGGGCAGAATAATCCTCTAATCCAAACAGCTTGCTACCTGAAGACCATGTCATGGCCGTCTATCTCCTGGCCCTTCCCAGATCCATTCAGGATGCCTCCATTGCCCACCACCGCACAGCTGACGCAGGGAGGGCGTGGCAGCTCACTATTAAAGCTAAAGATGGACTCCTCCCCGGGAAATAGTTTTAAGACGTTGATCAGTTCTGCATTGAAATGAAAGAATGGCAATAACACACATATCATGATTCAGGTAAACTTGTATAGAAAGGCTGCTGAAGAGAGGCTAGAAATGTGGTCTTTATGCAGGTGGTCATTATGTACAGGTTTTATTTTAATGCAGGGCCATGTTGCTTATATTTTTTTCAATTATTGTAACTTACCACCAATGGTAACTACCATGGTAACAGCCAATGTGCTCTCATTATTGCACCAGTTGCCATGGTAGTTACCATTGATGGTAAGTTACAATTATTGAAAATGTGTATGCAACATGGCTCAGGTTCCAAAATAAAATGTTGTTCAAAGGAGACAAAAATATCAGATTGTCTCTCTATATAGGTATTTGCTAAAGTATGTTTCACTTTAAGATTAAAATTGACACAATCAGGGCTTAGGAAGACAAGTGAATTCAAATAAGAAACAGCCTTGCATGTAAACTCTGTGTGCCACGTTAACTTTTGTCACAGTGGCAATTTTATGTATCAGTATTTTTTTCGTTCAAGGGAAAAAGAAATAAAATAACTTGGAAAATACATTTGATGTACAGTTAGTCAAAAATGGTATGTTTTTAAGACGGTCGTAATTTAAAATTCATCACTCAACTCATCTGAAATTCGACACATTAAGTCAAGAAATGGAATCATTGGGAAGAACTGCATTTCACATATCAAGTTGTATATTTGATGATTTCTTACTGCAGCTCACAGAAATTGAAGTACTGGGAATCACCTTCAGACAATATCCTTGTATCCTAGTATTATGAGGTCAAATGGTTGGAATACATATATCTCACAGCTCTTTTCATAGATATTATATCACATACATACAATCACACAACACAATCATGACTAACCATCAAATGTGAGCTCATCCCTGTAGTGGAAACCGAACGGCATGGAGTAAGGTTTCAGGCGTTCGTACTCATCTCTGGGGATATTGGTTCGAGTCATTATAAGCCTCACCGCCGGGTGGTAATATCTTGATGACCAGGGCGATGACTGCAACTTCATTTGTAATGATGAGGGACACGACTGTTGGGAGTGGAACGTGAAGGAGACACCAGTGTGAGTTACCACGATATATGTTGAGGAGAATGGAGCATATTCTGAAGTGGGTCGAATACTTATTAACTCTTTATGTGTCATTGAAGCATTTGGCACACACAATACATACACACCCCCTAGAACAACTATTTGGCTGCCACATAAAGGGTTAATATATCATAGTATTACTATGTATAGAATGCATTTTTGTTGAGCAATCATTCTATTCTTCATGAAATTATAAAGGATCACACTCTCACCAAGTTAAACATCTATCCCTCAGTTATACAATAATGAGACAACTGTATGAAAAAATACAAATAAGTAAATTAATTCTGTTTTTTTATGTTTATTTGAATCATTCTTATCAGGGACTTAAATCATAATGGATTACAATAATACAAGGCATTAGCAATATTGTGTCTCTTGCGAAAATAACCAGAAATATCGCGATCTCCGTTGCTACGCAAAAGAAAACTGAAACAAACAAATAAGCAACTTTAAACAGACAACATCAAAATCAGGTGCAAAATAGTGACTTTGAATAAATTTGCATAAATGTGCATGAGTAATGTTTGCCTAAATCTACATCAGTAATGCTCACACATGCTCACACAATTCTGTGCACAAGTTAGGAAGCCTTCACCAAGAGTCTTGCAAGTAAACTTTAATGTATGACCTCAAATGACCTTTGACCTTATCCTGTGACCTCCAACGGTACCATAACACGAAGGTACCCCCAGTGCATCTATGACCCAAATTAGGTTGTAATCCAAGCAACCTATGTGAAGTTATTTGTCAAAAGAGAGTCTTGCAGGTAAACTTTAACGTATGACCTCAAATGACCTTTGACCTTATCCTGTGACCTCCAACAGCACCATAAGATGTAGGTACCCCCAGTGCATCTATGACCCAAGTTAAGTTGTAATCCAAGCAACCCATGTGAAGTTATTTGTCAAAAGAGAGTCTTGCAGGTAAACTTTAACGTATGACCTCAAATGACCTTTGACCTCATCCTGTGACCTCCAACGCCACCATAACATGAAGGTACCCCCAGTGCATCTATGACCCAAGTTAGGTTGTAATCCAAGCAACCTATATGAAGTTATTTGTCAAAAGAGAGTCTTGCAGGTAAACTTTAACGTATGACCTCAAATGACCTTTGACCTTATCCTGTGACCTCCAACAGCACCATAACATGAAGGTACCCCCAGTGCATCTATGACCCAAGTTAGGTTGTAATCCAAGCAACCTATGTGAAGTAATTTGTCAAAAGAGAGTCTTGCAGGTAAACTTTAGCGTATGACCTCAAATGACCTTTGACCTTATCCTGTGACCTCCAACGCCACCATAACATGAAGGTACCCCCAGTGCATCTATGACCCAAGTTAGGTTGTAATCCAAGCAACCCATGTGAAGTTATGGATCATAAGAGAGTCTTGCAGGTAAACTTTAACATTTGTGACGGACGACGGACGACGGACGACGGACGGACGACGGACGGACGACGGACGGACGACGGACGGACGACGGACGGACGCCATTTGGATCCCTTAGTCTCGCCTTCACCTCCGGTGGGCGAGACAATAAAGCCGCAATGATCATATGATGCACATGGATTGTACTGGGACACAAGCTCAACATCAGTATACAGGAGCAAACACTACAAAACACACAACCATATTAGTATGATATTCCTTAGTGTACTAGTACTCACTGAAAATGTGAATGATTGGTTTGTAATAAAGGTCAGCTCTGGATTGTTGGGTTTGATGGTCACAAATGGTTTGAGGAGCTTTGGCTTGTTCCTGGGCCCAGCTTCCTCAGCAAGGTGTTCAACGTGTTGGTCCTTGGCCAAAATAGATAGGTCAAGCCCATGGTCATGGTCATCTGGGTGAGAATGGTGGAATTCCTGTACGGCATACCTGGAACATAACAATGCAGAGAATTGTTTAGAAATGAAATAAAAATGAGTTTGAATCAGGAACTAACAAGTGAAACATTAAGCATGACAAAATCCAAAAGGAGTGCCTGTGATTTTACATTCCTACTTCACAATCAAATCATCATCATCATTATCAATGTTTACGGTCCGTTTTTCCCGCTTTGTGGGGTTAGACCGTTCATTTCCTTGATATGACTCTCCTCTATACTGTCCTGTCATTTGGGTCAATGCAGATAATGTTCAACACTTTTCTGTTTGCTTTGATTGTTTCCTCCCATGTCTTGCGAGGTCTCCCACGTGTGTTCCTCCCAACAACTGTGAAATTCAGTATTTTCTGGAGCCAGTGAGTCTCTTCTCTCCTAGCCACATAGCCATACCATCTCAGCCTGCTTTTTATCATAACATGTCCTATTCTTACCAGGCCCATTGACTGGAAAAGGTCTTCATTTCTCTTTCTCTCCCACAACGATACCCTCACAAAGAAAGAAAATGAAGGATAACAACATGTTTTTAAACATCAGAATAACTTTGATAAACTGAGAGGGTTGAATCAAAACAAAACAAAATGAACACATCCAATCAAGAATTAGACACCTGTCTTCTCTGTGTGTGATGGTGTTCCTGTTCTGCGCGGAGTAGATGAGGGTAGCAATGGAAGCGCCAGTGAGAATGGACACCAGCTTCACCATCGCCTTGTTGTGGCACCGCATGGTTGGATCAGGCGTCTGTCACACGTTACCAGACATACCACAGATGCTGCATAGAGCGAAAAATAATAGATAACGCATATATTGTTAACATTGACTGATTGGAGTGACGGACATGTTCTCTACATCATTTTTGATAAAATATAATATAAATTTGCAATATCATAAAAAAATAATGTACATCAATATATTATAAGTTCACATTTTGATTGAATAATCCAAAATGTAATACTTTTTTTTTACATTCTTTTCTAATCAATTTGAGGTAGATCTATGTACCTAATAGTAATAATATCCGTAGATGTCATGATCGTGGTCAAAATAATTACTTGTCTTGGCCAGGGGACACTGTGCCCACGTTTCGTGCGTTTTTCAACAGTCACCAACATCAAGTCTCTTACTAGTTTGCATCTCAATGTTGACCCTGTTGAAAATCGCAACAATTGCATTTTTATGATAATCCACATATTAGAACAGTTTTACTTTCTGATGGGTGATCATATGTACTCATTAGATGTTTTACTTAACTAAGCCTTACAAATATGTTGTTGTTGTTGTTCTTTGGTGATGGGTCTCTTTCACACCCATATAAACACTTAGTAGTTGTATGGTCTCTTGGTAAGGCTCAAAGTACATGAAAGTAATATATGACTCTTAGTGATAGGAAGTGTGGTGTGGGCAGCAACTACAGCTCCACATTACAAATATAAAAGTCTCCTGCTCTACTTACATCAACTTGAATAGGTGGGACTCCCTTGTTAAGCTCTCCTTGAAAAGTCACAGCTCAGTACAGTCTCGATTGCAAAGTCAAGGCAAGTCTATAGAACTGATTCCATGAATAACCTCTAACTTTTATATTGCACATTTATTCACTTCACGTCACTTGTTACACGCAAACTTTATCATGATTCCCCGTATTGACATGATTGAAGTGGATGACCTTTGACCAATGCACTGCCACTTGGCTAGCCAGCTTAGCTTTAGCTGTACCATCGAGTTAACCCGGTACGACCGCGGCGCTCAGGGCGGGGCGCTTAGCAGACAGGCCGCGCTGCTGCACTGCAATACGCGACAGAGCAGAGCTCGAGGACACTTGTTGTTGGAAGAACACCGAAGAGGGAACTTGTTGATCGAAGAAGTAAAGTAAGACTCGTCGTGTTACTCAATATAAATTATGTTACTATGAGTGTGGGATGTGAGTAGTTTCAAAGTTAGTGTTAGTTTGAGTTTGTATTTGCACTCCCTTGAATGAGTCTTATTTAGTCATCTTCAGCAGTTCAGTTGAAGCTCACTTGTTATCAATTTTGTACTGGGATTAATTTTGTACATATTAAGTTAGACTTTCATGTTTTGAATTCTTCTTCTTTCCTTTGAAGTGCGCTTGAGGTTTGCTGAATCGCACTGTGAGTGTGACTGTTTCGCACTGATGCGTGTGGAGTGTAGTGTGAATTAGTTTAGCAAGTGCAAGTAAAAAAAGTCCCAGTCCATGACAATTATTAACATGAGTTTGATGGAAGGGCACCCAACAGTACTTTATTGGGCTTTATTGAGCTTTGTGTTGGTTGATCACAACCCTTCATAGTTAGTTTTGTTTCATGTCATGTACTCATTGTAAGGTATACTCAATTTTCCAACACATGTTTTGTAACATGAAAAACTAGTAGACATTTAAATACTTAACCAAAATAACCCACACAAGTATCAAACTGAGCCATTGTTTTCTTTTCATCCAGGAGAGATTCTCACTTGACTAAAAAACGTAGGAGGATGGCTGCCATGGTGAGCAGCGATGACAGTCCTATTTATGAGGGATTTCTCTGCCCAATGTGTCTGCAGAACTTTGAGTCTGTGTTCCAGCTTCAGAGCCATGTAGAAAGTATGTGCAGAACGAATCGATGCAGTCATTAGCTTTGCGAAGAACCCCACGCTTTAGCTTGAGGTCCTAGAACAGTATGTGCAGAATGAATCGATGCAGTCATTTGCTTTACGAAGAACCCCACGCTTTAGCTTGGGATCCTAGAACATCGAGCTATTGAAAATCAGATCAACAGTTTCTTTTGCAAGATCTGTAGGAAAAACGGCTGGATCGCAATAAAAATAATGTTCTTACCTGGTTACTATCATTTTTTACTAATTAAGGATGGTAACAGGTATTTTCTGATTTCTTGTCGCATTCAGCTCTCCCAGGTTTCAAAACATTGCAACTGCTCTCGCAATATGCCCCATCGTAAACAAAAAGCATAGGGATTGTGATGTTTTGAAACTCGGCAGAACTAGACATGTGAAAATAAAACCAACACATCTAAATCTTGGATTTTGGCACAGAAAGCATCCTTGACCAAAAATAGAAAATACCCAGGTAACAATGATTTTTTTTATTTTGACCCAGCTGTTTTTCCCTCTGCCATTGCAAAAAAAATAAATGTTGATCCAAAACATTTTAAAGCAGGATGTTTACCTGTAGGAACCCACACTAAAGGGTGGTATTTATTGTAGGGTTGTACAGTTATAGGCTTCTCTGTGATAATTGTCTTTTTTTTTTGTTCTTTTGATTTGAGAATTGCACTGTGCATTATGTAAGTGAGCCATAAACCGAAATATTGTACTAAAGCTAGTGTATCCCTTTTGCAGATATTACCAAGTTCTGATAGAATAACAGCAACCTCTCTAACAAATGATGTACTGTATGTAAGATATGAATTATGAAACAAACCCATTAATATAGAATGGAACAATATGTTTGGTAGTTGGTACAGCTATGGGATGCAGAATCATTATGATGTGTGATTGTTCTTTTGGCAGACTAATTGGTTAGATGCATTCATTTTATATACCAGTCTTTAATCTTCCTTTGTTTCACAGCATATCCTATTTATGTGTACTCAAACGATTGTTCCCTAATTCTTCCCAAGGTGCCCACGGTAGCGAAGACAAGGCTGTCCTGAACCAGCTCAAGGGCTTCTTTGGCAAGGCCAAGAGACTCATCACCAACAGGCCAGAGGAGCCGACCCAAGACGCAGCGAGAGAGGACCCTGAAGGCTCGCCCAAGAAGCAGGCACTTCTGGGCACGGACCCCTTCACATGGGATTCACAGGAATTAGGTATAAAAACAACCCCCTGCAACTTCCCAGTTAAGTAGTGATTTCCACTCTTAATGTTCCACTGGATTGTATCACTAGTGATACACACAAAAATCTCACAGAGCTCATTCTGTGTGGCACATAAAGATTTCATATCAATTTCATATCAATTTCATATTAGGATCTCTTTGTCATCCTTTAGAAAGAATGAATGGGATTTCAGTAGTGATGTGCTGTAAGAAGCAATATTTAGGTCAAGTTTGAACTCTTCATCCGTGATTTTGTGAATCAGGTGTCAACTTAGAAACTATTTAAACATCTTATGAAGTGGTGTGGTGGCAGATACAGAGCAATAACTCCTGGTTGAAAGATCCTACTTCATCTACTTCATCTCCATTCTTCTACATTCTTATCATTTTGTTCTGTTCAGGAGCCGCTAGAAGCCATTTTGAATCCCTGAGGAGCATACGGAGTGACCGGATAGACAGAACAGTTGTTGAAATCAACAAACTCGTCATCCGCCTGGAGAAACTCATCAAACACGGTCCACCATGGAGTGATCAAACCAAACGAAAAGGTAACCATTTAATCAATATTTGTACGGTTATATCTATCCAATTACTTTTATATTTCGACACTCTCAGTACCAAGCCAAAAAAGCCTTGATAACTTTTGCACACTTCAAGCACCTATGGTATTGAGAGGATTAATACTGTCTGTCATTTAAGTTTCAAACCCCTTTCCCTAATGCTAGCCTCTTCTTCCTCCTTGTTGCGCATATTCTAACTGATAATGCACCCATGATGTTTCAATCCCAATGGTCTTCTTCCCAGGTTATGAGAAAACGATTGTGCCTTGGGCGGACGATGCCGATGTGCGCTTCTGTCCATCTTGTGGTGACAAGTTCTCCCTGGCCGTGAGGAGACATCACTGCCGGCTGTGTGGCAGCATCATGTGCAACAAATGCTCCAGCTTTGTGGGAATCCCCTTCTGTGGTGAGTGATGTAGCTTGATAGCTCAGCCCCGCTTGGAAAAGCTTGCCTCAGACCCTTCTTCGACTCTTGAATAAGAATTTAATGCTGTGTTAATAACTTTTGTCCCTAATAACCATGTGATACAAGAAGTTACTTTTACCAAACTTTGAGTATTATAAATTTACTAAACATCTACATAAGCAAACATTTCTGTGTAATAGATTACGTACAGCTAATAGGATAAAATCAGAGGTGACATTGAAGGCAAAACAAATAATTAAATTCAAAAAGTGATCAACATTTCTCAATCATTTCTCAATTGTTTTAATTTATGTCAAGCCATTGCCTTGAAGGCAAAACAAATAATTAAATTCAAAAAGTGATCAACATTTCTCAATCATTTCTCAATTGTTTTAATTTATGTCAAGCCATTGCCTTGAATAATGTGATCTAATGGTGTATACTCTCTTCTTCTACTCCTCACTCACTGTGGTGGTCAGAACAAGTGCTTGACCCTGAGGCCAAAGGGGCCAGGCAGAAGGCAGCAGTGGAGGAAGCCCAGGCAGGGAAGAAGGCCGAGGTGACCCTTAGGGTGTGTGAGCACTGCCTGACCGTCATGTCCAAACGTCTTAAGATGGTCAGAGAACGCAACACTGTCCCCATCATTGTGCAGCTGCATCAGGTGAGCACCAGTCAAATTTAAACCAAAAAAAAAAGGATGAAGGCATAGTGGTGTAGTGGTCGTGAAGTGTGATTGAAGATCAAACCCACCCATGACATGTGTGTCCTTCAGCAAGATATTTTATCCACATTGCTACTCTCCAATCATAGGAGGTGGATGGATTGTATACATGATCTTGATACCGATATCGCCCAGCGGGCAAGGAATACCCCTCAGGGAGTGGAGATGGTACAGATTTTGTGTGTAGTGACCAGGGCTATATTGTAACATTCCTCTCTGGGCAGCGAGTAAGGACAAACCGTCTACACCATTCTAAAAAAGAAAGAAAAGGGTTTGTCCCTTTCATAGTCCTGTTCAAAGGAGGCGTGATTGTGTCTTGCACATATTATTTGCACCATCTCCAGGCACTGGGTCAAGATCATTTACAGTGGTCCACCTCCTACAATGTATTCATGAAAAGTTGATACTATTTACAATGAATTTCATTGATTAAAACACTTGAGTGTGAGATAGAAATGGCTCCAGTGATTTATTTCTATCCAAATATTATCGAAGTTGTGTTGTTTTTCTATATCAATAATATCATATAATGGTTTTTATAATTCCTTTATTTCAGAAAATGGTCGAAATTAGAGATCAAATCCTGAAGCAACTTCCTATCTACCAGAGAACTGCCTTATCACTTGTGTAAGTTTCCCATTAACTCTTAATGCGCCACATGTGCATTTTTTCACAAGTACTATTTGCTTTTATAGAAGGGTCTCTGTCCCAATTGTAACTGATTGCTGTTCATCTGTATTTTACATTTGGAGTTGATTAAATACATTTAGTAGCAGCATTGAATATGAATTGTGAACTTTGTATGTACTCATGATATCAACATTTTCAGGCTGTAAAATTAAAAATATTCAGGATTGTGTTTTCCTTCCTTCTTTTGTAGGAATGGTGAAGAAGAGTACTCGTATGAAAGAGCAGAACGAGAACGAAATGTGCTGTTGAAATACTGCGATGCTCTAGATCTGTTGAGGTAAGGCAATGTTATATCACATTCAATCTTTGAGACGTGTGTAAAATCTCCTCATATTTGTGTATTTTATAATGTGTACACTGACTTTTTGAGTTCTTAATGACAATGATGGGAAGTGGTCTTCTCCCATGAAATGACTTGTGTAAGGTGACTCTTGTTTGCCACTGAAAGGAGCCATCATGGTTTAAAAAGGTTCCTTAATTGAAAATTACATACATGTAGGTATTTTATATTATAACCTACAGGGTTGGTGTATGTTTTATTGTTTTAGTTTTATGATTTTGTGTCCAAAAATCGTTATAGATAAATCATTCTGATTGTGCATGGTGAATTTTTTTGTTTGTTTTCCAGCAAGAAAATCTATGCCCTTGGTTCTGGGCCTGACAAGACTCTGTCGGCAGCTCAGATGAAGCTGAGGAAAAACATCCGCGCTGAGGTTGTCCGCTTCTTGCAGGACAACATGATGGGGATGCAGCCCTTGCCCTCCCAGGAAGAAGTCAGGAAGCTTCAGGACGAGCGGCGAGCGGCCATCGCTCGCAGACTGGAGGAGGAGCGCCAAGCGAGGGCCAGGAGGATGCTCGCCGAGGAGCAAGCTCTTGAGAAGGCGGCCCAGAGGGCTCAGGCCCCGGCTGGCGTCTCCCAGCTGAAGGACAGCCCAAAGAGAGGTCATGAGAGGAAGTCCAGCTGGGGCCTGCTGAACAAGCTGAAGGAGCAGGCGCAGGAGGTTGGAGCAGGCATGATGGGCGGGCTGGCCATGAGCGGGAGTGACCTACGAACACAACAGCAGCAGTCGCTACCCCCGTCCGGCTGGAAGCCTAGTGCGGTCAGCCAGGACACCGTCCAAGCACTGTCCGATGACCCTTTGATACAGCAGATGAACATCATCAGTAGCTACCTCAACCAGGCTCAAGAGGCAGGACGATGGGACGAGGTTAACATGTTGGAGGCAAACTTGAAGGATCTGCAGATAGCCTACAGGCAGGAACAAGCGCGGAGTGGAGGGGGCGGGGGAGGTCATCAGACATTATGATGACAATGCTGGAAGCAAATTTTAATGACCTTCAGGTGAAACCTAGGTGAAGCACCCACTGCCAGAATGGAACCTTCTTTGATTGCAGAAGAAAGCTGGATTGTAACAAGTGCAGAACGTGCAGCTAATCACGCTATATCAGAGAAGATAGCATCATATGTGGCTGTTATATCAATATAATGAAATTGTTGTAGATCAATTCCATGATTCTACGCCTCCAGATTTTCATGTAGTCGTTGTGCAAGACTGCGCTGATAATGCTTAAAAACAGTTCTGGTCATTTCGCTGTTTCTCAATCTTTATTAGTTATATAATCAAACAAATTGAATCCAAAAATTAGTATGAGACCATAATTATTTACAGTATTATCATTAACATATATTTGTGTAATTGTCCATCTTTTTTGTTTTACCAGATAGGCAGTTAATATTTGACTATGAGTTATTTGTTACATATGTAACCATTTTATATGATAAGATGAACTACAGTAATCTTGATTATACAAAAGATGCTATTATTTTCAAGTACTTTGTCTTTATACTTTATGCCAGTATATTTATGTGGGTAGTCTTATCACAAATTTTATTTTTCCAGCAATGTGCCTTTTTCATGGACAACTCTTTGAAAATGATGAGAAGGGATGAAAAAGGTGCTATCAGATGTATTAATTTTGTAACATTGAATCTGAAAGAGCAAAATATTTCTGCAAAATTATGCGACTGGTATACATCCCATGTGATGTCTATGAGCTGTTGAAATGATTCATCAACAGGGTGTACCAGGTACATAAACTAGATATTACTTAAGGAATCTCAAGACATGTCAACTCTTCGTGCATTCACCCATAAACCCTCTTTGTGTTGCATTATTGTAGCCTGGTCAAGGTACTCCAATGAAAGGGTCTCATTCACATTTGTGCCATGAGTCATAAATTCCTAAAAATGAACCAGACCGTGTTATTATTTGTGAGGAGGGTTTTATTGATTTTCTCCTCTCCCTTTTTCAATGAACTTCCTGAGTCTGCTGGAGGATGTATTAATTTTAATTTATATATTATTATTTTTTGTTTACTTGTAAAGATACAATAACTTTCCAACAAAGTGGTTTTGGAAGAGAATGTACAAACTAGCTCTCACAGCATGTAGGCATGCTCTGGTGCATGTAATTTGTTCGCAAAACAATGGGACAAGGGACGTTTATAGGGAAATACGTGGTTGTGCAAAAATGCAAAAGAAACATGTCTACAAGTGTGCAATAATGCAAACGAAACACATGAAAAGTTAATTATGCTTCATATAATTGTAATAATCTGGTATTCACTGTTGAATGCAATGAAGACTTCATACATTTTGCAATTGTTCCATATGGAGCATCATATACCGGTACAAATACATGTGAGTGTACATGTATAGCCAAAAAAGAAGAAGAAACTTCCCAGTCACAGCTCTAGTGCTTGCTTTGATACAAACAATTCATTTATTTATACTCAGGTACACCGTGCATGTCATGTGAAATTATTCTCTCAATTTCAGAAACTTTCAGAAGAAAGTCTATATGTTACTATTGTTAATGATAAGTTAATTCATGAAAGATATTTTTTTAAAAAAGACAACAGACTCTTTTATGTTTTATTTTGTCTTTAGTGCCTTTATGTTGGATAGGGGCTGTTTACACTGTACTTAATTCAACATTTGTTGAGTTGGATCTTGTCAAATATTGGACAGCGTGCTGATCACTTTGGAGAGTGTTCACTCATGAGGTAATTGTCTTGTACATGTTTGTCCGAAGTTGGTCTTCTGTAGAATCAAACAATACTCAGTACCTTAAAATGTCGCTTAAAAAGCTCTTGGTGGAAAAGCAAGTAAGGACCATGGGTTGCTCCGAGTCTTCCTGAAGTAGGAAAGATAGTTCACCTTGTCCCATACTTGGGTTTCCTTCTTGGTTTTGTGGAAGTACATATTATTTTCTCAAAATTGTTACGCTGAGTCCCATTGCTGTATGATCATGCCGCACTTTTGTAACAGGTCAAGGCACTTCCAGGCTTCTTACCGCAGTATAAGCCAATCCTTTTTTGGATGATAGGGTCACAGACATTTTTCTTGAGTTGTTGTCATGATTGGCAACCGGGATACCGGGCTACTGCCACGTACACATCATCAGCGTTTAAAAATACGAACCATCAAATCATATACAGCGCATGGATTTGGTGGTTCATTAAAACAGTGATGCCAGTATAGAAACCCTATTGGGAAAAGACATACATGTACTCCTGAGTGTTACTAGTGGGCGATATTTGTTTGTGCTGTTAAATTAGCAGATCAACAGTGCTTCGCAGAATTCATGAAAATAAAACCCTTGCTAAGATAAAGTTGCAACAGCTTATACTGTATTTTGGGGCAGATCATGTTGTTTGTTATGCTCTTATGAATATTGCTAATGTGCTACTGCTTTGTTGGGAAACAGTTCCTGTGAGTTGAATGATGAAATATTATGAATTGTCTAGAAACAAATAATATAAGCTATTTGCAAATTCCTGACTCCCCCCATCCAATTTCACAACCAGATGGAAATTACAGGAATCGTATTTGTCGGAAATTACTCACTTTCGAACACATTCATCTATGTTATTATAGGTAATGTCAGGGATGGTAATCTTGAAATGAACTGCTGTTTTGACTTAAGTCAACTACAAACCATAACTGTGATTGGCTTAATGGTACAGTTTATTTACTTAAGCCAGTTTTCTGAATACATGTACCAACTGATTTAGCTGTAAGACAGTTTTAGATGTAAATTTCTTTCAATTAGACACTATCCCAGATTAGACCATTTTAAGTCAGAGATACACACAAGAATACATCTTACAGTGTGATGATTAATCAAAACTGAAATATGTCTTCCTTTCATTGATGGACACCTGGGGGCATTTCATCAAAGGACTTGTCGGACGTTTTATCCGACAAACTGTTATAAGCTACTGAAATGCTTGCATCTTATTGGCCGAGAGCAAACTTGTCGGATAAAATATCCGACAAATCCTTTGATGAAATGCCCCCCAGGTAAAGGGTATCCTTGGTATAATGTTGCAGCATCTTTAGACTTGGACATTATTTATATGTGTTATCAGAGAAGAGCCATTTGATTATTTGCTTATACAAGAATATACAGAAAGAGATGTTTAAGATTCTGTATTAACTTGGTGAGTTCATAATCTGGAATTGATCATCCTAGAAGTAAAATACAAGATGGACTCAATCTTAAGGCCTAATATTAAACAGAAATGCTGTGATTAGGGTATAATATTCGCTAATCAGTTGACTTGGAGAGGAATATGGAAAAGCACAGATTCATCTTTAGGAATTTGGGGAAAATCATACAAAAATTGAGAAAGATATATGATTTTAGAAATGTGTAACATTCATATATGAATCTGGCATATTTTTAATGCTATCATTGAAGTAATTCAAAATGAAAACACATAAAATGGAAGAGATATAATGTTACAGAAACATATAATGGAGTTTGAATTTTCTTGCCATGTTCTTTCTACCTTACAAATAGTTAGGGGAATGATATATGATGTGTAGTATATGGATAGATGAAATGCCTATAAAGATATATAATATAGAAGTGAAACAGTCCATATTATAGTTGTTTATCTTGAGAAGGAATGAGAATGTGATGTTGAGATATTTATGTGGGTGAAACAGTGAGAGGGATTGTGTGTTCGAGGAAAAGGTGTGAAAGAGCGTAAAAGAAGGGAGGAAGAAGAGAGGGAGCTATCAGGAGAAGGAAAGCATGGGAGTGAAAGAAAGGCAGGAGAGGGGAGTGAGTGTGTGTTTATGTGTGTATGTGTGTGTGTGTGTGTGTGTGTGTGTGTGAGAGAGAGAGATGGGGGGTGGGGTGAGCAGGAGGGAGAGAGAGAGAGAGAGAGAGAGAGAGAGAGAGGGGTGGTGGGGAGGGAGATTCAGTGAAAGAGCAAGGAGAGTGAAGGAGATAGAGGGTGAGAGAGAGAGAGAGAGAGAGAGAAAGAGAGAGAGAGAGGGATAGAGAAGAGAGGGAGGGAGGGAGAGAGAATGGGAGAGAGAGAGGGAGAGAGAAGGACAGGAGCGTACCTATAATATACTAATTCTAAGTGGGTGTGGAGATATAAAAAGGGAGGAGGGTAACCGTATGAAGTAAGTGGGAATCATTTTTGTCATTTCAAATTAAATTCACATGCATAAATCAAATCTGTCATAGAATCACCATCATCGAGGAGAAGGAGACAACGTAGGGTGGGGAAACAAATTATACGATAGAAGGATCCGCTCAGGAATCAAGATGAAAAGCCTGACGGTGGCGCTTATTTATAAATAAGGATCCAAAGGCAATCTATATTTGTGATACTAATAATATGTCTATGTCGAGCCCTTTACAGACCTATGAGGAAAGGCAAAGGTCTGTTATTCTTTGGAGAAAAAAATATTCACCTTCATGATCCACGTAATCGGCATATATCATGGCTACGCTTTTGGCCTACTATATGTTTGGTTTAGAGTATATTTTTGTTATTAAGAATAATTCAACAGTTAACGATAAAAGACGTGCCTGGTCTTTCCTCTTCTTATTCACTCGAAAGTACTTCTATCTTGATGAAACATTGAGAGTTAACTTTCAGTTCCTACTTTATTCATCTCAAGCTTATTCTTTGTATATGATCCATGCATGTGAACGTTAGTTATCAAACATTGATTGGCCAATCCACTCGCACGTTCGAAATGGTCTAGCGGGAATAACAAGATGGCGGGAGTAAATTGTGCGTCGTGTTCGGAAAAACAGAGGAACACGCCCATCAAACTGTCGTACTCAATTCATGCTTTCTCAAATTACACTGCAAACTATTCTCCAGAGTGAGTTTACTCGTATAGTAATGTTAAATTTGATTTCGCGTTTTATCACCATTATGGCAATGATTCTTACGAACATGGTTGCAATTTAGCTCGAATAGCACGTCATTTGGGCAAAATTTGAATTTGAACGGTCCCACACCTATGATTTTGTGTATGCTATTTTGTTTCATGGCTATATTCGCAGCGCAGGAACGACATAAGTTAACCGCATTAATTTTGTTACAAAGACAGAAATATCAATGTTTTTGTTAGTATTGGAATCCTACTAGCTTGAGATAACTGGAATGTTGAGTGTTAAGCAGTATAGATCCAGACAAGTTCATGATATAGTCTAGCTTTAGCCTAAGTAAAAAGCATCAGGTTTCATGCTGAACTGGACAAAATATACTGCGGTTTAAAACTTTAAAACTGCGGCTCCTTCCCTTTCTCCCCTTTCCCTTTCCCTATGCTAATTCCTTTGAGCTGTAGTTTATGTTGTATACCAAGGAGTTGTAGGCCTTACCAACAGCCATTGAGTCATATTATTTGACCTAAAGCTCTTCATCGATCTGAAATCCTAGGTCCTTTTCAAGTGTCAATCTTTGTGGGTTATATTCACATGGTATATTCTATTTTCATGTTCTTTTCTTAGTATGGAATATTTCCTGAGTTTCCTGATGTCAATCTGAAGTGCTGTAGATTGGTATCATATCTGCAAACACTAAGACCATGTTTGACATAGGCAATCTTGTGTCAATAAGCTTTGAAGGCTGTCATTCATGAAGGAAATTTAAGTTGATAACTTATTTAGGTTCAGTATACCACTTACCAGTATTCAGTGTTGAATATGACAGTTGATATATTTGTTTCCCATTCAAACATTTCTTGCAGGAATATACTCCATGACAAGCCCAATGATCAATCTTCTAGATGGTCATCCGATAACAGCTGCTCGCAAGTTGGCAATGTACGTTGATTTCCATGTGTCTTCTGCTTTGTAGAGAACAATCAATCCATTAATGTAGATTTTGCCTATGTTGACTTGTGTATGAAGCCATTTTTGAAACTGTAGTCAAAATGGGGCTCTTTCTCTATGATTTATACATGTGTCATTCTTGAGTTTTATTATCTAACTTTCCAAGTAGATAACAATATGCAACAAGTCTTTTCAAAGTTGGGGAAATATAGTGGTTTGTATTTTTAATACCTTCCTTAGAATTGATGGTAAATTCAGCGTGCTGACAAAATTACTTTAGTACATCATGATTATGATATAAGAAAAATGCTATGCAAACTATCAACATTATGTTAAGTTAGTCATGTATGTACTGGTAGTGTATACAGCTTTGAATGATTTAATTGTCATAACATATATCTGAGACAATTTATTTTCATGAGCTGGTTCATTGTTTTTCAATCTGATATAAGTGTATTCCATTATCAAGTGATCCATTATCATACCCTTCTTTCCAGTTTATCGTCCTCAAGCTAGAAAACTGCTCCTTGGTCGACACCATTACATTTGGAAAATATGAAAAGATGCATGTGTGTAACCTGAAGAAGTTTGTCATATATGGAGGTCTGACAGTTGAACACATGGTGGAACTAACAGCAAGGTACAGTTTAGGTTTCAGTAGCATGTTTTGTGTGAAAGGGTTTGATTCAATACTCCACAAAGTAGAGTTCATTATAGATGAGTATTATTTCTCATTTGCATTCAAAACGTGGTTTTCATAGATTCATATTTAATGAAGTGTGTCTTAAAAACTTGATTCGCTTGTTTTAAACATTTGTAGAACTTGTATATCATAAATGTGTTCCCAGGATATTCTGTTCATTTTTGTCCCAGTAGTTGTCTGATATTCCTTAACAATTTTGCTTATGTTAGGAGCAATGTCTTTTTGGACCAGAGCGCCCCCTTTAGTAACTGAAGCAATTTAATTGTTTGATTTTCAAGAAGAAAGTTACATGTACATAGCAGAAATAGTGTTTATATTTTTTGTCTGCAGTTGCTGGTGTACCATGTATTATTGCTTTTTTAATTTTATGTTATATTACTCTTTTCAGTGGGTTGAAGAATGACAATATCAAGGAAACCTTTTCCTTGAGCTATATAGTGAATGGGAACCCAGTGCCTTGTCGATATATCAAGATTGGTAAGTGAAGCTTGATTAGTATTGTCTACATCTAATTCTAAGTTCTTTTGGTTATGTGGTAATAAGCACAGTCATATTTTGTTCCAGGGGATGTAGCCCCTATTACTATTTAATGATTGTGCTGTTCAAATGTGTGTTGTTGAAAGATGTGACTGTTGGCTTTGAAACAAGAAGATACAATGAATGTTGTGTGCCAGGCTTTGCTGAAATGATTGAATCAGCAATCTTCACTATTGCTCAACCATGTATTCTTGGTGTCATTAATACATGTAACATTTTAAATTTGATATCTGCAATACATCTATCCTGTGGAGACCTTGCTGTTGGTAACATGGCCCCTTTCCCCCTTCCTTTTCATTGGACAGTGCCTCTGCAGTCGTGGGGACCCAGCTTCAGTTACAGCATCTGGTATGTGGAGCTGACAGGAATTGATGAGCCAGACATTGTCCAACCTTGCCTTCTCAGCTATAACGAGGTAATGCTAACAAAGTCTTATCCCTTTTGATGTGAATTTTTACTGCTGTTGTACTTACATGGACATGGGAAGTCACAATGAGAGATTGTTGTTATTATGGGCTTAAGATTTTTTGTTGTTTTAGTGTACTGTATACACCACCATATATTTCGCGAGTCTAATTTCTCGCAAATCATGACTTCTTGACAATTTCGCGAGTGGATAAATTCGTGATCGTGGAGTAGTAGTACTATTAGTACATGTGCTCGTGCACGTCGTATTCAAGTGTTGTTAAATTCGCAAATAGCACCTGACTCATGAAATTCGCGAAAATAAAAATCCCACGAAATCTATGGCATGTACAGTACATAATGAATAAACTTCTTTCAATATTCAATGTAAAGAAATTATCTTTCCATAATTGCAAAGATAGACGTTAACCTTCCATCTTTAAGAATGATTGACACACATCTCAAGTGATGTTAGGCTGCATATATTTTAGCTGTCTCATTCATGTAAGAGCAATATGCTGGTACATACTGAGAAATCGGTGTTACAACTCATGTTCATTCTGGTCATGGCATTGTAAACATGTTTCCCGATATCCTTCCCAGTACCGTGAAAGCCAAGCGATCAGATTGTGCCTGAAACACTTTCGCCAGAACAACTACCATGAAGCCTTTGAGAGTCTGCAAAAAAGGTCAAAGATCAAACTGGAACATCCACTTCTGACAGAGCTCCACTCAAAACTGGTGAGTAATATTTATCCACAGTGTTTCCTTGTGTAATTTGTCATAATTTGCCTCATGAAGACAACTACTTATTTACTGTGTATTGGTGTATTATGTGACTTTTTATCTACTATACATCAACAGCCTAGGCCAGAGAGTGTTTATTCACAGTGTATCCTTGTGTAAATTGTGAGTTCCATGTTCCCATTAATGTATGCACTATATACACAACCAACCTGGTCCAATACGTTTTATTTACTGTGTATCATTGTGTTAATGTTCCCATTTTATATCTAGTACTCTACACAACTATCTAGGTCAAAGATTATTTAAACGCATTTTACCCTTGTGTAGATCAATGGTTTCATATTCTTATTAACCTATTGTATGCTACATAAACTGATTCTCATTGGGATTTGTGTGCATTACCAGTGAAAAAGTACACACATGGATCATAAAGATTTAATAATGTCTTCTCCACGCAACTACTCAGGTTCAAGAGGGGGACTTTGTGGGTTGTGAGCGCATTATGGACTTGGCCTCCCAAGATGGGCTCCTCAACACATACATCTCAAGCCAAGACTACAAGCCCCTCTGGAGACTGATCTCACCCCTATCCATGGCTGAAGACGAGACTAGGCCGGGCATGAGGGGAGGCCACCAAATGTGTATGGATGTGGGTGCAGGTGAGGCAGGATTTTTCTCAGAGTCCATTTTGGTGTTGGTATGTTTGGATAAGCTTTCAAGCAAATTTTCATATTTGCTGATATTTTCAATCAAATCAGTGCACTGACATGTGGGGCGGTTGCGTTAAGTTACCTAATTTGATTTTATGCCTCTCAAAAATTTGTTACAGAATGGAGATGAGAGGACTTTCATGTTTGTTTGGCATTCCCTACTCACAATGCTTACTGTACATACAATTTGATAACATCTATCCCTTCATATTTTTTTTCTTATAGTAATTATTTTATTTCATCTTTGCATTTCCCAATTTAAACAAATCTTTATTTCAACATTATTGTTGTACTAATTGTCAAATAATCTTGTCATTGTTGTAGGATCATATAAATCAATCAATCAATCAAATATTGAAGGGGCAAGATTGTTTGCAAAAGGATGGATTTGAAGGTTTTTGTTTCATGTCCAATAATGTCTTAAGCCTTTCAAACAATGATGATAACCTTATTTTTGTCTCTGTGTACTTCCCAATGATCCTGGCCAGAGATGATCTACATGTTTGGAGGCTGGGATGGAACCAGAGACCTGGCTGACTTCTGGGTCTTCAGTTTACAAAATGATGAGTGGACTTGTCTTTCAAGGAATACAGAGGAAGAGGTCAGTGCAAGTTTAGCAGACCTTGATGGTTGGACCCAATGACATCGGTAGTCCCTCTTAAGCTATGTTCACATGGGAGCTTTTTGCTGCTGCTGCTTGCCGTGATTAAACTTTCATTGACCTTGACACAAGATCACCTTGTTAACATAGCTAGCTGGCTGAGCATTTTCAGAATATATGATTATATAGTTGTATAGAATTATATAGAACTCAATTCAGAACAGCCTTGGTAAAAGAGTATAAATCAAAATGGAACTTTTTTGTAGCGGATCATAAACTATGCTTCACATTTTACCTGATAAGAACAGAATTCTCATAGAATCATTTTGAAGGTAGGTCTACATGTACATGATTTGTTGTACTTCATATGAATACATATCTATGGTATACACCATAGCAATTGCCATCAAATTGAGATCCAAATGTATTATATATATTTTTATATTGTCTAGGTATGTAATGTACCTTTTCATTCATTCTTTTCCTTCCTTTAAAGTAACTGCGTTTTGACTGAGTATTTTTGAATGTGGTGCTTATGTGTTGTATACGAGCTCAGATTCTGTGATCATGTTTTACCAATCATTTAGGGTGGGCCGTCAGCCAGATCGTGTCACAAGATGTGCATTGACCCCAGCAGACGCCAGATCTTCATCCTAGGGAGGTACATGGATCAGACAATGCGTAACACCACCCCGCTCAAGGTCAGCCCATATCTCCAAGAATGTTTGCTTTACCAGTGTGTGTCAGGGAATAAGTTGCCTGGTATCGCATAGTAATTTGCTGGATATACCTGCCGTACAAAATCTCATTTGTGTAGCCATTTCATTGCATAGAATTGTATACAATTTTGCTCAAAATGCTTGTCCATGGACTGTAATTGCTATCTAATTTTGAGAAGGGAAATTTTACCCTGTATGTGTTAAAAAGCCCTAAACCAAAAGAGTTATTGTTCCTCATAAAGTACAATGAAATAGATACTTTAAGGTATCATGATGTCATGCTTGAAAAGAAGCCACCCCAACTTCATTTTAAATTGTTAGTACAATCTTTTGCTCTTCAAATGGGCTCAACTGTTATATTATATTGTATATCTTTACATATCCTAAGCTCCAATTCTGTTTACATTTGTATGTTCAGTTTTGGAAAAACAAGCTGATTTTTAAGACAAACAGTCATCACATCATGCATGCTTCACTGAGAGAAATGTGTCTGAATGAATCCCCTTGCAGAGTGACTTCTACGTTTATGATATTGGGACGGGGAAATGGACCCTGATCTGCGATGATACGGGTGCTGAAGGCGGCCCCAGGCTCATCTTTGATCATCAGATGTGCATGGACTCAGAGAAGTCCACCATCTTCGTCTTTGGTGGCAGAGTCTTGACCAGGTAAACAACTTGAAACGCCCATCACGTCATGACATCACATGGGCTACCAATTTACAGAGTTGTCAGATTTCAAATGGCCGTAACTACTTTTTTAGTTGTTGGATGTTACTCAAAATTTCATTAATATGCTCCTTGGTTTTTGTGCATTCTTTTAAAGCAAGTTACATTCAGTGTGAACTTCCCCTTTAATGAGTGTTCTTGTTTTGTCTCAGCTCATCCTCGTCGGAGGAGCGGCCCAGCGAGGGCTCCTTCAGCGGCCTGTACCTGTACCACATACCAACCAACACGTGGCAGCTGAAGCGGCCAGACTTCAGCTCCCATACGCACCACCTCCACGACAGCCTCAAGCGAACCAGCCTCAGGGACATCAAGTCCAGAACTGGCCACTCCATGCTCTTCCATCCAGTCAGTTCCCCTGCTCCTATATTCTCTATTCTGTGTGTTATATCAGAACTAAAATCAGAACTTGATGATATATCATATATACATACTGAAACCTGCTTCAGCGACCACGTTTATAGAAAGAACCCAGAAGTAGATATATAAAGTCCTGGATCAGTCACTCCATGTTCTTCCATCCATTTAGTTTCCTTTGCTTATCTCTTTTCTTGCAACACAATGTGTGTGTTATATTGTATGAGCTGTTATTTTGTGAAGGGGTTATAAAGGAAATGTACAATGGAAAGTAGTTGTACAGTTTTTGCCATTACAGTGTGTACATGATTCAACATATGAAGGTAGTTGTGCAGGTAGTTTGGTCATTCAATGTTGAATTTGAATTTGAATTTATTAGCAACTTCAACATCATCAATAGCAATACAAAAAACTTGTATGTACTTGACTGAATTAACATAGAAAGAAAGAAATTATCAAACAAAACTGGCATGAATCTAACAATGGATGTAGAAATAAAGCATATTACTTATGATGCAGCATTGTACACAATTTTATACATAAGTGAATGTTGTTAATGGGAATCAGAAGTTAGCACAAGTGCTAGTCGAGCCTGATTCCTTTAATTCATTAGTACGGCGGTAACAAAAAAATCATCTTTGGCTACTGATTGCTTAAGCACTAGTACATGTAAAGATAATGATGAATACATGTATAAAGAAGTATGCATGTAAATTATTGTAAAAATCTCTTAGATATAAGAGTAATATCTTATCAACTATATTTGACAACTACTTTGAGTCATACTGCTGTAAAAATTAAAAGAAAAAGAAGAATAATCTAGACATCTCATACCATCTTGATTTCCACACAAACGGGAAACACAACAAGCGACAATTTAACAGTTTCCTGTTGAAACTGAAAGCTCCATTAAATACTTCATTAGCAGCTTTGGGTAGGCAACTCTAGTTTTCATTTCTCTAATGTCTTTTGGGATACGATTCCATAATTTTACTCCAATGTAAGACATTGAAAATTGGCCTTGTGTTGTTTTACACTTAGGTATATATAGCTGTCCCTGATCTTTTCCTCTAGTGGCAAACCTGTGATCTATCACTTGACAATATTCTATTAGAGTGTGAGGAAGGTTGTTATTAACTAAATCATATACAAAAGTTGAAACCGACAAGAAGTGTAGATTGTAAACATCCAGTATCTTTAACTTGTGGAACAAAGGTCTTGAATGAGTTCTCCATGAACTAAAGGTAATTGCTCTCATTGCCATCTTTTGGGCATACAATATGCATTTTAACTCTTTGCCTGCCACGCACACTATCTCCCCTGCGCCACATTAATTTCAAGGTGCTACACTCAGAGGGGTTTTGCATGCACTGCCTTTTTCCACTTCCAATAACTTTTTATTGGTTTGTCGTGATGAAAAAAAAAATGTGTAGCTAAGTCTAAGAAAAACTTATACTCATGCCAATGGTATCATTTTTTCATGTATAATATCATAGATTCTGAGGATTATAACTTTACATTCTGTCTCCAAATTATCGTTTTGGAGGCTATGTTATACCTCTTATATTCAATATTTCCTAATGAAGGTTATTCTCTAAGTTAGTTCATAGAAAAGATGTGTTCTTTAGCTTTTTACATACCAAACCCTTGTCTTTATGGGAATAATGAGCCAAGCAATTTAGGATTTGAATGGTGAATGGGGCATTCAAAAAGAGTTAGCTAACAATGAACTAAACTTCTCTATTGAAATTGACCCTGGGTACTTCTCAATAGACTTCCTGTCCTGGGAGACTTCCTGCCTATTGATACTTTAATCCCCTTATTGTTATATACGATGCAATACACGCTTCGCTTTTGTATGTGTGTGCGCACAATACAATTAAATGCGTTTCGTATGCATTGTGCGCGAAATGTGACTTGAGTCGAACTTGGCAGCCCGCTGTATGTGCCGCAAGTCGAACGAAGCGAGCAAAGAGTTAAGTTAGTCTCGTAGGTACTTCCCCACACTTCAATGCCATATGAAAGGTGTGGCTGTATTAACCCCTGATACAACATCAATAATACATTCTGCGGGACAAAATGCCTGAGTCTGAATAAAATACCAACCTTTTTACGAACATTCTTATTAACCATTTTGATATGTTCTCCCCATATAAGGTGATTATCAATTTGAAGTCCTACAAATGATGCCATATTTACCTCAGATATTTCTGAGCCAGATATTTCAAGAGCACCGTTAACCTTCACAGATCGTCTTCTACTTCTTATCAACATGTAACTAGTTTTCTTTAGGTTGATTGTGACCTTGTTAGCATAACACCATGTCTGGACTTTTTCCAAATGCGTATTAACTAAGTGCATATCAATCTCCGTTTTTGCCCACCTCAAAAGTGTCGAACAGATTTGAATCGTCAGCAAACAATCTGAAATTAAAGTACTGAGTGGAATTAGGCAAGTCATTAATATAAATCAAAAAGAGTGTTGGTCCCAGCACTGATCCTTGCGGGACTCCACATGATATATTCAAATTAGATGACATTGTATCTTTGTATTTCACAAACTGATGTCTGTTGCAAAGGTAGTCTGCAAACCATTGTAAAGCGACACCACGTATTCCATAGTGTGATAGCTTTCTTAGGAGAATGTTGTGGTTTATGGTATCGAATGCCTTCTGAAAATCAATAAAGAGCCCGAGTGTGATTTTCCCATCATCCAGTGATTTCAAAAGGGTATTTGTTAAATTGATAATCGATAACTTTGTACTATATTTTTTACGAAAGCCATATTGATGTTGCTGCAAAATATTGTTAACTTCTAAAAAATCCATTAACCTATTATTAACAATCTTTTCAAAAATTTTCCCTAAAACTGGCAATATTGAGATTGGCCTATAATTTCCTGGAACTTCATTGGACCCTTTTTTGTAAACAGGTATTACTTTAGCTATCTTTAAAGCATCAGGAAATTTGCCTTCTTGTAATGATAAATTGATAATGTGAGTCAATGGTGTCATTATATAAACTGCAGCATCTTTTACGAGTCGTGCAGGCAGCATATCATACCCACATGCTTTCCTTATGTCAGTAGCATGTAGGTGATTTAACATTTCATTTTCTGTCACTGGCTTCCAAAATAATGACCTATTTTGCTTAGACCCCAAATACGATGTACAATCTGTATCGATTACAGGTATTTCATCTGCTAGATTTGGTCCTACACTTACAAAGAATTGATTAAATTCAGAAGCAATTTCACAATCATCACATGTAGTTGTACTTTCTCCATTTCGTACAATTCTTAACTTCTGAACATCAGTTGATTTTGTTGAGGCATTTACTCGATTTAGTAACTCATTGATAGTCTTCCATGTTTTACTGGTATCGTGTTTGTTTTGTTCTAAAATATCACTATAATATTTACGTTTAGCATTTCTAATAACTAAGGTCAGGGTATTTCTATATCTTTTATAACTTCCCTCATATTGGACATCAAAATTTGATGATTTATATTTAGAGTACAATTTGTGCTTTTTCCCTATGGATTTAAGGATCCCTTTCGTTATCCACGGTTTTTTAGCTACATTTTTCTTGTTCATAGACTTTTGTGTGAACACAGGGGCATGTTTATCACAAATATTTTTAAACATATCAAAAAAGGTGGCATAACACTTGTGAATGTCATTTTCCTTGAGTACAAGATCCCATCTGATTTTAGCCAGATCTTCATGAAACTCTTCAATTTTGTAATTCTTAAAGGTACGACTTGTTACTTTCTTATGGTAACCTTTGTTTCCAGATTTACAATTTTCAAAAACCACAAATATAGGAAAGTGGTCAGATACATCAGTTTCTACAAATGATGCCATATTTACCTCAGATATTTCTGAGCCAGATATTTCAAGAGCACCGTTAACCTTCACAGATCGTCTTCTACTTCTTATCAACATGTAACTAGTTTTCTTTAGGTTGATTGTGACCTTGTTAGCATAACACCATGTCTGGACTTTTTCCAAATGCGTATTAACTAAGTGCATATCAATCTCCGTTTTTGCCCACCTCAAAAGTGTCGAACAGATTTGAATCGTCAGCAAACAATCTGAAATTAAAGTACTGAGTGGAATTAGGCAAGTCATTAATATAAATCAAAAAGAGTGTTGGTCCCAGCACTGATCCTTGCGGGACTCCACATGATATATTCAAATTAGATGACATTGTATCTTTGTATTTCACAAACTGATGTCTGTTGCAAAGGTAGTCTGCAAACCATTGTAAAGCGACACCACGTATTCCATAGTGTGATAGCTTTCTTAGGAGAATGTTGTGGTTTATGGTATCGAATGCCTTCTGAAAATCAATAAAGAGCCCGAGTGTGATTTTCCCATCATCCAGTGATTTCAAAAGGGTATTTGTTAAATTGATAATCGATAACTTTGTACTATATTTTTTACGAAAGCCATATTGATGTTGCTGCAAAATATTGTTAACTTCTAAAAAATCCATTAACCTATTATTAACAATCTTTTCAAAAATTTTCCCTAAAACTGGCAATATTGAGATTGGCCTATAATTTCCTGGAACTTCATTGGACCCTTTTTTGTAAACAGGTATTACTTTAGCTATCTTTAAAGCATCAGGAAATTTGCCTTCTTGTAATGATAAATTGATAATGTGAGTCAATGGTGTCATTATATAAACTGCAGCATCTTTTACGAGTCGTGCAGGCAGCATATCATACCCACATGCTTTCCTTATGTCAGTAGCATGTAGGTGATTTAACATTTCATTTTCTGTCACTGGCTTCCAAAATAATGACCTATTTTGCTTAGACCCCAAATACGATGTACAATCTGTATCGATTACAGGTATTTCATCTGCTAGATTTGGTCCTACACTTACAAAGAATTGATTAAATTCAGAAGCAATTTCACAATCATCACATGTAGTTGTACTTTCTCCATTTCGTACAATTCTTAACTTCTGAACATCAGTTGATTTTGTTGAGGCATTTACTCGATTTAGTAACTCATTGATAGTCTTCCATGTTTTACTGGTATCGTGTTTGTTTTGTTCTAAAATATCACTATAATATTTACGTTTAGCATTTCTAATAACTAAGGTCAGGGTATTTCTATATCTTTTATAACTTCCCTCATATTGGACATCAAAATTTGATGATTTATATTTAGAGTACAATTTGTGCTTTTTCCCTATGGATTTAAGGATCCCTTTCGTTATCCACGGTTTTTTAGCTACATTTTTCTTGTTCATAGACTTTTGTGTGAACACAGGGGCATGTTTATCACAAATATTTTTAAACATATCAAAAAAGGTGGCATAACACTTGTGAATGTCATTTTCCTTGAGTACAAGATCCCATCTGATTTTAGCCAGATCTTCATGAAACTCTTCAATTTTGTAATTCTTAAAGGTACGACTTGTTACTTTCTTATGGTAACCTTTGTTTCCAGATTTACAATTTTCAAAAACCACAAATATAGGAAAGTGGTCAGATACATCAGTTTCTACAAATGATGCCATATTTACCTCAGATATTTCTGAGCCAGATATTTCAAGAGCACCGTTAACCTTCACAGATCGTCTTCTACTTCTTATCAACATGTAACTAGTTTTCTTTAGGTTGATTGTGACCTTGTTAGCATAACACCATGTCTGGACTTTTTCCAAATGCGTATTAACTAAGTGCATATCAATCTCCGTTTTTGCCCACCTCAAAAGTGTCGAACAGATTTGAATCGTCAGCAAACAATCTGAAATTAAAGTACTGAGTGGAATTAGGCAAGTCATTAATATAAATCAAAAAGAGTGTTGGTCCCAGCACTGATCCTTGCGGGACTCCACATGATATATTCAAATTAGATGACATTGTATCTTTGTATTTCACAAACTGATGTCTGTTGCAAAGGTAGTCTGCAAACCATTGTAAAGCGACACCACGTATTCCATAGTGTGATAGCTTTCTTAGGAGAATGTTGTGGTTTATGGTATCGAATGCCTTCTGAAAATCAATAAAGAGCCCGAGTGTGATTTTCCCATCATCCAGTGATTTCAAAAGGGTATTTGTTAAATTGATAATCGATAACTTTGTACTATATTTTTTACGAAAGCCATATTGATGTTGCTGCAAAATATTGTTAACTTCTAAAAAATCCATTAACCTATTATTAACAATCTTTTCAAAAATTTTCCCTAAAACTGGCAATATTGAGATTGGCCTATAATTTCCTGGAACTTCATTGGACCCTTTTTTGTAAACAGGTATTACTTTAGCTATCTTTAAAGCATCAGGAAATTTGCCTTCTTGTAATGATAAATTGATAATGTGAGTCAATGGTGTCATTATATAAACTGCAGCATCTTTTACGAGTCGTGCAGGCAGCATATCATACCCACATGCTTTCCTTATGTCAGTAGCATGTAGGTGATTTAACATTTCATTTTCTGTCACTGGCTTCCAAAATAATGACCTATTTTGCTTAGACCCCAAATACGATGTACAATCTGTATCGATTACAGGTATTTCATCTGCTAGATTTGGTCCTACACTTACAAAGAATTGATTAAATTCAGAAGCAATTTCACAATCATCACATGTAGTTGTACTTTCTCCATTTCGTACAATTCTTAACTTCTGAACATCAGTTGATTTTGTTGAGGCATTTACTCGATTTAGTAACTCATTGATAGTCTTCCATGTTTTACTGGTATCGTGTTTGTTTTGTTCTAAAATATCACTATAATATTTACGTTTAGCATTTCTAATAACTAAGGTCAGGGTATTTCTATATCTTTTATAACTTCCCTCATATTGGACATCAAAATTTGATGATTTATATTTAGAGTACAATTTGTGCTTTTTCCCTATGGATTTAAGGATCCCTTTCGTTATCCACGGTTTTTTAGCTACATTTTTCTTGTTCATAGACTTTTGTGTGAACACAGGGGCATGTTTATCACAAATATTTTTAAACATATCAAAAAAGGTGGCATAACACTTGTGAATGTCATTTTCCTTGAGTACAAGATCCCATCTGATTTTAGCCAGATCTTCATGAAACTCTTCAATTTTGTAATTCTTAAAGGTACGACTTGTTACTTTCTTATGGTAACCTTTGTTTCCAGATTTACAATTTTCAAAAACCACAAATATAGGAAAGTGGTCAGATACATCAGTTTCTAGAACACCCGCATGGATAGTAGAAGCATTGAAATTGGTGTAAACATGATCAATTAGAGAAGATGATGAATTTGTTACTCTTGTCGGTGATGCAATCAATTGTTGTAAACCTGTACAATTCAACGCTGTTGCAAATTGTTCAACCTTGTCCTCCTTATCCAGCAGATCAATATTAAAATCTCCCAACAAAAAACAATTTGACTTATCTAGTTTTAGATCTGCTAGTACATTTAACAGGCTATCTTGAAATTCGGAAACATCAGTGTTGGGTTTCCGATATATTATACCAACAACAACTCTTTTTTTATTGACGCTAATCTCAAGCCAAAGGCTTTCTGCATGTAATAATTCATATTCTAGAATATCATACTTAAGAGATGAACGAATGTAAGCTCCCACTCCACCTCCTCTCGCTTTATCTTTCCTACATTTTACCTCGAGTGTGTATCCTGACATACCTAGCATCGCTGTGTTACGTACATTCCATACTTCTGATAAACAGATAATGTCAAATTTGGATTTCAAAGTGTGGTCGTATAAAAAAGACAATTCATCAAAATTCTTCCCCAATGATCGAATGTTAACATGAGTCAAAGAAAATGAATTTGATATCGGTTGATGTAAAGTTTCATCAAATGAATCTGGAGTTAAATTATAATTTAGAACCTCAAAATCTATATCATGGTCATCCATTATATGTTATGAGAGTGGTGCTATGGATACCAACATCCCATATTTAATCAACAAGGTGGAGCTTAAAATCTCTGTAGTTGATGTTGTCAAGTCCAATGTCAAAGAGGTCATCCGGGGTTCGAAGAACTGTGTAGCTATCGTCATCCATTTTACAAATTATTGTCCCATGCTTTGTTGATGCACCTTTAACACGGGGAGCCTTCTTTGCAGTCATGAGAACAGCATAGCGCAGGGTGGTCAGATCTTCGTTAATAAAGAGTCCTTTGTAGCGGTCGTTGCCCTTGAGTTTAAAGCGGGCATCAAAAAGTTGATCCCTCTTCCGTCTGGCCACAAACCTGACGATGGCTTGTCTTGGTTTGCCGTCTGTACGCTGCCGTCCCATTCGATGGCACGAGGATATGTCATCTGGCTTCAACTCAACACCAACATCTTTAGCCATGCCACACACCTTTTCCATCAGGCCATCACTCGTCTCCTGCTCACTCTCTGGAAGGCCAAGCAATCCCAAATTGTCTCGTTTCATCTCTTGCATGAGTTCGTCCTGTTTGAACTGACAGTCTTCAATGTAGGATTATGCCGTTCATGATATGCTTTCAAGACAACACAGTGTTTGTAGTCGAAAGATAAATTCCTTATTGTTTATTGATTAAATCCTATAAACTTGTAGCTTCTATTTTAATTTGTTAAATCCAGTCAAATCAATAATATGAAATATATAAAACATCCCTTATCTTCTGAATCAATATGGCAGAGCTATGCCATTTCCTGTTGTATTGCAACAAACCTCTTTAACAGTATTTCTTAAAACACATTCATTATTTTGACATTGCAGGAGTCCAGAAAGCTGTATATATTTGCTGGGCAGAGAGGGAAGGAGTACCTGAGTGATTTCTTCACGTATAATATAGACACCGAGGAGATCACGGTCATATCCAGGGGAGGGAATATGGGCCAACCAAACGGAGGTGAGCATCTAGTCCATTCTTGTTGCTCTACATTCCTTTTGTTTGCCCTATGCAGGCAAACACTGTTATTACGAAGATGTCGGGACACACACATTTTCCTTGCTTATCATGCTGTTAGATATTTTAGTGACTTTTCAGCTAGTCAATTCAGTTTAATATGCTTGTAAAACCATTAAATATGTTATTTGATGTGTCGTCCCATATGCATATATTTCTGTATGTTTTGATCATGTACTGCTATTGCGAGCAATCAGCTATAGGGAGGAAAAAATGTGGGTTCCGACATCTTCATTGTAACAGGGCTTGTCTAAAGTGTGTTTTATATATTTCACTCATGGAAACATAAAACATTGGATACAATGTAAATATCAAACCATTGAAAGATAAAACATGTAAACAGTAATGACAAATATATACAGTACCTTACTTTCATGAGGAAACTTTGGAAACAGAAATATATTCATAACATTTGGTTACTTAAATTAAATTCTTCATACCAGGTATATGGGAAAGGAATCTCGTAATAAACCTCGCTGAAACTTCCAGACTAGTTTTGCAGTCTTAGTATACTATACTGGAAGTGAACAAGACTGCAAAGACTGGCTGCGCAGTGCATTATGGGATGGCTTTTCCTTATAATATGCTGTACAGAGAGTTGATAGTGCTTTCGATTACATTTCATCTTATTTTCCTTTTTTGGAGTTAAGAGTAATATGTCCGTTAAAAAATTGCTGAAGAGGTATAATATTGTTGCTTTCCGTACAGTTCCCGTGGCTGGCTTCACCCAAAGGGCTACAATAGATCACGAGCTGGATGAAATCCATGTCTTATCAGTAAGTATCCCTAATCCTCCCAAAGAGATCCTAAAGATTGATGTATGTTTTTAACCCTCCCAGTACCATGGATTTGTGTAATAAGTCAATGTGATATTCTTGGCATAGTACTGAGAGGGTTAACCCCAACTCTAGCCGGTGCAGTGCGGACGGTTTTCCACTCTTGCATTGCAATAGATGCATAGGCGACGTATTCCTTTTATTGTAGATAAGGCAATCAAATGTTAAAACTCTTTGTGTGCCACTTGTGTATTTATTCACAAGTAATACACACAAATCCCATAGAGTGCCATGTGGATTGGCACACAAAGGGTTAAAAGCAGGATTATACCAAACTGTTCTATCATTATTTCTGGGCCCTGTTGCATAAAACTTACCATTGATGGTAACTTTGCCTCCAATGTCAACTTCTATGGAAACCTTGAATTTGATTGGCTATTGAGCGATGTTCCCATGGTAGTTACCATTGATGACAGAGTTACCGTTAATGGAAAGTTTTATGCAATGGAACCCTGGAGGTTTAGTCTTAGAGAACTAAGAAGTTCAAATTAATATGATAGGCGATTCCCGACTTGAAGAGGTTTTTTTTTTATTGTTTGCCATTGTCTTGCAGGGTCTGAGCAAGGACAAGGACAAAGAAGATGCCATGAAGAACTCATTCTGGGTCTATTACATCAAACAGGGACGATGGTAAGAATTCAACTTAACCTATGATATTACCGAGCGAGGTGCATCTTTTTTCGCTCCACGAAATACATGGCAGCAGCAATCTTGTGCTCCTCCTTCTTCATAAAGCTTGTCTCCCATTTCTTCTTCTTTTCTCCTTCTGCTTTTTCTTCTTTTATCATTCCTACTTTCCCAAAGCCCTTTTATTTCTCTTTTTTCCCCTCTCACCGTTCCTCATATGTATCCTTTCAAGCAAGAACAACACTTCCTCCACTCGGGTGGTGCGTGTACAAGAATGAGACACACAGTATGAACAGAGAATGGCAAACCGTCATGTCATGTGATTATAGTAAGATGACTTGTTTGTTGTGTCCTCCACTCAGGTTGTGCATCCACAAAAATAAGACAAACAGTCCACACACAGTATGAACAGAGAGATGAATGACAAACCATCATGTCATGTGATTATCGTAAGATTTAACTTGTTTGTTGCGTCTATTTCCCCCACTCAGGTCATGCGTGTACAAGAGTGAGACAAGCAGTCAACATTGCACAGTGTGAACAGCGAATGGCAAATCATGATATCATGTGTAGAAAGGTGACTCGTTTGTTGCTTTTGTTTCCTCTACTCAGGTCGTGCGTGTACAAGAACGAGAACAACGACCAGCAGTACTGGAAGCATCAACAGCACGTGGAGCCTTGCCCCCGCTATGCACACCAGCTGGTCTATGACCACACCCATAAGAGGCACTACCTGTTTGGGGGTAACCCTGGCAACCATAACAAGCAGCGGCCACGTCTGGACGACTTCTGGGCATTAGAGGTAGAGATTGACAGTGTGATGATTTTTCTCAGGGAGTTTTTCGTGACTTACTTGTAGTTGACTATGTGTTTGAGTCTTTTCTGAAATCTATTTATTTATTTATAAATTTATTAGTATTATGTACCCAGTATAGCCACCAGGGGGCCCTGCTTTGTACAACAAATAACATGTTCAGTTGACAAACATGAATCTTTATTATGAGAGAGCGAGAGAGAGAGACAGAGAGAGAGAGAGAGAGAGAGAAAGAGAGAGAGGGGGGGGGGGGAACAGATTAACACAGAGTATGAGTATAACGTCTATCATGTTGATCCTGACAGTAGCTCTCTTGGACAGGGAGATATTTTATGAAGATATGAAGAGTGTTATAATTCCTTTGCCCATTTGAAAGCTCAGTGAGGATGTGAACCATTATACTCGATAGAATCATGCAAATGTTGGAATTGTCATTTGTGAATGGTGTGAGGTGAATGTGGCCGTAAACAAGCTGTGTGTAATCCCAACGTGCATATATCAACCTAGATTTTAAAAACTTGTTTGATAGCTTTCTGATTAACCAAGAACTTGTCTATCGATATCATAGATGAACAACAATGACTCCTTCTTGCCCAATCTCCGTACTTCCCCATGTGAATGGTTTATCTTTCCTGTGCAAAAATCCCCCAATGACACATGACGAGTCAAATCACCATGTATGAATGCTTTTGTGTTGATTTCAGCTATGCAGGCCCAGGATAGAGGAGTTGCTACGGCGATGCAAGTATCTAATCAGACGTCACAGCTTCCAGGAGACCGCCATGGTCAACCCCATGATGGCCCTCTCATACCTCCAGGGAGATCTGGCACAGATGGTCAACCATGATGACCCAGAGGAGACCAAAGAGGTGAGATAGCGAGGGAGAGAGAGAGAGAGAGAGAGAGAGAGAGAGAGAGAGAGAGAGAATGAAAGAGACAAAATGATCGTTTACAATATTTTGTCTAGATATTCAAAATTGTATCGAGTGAATACGAATGTATGTGGTACTCAAGATCTACCTCATTGTCATCTCTTTCTGCACCTGGTTAATCTTTGTTGGAAGACCTTGTAAAAAAAAGAAAGTAGAAACCGTATACCGAGTGTCACACTCACTGAGCATGATATCAGTTCTTGATAATGGAAGAAAAAATATGAAAGTATGAAATAGGGATGTATATTATCTGAAATATATGGCTCTTGGCTGAATGTAATCCCATCAATCATTATTTTGTGTGTAGTTCCAGCTCCTAGAGACCGTATACCGAGTGTCACACTCACTGTGCGTGATATCAGTTCTTGATAATGGAAGAAAAATATGAAATCATGAAATATGGATGAAGTATATTATCTGAAATATATGGCTCTTGGCTGAATGTAATCCCATCAATCGTTATTTTGTGTGTAGTTCCAGCTCCTAGCTTCCAGACTGTTCAGCCCGGGCCTAGAGGTCCCAGAGCATCTCCTCATGGGCCAAGGCACAGAAGACACCCCTCCATTCTACGCAAGCCGAACGCAGGTCAGTCACCGCTCCTCGTTCCCTTCTTGCATGAAACGGAAATCATGGACCACTCTTGCCATGTGCGATTGAAGTAGTCAAATCTGAAACCCCAGTTAAATTGATCGTGTTCACATTTTAATTTTCAAAGTGGCTGGGTGGCATTTTGTTTCTGGGTTGTCCATCCATCTGCGTGCATGCATTAATACATGCACCGGGCACGCATGCATAACACTTATAGTAATTCACGCACCAGCTTACACTGCTGATCTGAAAGTGACTTAGAAATCATGTTTTTGGACTTTGTAACTTAACTGCGCAAATTTGGGTTAGGGTTAGGATTAGGTTAAAGTTTAGGGTTAGGGCCTGGATCAGGCTTCAGTTATGCTGTCATATATGATGACATTTGTAGGATACAAAAGCATATGTGCACAAAACGTTATCCATTACCCTATTGCTTTGTGTGCAGTCTCAATGCATAGGTGGTGACTACAAGCTAAAAATCTTTCCTTTTCATGCCTTGGGGATAACGTAATAGGTATCCTGGGGCTGTTTCACCAAGCTGTTCGTAAGATACAAACGACTTTACGAACGACTGGTGATCCCTTCTTGAGCTAAATGTGATACCACACTTTGTCCATTGAGAATCTGATTTAGCACAAGAAGGGATCACCAGTTGTTCATAAAATCATTCGTAACTTACGAACAGCTTGGTGAAACACCCCCCTGCAGTAGTGCTTACATCAACAGTCTAATAGTTGGTGTGTGATCTTGCTTATGATTATTTCATTCCATTTCCCCCCGTCTCCTTTTCCCTGCAGCTGTATGACACACTCGTGAGCTTCTTCCCATCTGATATGTCGCAACCCAAGAACAACCTCATCGACTGCATCCTGTAACCCCGCCCGTCTCCCGTTTCCATGGTAACCACCCAGACTCTCAAGCCTTTGGGAGCTACATCTATCCTTACAGTACCTATGGGTGATTAGTGTGCACATTGATCTGAAGCATTATCCTGAAAGCGTGCATGATCAGCCAGTGACAAGCATTAAGACAGAAGGCCCAGCTGCATAACAAGTACATGTTTGTATGGATTACTTTTCACCATTGTTGGAACGTTGTATTCTCTTTGGGAAATAAGTCATGCACAATATGTAGAGGGGGAGGTCAAATTTTTCAACATTTATGACATAATTACACTGTTTTTGAGGTTTAGATGCTCTACATCTCATTCAATAAGCTTTATCACGGAAGAGAAAGGAGGATGCTCGTAGAAGAGGGCAGGATATATTTTTAAAGATATAGCTCTGTCTTAGGCATTCATTACCATCAGGGCCCTGTTGCATAAAACTTACCATTGATGGTAACTTTGCTACCAATGGCAACTTTTATGGAAAGACAGAATTTGATTGGCTATTGAGCGATGTCCCCATGGTAATTATCATTGATGGCAGAGTTACCATTAATGGTAAGTTTTATGCAACGGGCCCAGTAGTACATACAACAAAGCCATTTAACCCTTTGTATGCCAGACACATTGCTGTTTGATGGGAATTGTGTCTTACATGAAAAAAAAATGCATCTATGGTTGACAAAGAGTTCATGCAGAATATTTGTTGCCATGACTTACTCCTTGCCGTTATCTTATGCATGCCTGGCATGGCATGCAGTCAGACAATATGCAGAGTTTATAAGTAGTATGTCAGCATTGCAAATGTGTTTTCAATAGTTCAAAACCGAAGAAATGTATACTTCTTTAATGACAGTAATGTGTGTTAATTATTTATAACAAGGAATCATTGAGAGTGGTGAAGATGTTTGGAAAGTTGGTTAGAGAGAGAATGGCGTGTTATTTTAGATTGAGAAAATGAGCATTTTGTTCTTGAAACATGCTTGGCTGTGCTACAAGACTACAAGACGTGATATATGCTGCTCTGATTGGAGTTATACAATAGAGTATACGAACAAGAAGTGTAGGGTAAGCAATATCAAAGAATTGCTGCAATTTAACTTGTGCATATGAACTTGTGAAGAAGGATGTATCAATGGGGCTACCATTGCATTTTGTGCCAAATAGTGAAATGTGGGCTAGTTGCTTCAGACTTTCCCACCCGTACGGTATATATTTGTTGTGGTTCGGTTCTCATGAACTTGGCAAATGTGCAAAATTGGAACCCTGTGATTCAACTCTACAATACATATGTACGCGCAAAGTTCAAACATATTCACAAAGTAAGGTATTATGATAATAAATGTAGTTTGCTCTGCCTCTTTACCAGTATTACTCTAATATTATTATTACTGAAGCAAAATATATTGATTAAATGGGATCATTAATTGGCCTGATGTTGTGCTACATGGGCAGGTTTTCAAGTTCCCCATTCTGTATACCTCTCCATACCAATGCAGGGGAAGCACATTGACTTATTCACAATTCATGCACAAATGGTACTAAAAGGGGTGAATGGATTCCCTGATTTTATGCTAATTGTATTCTCCCACTCTCATTTCTCACATTGTTTGGTGTGTAATCAATCACTAATTTTATGTTTCTTCTTTCACTTTGTGAAGCCAAAGGTCATGAAGTCAATGCATGTTGTACATGTACACACACGGCAGCTCATATATTTGCCTACCATCCAATGTTATTTATTAAAATGAAGTTCTGCACCTGTACTGTAACCTTGTATGAATGGCATATACATTTTCACAACCAATGAAAACAACCAGTACATGCAAATATAGCAATGTATCACAGATACTGAGCAATTAGATTGAATTGTGTGCCATTGAAAATTACATTGCATAGTTTTTGTGAAATTGTAATAGGGGAAAAATTCATGACATTTTACCAAGTTTTCAGTATGGTCACTTGTTGCTGCCATTTTCTGTGCAGGATATAGTACTGAAAAGAACATTATACGTGCATACATCTTGCACAAATTCTGTCTCCTTTGATACATGTATGTTCACTGATTTGTTTGCCAAAATATGCAATTAGGATCTGGTGGAGATGCTTTTATATTAATTTTACCTTATTCATATACCTTTTAATTTAATTTGTGGCCATGACAATGTACAGTTAACAACAGAAGTATTCATACCCCTACTGAAATTTCAGGTTTTTATGTATTTCTGAAAATCGACAAATGGGTACTGAATATTTTGGTCATCGTTGGATACCTTTACTTGAAAGGTAAAAATTATGTGTGTTTTTTATTATAACATTTGCATAACAAAGAGGGCACTGCTTTATTTGTATTTTGACTTGCTCAAAATTATTCATATCCTTTGTCAATAAAACTGGAAAGGCATTGTTTAATACTGTTTCACTTTAAACAAATCTGAACTGCACGGTCCTAAATGGTATCAAGGTCTTAAGTAAGGTGCAGAAATTAAGCCCTGAACAAATTATACTTCATTAACAAATTATAACATCATTAAGTGCTTCATAAGAGTGAAAATAGACAAGTGGCCAGAACCACCTTACTGAAATTTCAGTAGGGGTATGAATACTTCTGTTGTTAACTGTATGTTCTACCACAAGGAGTGTTTTTAGTCTATTTAAATGTTCTTTTGTGTCTTCTTGCTTTCAATCAGATGATTTTAATGTCAATGAAAGGTAATTGAGACCTGGGATCTCAGCCTTCACCATGAGCATGTAAAATTAAGTTCTTGGTTTGAACTGTTGGAACACCTTGTTCATGTCGAGTATTCAGCACTATCGCATGTAATGGTGCCGGAAAGAACTGATGAACCAGGTATGTTACTGGTCACACAGGTATTTTATCCTTTTAAAAAAGAAATTTGTTTTTATCACTATCTTCAGTGAGCATGACCGATGGCTTAAACCACATGGTTGAAATGAATATGTTCTTGATGTCTAGAAGTGCGGCTATAACAGATTAACTAACAAATAAAGAGAGCAGTACTGATATTTTATCAAAGAATGGCGTCATTGTTTATTTCTCTAGCATTCCTTTTCTTGGGGTAAATAAGTACACATAATAGTGACAACACGCATACATTTATTTGTAGTTCATCTCATATGATAGCTTACAATATTAAAAGAAAAAAAAATCAATGTAGATCCTTGAATGGTATCTAAGAGAATAGGTATTTCAATTATTCTAAAACAAACATGGAACATGCATCAACTCTTGTTTAAATGTGTATCAAGTTTCAGTTTATACAACAAATATTTCAAATATGAAATTAGAAAAAGTATGTACACTCGTTCACAGGACTGAGCAAAAGTGAGGTCGAATGTGGCACAAAAGGTTGTTGGTTATACAGCTTACTCTCGATACAACGAGCACGGATATAACGAGGTTTCGTTATAACGAGAGAAATCTCTCGGTCCCAAATATTTCTACATGCAAACCTATGGTGAAACACGTCGCTTACAACGAGCACGGTTACAAGGAGATTTCGTTATAACGAGCTTATTCTGTTGACCCCAAAACAAAGAATAACATAACAATTGCGTCCCGTTACAACGAGGAAGGAAAACTCGAGACATTAAAACACCGGCACCGCAAGGAGCCAGACACACATCTCGTAATAAACGGCCACACAACGCAATTGCGTTGTGTGGCCGTGTTTTACAGCATGGGCACAGTTTCTAATACATGTACATCACTCCTTCGCGATCGCACAGCTTACATACATTGAAAGCACATGGCTTCCAAGTCCGATCCCATCGCGGCAATCAATGATATACGGTGCGTGCACAGTTTGTGATACATCACTCCTTTGCACAGCCTACGTACATTGAAAGCACATGGTTTGCAAGTCCGATCCCATCGCGGCAATCAATGACACGGTGCGTGCTGAATTGGCATATGGTGTGTGTCTGAAGAGCAGCGATTGATTGGGTTTCTTGACAAAAACAAATGTGATCTCGGACGGGTGAAGTATATTTCACGCACTGAAATATGACATTGAAAGATTTGAAGAGATAATAAAAAATTCTTCTTGAAATTAGAATACCGCTGGAAATCATCATGATACAAAATGAAATACACTGTACATGTATGAGCATGCAGGGCAGCGGTAATCTTCTACATGGAACCCCCTCGTAATAATTTTGGAATGACCCACAAAGAAAGTGCAGATCATAACGGTGTTGCTACGTCGTTGTGCAAAACCTATCAGGCGAGCGAGACGCTCTTATCTAACTCCACCTTCCCCGTTCAACCCGTTGCGCCGCCTGTTCTCTTGTTTGTCCAAACAATGAAACAGCATGTTTTCTTGTCCAGAAGATTACGAGAACAATTGACCTATTAATTCACTGCAAAATAACACCCATCGTATCGGGAATGGTCTATAATTCATTGAATGCAATTAGTTATTGAAACGTCAAAATGTATCAAGGTAGGATGATGTGTTGAGCAAAAATAAATCCCCTTTTCAGTTTGAAAGCGCATATTCCTTTTCAGTTTGAAAACGCACGATCCAATCCCCTTTTTTTCAGTTTGATAACGCATGTTTCCAAGACGGCTATGGATATGAAAGCATAGTAAAACACAATGAACACACAAGCACACATGTTTTCAATGTATTTTATTGTTTTTTATTCTGTTTGGATACAACGAGGCTTCGTTATAACGAGGAAAAAGCCCTGGTCCCGACGACCTCGTTATATCGAGAGTAAGCTGTATTACACAAAATAATGCCAAAAAGAACATATACAGGATCATGTACATACCATGAAATGAACATGCTTTTAAACAGCACCTAACATTTTGATTGTCTAGCTCAAAGCCATTAAAGTACACTCTCAAAGTGCAAAACTAGGTTAAAAAAAATTGAAATTTTGTGACAGTGACAAAAGAGAGTGTTGCCATGTACTATAGATAAATTATCTATGTAAATATTTAATAGACAACAAAATACCGGTACACAAATATATAATCTGTAGACAACAATATTACATCGCCATCTTGCATATTATTGCATTCAACTTTTATAGTAAAACATTCACACATTTCAGCAGATTGAAATCTGAATATACAATGGAACAACTTGAAATGATACATTTGATACGTAGCATTTCTGAGTTAAAGAAAACGTATACAAAATGAAGGCTGTTTTCCTTTCTTAAAGACACTATGGAAGCTGAACAAAAAATCCCTTTGTTGTTCACTCACACACATAACACTTGTACTGCACTGTACAAAAACACATACTTACAATATTTAAGTCATCCACTGGATAGAGACAATAGTAACACAAGAAGCCATTACAAATTGAGGCCGTCTTCATGGAGTGGAGTTTGTTAGCACTTCCACATTATTCAAAAGTACAAGCTTTGACCTACATGAAATTCAACTCGGGCAGTACCTAAGCTAACACGTTATATATAAATGAGTCCTCTACTTGTACCCTCCTTAATTGGCCCTTTGAAGCAGGAACCTGACATAAACGTCCTTCCTCATAACTTTAAGTACCTTGACCTGCATGGCGCAGTGGGCAAGGTGTAGTCTTAAGTCCCCTAATATTACCATTCATGACTTGGTGCCAGCTAATGGTACCCTTCATGACTTGGTACTGGTACTCTGCACCCTTTGAAGCAGGAACCTGACATGATCCTCCTTTCTCAGAACCTTAGGTACCTTGACCTGCATGGTGCAATCAGCAAGGTGCAATCTCAAGTCCCTGAACGAGTCCTGACGAACATAGAATATCTTCAGAAGTCCGATCCTGCCCTGGGTTCGACGATCGTTGTAAGTGACCGATAACTGGCAGAGGGCGCTGTCTACTTCTGCTATTATCTACATGTTACAAAAACAACAAGAACAATCATATAACTATGACATTGATCATTGTGCATGCACTCATTTTTAATTGCTTTCCCCTCATATCTCAGCCCCAGTATCTGTCTCTTTTTCTAAAGATAATCATAGGAAGATACAAATTTTTCTTAAAGAATGGATGTCAAGAATAATTTCTGCTTAGATACAGCCTTTGAGCAAGTGAGTTCTCTCAAACAAAATCATGTTAAGAACAATATATTTACAATATTTATGACGATGGAGCATGCTTTCTTAGTTCTGGAGAACTGACCTTTCTATACACATATCAAATGCAGGTACAGTAATGTCTTTATTACACCATGGGAACATACCTGTTGAAGGGTGTTCATTCCAGAATCACTTGAGATTCCATCGATTTCAGCAAATACGGTATAGTATGAAGGCTGGGTTGCTTTCTGATCTGTATTACCTGGAATCACGACAACATAACAAAAAGATTTAATACTTATGAAAGAGGAAAATCACATTGAATATCATTCTTAAATGTATATAATATAGCAAACAATTGGTTTAAGCCCATTCTTTACTGAGTCTGGATATATGCAGGCTGGCTTTTTTCCCACTCAGATACTAAGCAGCACAACTCCCATATAATCTGCTGTTCAGACAATAGACAACAGGCTATGAATGAACTTTATAGGACACAATTAAGCCACACCCTTTTGGTTCCTACAGTTCCATGGCAATTTTTGACATTCACAAAGCCAGCAAATCTAAGAGGGCAATGGGTTGATACGATGGAATGACATATGATAAAAAGTACAGCCCATAGCAAGTCCTGTGTATGACCATGGTGGTATACTGAGATGAAAGGTGAACAGAGATTGTGAACATCTACTCTCCTTACAAATCCATATAGACCTGTCCTTCCTGTTACAAACCTAATATTCATACTTGTCAAATAATTTGTGACAATTTGCTCTTCTTACAAATCCATACGGACCTGTCCTTTCAGTTACAATCTTAATACTCATACTTGTCACATAATATTTACAGTGAAATTGCATGTTCAATTATTGACATTTCAGCATTAGCTTGCTCTTGTCATTTACTCAAACACTTCATTAAATCATTTTGTGACCCAAGTCTACAGATATAGGAAAAAAAGGAAGAAGGAGATTAGCTGAACTTACCAACACACTGCTCCAACAGACTGCTTTCAAGACAGGTGAAGTCTACCAGATTTAACGTCTCATATTTCACCAGGGTAGCCTTGAGCGCCGCCTTGATGCTGATCTCTGTGGTCCTCTCCCCGCACAGGTCCAGCACGTCCCCCACTCTGCACAACGATGAGAGAGACACTGATTGTCAGCCCCGTAAATGTAACATCCCTCTCAATTCTCCGCACCTCATATAAGGGAAAAACCTCCCATTATGCACCATGCAGCCACATTCGGATTTTGTTGCAGTCATGTCTCCAGGGGGGTGTTTCACCAAGCTGTTCGTAAGTTACGAACGACTTTACGAACGACTGGTGATCCCTTCTTGTGCTAAATCAGATTCTCAATAAACAAAGTGTGGTATCACATTTAGCACAAGAAGGGATCACCAGTCGTTTGTAAAGTTGTTCGTAACTTACGAACAGCTTGGTGAAACACCCCCCAGGCCTCCAAATGCCGTGCATATGGCTTCCTCCTATCAAATATGTAATATTGTTAATTTTGGGTTTATTTGTTGTATAAGAAGTATTTTATATTGTGACTAATCATTTGAGCTGCAGTGAACCACTGAATGGCCTTCTGGACCTGACTAAGGCTACAGAGGGCTATTGTTCGCATTTGCATCCTATATACAAAAAAATATCCACTTCAGGGCCATGTTGCAGATAGGTTTTCAACTATTGTAACTTACCATCAAATGGTAACTACCATGGCAACAGCCAATGAGCTCTCAGCATTGTACCTGTTTCCATGGTAGTTACCATTAATGGTAAGGTTACAATAATAGAAAACCTGTATGCAACATGGCCCAGGTCTAGTGTTTGAGACCGGAAGCGGATATGTCAGACTGCAAAACTTAATCTGATGTTGCTGCGTGGTGCATTAAGGGATTGCTTCCCTCCGATATGCGGAATGGAGAATTCCGTCTTCAGACTGGGAAATGGGACAGACCGTCTACACCATTAAAGAGCATATACTGTACTTGGAAGGCAAAAAAGCCTTCAAAAGGTCATTGTTAGCAATCTTCTTGCCAATGGTCTTAAATTCATGTATTGTCTATTATAGAAGCTTGCTGAAATTCATTTGCCCTCAAATGATCAACATTTTGAGTAATGAGTGACTAAATCACAAATCCTCAAAATGTTTGGCCCGAACATTTTGAGGATTTAATCATTAATCATTAATCACTCAAATATGGATCATTTGAGGGCAAACAAATTTCAGCAAGCTTCTAAAATGGACAATACATGAATTTAAGACCATTGGCAAGAAGATTGCTAATAATGACCTTTTGAAGGATTTTTTTGCCTTCCCAGCAGAGTATATGCCCTTTAAAACAAAGATTTTCTTTTTTATTTGAAGGGAGCGAAAGGTCACTAGTCTCTGAGATGGAAACAAATTAAATTACAAATTACATTGGGGCAGCCTCTGTAATGCAGCCTCTGCAGAGTGGAGGAATAGGAAAAAAAAGGCTGCACAAATATGAAAAGAGCCCCTTTGAACAAATATTTTTTGCTCATAGGTATAATGCAATATTTACTTCGGGGTGTTCTTTTTCATGACATTTATAGTATCACTGTTGTAAGGTTAAAATGGTGTTGATATGTTGGCTAACCAAATATGATATTACTTGGTATTTCAAAAATAATAAAAACTCAAAGGAGTGTCATAGTGTATTCATCAATGACTGTGTACCCTTTGTAAGAAAAAAATCACGGAATGGTAACAAAAGATCCAAATCATTACAAAACAATATATTGTGAAATGCCTACAATAAACTTCAGATTCATACAATGGCATACCTATGTTGGAACTCCAGGATGGGGTTTTTATTGTAGAAGCCGGTAACCATGACGACATCCCCCATGCGATAGCGGTAGAGACCATCCATGCTGGTGATCACCACCTCATAGCTCGCCCCCACAGTCACCTCTTCAGCTAGCAGTGTGTCTGGTTGCGACTGGGAGCTGTCATACAAATTGATAAAATTAGGAATGGACAAGATGCTGAAAATTCAGAAGTATTTTGGTTGTAATACAATACATTTTACAATGCTTGTAACACCTCCAGAACAATAATTTCCTTCCTCAAAGTTTAACACATACTGTCAAAATATTTTAAATATGGGTACATACTTAGATGTGAACAGAGATAGCAGCAATTTGCAAAGTGGGCAGTTTGTGGAGAGGGCATATATAACTTTTCAAAAAAGTAAATATCTGATAAATTGATATCCAATGCATTGACGATGGCACTCAAAAGACCTCTCACTCACATAATGATAAAATTATATGTGATCATAAAGTAAAGTCTGAAGAATTTGAGTGCCAATTTGATCTAGAAACAATCATGCAAACTTCCCTATGCCTCTAGTGAAATGAGCACAAATGCTGAAATGCACATAATATTTCCACATTTGACTCAAATGTTTTCCTACAATGCCCTCCACATCCAAACTGTAGTAGTTGGAATATGAGCAGGACCCCCTCTATCACAGAAGGCGTGGGGGTCTAATTGTGTGAGCGCCCATGACATTGACAGATAGATCCTTGTTCCAATCCTGGCCGGATGCATGATAGCACCCCCCCCCCCCCCCCACCCCCACCCACCCCATTTTCTAACACTTTTCATAATTCCTTGTATATTTCAGCTAGTACAAACAATTAAATCACTTTTTAAATGACATGATTTAAATACATTTTTTTTCTTATTAGGTTAGGGTGAGACCAGAATAACTATACTTAAATCATAATTCTGATTATAGTTTATGATCATACTATTTTTTTTTATGAAACTTGTTCTTACATTTACTCTATACTTACAAGTTTATCTCGTTTATCTTGTACATTGAGATTGTACAAATACATGTATGTTGATGTCAGGTCATATTAATAACATGCAGTTTTAAGTTCAGTTGTCATGTACCGGTATGATTCAAGTTTGTAAATAAATATACAGAACCTTCTGAAAGAGCATATCATCTTATCCTAGAAGGAGCTATACTGTTCAAATAACACAATAAATAAATTGCTATCACAATTGTGCAGGAATCTATAGGAGGCAACTAACTCTTTATACATCAAAGAGGCATTTTGCACAAAATATACAAATACCATAGAACAGTAATTTATCTGGTGCTAAAATGGTTAAACACAGTAGTAAATCTGCTCTGTACATGACTCACCATGTTTCAAATGGGATGAACTCGTAGAAGATGTCCCCGGGAAAAGTGACATACTCTGTCCTCTTGGCTTTCCCATGCAGCACCCCTAGCAAGCCCTCCGTCGAGTTATAGATCATGGAAACGATAGGAAGGTCTACACAGCAGGAAAAGAAAAAATGCAAGGTCTTGTCATAATATGCACTTTAGCACAAGTCATACACACAAAACATATAGTGCAGCAGTTAAGAAGATAGAGAAAGGTTACAAAAATGGATGTGTTAACATCATGTGGGATCCAGCATCTTTTTTTGTTCATGCCTTTGACAATGTATTCTTCGATTGTTGTGGTTCAAGGATTGTTATTTTTGAGGCATCACGTAACCAGGGCCACTGGCTTGAACATCGACCATGAGCTGATCCATTGTAATGAAGAGTCAGTGCATTAAAGAATTGAATAATACCAGAGCTTGAGGCAGTGGCAGGGGATATCTACTGAGGAGCTAAAACTTGCGTCAATTTATACTTATTATTATTACTTTGTACGACACTCTCAATGGCTGTTTGATGCCATTTGTAGGCTAAATAACCTTCTGGTGTCAGCATCTCTGACCCGTTAGGCTTTCTGTCCACTCCACCATGTTTTCATCCTACTCTTAATCGAGAAGTAAAGTGGGGCATTTGACATGCATGGAGTGTGCCTTTTTTAAGCACCAGACCTCCTTTTAACATCCTATCCGACGGACGGAATTGATGCTAATTAGGAAGTAAATGTTCATTAAAAATGATGTCATACCAACAATTAACAATCACCTGCAAATAGGCTTAATAAATCAGATTGCATACCTTTTTGAATGCAAAAATAAAATGTGTACTAAATGCATTAAATTGAAGTCTTCTCACACATCTTACTAGTACATTATCTGTAACCCATACAGTATTGATATGTATACAGTAACAGTATCATTGGGGGCAAAAACATATTTCCTGTCAACATTAACAATATTTATCATAAAAGAAATATTCCTGATGTAATGGATTTCACGAACCAGCTAGTACAGCCCGGGAAATATCTTTACTTATGGAGACGCAGGAAGATTTCCAACCACAATAGACACATTATGCAAGTTGTATGTGTTTGAAGGACTGACAGCGCAATCCTTTCATCTGATTTCACTTTAAGGCCATTTACCTCGGGCAATGCACACTCCCCGGTAAGCTGTGCTGGGTCTCAGCGCACATACAAACCCCACTAAGTACTTCCATTTAAAGCACTCTCCATACTCAAATAGATTTACCCGCAATTGTGTTTATGTCCACAACTCTTTTCAATTAAGGATCAATTCAGTGATGAGTAAAGTGGTAGCAATCTGAGGGGATTCAAAGGCTGTTTGGGAGAATTCCTCCTCGAGAGGTTGAATCTAGATGCTTTGGCGAAAAGCTCTAAGTGATTACATCCCATTATTCACTCGACCTAGAGCTACCATTGCATTCAGTGAGGAGGAATATTTGATGGCAAGGTTTAACACGTTTCAGGGATCTTCACACTATTTCATTTCCACTTCAGCGCCCCTGTGTCTACACTCACACTATTTACAAACAGGTCTGGAAGGCCAGAACTGACCACAAAATCAAACACAGCCAAGGAATTTTGTATTAAAAAAATATAAACATGTACAGTGTTTATTCCCCCCCCCCTCCACAAAACAAATCTATACTACACTATAGACTCTCTAATGCTGCTAAGTGCTGATTATCTGAATCTACTGAATGCCTTTCTTTCATCTTTATGGCTACTTTCTTCAAATCACATTACAAAATTAGCCTGAATCACATTTGAAAATAACAAGTATAGTTTAGAAGAGTTAAAAAGCACACCCTTAATTTCAGCTGCAGTAGTGCACCAGAGTATACCACAACATAGAACCTGGTCTGAGGAGATAAGAAAGCATATCAACGTTCCTACCTTTGGCATACTTCGCATGGAGCATGTCTTCATAGACAGTCATGGAGCCTGACGTGACGCCCCATAGACTACTCAGTCTTGGCCAGATACGGCAGGCTATGGTGTTGTCAAAACCAGCTCTGAAAATGGCTTCCAATTCATCCGCTCTCCTGTGATCTGCCTGCAGTTCTTCTTCCAGGGTAGTCTTGACGTGGTGGTCAAGCCCTATGTCATCGCTGATGCGACCGATTCGTAGGTCGTCCACAAGATGAGGCCACTCTGCCTCTAGAGTTCTGAAGGTGTAGTACAAGGTGGAAGCAAAGATGGCAAACATCGCCTGGAGGTCTGAGTCTCTCAGGGCGAACAGGAGGTGGACATACACCGCTTGCTTCTCATTGGTCAACCGCATCCCTGCAGGGGGTGTGCTATACTGCAGGCGGTACAGCACATCTGGCAGGTTCAGCATAGTGGTTGGTCCAACGGTGATGCCTCCTGCGGACACACCAGGCGTGCAGTGTGTGTAGACATAGCAGGTCTTCAGGAGGGGGGAGAACGTAGGGAGGAAATTCTTGCGGAGGATGCGCTGACCGATAGGCACGAATTTAAAGACGAAGAGCAGAGTGCGGAGTTTGGAAGTCGGAATCAGCTTACGGCCGCCTGTCGTCCCGGAGGTGAGGCCAAGACGAAGGGGCTTGCCACGAATCAAGATGTCTTCCTCCCCCGCCGCAACCTGCTTTAAATACGGCTCGTAATCACTGTGGACTGTTAGTGGGTGCTGCTGGCGAAACGCTGCACTAGACTTTACAGATTCAAAGTGGTGATCACGCCCGTATTTCGTCTGTGCATGCTTCCTCAGGAGGTCACGCAGGAATTCTTCCTGGACTCTCTGGCAAGCGATGGTCTGTTTCTCACAGGTGCGAGAGAAGTATGCACCCAGTGCTGTGATCAAGCAGTCAAAGAGGTACTGGAGGATGAGTATCCCGACTGAGGTGTAGCGACAGGCTGGTAGGAGTGACACACGAAGGGTGACTGCTGCACACAGGACTGATGCCAGCAGGAGAAAAGCTGGAAGGCGCCATGCAGGCAATCAGGGAAACAATAATATGCATTTGCAGGGGCTACTAACGGGTCTAGATGTCAAGAACATTTATACACTACAGCTCAAAGGAATTGGCATAGGGAAAGGGAAAGGGAAAGGGAAGAAAGGGAAGGAGCCGCAGTTTTAAACCACGGTACATTTTGTCCAGTTCAGCATGAAACATGATGCTTATTAGGCTAAAGCATCATGTTTCATGCTGAAATAGACAAAATAAACAGCGGTTTAAAACTTCCTTCCCTTTATTCCCTTCCCCTTTCCCTATGCCAATTCCTTTGAGCTATAGTGTATGCATCCTGAACCAACCTGAGCAATAAACTTTATGAGATGAACTTTATAGGGGCTCTTTTGTTTTTGTGGAAGAATGCTAGAAAATAGTGATTAAGAACTGCCCTGGCAATATCTAGAACTGGAAACTGATTTTAAGTGGAAATATAGGAACCGCCACATTTCGACAAGGTTTGGGACCTCCCGTCCAACACCTGGTCCTGTAGCCTAGACACCCGAGATGTTGTTCACACTGCAGTAAAGCACCGTAACAAATATATTTTTTTGCTTTAACTAAAAACATTGGTGAAGAGTTGACTGAGAATTAATGTTATCGTTCAGGTAAACTGCTGAATCATGCCGAGTTTCAAAGCTTTAACAAAGGGCTTCCCTACGTTAAAGTGAAACCTGTGTAGAAAGACTGCCCTATACATGTAGATCTATGCGTGTCCAGAAATGTTTTTTTTTATAACCAGCTTGCTCATGTTTATGTACAGGCTACATTAATGCAGGTTGATTTGTGAAGCATTATTCAAGGAAAACAAGAATGATCATCAATAGACTGGAGGGTTATACATATAGAGGTGGTTGCTAGTGCATATTTAAATATGAACTTCTCAATAACACTTACCTCTGCACAAGACCGGCAATGATGCGAGGGCTCCAGCATCACCAAAACCCCATTCTTGGTACAAAAGAGCAATAAGTACGCCCCAACATACTACTGTGATCATCCGCACCTTATCCTGGCCCCTCATGATTCACGTCTCGCTCATCTGAAATGAACACAATAAAAAATAATTGTTATCACACCTTACTTACTTGTAAGCTAGTTCATTGTTTTTATCAGTTGCCATTGTTTCTCATGTGTTAATATATTAACTTTGATAAGACTATCAAACAAGAGACATGGGTGGAGACTGGTAGTATTACAGACCACGAACACACTGCCCAGTCCGAGGATGGGTGCGCTTAATCCCCGCAACGGAGGTAGGCCTTAAGTTACATGTTGCAGACTTCAGGTATAGATATTTTCACACTTAACAAGAAAGATGAAACCTCGAAGTACACTTTAATCTACATACCGACATCGTGGACATGTATCAGGTCTTAGGTTAAGGTATGACAATCACATAACCAGGAGTTAGACCTTGTTAGGCCACACTTTGTATGCTTGCAGATACTAACACTCTTCCGCCATGGCACCACCTTTTGTAACATGGTGTAACTCTCACACGTGAGAGTTTTGTAACGCATAGAGTGCGCATGCCCACTTTTCATTCGGGGATTACCCGTGCTCGCTGGACCATGGCAAGAATTTGGGGCGTGAGAGTGCCGAGTGGGGCCGGGGTAATGCGAACAAGTGTACACTTCGCGACCTTTGATAGTTTTATGTTCTTCAAACTTACATGTTGGCTTGGATATCGGAAGAAAGCATTATTTCATTTAAACATCCCTTAACGAACCAATGCGTGCCTGAATGTTCCATTATTTTGGTAAAATTACATTACATTATAGCTCTTTGAGTGTCACGTGTTAATCTATTCGCAAATAATACAGATACGTGTATAAGGATTCAGAATGCTGCAAATGCATTTTTTCTTACAAAAATAGGGTATGTTTCCTGAAGGTGGTGGTGGTGGTGGTGGTGGTGGTGGTGGTGGTATGAAATAAGAGTTTTCCAATAAAATTACCAGTTAACATCAATTATCATATTCTGCTTTGCATTATGTACACAATGATTCAAACGATGGAAATTATGTAAAATGGCACTCGGGTTTAAGGTAAGGTTAGTATTTCTGAGCCCTTACTCAATAGAATACCGTTCTGGCCTGACAATGGGTCCCATTCTTCTCTGATGTGGGAGCATCAGGAAGGAATCATCTCAAAAGGATAAAACTGTTAAAATTTAAACCTTTACCGACTTAACAAAAATAGGCCTATACATTCATGTTCCTTATAACCATTTCTTATTACAACATCTATTGCTGTGATACATTTTTGTTCTGATAAGATAGGGAGAGCGGAGGGGGAGACAGACAATGAGACAGACAGACATACAGACAGACGGAGGAAAATAAGAGAGAGACATAAAATATATAGGTAGATAGGGGAGAGAGAGGGGGGAATAGAGAGACAGAGAGAGAGAGAGAGAGAGAGAGAGCGAGAAAGAGAGAGAAAGAGAGAGGGGGGGGAGATCGAGAAAGAGAGAGATGGAGAGCGCGAGGGGGGCAAAAAGAGTCTTCCCTTTCTTTGTTTTGACCTGCCCGCCAAATGGACTTGGAGACAGAGAAACGGGAGCGTGTTTATTTTATTTGATTGTGGTTTACAATATGCAAATAGTGATGGATGGTGCGCCCCGTAGCCGGTGTGAAAATAAGAATCTAACACATCGGTGGATTTGGCGGAAAACCCAGTTACACATGGCAGAATTTGATTGTCTGCATCTAAACTTTCGCCCTTTAAAGAGATGCGCACGATTTCAGATAATATTCCATGCCGTCTTCTAAGACTATGGTTAATAATAGCATCGTGAATATCAAGTAACATGTAAAATGTAAACCAAAATTAAAAAGAATAAAATACGTATTCCTATACATGTAATCGGAATTCATAACGGTTACGTTACACTTTGTGTATAACCTCCGGTTTAATGATGATTTTTACCATGATCATGATCATCAACATCACCGCCACCACCACTATCACATTCTCCACCGTTGTCATCATCAATATCATCATCATCAACATCATCATCATCATCATCATCATCATCACCATCACCATCATCATCATCATCATAATCACCATCATTATCATTCACTCATGTGATGCAGTCACGAATGTTGATACGTGTCGTTAATGCAAATAGCACCATTTAATTCTGGTAATGGAGGAGGAAATTACCGCCGTCGGCAAAATTTAAAGCTCCATCGGCAAACCGTCTGCGGTTTGAGATCTCTGCTCGGCTGTCGAACCGTGGTCAAGATGGTCGAAGACCTCTCCCTTCTTCTCTTTCTTCTTCTTCTTTTTTTTTGTTTTGTTTAAATCTTTCTGCGACATGCAGCATTTTGCTGTATCGGATTTGTGAAAAACATCATGATGCATGTGGCACACGACGAGTTCACAGGGGCTTGCAATAGAGTTGTCAAAGCGAGCGAATGTTGGTCACCACTACATTGTTTTGAGCGAGGTAGGTGGATAACTTCTTCCCCCTATCTTTTGTTAGATGATTCACCGAGGCCAGTGTTTATATCACTTGAAAATGCTCCTTAGAAAATACGAAGTCAGTTAATATTTTTGAATATTGTCGCTGCTCGGCAAGCAGAAGATGCACGTTTTCTCCGTTTATTCTCTTACAGAATTATCAACCAATCTCATCACTATGAAAGGAATATAACATAAGAACAAAGATTATATAATCTACTGTCTCTCCGTAAAACATTCAATTATTTTGATTAATAAATATTTGCTTTTTACCACGAACGCATTGATATAGAAGTAGATATACAAACACACATACATTTAAAGTCGCAAGGCACACCGAATCAATAAACCCAAAGTGGACACAATTCCCCCCTTCCCCACCCCACCCCCAAATCCCCCACCCCCACCCCACTCAAAATTTTGAAGTTCAAACACCAGCCCGTGGGCTTAACATTATTTTGGGGGGTTAGATAATGGTGTACCCAACATAAACATGCCGGCGCGGAAAGAGCATCGCTCCGGTGAGAACATGTGAAACGACAGTCACATGCCTGGCCCGTCACACACTGGGGAATACATCACAGACATTCCAGGTAGACGAAGCAGGTAGAGGAACGGGTTCACGTGGACTTTTCTACATTCTTTGATGAAACCAGACGCCGTAATCTTCATAATCACGTTTGTCCCCTTTCCATTCCTTTTCATCCAATAGCAGACATCTCTGGTAACTCATGGATGTTTTGATATACCTCTATCGAAGAGTAATTCATATACTTGAATGCTGTATGTGTGGATGTACAAACATACGTCAGCACCGAATCATACGCACATACATACAACACACATATTCACGCGCGTATACGCGCCCCATCACATGCACTTACACACATACACAAATATAATTATCACACGCACACAGACAAGGTACATACGTACACGCCACCCCTCCCATAATATATACTGTGCGTCTGTGTGTTCTTTAACCCCCACTTTACCAATCTTTGAAATCCTTACACACATCGTCATGCCAGTGGTAATACATCTGTACATCTGTATGACGTGAATTCAATTTTGCCCTAAATTATCATACCTCCCACCCACAATGATGATTGTGTCAATCACTTACAGTTATTCATGTATATTCCATCAAGCTATATCCACGAAAACATGCTTCGCGACTTAAAATGAAAACATTTCTAATAACCTTACGATTAAGGAAGGTTTAAGGAATTTCAAATGACTAAACAACAGTCAAGATGAAAAAATGATCAATTGAAAAGAAAATACCTGGTTGGTTTTGGGCTAATCGAAATCCATGAACTGCATTTAGCTCCTGGATTAGCTCCTGCTTATCTAAATGGCTTACTCACTGTATACAAACCAACACGAAATCTTCGATCATGTAAAAAGAATTTGTTTATTGTTCCTCCTATAATTACACGAACATATGGTGAATGTTCATTTGCCCATGCTGCTCCAGTTACACACTTATTCTAAATGTCAAAATTATTTAAGGAACTCAGTAACCTAATTTCTCTTTTTCTTTGCTTCTTGAAGCGCATAGAGACTTTCTCATGTAAATGGGTTATGCGCTATATAAAAATGTTTTATTATTATTAATATTGTTATTATTTACCTGAAATGAGAATTGGTGTGTTTCTGAAGATCCGTGTCTACCGGAATTAATAGGATTTAAAATAGAGGAGAAAAGTTAGAAGGAAATCAAACAATCAAGTAAATGTATAAAATGTGTTCGCACGGGTTACCTTTGAAGCCTCACGGCGTGATCTGTTTTTGTTTACAAGGGCTCTTTTGTTATTTTCAGGGGCTAAAACGCCTCGAGCCCCCATCGAATTTGTCCCCTGCGGGCAACGACTACATTATCAATAACGGATAACTCAGGTTAATACATAGATTTCTATGCATAGAACCACGATATTCTTACCTTTTCTGAATGAAATGTCATTTATAGTACTGACAATGAGCATGACAAAATCCATCGGGATGAGAAAATGGAAACTTTGCAATATCATAGGGGACAGCAATGTTAAAGGGATAGTCCGCCCTGAGGTTAAGTCGCTTTCAATGATAGCACACACATGAAAGAAACATATTAGTGAAGGTATAATGAAAATCCGTCAAAGGATAAGAAAGTTATGTCTTTCAAATTTTTACCAACTATTTTGAGTGTATTTTTTCTCCTTTTTCATTTTCAATTTCATGTCGACATGATCACTTCATACACACATTTGAGTGACTAAGAAAATATGAGGAAATTGCTGTGGTCCTAAATTACTACTCGGCATATTCTAGGAAACCCAATAAATACTTGTAACTTCTCAAGAGTTAACTAAGTACTTTGCGTTAGTGACATGCTCGGCGTACACGATAATACAGCTTCAGTGTAACCTGTATAGAAAAACGGCTCAAGGGAGTCATGAAATGTGGTCGTTATAATTATAAACAGTTGGTTTTTAAGTTCAGGTGGGTGTTTCACCAAGCTGTTCGTAAGCTAAGAAAGACTTTACGCACGACTGGTGACCCTTTCTTGTGCTTAATGAGAGATCATACTTTGTTCCTGCTTAAACAAAGTGGGAGTTAATGTTCGACAATCCTAATCAAATTTGACAAATCTTAAACTTTGTGTTCGGAAATTTGTTAACAACAATAATTTTGATTAATTAAGATCAGATTGCAAATTAAATTGATTGGAATGGATATCATTGAGAATCTGATTCAGCACAGGAAAGAGTCAGTCGGGCGTAAAGTTGTTCGTAGCTTAAGAACAGCTTGGTGAAACACCCCAGATTACTTGCAGGTTTTAATGTTTTAACATTCTTAAAAAGAAACAAACAATTAAGTCTTGATGGACATGTGGTCATATACAGGTGGTTGTAAAGCAGGTTTCAATGCACCATGGTCTTTCCGTAATTTAGGTTGCTAGTTTGCGACAATTTTTGCTTCGCTTTTACGTTCTGAACAACACTTATCTCTGCACAAGATCGGCAATGATGCGAAGGCTCCACCACTAGAACCATATTATTGGTACACAACAACAATAATTTACTTTTGCCTGAAATTGGCATCCCCCCACAATAATTGGTTCAACCACTGACAATCATTTATGAACATTCAATCAATCCAAGAAAACATGCTTCGTGCCTTAAAGTTACTCTTACATAAAATAATCAAGTTAGGTTTAAGTATTTTCACATGAACACCCGTCAAGAAGAAAAAATTATCAATTGAAGAAAAAAAACTTATACCTCGTTATTTTTGGGCTTATCAAAACCCATGAATTACATCTACCTGAAATGACAATTGGTGTGTTTCTGAAGATCCGCGTCTACCGGAATGAAAAGGATTTAAATTTTTTACTTTGTGCGAAGGTGCGTCATTGTGATGAATGTTGATTGTGTTTCCAAGATCACACCGGCCAGCAGTCAAAGTGAGGTGAACATATTTCCCATGCATGAAGTACATATTTGTATCCGTCTTGTCTAAAAAAATACTAATAAATTGTATGCATCAACGTTAAAATATCTCATTAGTTTACCCAAACTTTGGAATAATTACGTTTGAATGATGATGCAGATCTATGAAGGATGATAACACACAAACAGAATCGGATGAAGTACACATTCGATTTGTAATAATGTTCTAATTACATACTTACCTTCTTATTGGGAAGGAACATTCAAGGTTTTTGCCATGGTGATATTGGTGACATTTAAAAGGAAATAATAGTCCAACCTGCGCATCAAGATATGTTCAATACGATCAGGGAGGCGCAAATAATTGTTGATTTTATTGTTCAAAAAATGAAGAGGAAAAACTCAAGCTCCTGCACAGGTAGACTATTGAACTACATGTGTTATTTTTAGAATACAATGACGAGATATTGCAGACTGAGTGTGTGTACGCTGGTCGCACTTCAATGAGGCATTTCGCCCATTGTTGAGTACTCGACTGTTTACATATTTCATGAGTTAAATCAACATTTTAAGATATAATGATGGAGTCCATAAATATACCGAATCTACGCACACACATATACATACATGACTACACGCCTGATAGCGGACACGATTGGAGCTCTCTCTCTTTCTGGTGCGGTACATTCATCATAGCTCAACCAGAAATTGATTTATTACAATTTCTATGAAAATTAATTTCTGTCTCTATTTGATGCTCGGTTTGATCACTGAGTAGTATGCAACATTACGCCCTCTCACAAAATTGAGCAGAAGGGACATTAACTACTTTACCCAGAGCATTGGATTATGATTTTCGTTCGTGAGCTACAGTTTGGCACAAATCGCAGGTCGCTATCTTGATCGGGCAATATCGATCGCAGCCCTGACGGAGAGAAAATGATAAATACAGTGGACCAATGAGCGCTCAGTTTGTGGAAGTTCCCCAGCGAGCGGACCTGGAGAAGTAAAAAGACAGTAATTCGAGGCGAGTTTGATACAAATCGTTCCGTACATGGATTAGCATCCGCAAACTGAGCACACGCAGATTTGATGTCCAAAAGGGAATGCGGCGAGGCAGTGAGAGAAGGCGGGTTTGTGTGCGTCCCGAGGATGAACAGTGGTTTCGTCACAGTTTGTTTCTTGTCTTCTTGCTAGTGGGCACGGGCCGTTTTCATGTGCAGCCTAGCAGGAGGAGTTTCCTTTGTTTTGGAGTGGATTCCAGTGAAACAATGCTGACAAGGTGATGTTTATTTCTCATCCCTTCTCCAGCTAGCTTCAGATTGCTACCGCTAACTATCCCAGGAAACTAATTTCATGTATAACAAATCTGTCGATGTAAAAAAAAATCGATAAAAGACATCAACAGTTTGTGATCACTTCTCCCCCACATACTTAAACGTTGCAACTACCTGTTTGGATCTCCAATCAGCTCCCTCCTAATCTTTCGCTGTCTCATTACGAAGACGACTGAGAACAACATTGTGGATATGTTCCCGAAGTTGTTTTCCACGTAAATTCTCACAAGTTTGGTGCGGAACAAGCGAGGCTGTTGTATTTGGGTAGGAAGTTGATCTAGCCACCGGCAGGGCAGGGTTGAGGATTACTGCACCTTTGTCCCGTATTGTGCTTCGTGTCCACACTCGGGCGGGACAAATACACCTGTCCGCATTCTGCGCGCACCCCTGGCGTCGGGGAGATTTACACCCTCGCAGGTGGTGGATACCACCCCTGTCGCTCCATGTGAAGTTCCATGTGCACAGTCGGTCCAGCTCTCCCAACGAAGCCAAGTTCATGTCAAGACATAGATTCCGAAATATCACGCGGCATTTTGATTTGATTGCACCAGTGCTGTATAGCGTTGCTCTGATTTTGAGAATATATTTCGCGTGGAGCAACATTCATGTTGTACTCGCCGTTAGCTGAAGGACACCCGTAACCAACGCCTAGACGAACTTTGAGACCCGTTTCGAAGGATTTTGATTGATAAGATCAGTTCTAAAGAATCTTCACATCGTTTGGAAGGCCTCTCTCTCTCAAAATGACGTCGGAGAATAACGGAGTTCCACCCGTCGTCGCGAACTCGGAGGAGAAGATCCCGCTGAACGACATGACGGCGGTCGACAAGGACCAGGGCAACGGCAGTACCGATGTCGACGGCCAAGGCGTGATCGTGGCAGACGGCAAGTTGGCCGAGCACCACCCCGAGCCGGACGAGGAGGAGAATGACGTTGACGAGGGCGGGAAGAGGGGAAAGTGGGGTGGGAAGATGGACTTCTTGCTGGCCTGTATTGGGTACGCCATTGGGCTCGGGAATGTGTGGAGGTTTCCCTATCTCTGCTACAGGAATGGAGGAGGTAAGTTTGAGCTGGTAATTTACCATAGCATTTCGTTGATAACCGATGGGAGTCTTACGAATAACCCCACCCACATAATTTCCAATCGATAGACGCGTTTTCCGCACTTCAGGGGCTGCTTCAATTCAAATAGATCTATCTTAGATATTAAAAATCTAAGTAGATACAGAACACTGTTAACGTAGTTAATATTCCACAATTTGGAATTAACATGATAAATTGATGCAATGAATTGTGAAGTCATTCGCAACTATTGTTTTGGACATGGTGGTCTAAATCAACCCTGCTCGAGTTAAGCATGTTAAGTGCATACGTAAATGGAAGAGAATCACTCTAAACAAGACAACATAGTCGGAGGGACAAGATCTCATTTTGACAGTGATCATTATAATGGACGCAGTAACGTGGCAAATCGACGCAGTATCTCTCTTTTCTCATGCTTATGGTCCGATCGAACAGCACATGTGCCTTTCATTGAACAGCGAGCCTCTGTCTGTTTGTGTATATTGACTTAATGTCAATGAAAGAAAGTCTGTGATCCTTCTCGCTGCGTTCTCACCGATTTAAAGGCCTACCGTCCGCTTCCGCGTTTTGCGAGAAATTCACAATTTCTCACAAAATTGGGCATCGTTTGGTACTATTATACTTTTTTCCATGCTTGCAGTCGTTTGTAGCATTCGGGCCCCTTAGTTGGCTTTGTCGTTTTTTGTTTTTTTAACTTACAGTAACATAGATTTTTAATTTCTGACTCTTTAGTTATGAAGTAAGCAGTATGTATATTACAGTGTCATGCTATACCAATCGTCGTCGTTTGATAATGAATGCACTGCTGATCACCTTTTGTTGACCATATCTGTTAACGAATAAGCAGAACGAAATTTTGACCACGCCCTTCTCTGCAAGCTTTGGAGATATCATCGCGCAAACCCAGGAGTTTCAAAAGAGGGGTGTAAAATGTAAACAAATTATCCATTCATCTACACATCTAAACTAGGAAATCGAGCACACTTTCAACACACCAAAATGAGACGTAATGACAAAGAAAGCATGGTTTACGAATAAACGAGGAAAATGTCGACCCGACAGATGATTACGATTTGAGTTCATTGTTGGGTTGGTTCATCTAAATACTTTTCAGTCGTAATGCTTCTTTCTCCTGTGTCATATTCATCATCATGTTTCACGGTATGACGTATGTTATCGAAAATCTTTTCCAACATTTTGAGACAAGAGACGAATCAACCACTGCTCATCCTACCTCTGGTGCGCATTCTTGTTCTTATCATTCCCTTCCCGTGATTCCCATTCTCTACCCAACGCATCCCATAATATCTCCCTTTTCCCTTTCGCTATTCATTCAAAAATTGGCCTCTAAGTTTTAAACGTATTCGAGATTTAAAGACCGTTTCGCTAAATCGGCGACACATTCACCGCAAGATAATGAGGATATCATGGATGTGGGGCATGACTCCCGCCTTTCTTTCTAGTAATCGTTGCCATGGTTTCGTCTGTTATGCAGATGCAACCGTCAGACAAGAACAGGTGTGCCATTTCACGCTCACAACCCGCAAATTGTCATCTGCATGGTTATGCGAATACTTAGGACCAGTTTCAGTTGCATTTGGAAAGAAATCTGACCATCGCATAATGGAGTTACTATGATTTCCCCAGCGAGTATGACTATGGAATCGAGAATCATGGTGATCGCGAAACCTGCAGAGTGCGGACAATATCCGTGATATATTAACACTTAGTGTCGTGAGAGATGTGTTCCTCCACGTCATTCGCTCGTGTTAACCTTCTTGGTCTCCTGGGCACAAACATGTCTGGCGAACCTATGTGGTTTTCTTAGCTTGGTACTGAGAGTGTTAACCGCCCGACAGGTGAGAACAGAGAGGAAAGTTAACCGTTTTGCGCTCGCTTTGCTGCTTCCCTTACAACCTATCATCATGATCCTCAGAGCTGGCATTATGGGAATATACTGTTTTGGAAGACAAAATAGCCTTCAGAGGATGATGGTGAGCAATCTCCTTACCAATGGTCTTAAATGCATGCTTGTCCATTTTAGAAACTTGCTGAAAGTTATTTGCCCTCAAATGATCGACATTTGGAGTAAATAGTGATTAGATCACAAATCCTGAAGTTGTTCGGCCCGAACATTTTGAGGATTTGTGATTGAATAAGTAATACTCTAAATGCGGATGATTTGAGAGAAAACAGCTTTTAGCAAGTTTCTAAAATGGACAATGCATGAATTTAAGACCATTGGTACGAAGATTGCTCACGATCACCCTTTGAAGGCTTTTTTGTCTTCCCAGTACAGTTTATTCCCTTAAACAGGTATTCAAGTATTGGTCCAACTATGAAGCATTATCAAAGGTAAATGGGTCACACGCGGCTAGACCAAAAGGGAGTGAGACATTTTCGTATTGCACCACTCTTGCACATGATTTCCGTGGAACAACTCTCTGTCTGGCACAGAAGGATATAATTCCATGCTGTTGTACATGCACATACATGATGCACATGTGCCATCTCTTATCCTCATGAGTGAATCATTACAGTCATTACTGGTTTATCATTGTTGAAACATTGTACATCTCTAGTGAGAATATACACATGTATATCATGTATATAGTTCGATGTGAATTTCCTCTTTACCAACGGGCGCACTTTAACCGTGTCTATTTGCTTACTTTCACAACCAATATTCTGCTTAAATAGATTTGTTGTTTGATCTTTAAAGCATTTCGTCCAATATTGTATACACAACAGGTGAATGGCAAACTCTCTGGGAAAGGTAGTCTCAGCACCCAATCTGTATATTTACTCAAAATATTCGTTGCCATTGTTTGATACACAGACATATTGATTCACAATCCATAAGTCTACAACTTTATCCTTACAGTTCGTTTCCATAGTAACAATTCCATGAAAATCCTATTGCGATGCCACAATGTCGTGATCATGCTGATGCCTTATGGGTCGGGCTCAAAACGCGGTGGGAAGCCAAATGCCGATCGGCTGAAAACAAGACTACGAGACAGAATCTAAAAGGGACAATAGAGGAAAGGAGACACCACTGCCACTACGGAACCCTATCACTCTGTGACCCACTAAGTCTTGACACAACGGCTAAGTGTTCCAGTTAAATACAAGTGGATAAACAAGCTGAAGCATTGGCAAACTGAGTTATTATATCGCTGTTAGTACCGTGCACTGAAGACCTGCCTCCCCATTGACCTTGTGTGCAGTGATCGCAGAACTTCACCCAAGTGGAAGATTGAATGAAAAAAAAAAATCAAATAATAGTTTGCCATAATATTATGCGGGTTGAATATAATCTGTATATTTTGCTTCCGCAATTCTTGATTGTAACTGATCACTCTCTTAGCCGTGTTCATCATCGTTATCAAGATCGGTTTCTGACACTTCATTAAACCCATTCTCTCGTGGCACATGAGTCAATTATCTCTTCTTTCCATCATTACGTTTGAAGTTTCCATCTCGTCATTCGTCACCTCCATTCAGTCTTCAACTATTTTTCCTTCTTATGTCTTGTCCTTGTTTTTTGTGATATCTCCCATGCGTTTCACTTTACGAATTCGGGCATTTCAGACTGTCTTTTAATTTCTCAACTGTCCCCATATGTCTCTGGCCATGCTAATTTTACACGCGTGAAATCCTTGAGAGTATGTGATCACTATCTTTGAAACAGATGAGATCTTATGTCCCTTCCTCGGATCTCTGATACGACCCCTGCCTTTTCCACCTCCCAATCCGTGAAAGGGCGCCAGGGTCACGTGGGTGGAGACATTTCACCGGGCCTGGTTTCAGAGCTTTACCGCCATGCATGACGGTTATATAAACGCCAGTTGCCCAAATAAGGACCCCCCATCGATCACCCTCTATCGGAGTCCATCTCGGCGTCCGTCTCGGAGTGGTCGAGCGTTCATTGATTGGCCCGCTTATACCTGCTTTATACCGATCCCATCCCGGCCGACTTTAAAGGTGGCATATGCAAGAAAAGACCTCAACGGCTGCACGGAAAGAAATGTGCTGGTAACCCTTTTTGTGCCGGATAAAATGGTTTGTGTGAATGCTCGGAGACAAAACGCACACCTGGTATACAAATGGTTAACGGGCCGTTGCTCCATTGTGGCGTAACACTTAGCATCCCTTTTAAAATGGTAGGCTCTATGGCCAGCCACGTGTTAAGTTGAGCACCCTGTACATATTCAACCACACGTGTACCGACCAAGATACGTTCGGAATGTTTTTTTATTTATTTATTTAATTGTTGAACCCACTTTCTACTCAATTATTAAGTTAACCCTTAACAGGTGGATTATTTAACCATCAACATACACAGCTCCCATAGAGGAGCATATTGTCTGCCCCCAAAGGATTAATGTCATTGAGATCGCTGGGCGAGCCACAAGAGGTGGATGCTGAACGAGGAAAGATGCTCGTTTGATTTTTTTTTCCAAATCAAAAATCTAAATATCATGTTAATACCATTTGATCACATGACAATGGAAGGACAAAGGAATCAATGTTTGGCGTAATAGCAAGAAGTATTATGAAGAAAAGAAACATCCTTGCCACACAAATATACTGACATGATAGCATGCAGATGGGAGTTGTAGAATTGATTATATAGATACATTTGGTGCTAGTTTCACAAAAGAAGGAGAAGAAATAGAGCATAAATGATCACATACATACTCAATCGTTGTTTACACACAGTACACTAAATTCTTGAGCAAACGGCGAAGTGGTCTTTAATGGCGGAGTAGGTTTTCGCGATTCATAAAACATCAAATTATTATGTGATTCGTCAAAATGTCTTCAGACCCTCTGAATCAGAGAAATCTACAAAATACGAGGCCGGGATGAGATTTGTGCACAGTAGCGTTATATATTTGATGTTAGAATAAAACGACAATAACAATTGACAAAGAACCGGGCGGTACACACGACAGTTATTATTTAAGGAAATCCAAGTCATAAAAACTCGATGTACTGTGAGGGGAATATGCTGAAAATTAAAGAAATAATGAAAAAAAGTAAAATGCTCATGAATATCCTAATTATACGACATGCTTCTACATTTCACTTTGCCACCTGGGACGAAGGCCTAGAGGGTATGGTGTTTTTTGTGCATTGAGTAGAAGGACAAGTAGAAGGACATATCTCACAGGTGGGCAATTTACGGTTTCATTCTGTAGGACTACTGGAATTGTCATGCTTGCTCCCAGAGCTCGTGATTAAGGTTGTTAAAAACCGTAGCTTTTTAAAGATGTCATTCCTATTTCCTGAAACCTTTACCAATCTGCTTATAATTTGTTTATTAAAAAAGCAATTATTAGGGCTTGGGAGTCCTTTAAATGCATGTGCTGTCAAATATTTGACGCAATGTCATGTCAAAGACTGATGAATTGCAGAATGATGATTTATTTTTTGATCATCTTTTATAGGGATATACAATGCTTCGGTGATGGATGAAGTGGCATTCTTAATAACGCAATAATCATCTCTCAGCATGACAATGGGCGTGAGTACATCGTTGATAGAGGAACGGTCGGCTTGAGTTCGATTGGGAAACATGTATTGCTTCGTTCTTTAGGCAAACACTTGAACTGACATCCAATCCTTATCCTCCCTCCCGTAATGGTAACGGGCAATATAGACCATGTGATATCGAGGACTCACCTTCAGGCGTAAAGGGGGCGGGTAATATATTCTTATAATGACTGGACGTTTGGCTTGAGGCTTAAGTCGCTTCCTTACGGGGTCACGTGACTATGTCATTATTCCTTGACGTTTCAGATTTCACGACGCGGAGAATCTACGATCCAGCTATCCCAAACTTTCTCTTCTCGATTCATACGAAGGTGGGCCTGGTAAAGAGGTGTAGTGGAACACTGGGCTTGAAACTAGACCATTTTCTCGGTTAATGTTTACCTCTTCCCGCCACTTTTGATTCGGTGTCATGTGATATACCCTACCAGCATTTATACTCCAGAATGGCTTTTGATTAAGTTATACATTTCAAATGATCCGTGGTAGATTAATACACATTACATTTCTTTCGTCACGGACATATATAGTAATTCGACACAAAAGGCAAACGTTGTAGAGCTATTTTACGACAGTAAATGTAATAAATGATACATGATACAAGAACAAGAAGACTTGGCTATAGTGGTCTTTAATGGCGGAGTAGGTTCCCTCGATTTATAAAACATCAAATTATTATGTGATTCGTCAATATATCATCAGACCGTTTAAATCCGTGAAATTGGAAGGCAATTTTATATTAGGTTTTCTTTAAGTCAGGTGATTACATATAAAGTATTCTTATTTAAAAGATTAGGAAAAAACGATTAGGACGACACGAGGCACTCAATTGAAAATTAATTGCTTTGTCTTAAAAGGTAAGATGTCTGTATGTTGACTGAAATCATTTTTAAAGTCACAAGCAATTATCGGTGTGCGTTACTCAGACGACTGAAGCAGTGAATTGTTGCAGTTGCAGCGAACATCAGAGGCTATTTCCAGGCTATTAAAACCTCTATTGCGTATAAAAAAAAGCGCTTGCATTGTTTGGTGATGAATTCGAGTGCTTATCAAACCGGGCTTGCGCTGTTTCTCTTTTTAACAATCGATAACACATTGGAACGCAATCTGTCAAGCTGGCAGGCGCCGTGATCTATAGATTGCTTTCTGCTGGTGTGCATTATAAAGAAACAATTACTGAGAGCCTTTGTTGGTATTACAGCGGGCAAAGCATAAGGCCATGCGCTTCAATGGGATTCTAATAATATTGCACTTTGGGACCTAGTACTTTTAATCAATTGAAATCAAAACTATTACAGGAAAACTCGAACTGTGTGATTTTATTAGAGATAGGAAAATATAACCTCGATTATGAAGCAATACAGGAGTTTGTATAAATATAGGGGGACACTTAAACGGACTAGTACGATATTCAACAATTACATTATTTTACAATTAATCGGCAGATTGCTTTTCCCTTTTTTTAATCTCAAAGGTGAAACGTCCCCAGTATCACCTTTATATCAGCCAATTTTTGCTGTACTTGTATTAGTAATCATTAATCCTTTTTGCGATAGACAACTTCTGCCCTATGAGTTTTGGTTTTATTATTTGTGCAAAAGTGCAATTAATGGCGGATAAAAAGGTTAATCTGGTAACCCAAAGACACAATCATAAGCTCAGCCAATGTCACACACTGACACTCGAAGCAAGCGCAACTCTTGATGACTTCCATTTACACATGGATGATGGCCCTCATGTTAGCAAACGAATGGATCGTTACCATGGAAACCTGTATGCGAGCAGCATACGAGTGACGACTCGTCAAGGTAGCTTTTAAAGTAGCAGCCCGTCGTAGTTGCTAGCTTCAAGACTCCTTGACCACAAACCAGTCAGTCGACTTGAAGAGTGAAGCATCTATCGCTGCTGAATGCGCTAAGGACCTTGAACCATTTCCATAATTCTTTACCCCTTCGAGTAGAGTCACCAAATAGACACACACTATTAACCCTTTTATCCATTAAGCCTCTCAGTACTAAGCCAGGAAAAGCACATTGACTTATAACACAATTCATGTACCCATGGTAGTGAGAGGATTTATGGTGTCTGTTCTATATAATAGTCCAGGCGCTTAAGAGGAAAGAGCCAGAATAAGTCAATATAAGTCAATATATAAACACCGACTTCTCAAATGTGAACATCGTTTATCTAGCACTGTAACCATCTTTAACACCAAACGGTAATAAAATCAAACCTACTATAGCTTTCACTTGTATAGTAAGACCCCGTTTCTTGTTTCTTGTGTCTCTTGAAAAAAATGTTCCTTATTAAAACCTGTAGTAGAGGAACCTGTACATAAAGATCCTCTGCATCAAACATACCATTTGTCTTGTCTCCTTTTATGTCCTTTATATACAGGTTTCACTGTAATAAAGATGTAGACAGAATATTATACCAAGTGTCATATTGCATCAATACTGTCCTTGACCACTTTGCCTTTACTTTCCACTTCGAGTAGATTCGCCAAACATCCATGCGCTATCTGCCTCCGGATCTATTAAATATGTCTCCATGAAAATACATTTTGCAGGAGCTTAAGTGCAACAAATTATACAACATAATATTTTTTAAGGTAATAATCGGTTGAAGACAGAATACGATAGCAAATGTGATGTTGCATCAGTAATCCTTCGAGTAGATTTACTAATACCCATGTTTATTTATATTCGTATCCGTTATAAGTAGCCTTTGAAATGAATATTTCATGAGTAAAGAAATACAAATTTACACAAACAATGACTTTGACATATCGTAATTCTTATCTCAGACGTTAATGATCGGTCAGAGACAGGATACGATAGCAAATGTCATTTTACATCAGGATCGCCCTTGAGCCAATTTGATATTATTTAACCATTCGAGTAGATTTAACAAAACAACCATGTGTCATTCATTCATCTGATATCGAGCGTTAATGATGGATTGGAGAAAGTATTGTCCTTACACCACTTTCATCATGTTCATGATTACTAACGCTTCTAATAGATTCACCAAACAACCACGTGCTCTCTGTCTTAGCATCCATTAATTATTGTTTACTATTTTTTTCAATTCAATTCAAGTCTTTATTCATTTAGCAAACAAAAATAAACTTTCATGAACAATGAATATAAGGCATCATTAGAAAGCCGATGGCTTGTGAGGTATCTTATATGTCATGGACTTATAAATTTGGTAAGGGATCATCTTAATCAATCTTAATCCAAATTGATTACGGGACCCGTAAAGATGACACAATTTTTCACTTCAGATCCCAGTCTCGTTTGATTTGACCAAAAGGCTACATATTAATTCAAGACGGTCCCTTTACATGGTCGCGACAAAATGATTCTGTAATTATTAAGACCCAACTACCGTTCCTTACCTATAAGAGGGAGAAAGTAGCAAAGCCACACACTTAAGAATTATATAATAGTCAATTATTGTGGATTATCTAAAATATACCCATCAGGACAATAAACGAGTCCTTGCTTTTGGAGAGTAGGGCAGAATTTAACAAAAACGTGAGAGCTAAAGCAGAAATCGCCGCACAGATCGATAATAAATATGTATTACTTGGAGGTGCAGATAGTAGCCGTGTCACATTCCGGAGTCAAAACCCATCCCCATCCATCAAAGTAGAACAAGCGGGTTACATCGACCGGTAATTGATGGGCAAGTCGAAGCTCCCGGCCTGAAAAACAAAAAACAAAGGATGGTAAAAAATATATATATAATCTGCATTTCCCCAGCGATAATGGGAAATCAGATGCGGCTGAGAAGAATAATTTTGACCAGTTCTGTCCAATTTGCCAGAGAAAATGAAATGATTTCGGGACGCGAGTGCAGGGTACTGATATTTCTCTCGCAGCTGTAACACGAACTGATTGAGACAACACAGGGGAGGTGCGCTTGCGATAGGCAAAAATGGGGTGGGTATCGTTATATGAAGCGTGTTTTAGTTCTCCTCTTCAGCCAGCAAGTAAAACGATGGATTCAAAATTTAAAAAAAAATGCGATGAGCTTTGTATATTCATATATGTGCGTTGCTCTTGAAGATTTCAGATAGATGTAGTAAAATATAGCAAGACAGGAGATATTATGAGGAATGTGTGTCTCTCAAAAAATCTTAACGCTGCTTTATATTGGGTCCTACTGTGTCCAGCCACATTAAAATCATCACTGTCATACTCCTTTCTTTCCCCATCATTTTTAGTGCGAGGATGAACTCTGTTGGCTTTGTACTTGCATTGACGTGGTTACCAATTTAAGTATGGGCGTCACTGATAGCAATATTCATTATTATATACACACAACCGTGGCAACACCACTCAAGTATGTATGAAACCACGGTAACCGTAGTTTCAAAACTTTACAGTCTACTCTTCCATTCTGAAAAGTGAGTATATTATAAAGACAAGCAGTGCAGTAGGGACACACTTGTAAAAATTAATCGGAGATAGTTATGATTGGCATAGTTCAAGGGCAGGATGGGTGGGGGGGGGGGGGGGGGGCTGTAACCCCCTGCTGTCCCTGAGATACCCGTATATCGATGGTATGTGAGAATAGAGCAGCGCTCTATTTGCAGATGATTATTGGGCCTGACCCAGCTGAAATTGGGGTCTCGAGCTGGCGCGCAGGGTCCCCCCTGGTAGAAAACGAAGCCAAATCAGTTTATCATGGTCATTCCATATTGTATCAGACAGTGAACGAGGGTCCCGTGTCGTCTGTACATACCCGTGGCTGATCTTTCAAGTATCCGTTTACAACCGAATGTGGACAGCCGCGGGCGTGTTCACGTAAATGAAACGTGAATGATGTCAGTGTCTTGTGCACGTCAAGTTAAAGGGTGCACCGGCCTAATGTGTAATAAGAAGAGGAGGTCAGCTGTGTTCTCACTATCTATGCTATTGTCGTATCTCTGATATAGTTCGGCTATGTTGGAATGGAAAGTACACATATATTGGAAAGGAGCGATATGGGAATGATGTTTACTTTTAAAATTGATACTGTCATGTGGACATCAAAATGAATATAAATGAACAAAGTAGCATCTTTTTAAATGTAGATTTATGTCTTGAAATCGCACCGGGAAAAATGCATTCCACCGACAGTACCAATGTTTTTTGCGAACGAGAGATAGAGAAAAACTAAGAGACATAATAATATAATGCACCGGGGTAATGAATTAGTGCATGTTGAGTGTCTAAATATCACGAAAGGTATATGTCAGGAGAAAAAGAAGCGATCATGGAATTCACTTTGAATAAATATTGTGTAGTACGCATACACACATAAGATACATATGTGCATAATTATGTACACTCGATACACAAGGTGAATAAATTATTTGTCATAGAAAGCGTTTCTCCATAATACACTTCGCTTTCTTGTATTGGAGCGCCTGTAGCAGCCCACATACACATAACAAATACAAACACACACACACACACACATACACACACACACAATGAAACTTATATTGTACTTGAATGAAAATGATTGGAAGCACACAATATGATTTCTCTGTAATCGAGAAGTACTTAAAATACTTAGCATGTAATTACACCAAAAGAATTGTCGCCTTTAATGCCTAAAAGGGCATATACTGTACTGGGAAGGCAAAAAACCTTCAAAATGTAACTGTTAGCAATCGTCTTGCCACTGGTCTTAAATTGATGTATTGTCTATTTTAGAAGCTTGCTGAAAGTTATTTGCCCTCAAATGATCTACATTTGGAGTAATGAGTGATTAAATCACAAATCCTCAAAATGTTCGGCCCGAACATTTGGAGGATTTAATCATTAATCATTAATTACTCCACATGTGGACCATTTGAGGGCAATTAACTTTCAGCAAGCTTCTAAAATGGTCAATACATGAATTTAAGACCATTGGCAAGAAGATTGCTAACAATTACATTTCGAAGGCTTTTTGCCTTCCCAGTACAGTATATGCCCTTTAAGCCACCTTATATTACCCCCGCACCCCCCCCCCCTCCCCTCCACCGATGTTTCCGGATGAAGGGGTAGTTATATCGCGCACGACGGAACAAAATTACCCATGATTATACGAACAATTATTGTTCCAGTAATTTTCTTTCTCCAAGGCAGTGTAATTCTTATCTAAAGATGATGAGATGATCTGAAAACATGCACATGCATCTTACACAAAAAAGGGGGCTGAAATCATATGGGGAATTCGATGGCCGAAGAAAAGAAATGAAGAAAACGCTCGATAGCATTGCAGTATAGAATGTAGATAAGCTTGCTGATTGAACTTGGCATTATGGACGCCGACTTGATTTAGCGACACACATTCGGTTTATTACGTTCACGTTATATCGACACCACATGTATTACAATATCTATGCAGTGTTATTGCAACTAATGGTTACGATTGAAAGTGATAGATATCGAAACATTTTAACTCTTACATTTCTTTCAGATTCTAAAGTTAACTTGCTATCTTCTCTCTCGTACCTTCATAGTTATGTCATTTTGGAGTGGTATTGGTTGTGGGATGTGTATGTGTAGACTTATGTATGCCAGTGGGAAGCGAAGGGGGGGGGGGGGAGAGCCTATCCCAAAGTCAACATTTGATTCTATGATCCCACACATAGGTTGTTTATGGGTTCTCCCCTCCCCCCTCCCTCCTTTAAGACACTGCTGGGCTCCATTTTATTTAAAAAAAAAAGTCAGTGGGCATATCGATAGGATATTAAGGTGGGAATATACTTGAACTCCGCACTACAAAGAAGTTATCAACCAAAACATACATCAGAGTTTTGATAACCTGATTAAAACGATATTCCTTCCGTTTTACCAAAAGTAAGAATATCATTGTAAAAAAATCTTCCCGAAAACTCACTAAAGAAACTTCTTCATGAATCTGTTCCTTTGAAGACTTTTTACAATTCACTTGAACATAATATTTTGTTATAAGGGGGAGATGGCTTTTTAAACGTTGGAATACATTTGACATTTTGCGTTGTATATTAGCTACCTACACTTATATTTCTCATCGTCACTTGTGTAATGGTGAGCATGGTGTGTTATTGCTATATTCACCCCCCCCCCCCCTTTATTCACCCTCACAAACCATAGAATGTAGTACTTTGTTGCATGGTTCTACTTCTTCGGGCACCATTGCTTAAACCAACATTCCGTCGGATGTATAAGGAAGGAAGTCCTGGACATGTTACATTTCGGAAAGAAAGATACCCAGGGTATGAACTTCCCTGAGAAAAAAGAGTTTATACATGTATAAGGGGAGGGGTGATCAAAAAATGCTTATCGAAATATTATCCTCTTTCTTTCGTGGAAAACCTCACTGCAGAAGAAAAGTGATTACCCCGTATCCCGTGCACATCGTGAAACCAATCACGGTCCTTATTTCTGAGCTGCTATGTTTATTTAAAAATCGAAATCTCCGTCTCGCGTAATGATGTTTAAATTACTCCGCGATATTTTTCTTGTTTGGGGGCTGCGAATCCGTAACGTCGTTAGCGACGTGTTCGTGAGAAATATAGCGCTCATCCGCTCAAATTAAGTTTGTGTATCATTCGATTAAACCCTCACTGGCTCCTGCAGTTATGCGGCAGGCGAATTACAGACATGTTCTCCACCTTCCGTCCCCCATTCCGACCCATTACCTACCCACAGCCAAATTGAATTCTCTAGTCTTTGTAGGAGGAGAGTGTAATATAAAATTATTAAACTTTTATACATCTGTGGGGAGACTGCGTAGCTAAACGACATAAAGAAGCATTTAGCTGTCTGGTTTATACATTCAGTAATGAAATAGACATGTGGGACACCTGTCGAGGGAGAATGCCCATTGGAAATCCAGTAACTGTCAGAATTCACAATTAGCCAGAGTCGTGAGACTATCAATGAAGAACACAAAGAACTTACTAGACGATATTGGAAGAGAATACCGTTTATCAGGATATTTCATTTAATCTAATTTAATAAGTAAAGAACACAAATAAAGTAGATGAAGGTAGATTTTGAAAGGGAATACAATTTAACAGGTCATTTGCTTCTCACGAATACATACCATTTTTCGCATATTGAGTTGAAGTATGGAGAAACATATCAAATGTATCATACTCCGAATATTGATCTTATTTAAATATGAATAGACATAATCTATGTCAGTGCACTTTCCCCCATGGCCGCCTGGAATTTCAGCGGAGTAAAAGCCCTTCACAATGGCAGGCGGGATATTTGGGCAGATGAACAGCAATTTGGGATAAAGCTGCTCGTATTCTGGTCGGATTTACACACAAAGGAGGTGAGCTTCATGAACCTTGTGAAAGATAATGCTGGCTAAATTGGATGCGTTGAGATGAGATTGACACAGGTGTACCTTTAACCGTTGCGTCGTCGCAGTTGATGGATGGATGAATGCATGCAGAAGCAACCTCGGATTGTACTTTACTGCTTGTATGTTGTGAGTTTGCAGACCGCATCAGGGGTTTTGGACAGTTTTTCCTTTCCCAGTTGCCAACAGCCTGGCAATGTTGGTGTCTAACCCCTTATACGGCAGATCAAATGCTGCTCTATGAGATTTACAATTATTACTCGTGCACAAATGCACAGGTGCCGCATTAAGAGTTATAAGAGTTAAACAGAGAATTACATATTGGATTAAACCTTTATTAAAGTACCCAGTAGACATTATCAATGGAGAAATGCATGAAGAAAAGCTCAAAGTAATGATTATAAACCATTACTGATCTACGTATTTTCCGTCTCTGTACAAGAGTTAATTTACCAGCCTCGAGAAGTACACCTGAGTGTGAACTAGCTTGCTGTCACTTCAATAGGCAACGTTTCATTTTCAAGTATGAGGCATGTGTGGCGCCACGCGGTATATTGTATGATCACGTGATTAACGTGGCGCCTTCTACATATTACAGTATATGTGGTGCACAGTTCTCGGAAAAGAGCCATCTTACCACCACTTCTATGTCTGCGTTTGCGCATTTTATTACTTGAAATGATTGTATGATCATTAAATCATGTACTTAAACATCAATCGGTCATATTTCAGTGTATTTTGTTTTGTGAATCATGATATCCCAAACATTCTTGTTTTCGGTCTCAAACGTTATTCTGAATGAAACCACCTTCTACGAAAACGATTGTTCATGGTTATATACATATTTTAGTCGAGGCGACATGAACAGTGCTAGCTACAGCCCTTACATGATTGCGCTGGAGTGACATCCGTCACCAAATACACTCTCATTCGTCCTCAAACATATCACAATGTTTAAACTGCAATCATCATGTATTTATTCAAGCATCTGTCCATTTGTGCATCTGTGCTTCTCAAAGTATGACGTCTGTCAGTCAGCTCTGCTCTGTCCGTAAGTGTGGTATCGCCAGTCACACACTACAAATGTTTTTCCTCTTCAGATAAAGGGTTCGAATTTCATACTTTTACTCAGCATTTTGTTATAAGTGAAAGCAGAATACAAGCAATGTGTAATAAACGACATTAAACTAAGCTACTGAGGATACTGCAGTAAAACAGTGGAAATGTTGTGGAATGATATTTTTACATAGGAATTATAGGACAATGTGCAGAGATAACTGAAAAGTACATGATCAAAATATGCCGAAGACCTAGTTGAAGGAAGAACATATGAACATTAAACGAAAGCATGGTTGTAAGTTTTTGATGTGCGAAAAGAAAGTAGGGTGAGCCTACATGCCAAGACTAAGAGTATTGTCTTTCTTCAAAGCTCGGGACAAAATGAAAATATATTTCCCCAACGCCTGTCATCTGATGGCTTATTTAGACCACTGTATCGTTTTGCGTTGGGTACCTGGAATATCAAATCAACTTCTGACCTTTCACGAACAACGTTAACTAAAATAAAATGTATGCTATATTAAGTGTATAAGGTCTCAATCATGATTGAAAGTATACTTTCCTGCACTTATTAGAACCCCTTTGACTGATCTGTGCGGTTACACAACAAATATAATTTCGAGTGCCATCTTCCCTCTGTCAGCACCTTATTATTCTTGAACCGTCGCTTTCCAAACATAATCATTTTTCTGATATGTGTTTTGTGAAACGCCGAAGCCAGCGCGAGCAAACACGGGTCGAGATAGAGAACCCGTTCAGGCAGGATGTGTTTGCAGTCAGCTGCTTCCACTTCTGCAGCTTGGCGGGCTATTCAGCTGTACAAATCACATCGCCACTTGTTAAATACGACAGGGTGTTGAATTACGCGCCTTCTATCAAAAGACCACGGCCTTGGTAATCTCTCGGAGGAATTTTCACACAATGCACGAGTTTCACGCCGAAATGGAAGAATGTTTTATAGTTGAACTCCCAGCACTGTATCGGTCTCGCCTCTGTCAATATTTAAATCATGTTGCTATTTTTATCTGAAGAGAGCTGGCACCAATGAACAGTAATTACATGTCACCTTTGACACATTTTTTTTTTGTTTTGTTTGGGGGGGGGGGGGGGGACTAGTTTTCGTAAGTCCCCACAGCGTGATTTCGTTTCATTTTGTTTTAATATACTCAACATGTCTCTATCATGTTCCTGTAGATAAATGTAGAACTTGTGTATCTCAAGTTACTGTATCAGGAATGACTTTGTTTATCATATAATAGACGTACAACGTCTTTAGGACAATGAGTGAGAAAGAAACCCGATGTTCTGGTCACTGATAGCGAGAGACGAACATTTCCAAAAAGCTCGATATTTTGAAAGAGGTTGGTACATGCACGGGAAGAACGTTTCTTTCCAATATCATAACACAAGAAAGGAACGAATATAGGCCTGTAAAATTCACCCCAAAATGCCTTTGGAATTAATACAACGACATGGTTCATTTCTTTGCTCAATAACTGAAAAATTAACTTATCTATCGAAAAAGGAACGCTGACAATGGCTTTAATTGGCGTTCAACAACTATAACGTGCGTATCTATTGAGTTGATGTTTGGCTCTACATACTCCGCAGACGGTAAAACGATCGCAATAACTTATGAAAACATATTTGTGTGAGCCATGATCACGATGATATCAGGTGGCGCCAATAGCTTATTTGGACTAGGATTTATCCTTCCTGCTTATCCGCTTTGATAGCAACCTGCCAGTGGTTTATCACAGCTCAGACTCATAGTTTCAGCCTCATGTTCACTTTCACCTGCCAATGGACTGAATCGATACCACATGTATACTTTTAAACCCCTCCTCCTGTACGGGCATCTTCGTCTGGATCGGGGAGAGATCTGCATCTGTCGGGCTTAATCCTTTTAGTTTGTGTCTAACCATGTGCGTGCGATATGCAGCTGCATAGAAGCAATTGAATCAATAATGAAAACAATATATAGGATTGTGATTGTTTTTGCTTGAGTGTCGACGTGCCAATATCATAAAATGAAGATTTTAATAGTTACACCAAGTAATCATTTGTTTGAAGAACGTCACTCCTGTAGACACCAGCATGTCTTTTGTTCTTATCATATGAAGTGTGCCATAACTATGTATCTATGTTCAATGTTGATATACCTCAACGTGTCGCATTGAAAAGACGAAGTTGAATTAGAAGTTCATTCCTCATAATATTCTGTACTGTAAAATGAGTCATGTCATATGATTGGCCATTGCCCATCAATCTCTATACACATACCGTGATTTCAATTCCAATATCATACAAAAGATAGCTAGGTCACTGTATCATTAAAATCTGATCAGAGCGTTATGCCTTTCAAGGTAGCAATAAAGAACACGCCTTATCTGGTTTCATTGCAATTTAGTCCTTCCTGTATAGATTGAAAGCATATCGAGGAAATAAATTTCTATCGAGTGATAAAAGGGTATTTTAGCTCACATTGCATCTAGGAATATGTAGTGAGTGCCATGTGTGACGTCCTGGGCATGTTTCACAGTTGATTTGACAATCATATTAGGTCCATGAATAGTATCGCCTATGGATACCAACACACCTTTGATTGACTCCCTTTGAAGGGAGCACCAATCATAACACTTCATTAACACTTTACCCATGCTATCGAGGACTACCATGAAATGCTTGTAATGTAGTTACGACCGACGTTCTTACACCATAGGCCTGCCATAATGTAATACAGCTTCCACCATGTTGATACCTGTTTACGATGATATAACACTGTTTGAACAGAGGTCGGTGGATGCTCTGTCCTTTTATTATTCTTACACTTGAAGAGGATGTGCAGAGTTCTCCAATCTGTCAAACTTTCAGTCCCTTCACTTGAAATACGTGTACATTGTATATACATACATGCATACATACATACATACATACATGCATACCCAAAGTTGTACATACAAACCAACATGATTCAAGTTCTTTGTACTACGTAAGTGCTATTCATATCTTTTGAAGACGTTAACATGAAGTATACTAATTTACTCGTGTTTACTCAGTTTTCTGGTGGCAGTAGATGCATTCAACTGTAGCAACCAGTTAGAAATACGTAGTGTTAGTTACTGAATGGAAACACTGAGGATGAATTCACAACTATATCAGATTGGCATATTATTATGTGCGGATGCTTTAAAATTAATCGAGAAAACCTTTCCTTCAAATCGAATTAACCCAGCAAACAGGAGACCTTTTCAATCATCAAGAAATACAGTTTTATAGCATTCACACCACGGTTATTTCCAGAGGTAGACCACCGCCTGAAAAGCATTTGGTATACTGTTACTGTATGTATGGATTCATATGGATTCATATTCATCACATTGTGGTGATCAGTGCATTTAATGGTAATCGTGGCGACAGCGGCTCTCTCTGCCTAGCCCGGCCATTAGAGCGCGGGTCGTGGCGCCATCGTGTCTCTACCACCTGCCCAGATGCAGCGCGCTAAGTAAACTACGGCTGTTGATTCGATGGGGGGCAAATCGTTAAATGACTGGGACGGTAGCCAGGCGCAGATAGCGATGGATCAATGGCGGATGGAAGATCACGAGGAAGGCCGGTTCTGAACCAATGCTTGTCTCCAGGATGCTCTGCTATCATTCTCATTCTCATCATCGTCTTCGTCACACCGGTATAGATCATACAGACCGCCACCACCCCATCATAGCGGATCAATAGATGGGACTGGCAGAATAAGGTCGTGCTTAAGGTAGCGTCATCAGAGACCTATTAATATGTTAAATGAAAACATTTGGGGTATTATTGTATTAAATGGTTTCGTCCTCGAGCAGGTCGCTGGCAACCTTCTTCAAATTGTTTACTGAAACAATATTCTTCTTTGAAATTGAGGGACGTGTTCTCGTATTCTTGTACAGAAGCAAGATTATTCCCCGTTACCATGGTCACGTGAAATGACTACGCTGAATAGCACGTATAGTTATAATAACATAGCATAATTACCTAAAGAGATGAATCCTATTCTACATAAAATGCTACTGATATCTAACTACGTGGTAACACTGTCTCTACTGGGCCCATGCGTCCATGTTCAAACCCTTTATAGATCTAGTGCCCCATCCCCCATTGCACCGTGTCCATCTGTCAAGTTGATATGTTTCTGAATGCCACCTTCTAAAAAATGACGGGTAATGGTAGATACTGATCCTGATAAGCAGCATACTGATATACTCCTGAGTATTAGCAGCAGACAATGTGACTTGCAACCGAAGAGATATTATGTCATTTGGAAGGAATATGAATTTGCAAAGATTGTTTGACATACGCTAGTGTATTTAGAGTTAAGAAAAGGATATAAAGGGACTTTGGTCTGTTGGCTCCATCCATCTTATTTGTCTTCAAGAATGATGTGATGGAATAACTTCATATCTATCACGAAGTGATTTGAGAGAACTGGAGTATTGATCACGCAGACCCAAGTGGGGAAAAGCTTATCTAGGTCTCCTAGTAATGCTAAGCCCCCATTTCTTTTCAACTTGCCGCGACATCGACAAATTGGAGTGAAATTTAAAGTAACAAGACCTCAACTAGTTCGAGAGTATGAAAGTCGAGCTTAACGCTTTCCTCTGTTCAGCTTATTGTTAAAACAGTGTTCCCAGGTACTGATTCAGCTTGTGCCTGGATACCTGTAGTGATTTCTCTTCATTTGGGTACATTTATAGGGGAATGGTCTCGTTTCTAAACGGCGGATGACAGCGTCCGTCGTCCTCCCACTCCGAATCTCATTGAAGTTGTGTAACGCTTGTACGATCTCCAGGGTCCATGTTCGGCGGGAACGTAATACAGCAAAGGAGAAAGATGGAAGCACTGTCCAATGGATGGTGAAAGATTCAATTGTAATTCGTTCGTTTGAATTTGACTTTGCTTGAATGGTCAAGGCCGCATCCTTCACCGATGCATCTAACCAAGGAGTTCTTATTAGTGACCTTGACATGGTTGTCAAAGGGTCGAGAAAAGAGCCCCTGATCATACCAAATATAACCTAGTTTCCAGATTATGACAGGGGTTTCATCCAGGTCTGTTACAAAAAGAAACAAGATAAACAGCAAGTAATATGCCCCCTGAGCACCACGTGGACGCTACACAGACTCTTGAAATTAATTAGTTTCTTATTCCACTTAACGCCCACAGGTTTGACATTGAATGTATGGTACGACGAGATACACTATTACTTGCATGCTGTATATAGTTTGCGACCTTTTCTATGCAATCACGTTTGAATACACCGCGAGTATTCAAGCTGCTTTAATTTTGATATACTGCTTATTCCAACCTACAAGTACTTTATGCGTACATACATCGACAAAGGGCAATGGTGAAGATTATCATTCATGTAGTTATTACCAGGAAATTACATAAAATTAGAGGCTTATATGGAACTAAGATACGTGCTGCCGACATGTAATTGCGATAATACCCCCTGTACTGGTCAGTACCTCAATTGTATGGATTCATAGCGCTACCTTTTGAGAGCTGCAATTACATGATAATCATCTATTTTTATCTGACGAAATACATCATTACGGTGATCCTTACGGGTAAGCCTTGGAAAACTTTTTCAAGCACACCTGACTTACACGTCTATGTGGTCGAGTGCTGCGGTTGTCGACCGGTTGTGTTCAGTCATACAGGATGCACTACATCCGCAGTTCTTTAAATGGACTCCGATTTCCGACCGGTATTGTGAATTGTGGCAGAAATCCTACAAGGGAACAAGTTTACGTGGGTTCCTAAGGAACAAGTAGACGACAATTGTGTCGAAGATCGCTTGTGTATTGCGCCTTCAGTCTACAAGGCTACCGGAAATATCCAGGTAGACCCGTTTCCTCACACATCCCTGGTAAGATAAAGATAAAATCAAATATACCTGAATCCCAAATTATTCATAGAAATGTTATTCATACCTGTGCAATTCCTGGCTGGCGAAATATTTAGTCAACAAGTTTTATCTAACAAGTTGTGCTGCAGAAAAGCCAGATTATCTAGCCGATGGTTGACGTACAAAATTTCCCCACCTAAGCAGTAAAAACTGCCACAGTTACCAACATCATTACGATAAATAACATAGCACAGTGTTACATAATACATACCTTTGTTTTATACCATAAATGTCGTCTCCGGTATTCAACCCAATGTGTACCACACAAAAACAATCTGCTTTATTGGATTTGAGTGTATTGAGGGTGAAATAATCCTCAAGGGGCATATTAAGGGTTAGAAGAAAGGGGTCTCATAAAACCTCTATTTTCACATCTTCGGCTGATTCATACTGATATGACCTTGTGACATATTGGTTCTTTATGTACCAAATGTGTATTTTTCATCATTAATGTACATAATTTCCATAGAAAAGCAGTTTGTCTGGCACTGGAAGGCTTAGGAAAGTTCAATTATTCCATCACACTGTGGAAGTTGGTGATGTGTACATTCAACTACACATCATCCATCAAATGTCACATATCAACCTTACCAAGATTATGATTATGGTATGTTTATAACTATAAGGTGAGGAAGTATGCTCTGTTTTCCTTCCACTTTCCTTTCTTTCGAGAACTGTTAAGGTTTGACCGGACGTTGGCTCTCTTTCTTCTACTTGAGTAAACACTAGACATGGCGGTTTCTTCTCGCAGGTGAGGTTCGTGTAAATCCCAGCTCGTGGTGACATACTATGGATTTATTTCATCCACGCGTGCATCAAGAGGGGATGTAGACAACCGAAGGAATGTAAAACACTTGGACAAGGGGCTTCCAGGAACCTCTGACCAGCTGGACCGGGAATCTTGCCGCGTCTGTGGATTGAAGCTCTCCGCAGTTTGATGTAAAGCTTGGAAACCCAACTCCGTGCGACCGATATGTCGATGTGGTCGTTTACACAACTGTCTCTGCTTCGACCTGCTCGATAGTGTTTGTAGACAAACACGCGCAGGAGTTAATGGACTTCTGCGCGACTGCGTGGTGGCGTGGTGGAGGTTGCTCGTCAGATCGTGGACGCTGTTTGCCAGGGTAGTTGGTGGTGGCGCGGTGAAGCTAAAGACGTTGGACTACTCTCTCCCTCTCGTCAAGCACGTCTCGAGTGGAGATTACCGGTACATCCACCCTTTTCATGGGCTCTTTGGAGTTTGAAGGAGCGAGAACTAATTGTTTGCCGTTGTAGATTGGATTGAAATCGTGTGACTGATTTGGCAACGATTTTGTTATGTCAGAAACATTGAAGAACAGAAACAAATCCCCACACAAAACAGTGAATATTAAGCTATATTCCAAACATGACTGGAAGGTGAAAGCTTTTATGTTAACATACATTGCAATTTGTTTATAGATGATGTTCATTTATACATTTTTCATGGAAAACACACACTGAAATAAAGGTCTTGATGTCAAAGATGTTTTATACAACATTAAAATCCCTTTATCCTCATGATGTACACGAGTTGAAATAGAAAATTAAGATATGAACAAGGTTACTAAGGTTAGGCTTAATAAAACATATATCCATGTAGCCGATCGATCTTTCGATCGTCTTTCACAATAATTCTTGACAAAGTTATAATGTTGAATACCACAAAAGGAATGTCTTTGAGGCAGATTGTATTAAGATAATGCATAGTATGATGACAGGAGTTTCATAGGATTAGGCGAGAAAGAAACTCGTCTCACAAATTTATATAAAAATATATTTTACTGCGCATGTATGGGAAAATGAAAGTTTGCTTTATTCGAGGCTTTTAATCTTACATACTAATATCACGCTCTGTGAACTTATGAATCTTATGATTGCAAAACTAAAACAAGGAAAATATTTTACCTCTTTAATTCTTTTTCCGATATGTTATAAATACGTCATAACAGCATGAACGGGAAGCCAATTCCGTGAGAGAGTTATAGGTTTATGCGGTAGGCATGGCAACTATCCAAACCTCATCCATTTTCTCCCCATCAGTCTTCCCCTGTCTTCCGAAACAGTGGATGGCATATCAGCGGAAAGTATGATTGGCCTATTACTCTTCGAACTTACCCAGATTTCAGGTCAATTTACCCGGCCCGAGAGAATCCAATCCATTCATTAGCCTACCAACCTCCCACCCACCCACACACTGCGCCATACACAGGCATCCATGTTGTCTTAGCATTCTTTTTTTTCCCCTTTTCCTCACGGGTTTTCCCGCTCCTCCGGAGGTTGTACCTCGCGCTCTGCACCACCCCGCAACTTCCGCCCACGCCCCTCGTCCCCTGCCATGTTCGTTCGATTTTGCCCGCCGATTAATTGGATAAACTGTTTCCGTTTGATGTCTCAGCCACGCGCTGTCAGAGGAATCCAGTACAGGTTCTCTCGCGAGGGCCCGCTCCATTCCTACCAAGAATCTCGTAATTTCCTCGAAGAAAGTAGATGCTGTTCGAGCTCTTTTGTTTAGGGTCGCGTAAAGGGCACCGTCAAATTATCACCGAGCGTTTGTATTCACAGGAGCTCATCTGCGTGGTATATGAAACATATATACCGATAAGCTTTGGTTATTATTAATGTATAAGGACACATTCAAATATTCATCAAACGTGAAAGAATCGGAAGCAATATCAATCACGAATGAAAGAGATAAAGGAAGACAAGAATATCACGTAAAAGAGCATCGTGTGTATTTAAACATACAATTTCTAGTGAAGTAAAGGAAGCTT